>OX454332.1:67378672-67978672 GCA_949716465.1 Chalcosyrphus nemorum | reverse complement strand
AAGGAAGGCCTAGACGTCTGGTGTGCAGGCCGATCAGCCAATGAGCCAATGTTTTGTAAGAACACCAATTATGATGCTCAGGTCCGAACGATACAGAGACATCAATTTATTTGAACGTGCCTGGTTAAGGATGGGCCAAAGCAGTCTAGATATTCTGAAAGGACAGTATTCCCAGAGAATTGGCTTTCCTTATAGGGTTAAGTTTGAGCATTAGTTTACAAGTAGCAAGTGACATGCCAACCCCCATTCTATAAGGTTCGATTGTGAGGGTTCTGCCACCTTAAAGTTCCCTGGAGTATCCCTATGATCTGGCACCCACCATAAGTGAACGTTGTATTGGTCCAAGATCTCCATCAGAGATCAGCGGCAATCTAGTACGATGTGGTTGTGGAAGATTCCTAAAATCTAATGGCTGCCTGACTATCTGCTAATGCTAATGTCCTGCACGGATAGTACGCTACACTCTAGCCATGACAGGGCTTCTTTGATTGCCCAGAGGAGTAAGTACCACCGACTCAGAGGTCTTTGATTCATCTGTGAAAATGTGCATCGCTCCGACATCCAGCTGCTCAAAATCTAAGCTGATGATTCACTTTAACAACTTCCGCTCGACAACTTGTGATCATTAGTGATCTGTGGGACTGTGTGATCACCGGTGATACATTAGTGACCTTTTTCTCCATACATTGTCTGTCATGTGTTGAGAAAAAGTCGAGGCTAGTCAACATCCGCCCATTTGATGTCCTAACCAAACATCCGAGAGCTCTTGTGACTACTTTACATCCTTACATTCTGGATCCAATCTCGATACTGAAAATTCCTTTTTGTGTGCTTTTACAATCAATTACTAGCTCTTTTCGTGACTTTTTAATTAGATATGTTTAAAAGAGCATCATGCCCATCTAAATTACCAATTTCCAACGCCCACAACACAAATAAGGAAAAAAGAAACCACCTCAAGTGAACCTCTTGTTTCTGTCGTAAATTATTTAGTCCCATTTAAAAATAAATAAATTGGTTAACCACATTCTGTGTGCGATAATATCTTAAACTGAAAATATTTTGTATGTAAATTCAATGGCCCCTTACGTTTTCCATTTGGCTAAACAACAAACTGTGCCTCTTCCCTAAAACCATCCAGAGTGAGTGAGTGAATGTATGTCAAAGAGTTTCTCTCCCGTCTAGCCGCACCACCTTCCGGAAGGGTCCCTGGACAATTGAGATAAACGAATTTTCCCCATGAAAGGACATAATCTATTGATATTCTTCCAAACGAGCCACATTGTTAGGTGAATCAATTGTAATGCCTCCGTGCTGCTCCATCTCTTGGGTGAATACATATTCCTGGCCTGGCTGACATATTTTACGATTGCTTGAGGATTTGAATTTTAATATTACACACAAAAAAAAAAAAAGGTGTAGGTACGTCGGGATCTGATGTCCTTTTTTTTTTTTTTTGCAATGAAATACTTCTTGTATTACCTCGTTTCGGTTATTTTTATTTATATTCGTTTTTTTGTGTCTGCAATCGATACTGAGAGGTACAATTGTGGTAACCACCCTCTGGAGGGATGTTATTTCAGTATAAGGGTTGACGTTCTGTACTATGCGGCGCAGAGGTGAGAAAGATATACTTATTTTTTTGGTAGGTTGCCGTGAAAAAGGACGAAATAAATAGTTCAAATGGAAGCTAAATGAGTTTTCTTTTTTAATTAACGCTGGGCAAGACTTTGGTGAATTGTTGTTCTGGTTCAAGATTAATTACATTAAATGCTTTGTGGTGCAACTTACCGACAGTGACTAAGCGATGGGTTTTTTTTTTCTTAGACTGGACTAAATTCAACTATTTAAAGATTCCACACAACTTTCACTTGTACATAATCTTAAATCCCATGCATAATACAAGTTTATTTAGTCCTGTCAAGTGCAAGCGAGACTTTTGTCCGCAATCAGATAATGTTGATATTTACGATCAACTTCAATCCAACAGATACATTGATTTGTATGCAGTTTCATTCCACCAAGATTCCATTTCATTGGTTAGCACTCACGGTACGGTGAATGGATGTATCTACATATTGCAGCGAATAACACTTAAACACTTTTGTGGCAGGAAAGTCAAGTTCTGTATTAAAGTAGTATGTATTAAATTTTAATAATTGTTATGAGCCAAGGTAGGGCCACAGAGGCAACTTCGGTCGCTCGGCTTAATCTCGTCGGACCGGGTGGTTCCTGCCAACCTCTCTTCACACCACCTACTCAATAACAAAAAAAAACACATGCCATGAAAATATAGCTAACCTAAGACAGAAGAAGAATCTAAACCCTAATTCCCTAACATGACTTCGGACGAACAGAGAAAAATAGGAAGGAGTTGTGCTCAAAGACCTATGCCACAACCCAGGAGAAAGAGCGGAAAAGGGCACGCGAACTAACCCTAACTAAACTCAAACTAAGCCTAAGCTAAACTAAAACTAAAAATAAATCCTAAAACTAGCCTAACTACGACCTAACACGCAAACACACTTTCCACTGTCTCTCCAAGATAATGGTTCGTCAAGAACCCGAAGCATGCCTGATGTTAATGGCTACAGGTTGGCCAGCCCACCCTTAATGTCTAACGACACTAACCAAAGCCATCTTCTTGGCCAGATGTTGTTACTTGCTCCTGCACATCAGTGGTCATCCCCGGCCAAAAGTACTTCTACTTTAACCTGGATAAGGTCATGACCTGCTGCTGGAGAGTTGTGGGCCGCTTTCAAGAGACTCACATGCAACCCCCTAGGCACCCAAATTTTCCATGCCCGGTCTTCTTGTATTGGATCGCCAGTCCGTATGTCTGTTCGTTTGTAGACAAATCCATCAGATACGCATACGTCAGGTAGTTTGTCCTTGTTCTCAGTAATTGTCTTCCTCAACTCATCATATTCCTCCGAAGAAAACCTTGGTGAATTGAGATCGACCTCAAGCATTGAACTCTCGGGCATGAGCTCCTCCATATGGACGCGTGAGAGAGTGTCCGGGACCACATTTTGGGAACCCTTTCTATGTTCGATCACGAAGTCGACCTGACAAATCTTTCTGGGTCATCAGCCACTTCAGACTTGCGTGATCTGTGATTATAGTAAAGGGTAGACCCTCCACATAGGCCCTGAACTTCTTCACAGATAAAACGGCCGCATAGCACTCAAGTTCCGTGACACTGTAATAATGAGTGTCTACGAACTGATAAGGATAAGGTAGCAGCGGTTTACTTTTGATCTTATATTACTTTACATGGCACTACAGGTAGAGTTGACCATGAACTCCTTAACCTCCCCAGTCAGCCCGCTTACGATTCAGTAGGGTACATCAAGTCTGTTAAAGTCGCTTTCAACTTGTTCGATCCGCCTTCTGCGTGACCATACTTTATGGCTTGGTCGATTCAGTAAGGATTTAAACATTTTTGAGCTCCATTCGGTCTATATGACTCAGCCACCTTCATCGTATACATATGAACTTTTCTGCATTATACCTTCTCCGTCTAAAATTATCTGGAACACTTTTCTTTCAAAATAAACTAAGGCATCTTCACCCATTTTTGACAAAGTCCATTCCTATGCGCCATACGACAGAACTGGAATGACGGGAAATGCCTTACTAGGAAAGGCACCTACCAAAAGTTGAACTTCCCACTGATGTCATTTATTGAGCTCATCATTCTGTCCCACACGCCAATGCTTCCATTGACCGCTTTACCCATTTTTTTTTTGCCTCTGCATCAACTCTTGCAAATGGCCAATGAGCACGTCCGAATATGAATGATCGTCTTCAGTGTGACTGAGGAGTTTTACAGATTTGATCTTGATCTGTTATGTTTGTACAATTTCTAAAATTAATGTGTTAAACAGATAGCAGGATAGCGAAGCACTTTGTCTAAGACATTTTTCGACATCGAAAAGCTGAGCCCTTGTCTTAAAAGCCAGATATCGATAAAGATTTGGTACCTTAAGACATTATGATCAGAAGGTTTGCTTTCTTCAGAATCAGGGAAACGATGCTCAAGTTTCATTCACTTTGCATACTTTCAGCCGGCCAAATATTATAGGTGATTCTGATTCTCCTTACCATCTCTCCCTCCCAAAGGCCGTCGGCTTCAGCATCTTTGATAGATATAACTTTCGATATCGCTATCATTACTTCATTTTTATCAGATTGACAGATACTTTTGGCCTACTTTGCCTGACAATAGCAAATTGGTCAGTCATCATTTTACAACAATATTTTATGGAAAATATTTTATGGAAAATAATGAAAAGGTTGCAGCCTTACTTAATCTAGTCTTATTTACCTGCGGAGTTTGGCAATTGAACGTCAAAAAGTGTCCCTTACTCACCGATCCAGGAGGATCAGTTCTCTCTTTCGCGATTGTATAGGAACGTTGATAATAACCACTGTCTTTCGTAGGACACATCCTTTGATTAAAACAATACTAACCGAATCGGTCGTGCCCCAAATTTCCCTTGGATCCTTGTACTTATAATTCGATCTATCCTACTTCGCCCTGTTTTCCGGGCCTAGGATCCGAATATGTCAAAACAGGTCGTGTAGGGTGGTCCATTTAAGTGATACCATATGTGGATGTCGCAGTTGACCCCATTGGAGAGTTCGTCCGCTAGTGTCTGAAACAAAAAGTGCTCTCCCTCCCGCTGCCTCTTAAACTTTATAAAGGGTTGGTTGTTGCCAATCTCTAGTCAAGGTACAAGGTATCCAGCAGTTACCATGTAGACATCGAAAGTAAAAGTTAGCCAAGGCTAAGTAAAAACACTTGTGTTTTGTTAGGATTGTATTAATTAGCACTTAAGTCCCGACTCTTCAATACGAAATTAACAAATGACAATACTACATGTAACTGGATAAAATGTCAGCTTTAGAAAACAGAAAAATAAACGTCACACTGCGAAAGGATGCCCGCAAGGTGGACCTCTACGGATTATTTGATCCCATTCAATGTTTTAACATATAAAAAGGAATAAAAAATCACTATATTACGGTCTGCATTGATGGATCTGAAATAGATATAAGCATAGGAGCATGTTTTAACTCCGAAGTAGGTACTACAAAAACAGGATGCTTTCAGACTTCCAGAAGAATAGAAAAAGCCTTCACCGCTTAAAAATATAAATTCTAGAATAAGCATGTATCATTTTAAGTTATCTTATTTGTATAACTGTTAGCTCCTAGTACCAGTTAGCAATTAACAGCCAAAAGGCTAATTATTTTAATCACCCTCGAGGGTCCCATTAGGCATTAGGTTTGCTATTTCTCCGGTCGTTACCATCCTTTATATACATTATCCGTTTTTTACAAAAAAAGAATTGTCTACGGAATATGAAATACTCGCACACATAATCAAAATTAATCGTTTCAAACATAACCCTAATCCATTCGTGTTTTTCGTTTTTTTGAAGACACTTGATTTTACACAGAGCAATGAAAGGATATTTCAAAAATAAAGCTTAAGCATTCGCGGTTTGCTACAATAGTTCTGGTCCTTTTGAGAACACAAATAACCACCACCTTTCTGTCTACAAGGAACAGAGTAGGTACAATACAAATCATTATGTAGCTTTGATACACGCCACCAGAGAATTGACAAACAGAACCCGGAAATAATTCGTACACTTTGGGTAAAGGGCAAACTTTAAAGATGTTGTTCCATGGTATCATAAATCTAATTACATAATTATTGTTATATGGTTGGTCTCAGACACTCCTTTTAGGGTAAGTGATATACACATACATAACACATTAATTGATCTATGGAATAATCTGTAATGATTAAGTAATCATCTCCATAACTAAGTCTATCAAGAAGAGCCCTCCAGTGTGCCGAAATTGCATCGTCTAATGATGGAACTAATTATGCAAAATCTATTGACGGCTAAAGGTCACTAACTCAGTGGGTATCCAATGTACCGCTTCGTTTTAAATTAAATACAAACAATGTGAGCAGTCCATATATAGTTCGGCATCGGACTAATACAAACAAACAGTGCTGCAGTTTGAACGGAGAATACGTTACAAGTCTACACTGGGAGAAATGAATGTGTAAAATTTAAAAGATTTTTTTTTAAGTTGGAAGATACATATGTAAGTGTACGAATTTGTTTGTACTTATTGAAGTAATCCAAGCCTTCCCTTGTACTGTTTTCTGTACAGGCACTAGATAAATATTAAAGATAGACGCAATAAAGTTTACACAAATATAAATAATCAGCATTTGTTGTGTCATAAGTTTTTTTTGCCTTAAATTTTGAACTAGGTCGATGAAATCTTATATACGAAGTCTTTGAAAAAGTAAGCAATAAACGTGTAAACATTTTTCAAATCCACAGACTGACACGCCCACTTTTTGAAATACTAAATTTTGTTCAGTATTTTCATATGAACCTCGACAAAATTTTCAAGCAAATATATAAATATTCACTTGCTCAATAATTCCTTCATACATTGTGTATGGCAACGCCCACTTTTTAGGGGCTGTTTTCTGAACAAAACAGTTTTTCTTCGATTTCAATGAAACAAAATCAATTCTTAGGAGGAAGGTTGAGTATATGTTCAAAGATCTAAAAATCTCCCCACTACCACGCCCATTTTTGGTAAATAAATCGGGTTTTTTAATATTTTTTTAAGAAACAAGCAAAATATGAAATTTATATGGAATTCATTGGAATATCAGTGGCGCCATCTGTCGAAAATTGACCGTACCAACTCAGAAACCTTCGTCAGCTCATGCACAACAACTTTGTTAAAGATCATCACATGATCAAATGTACAGTTACGGATTCTATAAAGGACATACAGAAAAACATTTATACAGACTTAAAGGACTTCAAATGACTTCAAAGACTTAAAAGACTTCACATGACTTCAATGACTCCAGTGAACTTCAAAGACTTGAATGACTTAAGATGTGTTCAAAGACTTAAAAGACTTTAAACGACTTCAACGACATCAATGACTTCAGATGATTTCAATGACTTCAAGTGACTTCACTGACTTTAAAGACTTCAAGTGAAAGTAGTGAATGCTACTGACTTCAAGGCGACTTCAATGAATGCAGAGCAATCAAAATGATTGCATTCGCTTTGACTTCAATCATTGCTAAATCATGGCTTCAAAATGAATGGTGATTTGAAGTAATTGAATTGAAAGAAATCCATGTCAATTCTAAGGATGACTTCAATGAATGCATTACGAAATGATTGCATTCTTTTACGGCCCTGGTCCATAGAATAAATTAAAGGTTCGTTTTAACAGTATTTTCCACCTCGCTTCTTGGATTTTAATTGTTTTTATATAAACTTCATACAGACATGACCGTGAGGGAGACCGGTCTAAAAACTTTTAAAACAAACACAAATACAGATGCTTACAGATGTATTCTGAACACCTCACAATGCATCTTTTTTGGGTGTACGTCTGTATATGTACACATAATTAGATTTTGCATAATCTAAATGTTTGCTACGCGCTTAGGTTAGCTTTTTTTGGTACGCCAAACACGTAGCGCTAAAACGTTTTGTGGCCTTGAAGGGGTGGTGTGTATTTGTTTCGCTGAAATAAACATGTCGTGCATTGATCCCGTGGAGCATTGTAAAAAAAAAGGACTGATGTAAAAAAGCAAGAATAACAGGTGACTTTGATGGAAGGAAATGGGCGAAGCCTACGTAACGGGGAGCAATCACGTGCGTTTATAACAGATCGCAAGCAATTTAAAATGGTAATATGTACTCTATTAGACTTTTTCGTTGACGTGTGTTGATAAAAACTTGTCTATATTATTTAAAGAAGTTTAATAGGTTAGCAGGTATTTCCTTGAAGGTTGTCTAGAAGAAGAATCTCGGTCCCCAAGGAAAGATATAAAGGAATTAGAGTTGCTTAATCTCAATTAATTTGCGAACGAACTGAAATTTGGACAGTCAAATTGGCAGAGCTTCAGTGACACGGACTTACATAGGTCAGAAGCTGTAGTTTTCATGAAATGAGATTTTAAATTTTCTAATTTATATCAGTTCATTGGCAGTGCCCTGATAAGAAATCCACAGAATGGTCTAGGCATCATGAAAGTAGGTTCAATGCGCTTCTCATTGGTGCAAAGCATTTCGACCTTTTTTCATTCTTTCTTCTACATTCCATCTCCACGATAACTTAGAATCTAGAGTAACCCCAAGATATTCCGCCTGAGTTGAGAGATTTATTGTGGTGCCTTCTAGCTTTGGTGAACAGGGAAAAGGAGCTCGGTTTTATGCGGATTAGGTCGTCCGCATACACTTTAATTTTAATTCTTTTCACCTCCCCTCGACGTAAAAAATGCCTTCAACTGTGCCAAATGGAGCTGCATTATGAGAGCACTGAGGGACATGTGCGTCCCTAACTATCTGCGCCGAATAATAACGGACTACTTTGAAGATAGGACCCTCCACTATGATACGGAAGAAGGGCCTAAAACATATAAAATTACAGGAGGAGTACCACAGGGATCAGTGTTGGGTCCAGCCTTGTAGAACATTATGTACGATGGGGTACTACAGATACGTAAATCAAGAGGAGTACATATAATCGTCTACGCTGACGATAAAGCAGTGGTTGTTGTGGCTAAAACACTAGAGGAAGTGACGTAAAGACGTGAAAACGTGGCTTCGTTCATCGGGCCTGGAACTGGCAGAACATAAAACGGAGGCCGTCCTCATAAGCAGCCGCAAGAAAGTTGAGCGCCTTACAATAGAGGTAGGCGAACACACTATAGAGTCGAAGCCATACATAAAGTACCTGGGAGTACTGCTTGACCATAGGCTAAACTTTAGAGAACACCTAGCCCACACAAGCGTAAAGGCCAACCGGGTGGTTGCAGCCTATAAGAATCCTACTTGCGACAGTTAGCAAGTCAATCCTCATATGGGAACCAGCTACAGCCATAAACTCATACATGATAAATTCGGTGCACAGAAGAGCATCGCTTAGAATATGCTCCGCATATAGGACAGTATCGGGGGATGCAATTGATGTAATAGCAGCGCGAATGTCTATCGACCTGGAGGTCAGAGTAGCAGCATGCATGCAGAATAGCGACAACGAGGAAAGAAGCACCATCAGAGCGAGTGCAAAATTAGAATGGCAACGAAGATGGAGCACGTCAAGTAAAGGCCGGTGGACATACAAATTCCTGCCAAACATCGAAGAGTGGACCACAAGAAAATACGGTTCACAAATACAATATTACAGATGATCCTTTCTGCCGGCACTGTGGAGGGAAAGTCCAAAACGCGGAACACGTCCTTGTAGAGTGCAAACAATATGATTCTGCGAGAAACATCCTAGAACGAGAGATGGGAATTGCGGTAACCCCAAGGCGCCTAATAGGTTTCATGCTCTCAAGAAGAGAAGCTTGGGTGTTTGCCGACAACATTATTTCAAGCATAATGCAGCAGCTACGGCTGGAAAACCAAACACAAAGAGCCTAAAAAGAACAGAGCCCTGCAGCATAACGAATAAGACATGTCGTCAAAAACCTGACCCTACGAAGGAATGCCTTGATCGGCGGTACCGTAGGGGGCAACAGGACAGTTTGGGGGGCGGTGGTTTAGCACGTAAACATGCTAGAGCACGGGCTGCGAATATCCATACGAAGTTCATCGCCTCCAGCGCATAAAAAAAAAAAAAATTCTTTTCTCCTCGAAGATCTTGAGAAGTTTGTTGACGGCGAGAAGCCATAGGGTCGGAGAGAGGACCCCTCCTTGCGGCGTGTCTCTCGTTGTCAATTTCCTGAACGAACTAGGTCCAGTGGCTGAGTAGATGAATCTGCGTTAAGTTCGCAATCCAGTTAGTAATATGCAAGTTAAGATCCTGCAAGGCGCTTCGGTTTTTACATTATTAAAAGTGCCCTTTAAGTCAAGGAACGCTACCATAGTGCATCCTTTCAAGGACATTGAGTGCTTGCAGAAAAGTTTAAAAAGAGGGAATTTTTTAACATTCAAACATACCCAAAATTTCAAGAACTTTATCGCATCACAAGCACCCTATTCTTGGCAGACAAAATCTATTATCGTTTAGCAATTTAATAATTTCCTTTAAGATCCCAGCCTAAGGTATATACCTAATTTATTTTAGATTTTGAATAATGCATAACAGCTTCTAAAATGTTTGCCTCCTCCGTTCGTCCTACATTCTATTAAGTCAATTAGTAAGGCAAACCTCTAATGAATTGATATTAAATCACGCTCATAAATAAACCATGATATGTACCTATTCGCTGGCTGTGTTGCTCTCCTGTTGCATATTGTTTACACAGTTTGCAAGCGCGCTTATAAATGCAAAACCCCCGTGGTTCCTCTGCTATTTTCAAGCTGCTATATAAATATTCATTGCTAAAGGGATGCCTTCATCACTATTAACGTTATTAAATTATAGCACACAGTGCAAAGGTTTACACTACCACCGCTTGGGGCTGTTCTCTATTGAAAATCGTAAAGACAGCTTTGGGCGACTAATTTGAAATAAATTTTCCAACCTCACATAGACAATACATCTCAGAAAAATACATTATTTAAACAAAGTATTATTGGCCAAGTGTCCTTGTAAGCCAATATACTCGTAGCTCTCTCTAAAAGGGAAACAACTTTTCGATTTTTCACAAAAAAAGCCAAGCCAAACAAAAGAAAGGTAAAAAAAAGACTAAAAAACAAAAAGTTTAATTCCTTACAATGCCTAATGAACCAAGAAGATTGCTACTTCAGATAACTGAAGTATTATCAGCTCTCGATTGAATGGAACGACGACGACGACGAGTACCCAAGAACAAGGACTAAGTGATGATGCCTCTTATCATTTTCGTCTAGATCTATTTTCGGGTCAAGGGGAATTTTCTTTTCCAGTTTTGTTCTGTCGAAGGGGCAAACAAAAAAACAAAAAAAAAAAAAAAGGAACAACAACAACGTAACTTTGTCTTGCAGATGAGCAAAAGGCAAAACTTTTCAAACTCAACTTTTCAATGTAATCAGAAATGTTTTGTTTCAAGGATGCAGGTGTGCTAAGGAGTAGAATTTGAATGGAGTGGGATTTACTTTGGCATCTTCATCTGAATTTTGTTTTTTTTTTTATGGGTTAATTAACCCATCCGGATTTGAATCTCATGTACAGGGATAAATAATAATAATAAATGTCACGAACACAGCGTAAACTTGTCAAAAATTCTGGAAAACTTTTATCATCACCCGGAGATAGCTAACTTGTGGGACAATTAATGAAGGAAAACGGAGGAGTTGTGCGCGCTCCGTCATCGTTCAATGACAGAAGATGAGTTGATGTTGTTGATGTTCTCATTTAATTAGAATTGTTTCACCAAAAGTGTCGCTGTGTTGTTGAGTTCATGTTTTCAGATTTTGAAATGGTGTAACCAATCTATCAATCAATGTCAAAGAGAGGGTATAAAGGGTTCAAGATGGGGCGTTGTTTCTAAATGAGGCAAACTAGTTGAATGAGATGTAAACGTTTGGCAAAGTTTTAGTCAATGATGTTGTAGTTTTTTTTTTTGGTATAACATTCGTGCTATAAGAGATTCCGCGTTTCAAATCTTAGTCTTTTTGGAGAGAGCAGCTGCTTAATCAATGAACTCAACCATTGTGAGGCGGCCAGCCCTCTTGACACAAACAATTCGCGAACTTTGTGCAGATGTCACAATTTTAAGTGAACCATATTGACAGTACGATGATACTGTATGGACAACGGACTCAACAGCCACAGCTGGAATATGAGCTTGCGGCATAAGACCTTTCCAACAGACCGAGCTAAACCCTAACCTGACAAATTCTTCATCAAAAAAAGGCAAAAATCGATGGCTATTACAAGCTACTGCTGCTATATGATCCACCGATCCTCCACGATCGAGGAATACGATAACTTCCTATATAAGTTGGCAATGGATGCCAGAGGTCGAAGTCCGGTTATCATAGCCAGAGACTTTAACGCATGGGCCTTATGATGGATTTGCTCAAGGACAAACTTAAGGGGAAACAAATTACTAAATACCCTAATGGTTCTTGACGTAGTGTTTCTTAACAGCGGAAATGAGCATGCTTTTAGCAGAAATGGGACAGGTTCGGAGAGGTGAATGGAAGGTACTCTCAGCGATCACCAACCTATATTATGTACACAAAGTCAATAGATTAGGGTGGAAGGAAAAGTCATTCTACGAAGATGCTTTCGTCCTATTGATCGCGGATGCTACGCTGGCGAGTTCGGCTAACGAGAAGTCTGTCCAATTGATTAGCTCCATCGCAACAGCGGATGATGCGTCCATGGTAAGAAGTACGACGTAAACGTGCAACCCATCAGTCTAATGGTGAACTGGAGATATCACACTGATACGCGCTAAATGTCACCGTGCAAGGAGACTGTGCCAGCGCTGCAGGGGAAGAGACTATTTCACAGAACTCCACCATCGAGATAAAATAGTGCGAAAAGAGCTGAAAATGGCAATATATACTAGCAAACGTCAGAGTTTCGCCAAACTATGCAATGGAACAGATGAAAACCCTTGGGGGAGAGCATATCAGGTGTGGTTTGTGATGCTCTGAGTATCATTTTGCCCTCAACAAAGAAGATCTATGTTGTACATACAAGGGGCCAAGGCCTAGCTTTACAAAACTGTGCGTGTTGTGCATAGCATACATTTCTGCACATGTAGAAGGTAGCTACAGTTCTGTGCCGTATCCGCAGGCCTGTTTTTGAGAAGCTTTCTCATGGCAGTGAACACTCTTGGATGTTTGTCAGACGCTCGCAAGAGTGGTGGCCGAAAAAAAGTAGTTTATGGTGTTTTCTTAGAGTCGAACCTGGAACCCCTTGCACAAACTGGCAACCCATAAGTGTTTCTTCTACATTTTCAAGGTCCCAAATACTAGCTAGACACAACCTAAAACTCTAGGCTGTTCTCGACAGCAACATATTTGCTGTGATTAGCTTATTGTCCCGGTTGTCCAAATATATCCAGCGGAGACAAATTCAGAATAGCTTCAAGCCCTGCGGTTCGAGTTGCGCAATGATCATACCAATATTACTATAATGGCCATTAGTATTATTTGTATAGGGTATTCTGCACCGCGACCTAGTGGTCTTTTGTGCCCCCTACTATTGTTGGAGAGGTCTGTACCCTCGTCAGAGTATCTCTTCGCTTTGAATTCCTTTCGAATAGTATTTGAGTTGTCTTGTCATGCACTCCTACTTAGCTTAGGTGAGAATAGTTCCTTTTAGAGCAGACCAGTTTCTTTAAAGACTATGAAAATGAGAAGTGGGTCCATGGTTGGCATATTCTCTGCTTGCCCAATTATTAAAATCTTAGCCCCACATGACTCCAAGAAATGCTCCAGAGTCACACTTAACTCATTGCAGAATCTGCAAAATCCTTCATTTGTTATACCTAGTTTCTGTAGATGGTTCCTCAGTTTGCAATATCCAAGAATTGAGTTAGGATGCGAAGGTTATTCTGGCTAAGGCAGATTCAAGCTTCGAATCTTTTTGGGTTGCTTGCCTTAGGACTGTAATATTGTTCCAGGTTTTTGCACTGCCTTCTCTTTTCGTTGTCCTGAATTCTTCGCGAATTGTGCGATCCTCTATTCCGCAGAATGGTTCAGGTCCAGCAAAGGACTCTGCGGTTCCTTGTCTTGCCGACGCGGCCTCTTCTTCCTTACCTTTGATCCCAACGTATCCAGGGATCCAGGAGATTGTAACCTTTATACTCATTCTTAGTTCATTAAGTTTGTGAAGGCATTCCCATACGAAGCTTCGATTGAAATAGGAATCAAACGCTTTAATGGCTGTTTGACTGTCTGACAGTATTGCTTCCTCTGTCGTCTTTTTATAGCGCATATTTCAGCTTCAATGATCCTGGTTCTCTTGCCCACTCGTTCTGAATGTTTCGTCCTTCGGCCAAACACTCCGGCATCCGTTCCTTCCTCGGCTATCGAGCTGTCTGAGTACCACTTTATTGTGTGGTTGCTTAGTCCATATATTGTGGATTCATAGCTCCATTCCGTTTTGTTATTCAGCGTTATGTAGAAGTTTTTCACAAAGTTAAGTTCCCTTATACAGTGACCCTTAGGGACTGAAAGTAACGGAAGTTTTTTGAGAAGCGCATCATATTTTCTCGAACAAATGCATTTCTCCCTTAAGATGCCTTCTCTTACCATCCTTAGGATTGTCCGTTTTGCATGTTGCTCCACTATAAGGTGAAGGATGATGGCTATTAGGTAATCCATTCTTAAGATGATGTCAAGTATTAAGGGGTTTCCTGGTTGCAATATGTTTTATTGCAGGATTACCTACGTACGATGGTAAGATCTTTGAATGTGTATTAGACTAGCAACCTTCTTTTGCATCATATCTAAAAGTAGTATTTGACACTGCGTCAGTGTCAAAGCGAGATCATCATCTAAAGTCCTGATTTAAAATAACCCTCATTGTGGGTTAATCTCTCTTTAAACAAATTAATTCCCTCATTAAATAAACATTTAATCTTTAAAAGCTAGCCAATGCGTATTACACGTGTTTTCGCCATAATTAGCATGTCCTGCTGCATTCATCCGCCATTTAATACCACACACACACAGCCGTAGATCCTGTGTCCAAATTGAAAAGTTGAACCCTAGCTGCCGGGCATTAACAAGACTACATGCACATACATCCGAGTTATCATTGCATGAATAAACGTTTCATTATTCAACAACGTTTTATTGGAATTTGTTACAAGTTACTCTTAAAAAAAACAGAAACTATTTCAACATCAATTTATTATGCGCGCATAGTACACGTTTTAAACTACACATGACCGCGAGGTATGATAATTTCTTCCCATTCATGGCGGAAATAATTCATGTATCACGTTAAGCACTAATACCAGACACACAGACAGAAAATAATGTAAAATTATCGAGTAACAAATGATAATTGTTTGTGAATAGAATTTACATTAGAAAATGTTTCTAGGGGTCGACCGAAAACAAAATTTCGCCACGTAATAGCTCTCGCATTATTGATGTCGGCTTATGATCTGTTTTTGCATATATTTTGGATCAAATTCCCATCGGTGCTAGTCCAAAGGATGCAAATGTTTCAGTAATATTTAATAATAATAATAATAAAGGCAACATTACCGTAATCGAGTTAACGCAAATTGCCACCAAAGGGTATCTGGTATGTGGGGGTTTGTATAATGAGGAATTATTTTGAAAATTCTGATCAATAATTTTAGATGTGCCTTTTTGGTGTATAGCCCAAAGTGAAAGTTATGAATGATACAATAAAGTATTGACGGTTTGATGCCAGTAGACTTTTAGACAGAGTATCGAACAATTGGATTACTGCTTATCGATTTCATCAACAAGATAGGAAATTCAAGAATGCCACACAAAAAGCCAAACAGCAAACATTTGCAACGACATTATTGGCAAAACGGAAGCTGCGAGTTTTAGAAAAGTCCTCACTAAGGATCGCAAGCGAACCCCAACTCCTACTAGGTATTCACTTTCTGGGCTGTCCAGCAATGCCACGTAGCTCAAACTATACTGATATCATGGATATGGGCCCACCTATGGTCACTGTGGATAGAATAGGTTGCAAGCACTTCTTTCAGGATCTAGGAAAACTCTCCAAGGCAAACAGTGACATGTTATTGAACTTCATAAGATCATCAGATGGTTTGTATATACGGGAGACGAGTAAGCACAACCATGGGTAGTTTGTTACAGACATTATATGGGTTAAATGGGCAAGGGGAATTTTTCTCTACCCCCCTATCGGTGACACAATGGGTCAGTTCTGACCCTAGTGTGGCGAAGGTATTTCTCTTATTCTGCCAACCAACAAACCTAACCTATCCTAGTAGATGGTCTCCTTGAATTTTGAACGCGCATACAAAATCATTGGCGGTCTAAATTCCATCCTGCTCAAGCGCTCGGTCGGGAGGGCCTGTCCTGTCAGGCGCACAAGCAATAGAAAGCATTCACCATGATGGAATTCGAAAATAGCAGAACTCCGTACCTCAAGACATTGCTGGAATCTCGCTAAAGAGGCGGCTATTTAATGGTCAACATGTAGAGGAAACGTCAACCTTCTTAGAAAAGAGATAAGATTCGCAAAGAAAAACCCCTGGAAGAATTTTTGCAGCTCTACTGAATGCACCACCGAGACATCTCGTATGAGGCCCTTACAAAGGTTTCATCCCAGATTTCTTCTATCAAGAGCTGTGACGGCAGGTGGACATACTCTTATGAGACCACATTGGAAGTTCTACTGAAATGTCACTTTCCCGGCTGTGAAGACACAAGGACATACTGTCTGGCAGACACATTTATGCCAAGAAAGATTGAGGCCGAAACAATAGACAAGAAAATTGACGATCAGAAAATCTTATGAGCAATCCACATTCAATAATGCTGCAAGAGTCAGAGGAACATATCGTTCCATGGCTCAAGCACATTTGCGGAGGGTGTCTCAGATGGAATCATGTTCCAAAGGCTTGGCGAAAATTAGGGTAGTCTTCATACCAAAAACGGGTAAGATAAGTCACACCAATGCCAAGGGCTATAGGCCAATAAGTCTGTCCTCATTCTTATTGAAGAATATGATGAGATGAGATTGGGGATAGCTATCTATCGAAATCTCACAATAAAGGGTAAATCAATAGATTCTGCTCTTCACAAAGTGGTTTCTACTATAAAAAGCCCTCTCCAAGCTAAGTACTTTTCTTGGCATTAAAGGAGCATTCAACAATGTGAGTACTGAAGCAATAGTTAGCAGCCTGCATAGGGCCAATATAAACATAAGGTGGTATAAACCTAAGGTGGTATACTGGTTATATACTGCGGAAGTAAGTCCCATCTTAACCTGTGGTTCAAATGTCTGGTGGAAGGCGCTTGAGAAGAAATATCACTTTGATAAAAGGAAAGCGGTTAATCTCATAACACTAAATCGCAGGAATATACGAACAGTCGTAAGCCAATCATGCAGGTATACTAGGTATACCACATAACGCCTTCTGTAGAAGTTGTAGAGACGAAGAAGGAATAGAATCCATTTGTCATCTACATTGGAACTGTCCAGCTTTGGCCGTGAAAAGGAAATGGACTTATTTCCTTCCGGAGCAGGATGATCTAGGAAAAATAGAGCTCAGCAAACTCCTGAGATTTATACACATATCGGGGTGGTTAAGCTGAGCAATACTTCCTGAGGGTATTACCTTCTTTATCGAAGCCTGTGAAGTGTTGCCGCGAAGAACTCAATGCTCTTGGTACTCAGAACAAGATTTCACTCAGCGGGAAATGAGAAGGCTGACGAACTGGAAAGAGGTGTACATCCCGCATTGCGGTCTCAATCTTGAAGCGGGAAAAAAGCCATGAGAGAGGCAGATCACAGATTCATATCCGTAGAAACCAGTGGCATTATAAGAAGACTATGGCCCAAACATGATAAATCGAGAACCGAGAGACTTGTTAGGCAAGACAGGAAATCTATTTCCACCGCCGTGGGTTATTTCTCTAAATGGTAAGGCAAAAACAGTCAAATGTTCGGAGAAGTCTCAATTTATAGATATTGGCCTCGAAGGCACATGATTTTGGACCCATGGTTAATTCCCCCAAACAACGCCGGATGCAGCTGCTCTAGTGGTACATCCAATACGTGGTGGACCAGTACTGGTAACTACATTCATTCTGTTCCTTTCTAGGCATCTTTTTGTTCTTCTGTGAATTTTTCTGTGAAGTTTGCTTTGTTTATTTTATATGTTGTTACGCAAAACATTTCTAGAGAAATAAACAATTTGGAAGCCCACTTTATACTCAGTGACCTTGTGGCGTTAGTTGCTTAGGGGAAGTAACAAAAAAAAATACTATGCTAAAGATGATCTCATCCAACTTCTGATGAAGACATCAACACCTAATCCACGACATTCTTCGTGTTATCAAACTTTGCCATAAACTTTACTCAATTTAAGAAAACAAAACAAAAATTTCTACGAACGTCAAAAAAGAATACGACAATTTAAGAAATCCTTCTCAAACCCCTCCTCGAAAGGAGGGTACCTACGTATGTTTATTCATTTTGTTACTCCAACTAATCTGTCGTTCTTCAGGAGGGATCTATACAGGATCTGTCCTCAACATCTTCGTACCCCAAGTCGCATTTAATAAATTTCACACTGTTGCAGCGGTAATGCTGACGACACACAAATGGTCCAGATCATGGACCGGAAATTGAAAAATACATCCACGCTTCGTTTATTTGCCTTCATATTGCCCCGAACGGTAGTCTACACGAATTTGGCACCATTGTCGTTTGCTACCGAGATGCAATTTCACCCCCGAAAATCCCTGAATTTATTTGTGCATGCCACGTAAATGGGTTAGGATGCACGATGTTTTTTTTTCTTCCTACACGGATGTCGACCAGGTTGCGTCAGTCATTCTGTTCTGGGGCCCAGAGCGAGAGAGAAGAAGGAAAGCAAAAATCGCGTTTATAAATTCGTTTGATATTTCCTATCCCCTGGAACCCCCCCCCCCCCCCCCCCCCATGTGCAAAGACTCGTCTTACTCGCACATACATATAGAAGAGAATTGTGACAGGTTTGTGCATACAATGGGGTATTCATGGGTTCCTCTGCAACTGAGTGCAGAACTCACGTGGATCCCGTTTTCGAGAAATGTTTACTACATCTGCATTTTTTTTTTTTCGTTTTTTTTGTGCGGAGTCCTGTGACTCGGTCGTACAAATGGTGAATGGCAATGTATTCAAGGAGTTCCGCTTTTGAAATCACCCCCCACTCAAAGGGTGAAAGACCCGTAAAAATATGCATTACACTTCAAGCAGCTGTTGGAAGTTTAGTACGGGATATTTTTGGTGCATAAACTCAGCTGCAGATGACATTTTTGAACAAACACTTGAATGTAAGTTCACATAAAATCGGTGAATGTCATGTAAGGGGATGGGCAATAGTTCTTTTCGTTGAACTTAATGTCAGCGACGTGACTGGCTTTAATGAGGTAATTTTTGTACTCTAGATGGGGATTGACTTTTAGCTTGACACTGTTACGCACCTCAAGAGAAGGTACGCACATTTAAGTAAGCAAAACCCTATCTGGGCGTACTCAACTTTCAGTTTGATACTTTAATCGAACAGAACGATTCCCCAAGGAAAGGGACTTGTCTATAAGCATTTTCATGAAATTCAGTAACGGAAAAATAAAAACATTAAATCTGGTCATTAGCAATCAGAATGGGAAAGTCAAAAGGAATACAATCTTTCGGATTGCTCTCCATTGATTGAAATCACTTCAAGCCATTGAATACATTCAATGAATGTTTCAATGCTTTCAATTACTTAACCTAAGATAAAACAACTGAATGCCATAAATGTCAAGTGACTTCAATGAATGCAGAGCAATCGAAAAGACTGCATTCTTATGATGAGATGGGACTCCAGCTGCGGCCCACCTACAGATATAGTCAACTTTCCTGGCAGTCAGAATTGGTTTTGGAGTGGAGTCATATTTTTACAGGTAGTTTCACAACCGATCAAGGATTAGAGCCAGGGCAATACTCATTGGGTAAGGATACCTCTGCCTTTTAGCCGGTGAACCTTGTAATCATATAAACTGTGTCTGCTATGCAGTTGCACGCTGCGATGTATGATAACCCTTCTTATGGCCATGTCAAATAGCGTTGGAAGATGTCAAATTTTGGTACTGCGCCCTTGGGTAGTAGCGCATATCCGTGTTGCCAGTTGATAGGAAATATTTGTCCTCGAAATGAGGTAAAAGGGACAACACAACACAAAATTGTACTTCGGAACTATTTCCGTATGGGTGTCTTTGAAGACAGGAGAAAAAAATCCGATTCTATACATGAAGAGCTTGAAAACAGAAAAAAAAAGACATGGCTTACATCTACTTCCTAAAATTTTCGCTTCGAGTTTTCAACGAGCTCAACGCTATTTCTCTTGCATATAAAAGTCTTAATTCGCTGTATTGGACATGAAAGTCAATTACTTATCTATCGCTCGAAATTTTCTGAATTCTAATTTTTTTTTCTACTCCCGTGGTGAACCCTAATTTTGGTTGTGGCATCATATTTTTTAATTTTAATAGAATTGTATGAAGACGGTTTTTTTTTTGTAAATTGAGTGTGGAAAAATTCGAGATACTTTTTGAAGACACAATATGGAATAAAAGGCATTTGTTGGATCATTTCTTTCAGAAAAAAACATACATATGTAAATCCAAATTTTTCAAGCGACTTTAAAGGCCTAAAACCGGTTAGAACTTTCAAAAAGCTAAATATTTTAACGGTTTTCGAATGCATCTTAACCCAAATTATAACTTGGCATGCTCAAAATTTTTAGTTTTGTTGAATTTTTTCCGTATTCATATATACCTAAACGGTTCATCGATGTTCCTGAAAAATTAATGCTCAAAGACTTACATTATGTAACAAGTTGTTTCTGAAATAAACGATTTGATTGTTTTTTCTGCAAAGCAGACAAATATTAATAGCAGCTAAATGCGTTATGGATATTATTTATCACTTTATGTATGACAAATAAACCAACTGTACTGAATACGTTGCAGGTGTCTTATCAATGGAACTGCGTTAACAACTTGAGAACAAACCCAGACCCAATCTTTCTTAGATACCCAAAGTGAGCTAATACCTAGTAGGTATAAACCCACATATGTATGTTAGCTACAAAAACAAAACCAAACAAAAAGAATTCACTGCAATACAAAATATTCCAACACTCAAGCTTCCTATAAACACAACTTCAGATGAAAGAATCGAAAATAAAACAGAATAAGGTACAAGTAAGGAAAGAAAATATGCAACTTACCGTTACTTGCGAACTTACTGCCAGTCATTTTGGACAAAGGCGAATGAGATGCGACAGGGGAAATAGACACACACGCGCACTGTTCACTAAAATTAGAAGGCAAAATGAGAACACTTGCATTTTACCACTTGCAACTTAATGAATGCTTATAAAAGAGCCATACACATTACACACAGAGAGACTTTTTTGCAAGGAGGTGGGGTAGATAGAGCGCACAGATGGGAGTCTCTCATTTTACACTCATTCGCATAAACACGAGAAAGAGACCACTTCACGGAACACGTGCAGTATACGTCGAGACCGATTTCAAATTTACCGACACAAAAAACCACGAACTGAAGCTGCGCCACCGGATTGGAACACACTCAGAAAATTATTTGCACTAACACACTTTTCTTTAAGGGACGTGGGTGATAGGGGCACAAATGGGAAATGCGACGACCCGGCACTTACTACGGGACCGAAACAAAACTTAGGGGGTAATAGGGACAGTGGAAGTGAAACGCAATAAATACAGAAAAGAACACTATAGAACGAGAAAGCACCGAAACCGACAAAAAAAACTGTGATAGGAACACACAGAGAGACTTATTCGCATTAACACATTTAAAGGGATGGGGGTGATTGACTGATAGGGGCATAGAACGCAAGTGCTCACTTCGAACTTAACACAGAAACACTTCAGAACGAGAGAGACACCTTCACTACGATGGATCACCGGCGGCACTTGCTAAAAGACCGAAACCGAACACACCGACACAGGAGACTGCAATAGGGACACACATAGAGCTTATTTGCACTAACACATTCAAAGAGACGGGGGTGGTAGGAGCACAGACGGCAAATGCTCACTTCTCACTAACACACACAAACACTATAGCCATCACTTCACTTCACTGCACTGCACTAAGATCGACGACCCGGAACTTACTACGAGACCGAAACCGAACTTACCAAACCAAGAGACCGCGAACAACTGAAGCTACACCGCCGGATATTCTGTCGTTTGACCTAGAAATTGCAGCAAAAGTTCATTCACCTTGCAGAAGGGGTAATGAACTCCAAAGCAAATCACCGTAAGACAGAGAAAGAGGGTGATGATGATCTCTTATGGGCTTCATTGTTGCATAACAAAGTCAAGTGAATTTGTATCACTGCGAGACTGCAGTTGTTGTTTTACAAAGAGTTTCTGCAAAAAAAAATAGACACTAATGAGACAGAGCGAGTATGTAGTTTTATTTATTGCAGAAATAACTTATAATACAGATTTAAAATTAAATTTTTCTTCAGTTTTAATGTTCTTTCCACTGTTTTTGTGGTGAGTAACAATGGCGAAGTTAAAATACGGCTTCGATAACAGATAAAAAGATGTTTGGGCTGATCAGGAAATGACTGAATAAATTGTCTTGCGGTACGCAAATCGTACGCAGATTCTATAATACAACAGTTGGGCCGATATCGGCATAACCAAAGTTGGTAAAACAATTGTAGCGTGTATTTCGTACTGTACAGTATAATACCATCAAAAGGCCATTAAAAAAAGCGACAATGAACTATCAGCTTAGTCGATTCCAGAAAACGAAATGAAGTGATTTTAATTGACAATTGCTGATCCTGTCGTGTAAGAAAAACTGGTGGCCGGTAATTCGTATAAATAAAATAGTCTGGCAGCACTCAAAATAAAAGTAGAGTGACCAGATTCGTGCTGTGAGAGACTTGTAATTAAATATGCAACTATATTATTTTATTTGGCTTTGTTTTCGTGCTCGATTTTAATATTAAAGGAATACAAAACGTGTTTCATGAAAGTTATTACTTAAATTTCGTCCTAAAACGCGTCAAATTAAAGCTAATAAGAATATTTCAATAAGAAAGAGAAGAGTTCTCACTCACCTGTTTAAAAAAACTGTCCAACAGCTGACTTTGAGGGTTAAATTTATTTAAGTCCATTAAGCGGTATCATTCCTTTGAACCTTTTTCATTTGAATCTAAAAATGCACAAAAATCTTTCGAATGAATAGAGACATTCTAAAGAATTGACTATTCATTCGAATCTCAAAATGAGCATGACAGTTTCTACAAAAAGTTTTGTGCTTTCAAACACTGAAATAACAAAATCTCTCGAGCGTAGCGTTTCGCCCTGATGTAGTAGTTGGGCTTTTTAGTGAACGACCTACCACATCTAGTCTAGACGCACTGTTTATCCGACGGATACCGTGAATTAAAAAAAGAAAATTCAGCTAACAATTTGAAGATATTATAAATAGCCCTGATGTGGTGGTTGGGCTCATCAGTAGACGACCTACCACATCTTATCCTTAAGACACAATAACGTTTAAGGACAGTCGATTTAAATTTTATGCCCGATAGAGACAGAAGGTATACAAAAACCCTCCACCTCCAAATCAGATACACTAGTCCCCCGATATTGACACCGAATTTCAAAGAAATAAGAGAAAGATCGTCTTAAAAACTATTAAAAATATAGGACTTAAATAAATATATAATAATAAAAAAAATAAAAATATATATACATATATCAACTCCACTACAGTTCGTAGAGAGGGCGATCTCCTGAAATGAAAAATAGAAAAAAGAAAAATCCCACCGCCTAATAAGATATCGCATACATGCCCTTGTCCCCCTGCACTACCGACACCGAATACCGAAAGGAAGTCGACCGTCCCAAGGCTATCACACACACCGCCATAGCGATCTATCTTAAAAGCCGTGTATTCAAATTTGTGCTAGCACACCGGACTCGATATATATCGGCGATTGTTGTATGTATGTATCACTGCATGTAGCAGTCGATCGCGCAATGGTGGATATGGAAAAATTAATTTCTTCTGTGAAAAATTATCCAAAATTATATGATTCTAACATATTGAGTATACCTCGATCGCAATCGCTATGGCGGCGGTGTGTAACAGCCTTTAAGGACGACCGATTAAAAAAACATTTGTTCTATGAAACCCTGCACTTCTACATAATTCGAGCGAAACTTCCCCTTCCCTCATAAGTAAAAAAATTAATAAAAAAAATTCATGTAAAAAAGAAAAAAAAAAAAGAAAAAGAAAAAGAAAAAGAAAAAGAAAAAATATCCCACCACCAAAAGTCCTAGTCCCCCTACACTATCGATACCTGTCTCTCCTGTTC
The DNA here is from genome assembly GCA_949716465.1 of Chalcosyrphus nemorum. Classification (NCBI taxonomy): domain Eukaryota; kingdom Metazoa; phylum Arthropoda; class Insecta; order Diptera; family Syrphidae; genus Chalcosyrphus; species Chalcosyrphus nemorum. The sequence continues at coordinate 67,954,599 of OX454332.1, read as the reverse complement.
TTCCGACGCGACTCCCGAAAATAAAAATCATTTCAAACCTAGCAAACTGTGTCTCTGTCTCCATTACAATTAAAAAATATTGAACGTTTTCATTTATTTAATCTTGCTTTCGATATGAGTAGTTACTCTTGAAATGGTTTTTATCGGAACGGCAAACGATACAGAGTTTATATAATACAACAGCACTTACCGGTGCATAACTTTAGTGTTCACTCCTAAGATCCTGGCTAAGATGGATACACGAATGCAATAATTTGATTAGCCGAAACCGAAACCCGGTGCTTTCTTATAACGAACGAGGAAGGTTTTATTGTATCCTTGAAGACATTTTGGTGGAAATAATACAAAAGGACAGACACTAAAACTCTATGGAATTAATTCGAACAAAGTAACAGCTCTCCTAAGCGAATGCAGGTTAGTTTTTTTCGAGAAGGTCATAGGTCAAAAATTCCACAAAACAAGTTCACGAAATCTACAGAATTTTCAATACCTCGTATCCGATTTTCTACCAGAAAAAGGACGTTCTCAGTTACGGAACAAAAATAAACACTTTTGAATATGTTTATTTCCCACGACAAATTTTAAAAAAAACAACTTAGGTATCAATGCGCGATTTTAAGCACGGAGAGCTCTATTGAAAAATTATCGGTGCAATCAGTTTTCCTTGAGCCAAATTTTAATCGATAAATCTTATAAATTTAAAGGCGTCACTTCCCCTCTATCGAATAATACCAGCATCGAGTTTTCTTAGGAACGAAAAGTGAACGACAAACTTCCACATTTCACCAACGATCTATAACTTTGTTAAGTTGGCTATAAATAAAGTACCGTAGCCAAAAAAGTGGTATGCGATCTCATAGGTCTTCACAAAATCAGTTTGAATATGAAATTTACACGAAATCACTGGAGCAGTTTTCGATAAAAATTACATTTTGATATTCAATTATACCATTTTAAAAATATAAAATCAAAAACGTGGTACGCCATTTTATAAGACTTTACCAAACTAGTTCAAATGTGAAATTCAAAGAAAATCGATTTCGCGCAATTTGGCTTAATCCTTGAAACAGTACCGTTACAGACACTTTTGGCCAAACATTTTTAAGCCATTTTATAGCATTTGTGTTTTGTAAGGACTTTAATGAAATTGTTTAATCTCTTTTCAAGAAAATCTTTTACCCAAATTGGCCATAATAACCGTTACCACAACTTTTAGCCAAAATGTGGTATATCATCTTATTGGACGTATCTGTACAAGTCTCAGTGTGGAATTTGTGTAAGTAAGCAATTTTGGTAAGAATTTTTACACGTCATCTGATTGGAATTCCCTAGACTAGATCGGATAAAAGATTTAAACAAAATTGTGGAAACCGTTTTCCAGGAAATCGTTCTTTTTTTTTTACAAAAGTAAAGTTAACATTAGGACTAACATAAAAATTTCAATTTGTCCTCTAGGGATTACCCAACAGACCCCAGATACCAAGTTTGATCAAAGTCCGTTCACGCGCATAGGCTGTAGCCCCGCGGACAGACAGACAGGATTTCCGTACTCACATTTTTCGACTTCTTTTTAAAGGCAATGTCAGAAAACCTCGACATCGGAATTTTTTACGAATCCAAAACTTGCCCTATACATAACTATGTACGTATCGGTGGGAGTAAAAATTAACAAAAGCGAAAGACACGGTTTCCACGGCCATACAGACGAGCTTATAGACGGCAGGCACACAAATACTCAAATTTTATAATTGTGTATAGTTCAGTTAATGTTATGGTTTAAGTAAATATTAAAATTTCGACACGAGTGTTAAGCCTAAGAACTCAGATATAAGATAGTAAGCAAATTCATCATTCGTTCGGGCTCCGGTGAGATTAGAGTTCCGTTCAGATATACAAAAACATAATTTAGTTGACTGACAACATATTTGAAAATCTTTTTTTTAGGAATTATAGAAATTAGCAGACAGAAAATTCTTTTTACAAAACTACAACAACTAAGTTTAGTCTCGTCGCGTAAGAACATTGTGAATTTTAATTAAACTCGAAGTGCCTGGACGGCATGTTCTAACAAACACTCTATACGGGTCTAATGAGTTCAGCTTTATTCTGTATTCCTTAACGTTCTTCACCAGAGTGTTTTCAGGACGTACTTTTATGGTCTTAGAAACTAACGCACTAAAAAAATTGACTCTTGACTCTTTGATTAAATTAAGCGATTTTAGTCTAAACTCTAACGACTATTTTTGGCTTATACCTATATAATATATAAATGTGAAGATTATAGAGAAATAAATGTAATTAAATATAATAAAAAAATATATAAAACAACTCCACTACAGTTCGTAGGGAGGGCGATCTCCTGAAAAAACAAAGAAGAAATATCCCACCACCAATTCCTATTCTAAGGCCCTAATCCCCCCTCACTACCGACACCGAAAGGGAAGCTGATAAGCTTCGGCCGTCTTAAGGGCGGTCGATTAAATTAAAAAGCACTTGGTTCTTGCTTGCACTTTTATAAATATTTGTCGAGCGAAACTACCCTATCCTCATGAATATATAAAAAAAAAATATATATATAACAACTCCGCTACAGTTCGTAGGGAGGGCGATCTCCTGAAAAGAAAAAGAAGAAATATCCCACCACCAAATAAAATGCCTGAGCTAAAGCCCTAATCTTCCCCCACACTACCGACACCGAACCTCGAAGAGAGGTACTTGGTAACCACGACCGTCTTAAGGCTTTCACACACCGGCCGTGACAGCGATCTATAGCAACACGCTACTCGTGTATTGAAGTTTGTGCATGCACACCGAATTCGAAATAAAACTATATCGGCGATATATATTGCGATTGTTGCGATTAAACTTATCTATCGTTGTATTCAGCAGTCGATCATTTTATCGCGCAGTGGTGAATATGGAAAAGATCATTTCTTTTGCGATAAACTATTCAGCATTATAAGATTTGGATAATAATGACTATACCGCAATCGCTATCGCAGCGGTGTGTGAAAGCCTTTAAAGACAGCCGATTAAATTAAAAGAAAAAAAAAACACTCTCTTTTGTACTATGGACCCAGGCTTTTGTTAAATGCCTTTCGAGCGATTCTACCCTATCCTCATGAATATATTAAAAATAAAATAATATATACAACAACTCCACTACAGTTCGTAGGGAGGGTGAACTCCTGAAAAGACAAAGAAAAAAAAAATCCCACCACCAAAAGTCCTAAACCCCCCACACTCCCGAAACCGAAAACCGAATAGAATTAGATTAATCTGGCCAGTCTCAAGGAGGGCCATTTAATTATAAAAAACACACACTCACACTTATGTTCTTTTGACGCCGATCGATACTTCCCTATGCCCCTTAATAAATAAAGGAATATATATAACAACTCCGCTACAGTTCGTAGGGAGGGCGATCTCCTGAAAAGACAAAGAAAAAAAATCCCACCACCAAATGGATATCCCCACTTCTATTCATATGTCTAACCAACGACAGTTTTCCGAAAAAAAAAATTAGTACACTTCATAACGTACCGTAAAAACTTACCGGCGACGTGAAGTGAGGATCCAGAAACATTATAAAATATAAAACACAAGACTCACATAGATTTTTTATACTGCTTGCTTACTGCTTACACTCCTACAACTGCTGTCCTTTGTCATCCTTATTAGTTGTTCGTTGTTCGTTGTTCGTTGTTCTTGAAAGGCCTCCTCTTGAAGTCATAATCCAGTTGCAGGCCACAGCTTCATTCCACATACACACTCACACGCACTAAATTATTCGACCACCGCGATGTTGTAGTCGAAAAATAAAACTGTTTCTAAAAAAATAACTGTTTCTATTTTACGAATAAAATTCACTGTTTCTATGTACATATGTATATATGTATAATAACACTCACGAAAAAAAAAAAATTCACTCACTAAATCGATCTGGACCACCCGAAGGTCCATCCACGTCCGCACTCCGCGAAACTACACTCACGACTGAGCAAGAGTAACCGGCCACTAAACCGATCTGGACCACCCGAAGGTCCATCCACGTCCGCACTCCGCGAAACTACACTCACGACTGAGCAAGAGTAACCGGCCACTAAACGGATCTGGACCACCCGAAGGTCCATCCACGTCCGCACTCCGCGAAACTACACTCACGACTGAGCAAGAGTAACCGGCCACTAAACCGATCTGGACCACCCGAAGGTCCATCCACGTCCGCACTCCGCGAAACTACACTCACGACTGAGCAAGAGTAACCGGCCACTAAACCGAACTGGACCACCCGAAGGTCCATCCACGTCCGCACTCCGCGAAACTACACTCACGACTGAGCAAGAGTAACCGGCCACTAAACGGATCTGGACCACCCGAAGGTCCATCCACGTCCGCACTCCGCGAAACTACACTCACGACTGAGCAAGAGTAACCGGCCACTAAACCGATCTGGACCACCCGAAGGTCCATGCACGACCTCCCGACTGAACCCGAGCAGCCGACCGCACGACCGATCTGCACCCCACGAGGGGGCACCGCCGACTGAACCTTATCAGCCAACCGATGAGGTCCCCATGTATGCACAAACGTGTTTGTGTGTATGTTCTTGTGTGAATTTTTTTTTTTATATAATTTTTTTGTAATATTTTTTTCATCACGATCCAGCTAATTTTTTTTTGGTTTTTTTTCTCTACTGGGCCCTGGGGGCGGTCAGTTATTTGGTGGGTGTGATTGGGGTGAACATAATGGGATTCATTTGGAGGACTAAGACGAAAAGATGACAAACTATGATACAACTGTAAAAGTTGATTTTTACCAGGAAGAATCACTTTACTTTGTGTTTTATTATACAGTCGAGTCGCCCTATAAGGCGAATTTTCACGGGAGTTCACAATTACTCGTAGTTCGAGTTAGAAGAATTTTTGGAAAATTCGAGTTATATTTTTTCATCGTAAATAGAATGGGAGGTTAGTCAATTGAGTCTGTACTCTGTAAAGAACTTCAACAGGCAGCAAGACAGCTCATAACAATACCAGTTCTGAATAAGATTTTTAACTCTGCGTTTTAACTCTCCACTTTGTTGAGTTATGACATACTCGTAGATCTTCAAAATCTTTTTCTGGTCGAACTCTTTGTAATCCACTGTCGACGGAGCTGGGGTGTTCAACATCTGCTATTAGCTCAGGACTTTTTCTTCCAGAGTAATTTACTCTCTCAACCAGTCCGCGTGTTGATTATTGAATCTGAAGGGAACTCCAAGCCACTTCTATTATACATTGGCTTTATGTTCCCAGTTCCACAAGAAAGTGGTGTTCAACCTGCAATTCCTATTTGGTAAAATTATACCACCCTCTTATTTTTTATTACCACAATGGGCCTTTAAGGCCTACTGCCACTACAACCTACCACCCTCTCAGAATTACCTGTGAAGGTGATATAAGACCGCAAAAAGTCTCAAAACTTTGACTTTAAGACCTTCTTCTATCATCAGGAGTGTTTTAGAGAAATATGCAGTTAAAGAGACCTCGTCTCCTTTATTCAATTGCCGGGCCTTAGGGTTACACTAAGCGATTGAATGGCCGGATAACTCACCAAGCATGACTACACTATTTCTGGAAATCGCCTTCGTCGTAGGTTAACTAAGTATGTTTTAAGTGTGATAATCATCATTTAAGCTGAGTGACAAATATCACAACTGTTTAAGAACACAATTTTGTATATGTGATTGATTGCCATGTGGGCAACTCTGCATTATTGTTATACTCACAAATGATTTCTGCAGAAGATGCAGACATATAAACTTTTAACTTTAAAGTACCTTACTTTTAGTAAAATTGAAAAGCGAAATCAATAAAGCAAAAATAGGAGAATTTGGTGAAATACGATCTGGCAACAGGAGGCAGTAGATTGTCCGTTTTTTGATCAATGAAACAGTAGTTTCCTGTCAGAACAGTAGAAACCACAGCACTGAGCTTATCCAAAGTTAAAACACCACAAAATTTCGACACAATTTCAATTTTTACTTGCACCTATAATATAGGGCAAGTATTGGATTCGTGAAAAAATTCGATCTCGAGATAACAATGAATTCTGACATTACGATGATAGAGAAGCTCGAAAAAGTGGGTCTGCCGATTCTGTCTGTCTGTCTGTCTGTCTGTCTGTCTGTCTGTCTGTCTGTCTGTCTGTCGGTCTGTCGGTCTGTCTGTCGGTCTGTCTGTCTGTCTGTATGTGTGTATGTACGCTGGACTGCAGCCTAAACGGCTGGACCGATTTGCTTCAAACTTCATATCTGAGCTCTGTAGGGTCGCAATTCGAGGCAAAATCGGAATTTTTGTTCTAGCCCCGTTATTAACGGTACTTTACTTAGGGCCAATTTCACAAAAAGACGATTTTCTCGAAAACGGCTCTAACGATTTTGATTAAATTTCATATTCGAGTTTGTCTAGACAAATGCTATAAGATGGCGTACCACGTTTTTGGCTAAAAATACGTATAACGGTACTTTTCTTATTAACTGATTTTAGAAACATGGCTATTTCTCGGCTAAAACTCAATGGATTTCCATGAAAATCGAAATTTGGGCAAAATGTATTATTTAATAAAAAGTGGCATTTAAATTTATGCAACATTATTAAAAATATTTTTTTTTATATCTAATATATTTTTTTTTTTATAAAAAAACTTGTTCAGTTTTAACTAACAGCATATAGGTGCAAGTACGTACGACCCAGTCGTGCACATTTTTTAATCTTGCTGATGAACACTCCAAGATGCATTTTAACTAATAAAATTAATTATAAAATAAATATCTGAATGTGAATAATTAAATTTCACTTGAAACTGCTGAGTATGCGTAGACTTTATTTTTGAATTGTTTTTAAGAGAAAATCAGTTTGTAACACAACATGACTCTGTCTTTAAGGACAATTTGATTTCTTCACAAAACGTATCCATCTATTGATATGAATTCATGCACACAAATATACATATTAATCGAAACATATGTTGGCGTAAGAGTTTTAGTCACTGCAACTCACAATAAATATTTATAGTGCGCGCAGCACTATACGAATGGATGCACTTTAGATGATGCACTCGCAACACGTGAAATCATTCAGAAGGCCAAAATGATTGCACCGCAAGAGAACGAGTTTCAGGCAAAAAAAAAAAAAAGGAAAAGGCACATCCTTTCATCGACCACCCACAATCTGTTGTGCTGTGATAAGCATGCAAAGAGAGGAGGCGAAAATATGGAACCCACCCAAAACAAGGGGGAGAAAAACGAAAGCACCAAAGTACATTTAAAATCAATTTACATTTGTGTCTACTGAGCTGTGTACTTCTATGGAGTGTTCTACATGAGTATTTATATTTATAGAGACGGCTCCATTTGCGGCCCAATGGACTTTATTGTGCCATCGAATGGTTGTTTTTTTTTTATAACATTGGAATAATGTGAAATGGGATATTGAGTGGTCAACTTATTTTTATTCGTAAGCTTTATAGACATAGGCATACTTATGTTAACATGTTTGTTATTTGGCCACCTGTTTAGTTTGTTGACTGATCGTCAAAGTAATGATTGTAAGTATTCAAACTTGCATTCTTTCTCTGCAGAATGTCCTTAAGATATTGCCTAGACACCTATTAAAGAGCACCCAGGGCTTTCTCGTAGTAGTATCACAATATCACAATACAACATCCATGTAGCAGAACGCTTAAAATTACGTCGGCAAATTGTAGATAGCATCATAAACCCTGACTTTGCGACAATGGTCCCAATGTATTGCAAACCCTCTACTCTCTCAACCATTTTTCCAGCAATGCATAAAGAGTTAAGGTGTTCGGTCCCAAGTCCATCATTTTTACTTCACCTAATCTATTTTCAGCCCAAAAAAAGTGTGCTTCCTCCATTTGTCCATTATTCTGTGAAGAAGACACACAATATCATCGACGTAGTTGAGGTATTCAAGTAAGAGACGAACGAATTCCTCCGTTTTCCGTTGACAAGGCTGCATTAAGCACATCTTTAATCACCAATAAAAAGAAAACTGCTGTAAGTATGCAGCCTTGCTGAATCCCATTTTTGACTTGTTTTGATTTCGTATACCTCACTGGAAGTTCAGTAGAAGTGCGTCCGACAGAGCTGCAATTTCAGGTCCAAACCAAATATCAGTGCGTAATTTTGCTTGCTGTCGCTATCATAAGGTGGTGTTCTCGTAGCAATCCCATGTTCGCACCTCGGCTGTTTCAGACTTCCACAAGAGTTCTTCTAAAACGGCTACTGATGGTAAAATTATAAATTGGTTGGAGATTTCAAAGGTACAATTGGGCATCCGCAGACGGATCCGCATGTTCTGGTACATAGTGCAAAAAGTGCATCAGTCAATGCATCCTGACCGTTAGTTACGTGTAAATTTCTGTCAAGCCATCCTCAATCTCAACAACGAAAAGGACGATTTGGTGACGAAAATCATCATGAGCGACGAGGCGCGCTTCCACTTAAGCGTCGTTTCGTCAACGGGGGCACTGAGAGCAAGTATGAGATGCACAAAGACCAATAACATCCACTGTGTGGAATGGCGTTCACGAGGGAGGAGTGATTTGGCCGTATTTTTTTGAGCACGAAATCGGCAATACGGTCACTGTTACTGGCGAATGCCACATGGCCATGAAATACGACTTCTTACTGCCGGAATTGGATGAGCGGGGCTTTGTGAACATGTGGTTTCAACAAGACGGTGCAACAGCAGGATCCACAATAGATATTATAAAGGGTGAGGCTGGCCACGGTGTAGTGGTAGTGTATTCGGTCATTGAATGGGAGGTTTGGCGATCAATTCCCCTACCATGTCCATTCAATTTTCACAGTATTAAAATTAAAAAAGCACTTTGTGTATTTCAACATGAACCCGAAAAAAATACTGTGAATTACGAGCGAATGCAAAAATCACACACAAATCTCTTCCCAATCGAATTGGATGCCACCCATGGAGAATAAAAATTGAAACCTAATATATCACCTGAGTTTCAAATACCACTACAACAACTCTTTCCTATCCCTTCTTCTCTCTTCCAAAGTAACTAACGCCCGTGCCCTGTATAAGGGTATTCATATCCCCTTTGGCATGTGCAGATTATAACAAAAAAAAAAATTTCATCCAAAGGCATATCCTCTTATTATCTCAAGTCTGTATGTATATGTTCCAAAATTTCATAAAGCTGAATTAAAACTGACAAAACAAAAAAAAAAAAAAAACAAATGAAAGGACATTTTAATTTTCAGTAACTCTCTGCCAGGACTCTGTCGTCAGAAACCAGTGGTTGCTGTGACTTTACGTCTGCACATTGTTATCGGCTTATTAACTTAGTCATTATGCACAGTCTCTCTCTCTCTCCCTGACTCTGGACTGGACTCTTTGGCCAGGGGATAAAAGTCCGCCACCGCCAACATCAAAGTACCGCACTGTTTGCAATGCGACATGGAATGCGATAATTAAAATATCTTCAATGTGACATTAAAAGGCAAATAATTGGCTTAATGCCGGAAAAAAACGGGATGATGATGTGACGGAGATCCTTGCATAAGTAATACCTACCTATATACGACCGAGGGGGGTGAGGTTATATACATATATGTGTATATATTTTTTTGTCTTTCATAAATGTGGCCCCAAACGGATGACACACAGAATTGGGTGGCGGCGTTGGCCGCTGGGCATTACAAATGTTTGAAGTTCCTGAAAGGGAATTTAAATCGCCATCGTTCCGATAAATTGAATCCGGAATTCGATTGAAGTAATTAGCGCGATATGGTAAAATTAATCTTTTTTTTTTGTTTTTAAATATTCCATACATACATACATATGTACTTTTGTATGAAATTTTTTAACATTTAACTGGTGGTTGATAAAACTGTGTTTGTTGCTGTATAATTTATGTGCCTATTGTGGGGAAAAAAAGCAATTTGCCATTGTAATGTGTTGAGGCAATCATTAATAAGTCAACGAGGAATTTAACTGCAAAGGATCAGATATGATGGAAAATGTCGGTTTATTATTTAATTGAGTCAGTTAATGTTGACAACAGCACATACAGACAGTATCATCTGGAGTTTCGTCTTTTTAATTGCACCTATTTTTTTTAACTGAGAGTGTATTAGAGGAGACTTGTCACTGTTCTGTTTGTACAAGAATCCCAATAAAGGAAGTCCTGAAGGCAATTGAAGTTGATCAGAAAAATTCCCCACAAAAAAAAAAGTTCACCTTCGAGGCGAGGCGGCCAATTGACATCGCCACGAAGACTGATAACACGATTTGGGAATTTGGTGGGCAAACATCGATTGTAGCATGACGCGCCATCTTGCATGCTCCAGAGGTCGTCCAAATCCATGTCTACAACTTCAGTAAAAAGAAAGCCGGTTAACATGGCTCTGTAACGCCCACCACCGTTGACCGATGTTAAGTTTATGTTCGTGAATTGAGTCCCACTTTTTCGGATACAGCAGACATGTTCTATGTGTCTGCATTCCACCAAGATCTTTTTTGTTTTTTTTTTTGCATAGGAAAAGCTTCACTGGGGCTCAGACATCAGCTTGGACATTGTACCACCAGAAAGTTACTCTTACTGTATGAATTTCCTCGTCTTCTTAATGAATTCGATTAGGCGCTTCAGTGATGAGAAGCTTCCATTAACAGCATTTATTACATCTGCAGCTTGATACTAGCATAGCAGGACAATCAACTAGACAGTGTTCGGCAGTATAGTCCCTCTTTCTACAAAAATCGCAGACAGATGATTCGCTTAAGCCAATTATCATATAATATGCTTAACAAGAGCGAAGTTCCTCTTAAAGACAACTACTGCAGCCTTTTTTGCTGAAAGACAACACGGCTTCCTCCTGATAAATTCTCTTCTGAGCCTTGTTTAGCAATCTCACTGAATATTCCATTTCCCGTGATACCAGTGTGACCTGGCACCCAAATAAGAGTCTATAAATTGAATGTTGTGACACAATTCAAAGCTCTCAGGCATTCACGATTTACGAACTAATTTGGATGAGGTTAAAGGGCTTAGTGAGGCCTTAAAGGCAGCCCTACTGTCACCACAGACACAGATACTACGACCCTTCCATCTGTTCTAAACGATATGACTCGCAGCCATTAGGATTTCAAATATCTCCGACTGGCAGAGAGAGGCGTGCTTAGTCAATCAGTGGCGCAGTTTTTTGTTATCGTCCTCCACGTATACCACTGTCCTGATCTTTGATCGGTTTTGGAACCATCTTTGAAAATACGAATACACTCAATTCCTGGCTCAGAATATCTGAAAAGTCGCCCTCATATTTGCGACGCAACTGAAACCTTGGAATTATAGCATCAGACGGCATATCCATAAGACGCGCAAGACCATCAAAGCTTGAGTGTGGCTCATACCAAAGCCACCTCGTCTGAGTCCGTGAATAGCTGATATACAAAAGCATCAATTATTGGAAGGTTCGTCGTGTGCCCGGAGTACTCGGAAAGGCTCCTGTGCTTCTGAGACAATATGTTCTTTGTAGTTTGGCGCAAGAAGCCACCATGTATTTACGAGAAAGACCCTTCCATCCAACAACCGACGCCTAATGGTCTTATCATAGCCGCACGGAGAGAAAGAAGTAGTTGAATTTACCGAAAACGACAGTCAATTCAACATTTTCCGGTCTTGATTTTCAGCTAATAGCATAAAACGTTGAATTTACGATTTTGCTCAATTGTTAAATCAACTACTAATCTGTTGAATCTATCGAGTAAACTGCATTTGAAAACAACGATAATAATAGTAATTTCAACATTATTATATGTTGTTATTAAAACTCTTTCGGTAAAATCAACTACTCATAGAAGTCAAAATTAACATCCAGTTTGTTATATTTACAGTGGAAACTGTAGAAATCTAATAATATTAGCAGTTGTTTCAACATACTTATGTGTTGGTATGACAGCTTTTCCTGTACAAACAACTACTGTAAAAAAGTTGGATTTACCGATTTATAAGCCTTAAAACTGTAGATTTAACAACCACTTTTGCTGTTTTACACCCCTTTTCATTCGGCAAAATTTGTGGTATTCTTTATCTGTAAAAAAAACTATAATTAAACGCATCCAAATGTTTGTTTAATCCAATTTATTTTTTTATTATTTTTTTTTTCATGACTTATAAATATATATTACACATAAACGAAATTATTAATAATAATGTATATGCCACACATATGTTATATTGTTATATATATATTGTTATATATTATATATATTGAATTCTGAAATATTTTTTTCCATTACCAAGTGTATGCACATTAAAAGGAGGACTTATAAAAATATTTATGGGAAAGAGCATAAATTGTTTCGCCATTTTTCTACCTACTAAATACGATTGCAGGTGTTCGTTAAAACCTATTACCTCGGTTGTAGAACAAATAACAAAAAAATTTCCTTCAACAACAAGTAACTCTTCTATTTCAAAAATTTCTTCTAAATAATGTTTATGTATTAAGTAGTGATTATGAGAATAATAAGTTCCTTTATAATGCAAACTTTTTGCGGGCTTACAATCCCCGATTGTAATATTATAATGGGCTAAATTATCTTTTACATCATTAAAACATTTTGAGTTAATTAAATTATAACTGCAATATTTTTCACATATTAGAATTAGTAGTTGAAACATCCACAGAAATAAATACATACATATGTATGTACATATCAGAGATCGGCATGAATCATATTTTGGCGACTTAGAATTTACTCACAAAAGGAAAAATGTGGGCGATGATCTAAACAATTGTTGTGATCATTGCTCAGCTTCAGGACAACGTAGAAGGACGTTTTATATCTCAAAAGAATCAGAAGCGAATTTACTAATTTCACCAATTTTTTTGTTTTTAAATCCGATTAGCCATTATTGACTTATCGATGTATAAGTGACGTAAAATTTTAATTTTTCTCCACTTAATTCACCATCATCGTTATTCCTTATTCCTTATTTTATCTAACGCAATAAAACATAGCCTAGTTTAGGGAGAGCGAACATATCTATAAATTAAAAATAAAATCACGTAAATCGAATAAGTGGTTCTCCGGCTAGGATGTCACTAACAGGGAATGATTTTGCCTTTTATAAGATATAAAAAAAAAAAAAAAAAAAAATGAGCGTAGTTGCGGTATACACTTATTGTATACATAAATGCGGTATATCTCTGCAGATCTCTGTATGTATTACATATGTTTTCGGTAGGCGGAGTAATTATGAATACAACTAAATCACCAAGTCGTCTGGATTGCATACATTTTTCCAGCATACCAACGATATTAAGACAATAATTAATAAATATTACTTACGTGTTAATTCCTTGCATTGCAATTGCTCTTGATTATTATCAGTCTGATAATCCATTCCTGATATTTAAGATAAGAAATTCACAACAAATTCAAATTTTATAATTTTTTTCTTCACTTTAAATGCACAACTCAACACAACCGTACACTGCAAAGCGCTTCGAAAAAGTGATACGTATATGCAGAGGGGAAACTGAACATCGTAAACTAACGGTGATCTGATAAAAATCCTACAAATATTTCGGCATTAGCAACTGAGACATCTGTTGATTTTACTGATTCAACCACTGGCACAAGACACAATCGGTAAAATCAACAACTTTCTTGGACGTTGCAGGAATAGTCCTGCACAATTGAAACCGAAATGACAGTAAAAACAACTAGAAAATAAGTTGAAATTTCGTTTCGGTGAACAATTTGTATTTCGTTAAAATCAACAAACTTTCCGTTGCTTTTACAGAGTCTATTATTACTACAAAATGTCCCAAATCAACCAATTAATCGGTTGAATTTACTTATAACTGGTGATTACAACAGATTTGGATGTTGATACATATTTTTGGAAGAAAATTCTTACCGATTTGCTTTCAACAACTTTGAGTTGTTGAATTTACGACTTTTTTTCTCTCTGTGCGTATAGATCCAGAGTCACTCCTAGGTATTTGACTTCCAAAATCGATTTACATATAAAAATTGGCTCTCCTAATTTAAAATTGGATTTACTAGAGGAATGTTTGGTAAATGAAAAGGACATTTGACAGAAGAAATGGCCTCAAGAAAACAATTTATTCATTTATTCATGCTAATTTGTGTCCTTAACTTTTATCTCATACCTGCTAGAACAGAAATAAAATCTCGATTCCTTAATCTACCTCATAATCCTTTTTATATGTACATTTCTATCTCGCTTAAGTTTCTTTACAACCAAAGGACTATGCCATTGCGTTGCCTAATTAAATTCTACTTTCAAATTTTAATTCCAAATTTTGAGTCTTCTTAATTCTTCTTCTTCCTAACGACACAAAAACCGTTTCACAGTGCTTATAATCCTTAAATGTACACACATACACAAGGGGGGCGAAAAAAACGACCCCATTTTCATACATAATCCATTCCAAATCTAATTATCATCCACCATTCTACCTCCTTGAGACAATTAATAAAATATCAGGTGCTATACACTCACGATTAGCACTTTGGATAAGGATCATAATACGACTTCTTTCCTGACGATAAACAGTTACATGCATAACAAAATCTACGAAGTATAAAGCGTCCCCATCACTCTGACAGAATACAAATTGAGGCTCTGTCGGCTTCTTTGGAGAAACAAAATGATTCATTATCCTTAAGCTGGCGCTCTAATCACTTAATTTGACATTTAATGAAATTAGGATTTACCTTGCTAATTAGCTGCCAACCACTTGTGTGACGGAGACGCGTACCATATCTTCCGTTTACCCTTCGTAACGTTGACACTATACGTCATTTTTATACCGGCAAAGACTTTGTGATTATGTCAAGTACTTAAGGATGAGTGCTGAGTAAAAGTCTTTCGTTCGTTTTATCGTTTTATCTCCTTTTTTTTTTTGTTTTTGTGGAAGGAAGACGCTTGTCAATCAGAAAGACAGAGATAGCATGCAATTCGAACTTTGAATTGCTTAACCTTTATGAATTTTAAAATGCAACGGTGTGTTCGCAAGATAACGGGTTTTGCATTATGGTAAATACTTTTAAGATTTGATGATGGATATGGGGTTTGTCTGGCTGTCGTTCACACATAAGTATATGAGATAATTTATGTTTTCGGCTAAAGAAGTTGTACAATCAAATTGAAGACCTATAAAACTTTGACTATTAAAAATCTATGCCAGCAAAAAGAAACGTTGGCGCAATCTCTTTTTTTATCAAACAATCAAGCTTAATTAAAGCTTTACAATGGGCACTACGTTCCATCAGTCACCTGTTTAGGGTTTCGCATCGATGCTGAAGACATTCACCCTCTAGCTAAAAAAAACAAAAAAAGTTATCCAGAATACTCCAGCGTCAAAAAATAAAGTCGAGCTTCAGCTCTACTACCATTCGTTTCTTCCAGCGAAAGCTACATTCGCTGAGTCGCTTCACAGACTTTTGGATCAAGCAAACAAAAATATGGAAATGGGATATGCGCTTGAGAAATAAAAAAGTCTTTTTCCGTCAGACAGTCTTCTTATACCTTATGATCCAAAACTACCTGTTCAGCTGACTGGTGATGCCTCGCCCTATGGAATTGGCTCAGTTCTACCTTACCTCATTCCCTGGCAGATGTTCCGAGCATCCTATTTCGTTTTATTCTAGAACTCTTTCAGCTTCCGACCGAAACTATGCCCAAATAGACAAAGATGCTTTGAGTAATAATGCAAGTATTAAAAAACTTCATAATTTTCTATATGGCAGACATTTTGGAATTTTCACTGACCATTAACCGCTACTACGATTCTTTCCTTCTTCAAACCCTACTCCTAACACATTATCTCTAAGAATTAGATTGCAACGCTTGAACATCTTCTTAAATGCCTACTGTAACGATCTTATCTGCAAGCCTGGAAACGACATCACTCAGTCCAATGCTTTTAGCACGTCCAGTTCCCTAACGCTCCCGAAGAGGAAGAGGCTGTTTTAATGACTGAAGTGTCAGACACACCAAAATTACAAGCAAATGATATCTTGACAAGATTCTCTCCCGTGTTTCACACTGGGCATTAAGGGGTTGACCTACTTCAGTTAATCTGGAAGTCGAACCATTTTTCAACAGGAAAGATGATGTACATATCTTATATTAAAGAATGTTTAGTATGGGGTCACCGAGTTATTCCAAAGATTCACCGATCTCCAGTTCTCACTGCCTCCACGCTATCCATCCCGCCATTGTCCACATGAAGGCTTTAGCCTAGAGTTACGTATGTCAGCCTTAAATTGACGAGGACATCGAGCAGATTGTAAAGATCTACTTGTCAACAAATGCGACGAGATAATTCTCCAGCTACCGCTTATACTCTTGGGTAGGAACCATCCATGGTCTAGAATTCATATTGACTTCGCTGACCCTCTTAAAGGAAACTTATTCTTTTTGATAGTGAATTCGTATTCCAAATGGTTCGAAGTACACCAAGTCTCTGCCATATCTTCTTCATCTGCAATGGCAGTTCTTAGACAACTATTCTCTACACATTGTCTACTAGACATAATTGTTTATAACGAAACAGCATTCCGAATTTAAGACATTCTGTGAAAATAAGTTAATTAAACATTTATTTTCAACCCCATTTCATTCATATACAGTGGAGCGTATGTGTAGGTGTGCTCTACCAAAGATTATATGGAAAGAGTTCCACACACATAGCGAGATTCCTGCTGGATCAACATGTAACACCACATTCAGCTACCGGGTGATCATCTGCCGAGCTACCCTTCAACTGGAAACCTTAAGCCTCTTTCGACAAACTTCATCCAGATTCTATATCCGAACAAACGAACCCAAAAAAAGGCGTTTCAAAAGTCCATAAATACATAGATTCAGAACCAGTTTGTGTATCGTAATTATGCTTCTGGACCAAGTGGGATGCCTGAACACATTTCGCACCTAACATTACTGAAGCAAGAGGCGATGTTCCAAGGGCATTTTTTATTGAAACTGAAAATATGATGTTCAGAACGAAGCCGGGAATTGTTTGATCACAGCGAGGGGGGAAGAGTGTTACGTCCAAACTACAAATACCACTCCTGCTTAACGCGATCAATCGAATGTTTCAAATAACATTGTACATACAAAAAAGTAAGACTTCATGAATATGCTAAAATCCGTCTGAAGCGGATCGTATAATACCCTATTTTTTTTCCAATAGTAGGCGTATCAGTGGGCTTATTAAACAAATTGCTACACTTGTACTGCTTACTCTTACAAAAATCTAGTGTACACATTTTCAACGATTCAGCTCCAAATTTAAGGTATCAAAACTGGTACTCGCTATGTTGCTGATCATGTACATACATACATATCTGTCTCCTGTCTTCTTTATCTTCAATATTTGTTGAAAACTTTGTAGCAAACTTAATACACTCTTGGAGTGGGAAACCAATTTAAGGTTCATATTTGAGTTAAATCGAATTCCTTTTCACAAGACCATATAAAAATAAAAACGTTATGTAGTCGTTATAAGGTTGCACTATATCAGTGACTTAAAAAAGGATATGTTAAATAGCCACACATCGGTATCACATCTAAAACGTCAACAAAACTGTGACAAACCACATAGTTCTTATCACTGCATGAACTCAAATATTTGTTTGGCTTTCAAGAGCTTAAACTCCCTTCAGACCTTCATTCCAAAGTATCTCCTCACAATAATAACATTCCAAAGTTATTCTCTCGAAAATACACATTTTCTTTGAACACATATCGACCAATTCGCATACCGACCGACGACCTGAACCATTAATCGATAGATACCATAAAAATAAAACCCTTCAAACCTTTTGTTTTCAACTTCATTTCATGTGCCATCAACCGAATGGAATAAAGCGAATTCATTTAGTTGTTAAACTGCACTTAATATGGAGAGTTCAAGGGTCTTAACCTATGAATAAATCCACAATGAGTTATTGTCCTGAACCGGGTGCTCCTCTCCTGCACAAGAGGAGCAGGACAATTACACGGCAGTTTATTCAGTTTCAAGCTCAGTGATTTTATTACTTTGAGCACTTTGCCTGCATATTTTTTGCAGTTGTTTTTATTGTTGTTGTTGTGAGGTTTACCGGTCATACCCACACACCGGTTGTACACTTTAGTTTAAAATGCATTTTTCATTTCGATACGAAGTACTACTAGACGGGGAGTGCTTACAAATTACAATGCATTGTAATGTGAATTGTACAACGGGATTGAATCTAGTGTTGAAATGAAATTACTGTGTTTTCACACATATACATATGTAGTTAGGGATGAAGGTGTTTTATCTGGGTACCCATTCAAAGAGACATAACAATCAACAACGGTTTAAATTTGTTGTATATCAATACAGCAACATCATCAAAGAGGCTACCCTTGGCCCTTGGCTAGCAATCACCACACAAGAGGAGCCCTTGTTATGATGATGATTGCGTCCAGCTGAAGAGGGTGACAGAAGATCCACACAAGAGGATTACCAGAGAAAAGGGAATTGAAGAGAATCCGGCGTTAAAAGAGAAGGTATTACGCAGTTTCCCAACTCAAGGATATCGAAAAGTCTCGCGACCACAACAGCATCTGAAATCTTTATCGGAAGGCCAAGCAGCTGGCAGCTGCCTACAAACCCGGAACTCAGGCTCAGTTGATGTGTTTAAGCAACACTTAAACCAGAACCAACGCCACCACCCAGTATTGAAAAGTTAAGGTAGCCATTAGAAAATTGAAGAACAACGAAGCGCCTGGCTTTGATGGGCTTCCAGCTGAACTCTTTAAATGCGGAGGTGATGTCTTGGTAGGGTGCACGCACCAAGTCATCAATCAAGGATGGGTTGAGGAACGCATGTCCGACGATTGGAGTATCAGCTCTATATGCCCCATATTCAAAAAAGGAGATCATATGTCTTGTAAGAACAACCAAGGCATATCACAGTGTGAACGTCTAAAACCTTTCTGCAACACATCAATCGGCATCTACCTAGACCAAATTTTCACACTCAAATCCTGGAAAAGTCCAACGAATTTCAAATTGAAACCCACCACCTTTTCATCGACTTTAAAGCCGCCTATGACAGCATTCATAGTCTTGAGCTCTACCAGGCGATGGCCCAATTCGGGATACCGGCAAAACTTATCCAAATGTGACTCTATAAAACAGGCGTTGCTCTGTGCCACTTGGAAACAACTCATCGGAATTCTTCTAAACGTGCACCGGTTTCGGACAACGAGATGCGCTGTCATGTCATCACAATGTCTGATAAGTAATAAAATAAATAAAATAAATACTTCGTCGGATATTAGAGTCCTTATACGTGGAGGGCGAATGGAGGAGAAGATACAAGCGCAAACTCTACTCTAGCTGTACCAGGATGTGGATGAAGCTCAAAAAGCCATGATACGCCGACTACATTGCATTCGGCTATATTAAGCGAATGGACGACAATGCTCCAGCCAAGAGGTTTTTCGAATTCCAACCCCCAACTTCGAGACGGCGAAAAAGACCAAACCTCCGGTACGAAGACCAACTTGTTGCGAATGCCAGCAAACTTAGGTCTCCGTCACTGGAAGCAGCGTGCCCAACCGCAGAGGATAAAAGTCGGCAGTGTCTCTGGCAGAACCTCTACAAAGTACGGCGGCCCTTTAAATATGTAAGTAAATCAACACTTAACCTACTAACCTCTTACTTAAAATTATTTATATAATTACCTTATTAAAAAAAACTCAATAAAATTTGCCCCAGACAAAAACTTTCCAAGAAGAAGTCCTTATTGCCCTTGTCTATGAACAAAATAAATGACTAGACAAATCATCGTTAACAACAAATCAAAGACTTAACATCCGCACGTCATTTTCCATGACCAATTCGAATGAATTTCATATTTTTATCACGCAGCACAACACACACACACACACACACTCTGACTGTATAAATACACATCTTACCTGTAAATAAACAAATATAAATGTAATCGGATTGCCGATGTGAATATATTCGATATAAATAAGACAATTTAAAATCCCGACAGGAAAAATTCTCAGAAAATTACG
The DNA here is from genome assembly GCA_949716465.1 of Chalcosyrphus nemorum. NCBI lineage: Eukaryota > Metazoa > Arthropoda > Insecta > Diptera > Syrphidae > Chalcosyrphus > Chalcosyrphus nemorum. Next base: position 67,934,466 of record OX454332.1, on the reverse strand, counting down.
TGGAATTTTCTATTCGCCCCAAAACATAAGACACACACACAAACACACACATGGAGATAATAGTAGGTATAGTAGGTCCTTAGGGCGGTAACCCTTAGACCTTTTAGACGTAAAACGATACTCAATATTCAGGCAACGTAACAGAAACAACAAACATAAAAATATTTTAATGTTCATCAGTCATCAAGGACGAATTATCTATCTATTCGATGAGAGGAGAATGGGGATGTTTGCCCTACATTTCGGCAGGCTTTCCACACTTCTGGAGTAGACCTCCGTGATACGTTGAACGTATACCAGCAGCAGCAGCAGCATGGAATATGAGATGTATAGAAGTAGATTTGATCCTAATCGTTGTCACGTAAAGGAAACATTTCATTCCAGAAAGATGTGAAAATCCAGTTTCTTATCTTTATAATGTATCTAAGGATTAAATTGATTCTTGGAATATTTTTCGGTGAATGGTACAAATTTTGTGTTCTTAAAGAGAAGGAGCAACTTTATCAAGATACAATGGGCGGGGGGGATAAATAACTGAATTGGCGGACTACATTCGTTTTTTTTTCTTTTCATGGATAGACTGAGGATAGACTGGTAAAAGATTGAACTTCACATGGTACTCCTTAGACCGACTTTAATCTGATTAATGCCAGGACGATCGATTTTTAAAACAAGTTGTTGTTTCTAAGAGATTCATTGCAATTGATTGGAATAATGACCTATGCACATTGTATAGTAAATCCATTAAATGACTTTCGTACGCTTAATAGCAACCGTTTACTTATTGACTTCAAATTCTACATAAAAACTTTTATAGTAGGTGTAAATATAAACTAATATTGACTGCAGTACATACCGCAACTAAACGCAATTATCAAGGCTACATATGATGGGTCCATATGTCACATCTTGCACAGAGGATGTCTGAGGAATTTGAAGTCCAAAGTGGGGCTCAGCAAGGCTGTATACATTCCCCAATACTGTTTCTATTAGCGATGGGCTGAATCCGGCCTTTCCAATACCTTGGGAGTATGGTCTCAACCGATGGCGGAACCGAACTGGATATAGCCAACCGAATAGGTAAAGCAAAATCTGCGTTTGAGATGCTATCCACAGTTTGGCGAAGTATAGCAATTAACTTTAACATGAGGCCAATACTGCTCCGTTCCAACGTTGCATCCGTGCTGCTATATGGATGTTTTTTTCGGGTTTTCTATGGCAACATCGAAAAACAAAGACTTTCAAAATCAATTAGTCTATTCCAAATTTTGGGTTCTATTATCATTAGTTCGATTTAAGGGAAAGCCATAGCCCAGTGGTTAATGCGTATGAGGTCTCTAGCTCGAGCCCCAGAACATACGAGCGAGTACTTCCGCGGCCTCACCTTTTGTGAGCGTCTACCAATATTCAGGAGTATTTCTCCAAAACCCTCTGCGTTTCAGATACAGCATACAATTCTAGACCCCTCTAAACGAAAAGTAATGTATATCGACAACAAAAGTTGTAAGAAGTTAGGCCTTTGGCCTTGGTCCTCTTTGCGCTGCTTATGTATACCCAGGACCACTAGTGTAATAGAAAACTCGTTTGAAGACCAAAAAATACGTTTTACTACATTCCATAGCTATTTCTTAAGTTTTACATATCAATTGTTTTTTTAGCTTGAAAGAAGGTATACGCATCTGTGAAATTAGACCCAGAAATCCACAGGGCAGTAAAACAAGAAATTCTGGCTCACGACTTTAAGTCCTGTATAACCAAGTTAAGAAATAAGTATGAAGATGAAATCCAAATCTAGAGTTGTGATATAAACATTACCATCAAAATCAATCAAATAACTTTTAGCACTCCATGGTAATACATTTAAAGTAGTCTAAAGTAGTGATTTCTTTTTGATTTGAGAGTGAAAACTGGCAAAATAAGGAAGTTCCTACAAAGAAACATATGCAAAAGAATTTGGGCCCAAAAAACAGTTGACTTGTGATGGTACACTATAAACAATGCCACCATCTAGTTCGCTTTTATCTATTTTTTATAAATTTAAGTAATGTCACCATTCTTCTTAAGTTTAAATGCCATATTTTTGCGTATTATAAATTTTGCTCACATTTTGATTTTGACCGAAATAGATTGAGAATTTGAAAATTTTAATGAAATTGTAGACCTATTTTTCAACAAACCGGCCTTATAAGCAATTTTGCCCAAAATATTAAAATTTGTCTTCAAGCATGTACCCAAACTTGCTTTAGTATAAAGTTTTTAAAAAAACGTTACAGCCGTTTTACACAAATCAATTTTTCTACCAATTTGGATATAAGAAAAGTACCGTTGTAAATTGTTTTGGTCAAATAGGTGGTACGCCATATTATAACACTTTACTAAATTAGGCCAAATTTGAAAATCAAGCGAAATCATAGTAACTGTTTTCCAGCAAATCCTTTTTTTGTCAGATTGTCCTTAAGTAAAGTGTGTACCGTTAATATTAGGGTTAAAACAAAAATTTCAATTTCGCATCTGGGAATTACGAACTTTGCTCAAAATCCGTTCACCCGTTTAGGTTGCAGCCTTACTGACAGACAAACAGAATTACTAGAGTCACTTTTTCGACTTCTCTATAAAGGTTATATCAGAATTTGTCAAAATTTCGATATTGAAAATTTTCACGAATCCAAAACTTTCCTTATACAACGCAGAGGGGCAAGAATTCAGATGCAAAATTTGAGACCTGGATTATGATTAAACTGCGCTTTTGTTCGGCGTGAAGACTCGATGGCCGGGTCTCAACAAAGGCCCGAAAACTTCGGGAAAGTGGAAGGAACTATCTCTATTTGGATCAACAATCCACAGAGGACTAGCTCTCTAGTTGGTCATTTGTCTTATCAGTGAAGGATCATTCAATAGAATATCAGATACTTTTCTGATCTTAGTTGTGATTCGACGGTATTGTGCTTCTTGTATTGGTCTAAGTAGTTCCGTAACCTATGACATATGCTCCATAATGTAGCCGGAAGCTGGTTCTATAAGTGTTCCTCTTTGAATTTTCAAGTTTTAGTACACCTAAAATGCTTGTCTTTTACTTTCTTATTATCGAGAGCTTAAAGTCGCTGTTTCTTACTCAATCTATTGGCCTTAAATGTTTGTCCTATTTGAAAGGTTTTACGCTCCCTTAGTGAATAATTTTAAGCCTTTCTCTAGGTTTTACAATGAAGAATTTGGTGCTTGAAATCTTTTTAAGGACATAGTTTAGCCATTTTAAAAGTACAATCCCCCGTACTTAATTTTATTCTACATGTATTAAGACTGTTGTGCATGGTTTGTATCGTGAGTACTGCATCTTTGGTATTTGAGTAGAAAATACAGGTCTTCATATGTCAATTAAACGATTGCGATTAATCCTATCAAAAGCCATGATCCTTCTTTACCTATTTCACCTATCACACGAGCATTCCATACACATTCCAGAACACCTCAATCTAAATTCAGAAAAAACCCCACCTCAAGGGTAAAAATTCCAACTGGGTTGGGAGAAAAAAAAGTACTAATTCTACTCCCTCATATCTATAAAGGAGACAAGGACGACTACGACGACGACGTTGTCGTCTGGTGTAATACCAATCCAAACCGCAAATTTGCTGTCCATTTATGTAACAAGCAATTCAGCTCACTTCTGAATCTCTTTAGTTTTTCATACGCCATAAATCTACACGGTGGGTTTTATGTACGTATTTGAATGTAGATACAGACAATATAAGGGAATGGGAAACAAATTTGTATTACAGCGACTCGTCCAGAGCCAACTGTTGCTTCGTCAAGTGTAATTAAACGTTGGGGTAGGTTCTCTCTGTAGGTCACAGTGCGCACTTTTTCATCGGCGGCGGCGGTGGCAGCAGCAGCAGGCAGTAGGGGGTTAGTTCAAGGGGATGTTGTGCAAATATTGGAAGAGTAACAAAAATGTAGAGGGTTCGGTTAGTCGTCCTTGCTGCTACGGTTGTCGTCGTTACTGCGTTAAATATTTATATTTCATGTTTCACTATACTGTGCTTGATTACAATGAATATTTTCAGTTTTTTTTTTTTTTTTAATTTTATGAAACTTTTGTTCTTTTTATTGGGGAGGTACTTCTGGGCCTTAATTGTTTGCTTTGTAGGCATTAGGGCGATAAAAGTTTATGTTTCAATTAGGTAGTGCAGACCAATTGAGGAGGCACTTGAATGGGATTGAACAAGGTGTCTTCTTTAAATAGCGAGATGATTTATACAATTTTTTGCGGGTAATTTAAAGCCTATGCAATGCATATACATATGTATAGCAGCTTCAAATTCAGCAGGATCATTCAAAGGATATGAGAAACATCAAAATAAACTGATTAAGTAATACTTGCACGTTTGTTCTTCTTCTTCCTTTAAGCCAGGTTATTATCCGGAAGAAGGTTACAACAACCCTTCCACTTTTCTGCATTCCTACTGGACTTCTGGGGTTTCCCGGTTTGACTTCAGGAAGCCCCTAGTTTCGGATCACTGACTTCTTCACTGAGGCCATTCAGTACTCTGTCGGTTCTTGCGATTCTGTTGGAATTTACATTGCATTCCAAGGGGGCCTAAAACTAGTGATGATGAACTGGTTATATGTCACCATAGTTATGGAGCTCTAGTATAGTGGAAGCCAACTACCAAATGATACATAAAAGATAAGTTAACGACGGTACAAAGATCAGTCAGTGTCGCGCCCACTTCGCTCCGGCATTGCAGTCCTTGAGATGATCTTACACCTTCTGCCGCTTGACTTTCAACTACAACCACAGGCAAGAAGAAGTGCGTTTTGGCTCACAACATAGGATTCTTTAAGAGCAGTAGCGTAGGGCACAGGTCTACTTTTAAGAACGCGTTCCCCGCGACTTACCTCCACGTTAAAGACTTGGACCTGGAAATATTTTTAAAACTCCCGGCCCCACGAAGTTCTTCTAGCCGAGGTTCTAGCCGTGCTTCAGATGGGCTCAACATCTAATAAGGATTTTACCATTTTCATTGACAGTCAGAGTCCCATCTCATCAAATGTGAGCTAGTCCGAAGTTGCGGCGCAATGCTCAAAGCATTAAGCTCGCAAAATCGCGTAAAATTATACTGAGTACCTGGACATTGTGATATTGATAGTATGAGGGGTATGAAGGGTATGAAAACTGCCCAAAAAAGATGTAAAACTCCACCAGGGAACGCCATCAACAGCATTAGGGTACCGCTGTTTGTTGCCAGGAGAAGTATTTCCAGTTGTATGCACAACTTGACTAACCGCACATGGGCTAATCTGGAAGACCATAGGGTATCCAGAACCTCTCTGAACATTGGCTTCCGAGAAGCTACGTCAGTAGATTAGGATTATCAGAATGGGCTATTGTAGGTATTGCGATTGTGATGATCTACACGCCTAAAAGGACAATGTGAGTGCAAGGCCATTATTAGAAATAGATTTTAACATCTTTCTGCCATTTCAAAATCACTAAAGGGGCATATTATGGTGGCTAATGTTGTTATGATTAATTTATAACCTTTTTTAAACCTAGCTCATCCTTCACATATTTTGTAAAATCATAAAATATAAACAAAAGCAAAATGAACCTGAGTGTCTTATTAATATAGGTCATGCTTACCACACATAAGTGTCTAGTTTCATGGCTTGAATTACTGAAACTCCTTCCTAATTCATCAATTCTACAACCAAGTTCCAAATCAATAAGGAGAGAAAGATACACAATCGTTATTGACACAAAGTGAACTTTTTTCTTTCAATTACTGGTTTCACTAGATCTACACACACTCAAAAGGATGTCTCTTTTCGGAAAGTAAAAAAAGTTTTCTTCGCGATTTCCCGCAGAATAGTTTTTCTTTTCTCCATTTTCGAAATAATCTAGTGTCGTAAGCATTGTAATGGTAAAGAAATCCTTTTTTTGTACTACACATGGTGATTGCTTTGTTTCAACTCACTCTACGTACAAATTGCCGACAAACGTTGTAGTATGTAGCATACAAAAGCTGTAGTATGTGCATATGTAGAGAAAGATAACACACTATCCTTTCAACTAGACAAACAAAAAACTAGGATCTCTTTGCTGTGATAAATCTTCTCTTTTTACATCAAAGTTCTCGGAGAGATAAACTGTTAACATGTTGAAAGTAGAAACTAACAATAGAGACTTGCAAGTAATTAAATCAATCGAAGGATTCTGGTATTGCCTTTTGTTTGAGTGTTTTTTTGTTTGTTTAGTGCGATCGGAAAGATTTCCTTAAAAGCTTTTATTGTGCTCAACTATAGCTACAAGCTGAATATTGGTAGTTGGAAAGGGAACATTTTGAGACATTGGGCTTTAGAAAATATCTTTTTTATAGTAGAGCATCTCCGTATGTTGTGGGCTCTTAGGCACATAGAAGAGAATTTTAACTCATAATAAATTAATTTATATTTAACACTAATATGTATATAAGTAAATTAATTATATGTATTGATTTTTATAGGCGACAATAAACAACCAAACCGTCTTTAACCAGAGAATGAATGCACATACAATTTCAGTATGTCCTATTCTGTAGTTTTATAAGTCCTAACCTCGACTGTGATTGGAAGTTCTTTTTAAAACTTTAACTCATTCTCAAAAGAAAGAGATTCCCTTCAGATTCAATAATCAACACGCGGACTGGTTGAGAGAGTAAATTACTCTGGAAGAAAAAGTCCTGAGCTAATAGCAGATGTTGAACACCCCAGCTCCTTCGACAGTGGATTACAAAGAGGTCGACCAGAAAAAGATTTTGAAGATCTACGAGTATGTCATAACTCAACAAAGTGGAGAGTTAAAACGCAGAGTTAAAAATCTTATTCAGAACTGGTATTGTTATGAGCTGTCTTGCTGCCTGTTGAAGTTGTTTACAGAGTACAGACTCAATTGATTAACCTCCCATTCTATTTACGATGGAAAAATATAACTCGAATTTTTCCAAAAAATCCCTCTAACTCGAACTACGAGTAATTGTGAACTCCCGTGAAAATTCGCCTTATAGGGCGACTAGACTGTATAATAAAACACAAAGTAAAGTGATTCTTCCTGGTACAAATCAACTTTAACAGTTGTATCATAGTTTGCCATCTTTTCGTCTTAGTCCTCCAAATGAATCCCATTATGTTCACCCCAATCACACCCACCAAATAACTGACTGGCCCCCAGTGCCCAGAAGAGAAAAAAAAAACCAAAAAAATTAACTGGATCGTGATGAAAAAAATATTACAAAAAAATTATATAAAAAAAAAAAATTCACACAAGAACATACACACAAACACGCTTGTGCATATATGGGGACCTCATCGGTTGGCTGATAAGGTTCAGTCGGCGGTGCCCCCTCGTGGGGTGCAGATCGGTCGTGCGGTCGGCTGCTCGGGTTCAGTCGGGAGGTCGTGCATGGACCTTCGGGTGGTCCAGATCCGTTTAGTGGCCGGTTACTCTTGCTCAGTCGTGAGTGTAGTTTCGCGGAGTGCGGACGTGGATGGACCTTCGGGTGGTCCAGATCGATTTAGTGAGTGAATTTTTTTTTTTCGTGAGTGTTATTGTACATATATGCATATGTACATAGAAACAGTGAATTTTATTCGTAAAATAGAAACAGTTATTTTTTTAGAAACAGTTTTATTTTTCGACTACAACATCGCGGTGGTCGAATAATTTAGTGCGTGTGAGTGTGTGTGTGGAATGAAGCTGTGGCCTGCAACCTTTCAAGAACAACGAACAACGAACAACGAACAACTAATAAGGATGACAAAGGACAGCAGTTGTAGCAGTGTAAGCAGTAAGCAAGCAGTATAAAAAATCTATGTGAGTCTTGTGTTTTATATTTTATAATGTTTCTGGATCCTCACTTCACGTCGCCGGTAAGTTTTTACGGTACGTTATGAAGTGTACTAATTTTTTTTTTCGGAAAACTGTCGTTAGTTAGTTAGACATATGAATAGAAGTGGGGATATCCATTTGGTGGTGGGATTTTTTTTCTTTGTCTTTTCAGGAGATCGCCCTCCCTACGAACTGTAGTGGAGTTGTTATATATTTTTTTATTTTTTATATATTCATGAGGATAGGGTAGTTTCGCTCGACAAATATTTATAAAAGTGCAAGCAAGAACCAAGTGCTTTCTAATTTAATCGACCGCCCTTAAGACGGCCGAAGTTTATCAGCTTGCCTTTCGGTGTCGGTAGTGAGGGGGGATTAGGGCCTTAGAATAGGAATTGGTGGTGGGATATTTCTTCTTTGTCTTTTCAGGAGATCGCCCTCCCTACGAACTGTAGTGGAGTTGTTTTATATATTTTTTATTATATTTAATTACATTTATTTCTCTATAATCTTCACATTTATATATTATATAGGTATAAGCCAAAAATAGTCGTTAGAGTTTAGACTAAAATCGCTTAATTAAATCAAAGAGTTTTGCGGTCAAAATTTTTAGTGCGCGAGTTTCTAAGACCACAAAACAAAAACACTCTGGTGAAGAACGTTAAGGAATACAGAATAAAGCTGAACTCATTAGACCCATATAGAGTGTTTGTTAGAACAATCCGTCCAGGCACTTAGAGTTTAATTAAAATTCACAATGTTCTTACGCGACGAGACTAAACTTAGTTGTTGTAGTTTTGTAAAAAGAATTTTCTGTCTGCTAATTTCTATAATTCCTAAAAAAAAGATTTTCAAATATGTTGTCAGTCAACTAAATTATGTTTTTGTATATCTGAACGGAACTCTAATCTCACCGGAGCCCGAACGAATGATGAATTTGCTTACTATCTTATAGCTGAGTTCTTAGGCTTAACACTCGTGACGAAATTTTAATATTTACTTAAACCAAAACATTAACTGAACTATGCACAATTATAAAATTTGAGTATTTGTGTGCCTGCCGTCTATAAGCTCGTCTGTATGGCCGTGGAAACCGTGTCTTTAGCTTTTGTTAATTTTTACTCCCACCGATACGTATGTACATAGTTATGTATAGGGCAAGTTTTGGATTCGTAAAAAATTCCGATGTCGAGGTTTTCTGACATTGCCTTTAAAAAGAAGTCGAAAAATGTGAGTCCGGAAATCCTGTCTGTCTGTCCGCGGGGCTACAGCCTATGCGCGTGAACGGACTTTGATCAAACTTGGTATCTGGGGTCTGTTGGGTAATCCCTAGAGGACAAATTGAAATTTTTATGTTAGTCCTAATGTTAACTTTACTTTTGTAAAAAAAAAGAACGATTTCCTGGAAAACGGTTTCCACAATTTTGTTTAAATCTTTTATCCGATCTAGTCTAGGGAATTCCAATCAGATGACGTGTAAAAATTCTTACCAAAATTGCTTACTTATACAAATTCCACACTGAGACTTGTACAGATACGTCCAATAAGATGATATACCACATTTTGGCTAAAAGTTGTGGTAACGGTTATTATGGCCAATTTGGGTAAAAGATTTTCTTGAAAAGAGATTAAACAATTTCATTAAAGTCCTTACAAAACACAAAGCTATAAAATGGCTTAAAAATGTTTGGCCAAAAGTGTCTGTAACGGTACTGTTTCAAGGATTAAGCCAAATTGCGCGAAATCGATTTTCTTTGAATTTCACATTTGAACTAGTTTGGTAAAGTCTTATAAAATGGCGTACCACGTTTTTGATTTTATATTTTTAAAATGGTATAATTGAATATCAAAATGTAATTTTTATCGAAAACTGCTCCAGTGATTTCGTGTAAATTTCATATTCAAACTAATTTCGGGAAGACCTATGAGATGGCATACCACTTTTTGGGCTACGGTACTTTATTTATAGCCAACTTAACAAAGTTATAGATCGTTGGTGAAATGTGTAAGTTTGTCGTTCACTTTTCGTTCCTAAGAAAACTCGATGCTGGTATTATTCGATAGAGGGGAAGTGACGCCTTTAAATTTATAAGATTTATCGATTAAAATTTGGTTCAAGGAAAACTGATTGCACGGATGATTTGTCAATAGAGCTCTCCGTGCTTAAAATCGCGCATTGATACCTAAGTTGTTTTTTTAAAAATTTGTCGTGGGAAATAAACATATTCAAAAGTGTTTATTTTTGTTTCGTAACTGAGAACGTCCTTTTTCTGGTAGAAAATCGGATACGAGGTATTAAAAATTCTGTAGATTTCGTGAACTTATTTTGTGGAATGTTGGACGTATGACCTTCTAGAAAAAAAATAACCTACATTCGCTTAGAAGAGCTCTTACTTTGTTCGAATTAATTCCATAGAGTTTTAGTGTCTGTCCTTTTGTATTATTTCCACCAAAATGTCTTCAAGGATACAATAAAACCTTCCCCGTTCGTTATAAGAAAGCACCGGGTTTCGGTTTCGGCTAATCAAATTATTGCATTCGTGTATCCATCTTAGCCAGGATCTTAGGAGTGAACACTAAAGTTATGCACCGGTAAGTGCTGTTGTATTATATAAACTCTGTATCGTTTGCCGTTCCGATAAGAACCATTTTAAGAGTAACTACTCATATCGAAAGCAAGATTAAATAAATGTTCAAAGAGATATTTCAAGACTTAATTTATATTTATCGACAGGACAGTCGAAAACGGTCAATATTTTTTTTTATTGTAATGGAGACAGAGACACAGTTTGCTAGGTTTGGAACGATTTTGATTTTCGGGAGTCGCGTCGAAGTCGGAAGAACAGGAGAGACAGGTATCGATAGTGTAGGGGGACTAGGACTTTTGGTGGTGGGATATTTTTTCTTTTTCCTTTTCCTTTTCTTTTTCTTTTTCTTTTTCTTTTTCTTTTTCTTTTTCTTTTTCTTTTTCTTTTTCTTTTTCTTTTTCTTTTTCTTTTTCTTTTTCTTTTTCTTTTTCTTTTTCTTTTTCTTTTTCTTTTTCTTTTTCTTTTTCTTTTTCTTTTTCTTTTTCTTTTTCTTTTTCTTTTTCTTTTTCTTTTTCTTTTTCTTTTTCTTTTTCTTTTTTACATGAATTTTTTTTATTAATTTTTTTACTTATGGGGAAGGGGAAGTTTCGCTCGAAGTATGTAGAAGTGCAGGGCCTCATAGAACAAACGTTTTTTTTATCGGTCGTCCTTAAAGGCTGTTACACACCGCCGCCATAGCGATTGCGATCGAGGTATACTCAATATTGTTAGAATCATATAATTTTGGATAATTTTTCACAAAAGAAATTAATTTTTCCATATCCATCATTGCGCGATCGACTGCTACATGCAGTGATACATATGTACGTTCAATCGCCGATATATATCGAGTCCGGTGTGCTAGCACAAATTTGAATACACGGCTTTTGAGATAGATCGCTATGGCGGTGTGTGTGATAGCATTGGGACGGTCGAGTTTATCTACTTCCTTTCGGTATTCGGTGTCGGTATTGCAGGGGGATAAGGGAAGGGAACTATAGGATATCTATTTGGTGGTGGGATTTTTCTTCCTTCTTTTTTTCTTTTCAGGAGATCGCCCTCCCTACGAACTGTAGTGGAGTTGATATATATATATTTTTATTTTATTTATTATTATATATTTTTAATAGTTTTTAAGACGATCGTTCTCTTATTTGTTTGAAATTCGGTGTCAATATCGGGGGACTTAGTGTATCTTATTTGGAGGTGGAGAGTTTTTGTATACCTTCTGTCTCTATCGGACATAAAATTTAAATCGACTGTCCTTAATCGTTATTGTGTCTTAAGGATAAGATGTGGTAGGTCGTCTACTGATGAGCCCAACCACCACATCAGGGCTATTTATAATATCTTCAAATTGTTAGCTGAATTTGCTTTTTTAATTCACGGTATCCGTCGGATAAACAGTGCGTCTAGACTAGATGTGGTAGGTTGTTCACTAAAAAGCCCAACTACTACATCAGGGCGAAACGCTACGCTCGAGAGATTTTGTTATTTCAGTGTTTGAAAGCACAAAACTTTTTGTAGAAACTATCATGCTCATTTTGAGATTCGAATGAATAGTCAATTCTTTAGAATGTCTCTATTCATTCGAAAGATTTTTGTGCATTTTTAGATTCAAATGAAAAAGGTTCAATTTCGAATGATACCGCAAAATGAACTTAAATAAATTTAACCCTCAAAGTCGGCTGTTTTTACATTTTCTTTTAAACAGGTGAGTGAGAACTATTCCCTTTCTTATTGAAATATCCTTATTAGTTATACGTTGACGCGTTTTAGGACGAAATTTAAGTAATAACTTTTACGAAACATGTTTTGTATACCTTTAATATTAAAATCGAGCACGAAAACAAAGCCAAATAAAATAATATAGTTGCATATTTAATTACAAGTCTCTCACAGCACGAATCTGGTCACTCTACTTTTATTTTGAGTGCTGCCAGACTATTTTATTTATACGAATTGCCGGCCACCAGTTTTTCTTACACGACAGGGTCAGCAATTGTCAATTAAAATTACTTCATTTTATTTTCTGGAATCGACTAAGCTGATAGTTCATTGTCGCTTTTTTTAATGGCCTTTTGATGGTATTTTTCTGGATTCCAACTTACTCGTAGAATGCCTGGCGCAGTAGTCCAACGCACTAAACATTGAGCCACGGCACCCACCAGTACGAAATACACCATACAATTGTTGTATCGACTTAGGTTATGCCGATATCGGCCCAACTGTTGTATTATAGAATCTGCGTACGATTTGCGTACCGCAAGACATTTTATTCAGTCATTTCCTGATCAGCCCAAACATCTTTTTATCTGTTATCGAAGCCGTATTTTAACTTCGCTATTCCACAAAAACATTAAAACTGAAGAAAAATTGAATTTTAAATCTGTATTATCAGTTATTTCTGCAGTAAATAAAACTACATACTCGCTTTGTCTTATTAGTTTCTATTTTTTGCAGAAACTCTTTGTAAAACAACAACTACGGTCTCGCACAGCACAGGTGATACAAATTCACTTGACCTTGTTATGCAACGATAAAGGCCATAAGAGATCATCATCACCGTCTCTGTCTTACGGTGATTTGCTTTGGAGTTCATTACCCCTTCTGTAAGGTGAATGAACTTTTGCTGCATTTTCTAGGTCAAACGACAGAATATCCGGTGGTGTAGCTTCAGTTGTTCGCGGTCTCTTGGTTTGGTAAGTTCGGTTTCGGTCTCGTAGTAAGTTCCGGGTCGTCGATCGTAGTGCAGTGCAGTGAAGTGAAGTGATGTGATGGCTATAGTGTTTGTGTGTGTTAGTAAGAAGTGAGCATTTGCCGTCTGTGCTCCTATCACCCCCGTCTCTTTGAATGTGTTAGTGCAAATAAGCTCTATGTGTGTCCCTATTGCAGTCTCCTGTGTCGGTGTGTTCGGTTTCGGTCTTTTAGCAAGTGCCGCCGGTGCTTCATCGTAGTGAAGGTGTCTCTCTCGTTCTGAAGTGTTTCTGTGTTAAGTTCGAAGTGAGCATTTGCGTTCTATGCCCCTATCAGTCTATCAACCCCATCCCTTTGAATGTGTTAATGCGAATAAGTCTCTCTGTGTGTTCAGTTTTTTTTTCTTCGGCGAGTTCGGTTTCGGTGTATTTCTCGTTCTATAGTGTTTCTTTTCTGTATTTATTGCGTTTCACTTCCACTGTCCCTATTACCCCTACGTGCCGGTAAGTTTTGGGTCGGTCCCGTAGTAAGTGCCGGGTCGTCGCATTTCCCATTTGTGCCCCTATCACCCACGTCCCTTAAAGAAAAGTGTGTTGGCGCAAATAATTTTCTGAGTGGTGTTCCAATCCGGTGGCGCAGCTTCAGTTCGTGGTTTTTTGTGTCGGTAAATTTGAAATCGGTCTCGACGTATACTGCACGTGTTCCGTGAAGTGGTCTCTTTCTCGTGTTTATGCGAATGAGTGTAAAATGAGAGATTCCCATCTGTGTGCTCTTTCTACCCCACCTCCTTGCAAAAAAGTCCCTCTGTGTGTAATGTGTATGGCTCTTTTATAAGCATTTATTAAGATGCAAGTGGTAAAATGCAAGTGTTCCCCTATTGCCTTTTAAGTTCAGTAAGCAGTGCGCGTGTGTTTTGTTTCCCCTATCGTATCTCATTCGCCCTTGTCCAAAATGACTGGCAGTAAGTTCGCAAGTAACGGTAAGTTGCATATTTTCTTTCCTTACTTGTACCTTATACGGTTTTATTTTCGATTCTTTCATTCTGGTTCTTTCATCTGAAGTTGTGTTTATAGGAAGTTTGAATGTTGGAATATTTTGTCTTGCAGTGAATTCTTTTTGTTTGGTTTTGTTTTTGTATGTAACATATGTATGTGGGTTTATACTAGGTATCAGTTCACTTTGGGTAAGAAAGATTGGGTCTGGGTTTGTTCTCAAGTTGTTAACGCAGTTCCATTGACATGACACCTGCAAGATATTCAATACAGTTGGTTTTTTTGTCATATTCAAATTCTAAAACACAGTTTGTTCATCTAATGAATAATGATAATGACTGTACAGATGGCGCACGCCCATTAAAAAGTGATAGGTACTTAAAAATGATATCCATAACGCATTTAGCTGGTATTAATATTTGTCTGCTTTGCAAGAAAAACAATCAAATCGTTTATTTCAGAAACAACTTGTTACATAATGTAAGTCAATGAGCATTCGTTTTTCAGGAGCATCGATAAACCGTTTAGGTATATGTATATGTATTCCACAACACTACAAATTTCGAGTATGTCAAGTTATAATTTGGTTTAAGATGCTCGACAAACCTTAATAAAAGTGCAAGCCTTCATAAGACAAATCCAAATTCATTTAAATTTAATCGACCGCCCTTAAGACGGTCGAAGTTAATCAGCTTGTCTTTCGGTAGCGGTAGTGCAGGGGGAATAGGGCTTTAGAATAGGTATCAAGCTTGGAAGCTATGGAAAGGCCGGTGCTCTCTAAGGATCTAGTAACCCGACTGTAATTTTGTAGAATTACGATGGAGTCAGAGAACTTGTCTCCGTCATAAGAACAAGAAGTTACCGAATTCCTTCAAAACTCTAAGAGTATCATATGCCATTAGCAATTCAATTTTAATTACAAATTCATTGTATTAATGACCGTTTTCATTGCATTATATAGAGATATAAAACAACAACTATGGCGATAGAACGTCCCAATTCAAATAAAAGAAAATTATAAAAGTTCTGAGTAACTAAATAAATTTTCCATTTATACCAGGGCATTAATTTGTATATACATACATATGTAGTCGTACCATCAGAGAACAGCACTTGATATGCATTTTCAATGTACACCATGCTGACATCGAATTCTGTTTCAATTTCCATGAAACATTATACCGAACCACAACCAGAATATCGCATTCAAATTTAACGCAAGAAAATTACCTTCGCTTCCTTTGCAACTAACAGTGCAGCCTCGAGTCGAGTAGCAATAGCTTGCAACCACTGCTGCTACAAATTTTTTAACAAAAAAAAAAAAAATCGATAGTATCACAATCTCGACAAGGATGACGAGGATGAGGACAACGGAGTCGACCGACAATGGCACTTGGCTGTGGGTTTGCCACTTCTGTCGTTTTACACATTTCTTCAATTTAAATTTCATGCAGTATGCAAATGGACCGCACACTTTAATCGATCCGGAATCGAGGAGGTTATTTCCCTGGAGTAAATCATTGCAAAATCGATTTCCTTCCTTCCTTGCCTTATCGTCGACCAATTCATCCGTCGTCGTCGCTTCTTTCTATATTTAGTTCTACTTCTTGCGAATTTTGTGCGTTTGTGTGTGTTTGTACTTCTTGGAGAGTCATGAGCCAATGCCACTAATTCAGCCAGCAATAGTTCCGGAATAATCAAATAATTTATTCATAATGCGCTCCACGTCTGAAACGGGCAAAAGGAGGCAATGTGTTGCAAGCAGGGTATAGCGAGAGTGCGTAATGCAGTTGCGGAAAGGCTCGCCTGTAAATGAATATTATGTCCATCGAATTGATCTAGTAATGGAAACCTTAATCAAGCAGATGTCCTCTTGGACTCCTCTGAAGGAGATAGGGAATGATGAATGACTAGGAGGCTTGCCCCACGGAAGTTATATATTTCAGAGGCTCGAACATTTAAATTTGAAAAATTACTCAATTCCTTCCTATATGTACGAGTATGTTGTTGAGACTTACTTCTAAACTGGACATAGAACCTAGTTTTCGTACATAAATAATATTTTCCCTGTTCCCAGTTATATGTATGTACATTCGAAGGTTGTACAAAATGCATACATGCAAAAATTAAAAATTTAATATCTCTGTACTATCTCAACATTCTTAGAATCTCAAATTAAAAAACATTGTCCTTTTTTTTTCCTAAAGAATAATAACTCGTAACTTTTACCTGAAACATATTATAAACGAGGTAAGAATTTTTAATTTTCTAAAAAGGAAAAGAGTGATAATTTATGAGCTTTTTGTGGTATTTAATAAGATAAGGCATTAGAGTGACGGCTATTCACTAAAAGAGGACAAAAAATTTGAGTACCTTTAGTGTACTTTCGAATTGTATGGAAACTATTTTCTTTTGTTGACCCAAAGGGCACGCTTGTGAAAAGGGAGAAGACAAAGAAAGGATATATGAGTTGACTTTGATTTTATTGGCGCCATCAGAAGATCCTGGCAAGCCCTTGACTTGCTTGCCCGCTACCGTAGAGAATGTAAGGCAGCACTGTCTCAGCCAAAGACTTTCCAAGGGTCCGGAGCCCTTTAAAAATAAGTTGTTCTGTGGTTCCTTAAAAAACAGTCTGGTGACCTTAAACGTAACATTATTCTTCCTGCGAAGAGCCACATAACGAATCTCATTATCATGGACTATCACCAACAGGTTCAAGCACCATCAAGCCATCGATTTTACATTCCGAACTTCAAGTCTTCAATTGGTCCGCAAGTCATGTCGCGTGTGCAGAATTAGGAAATCACAACCACAGTCTCTAATTATGTTTCAACTTTCACCTGCCAGGATTGCCTCATTTAGTCGACTGTTTTCCGACGTGGGAATAAATTACTTTAGACCTTTTCATGTGACAAACTTACGAAGATCAGAAAAGCGATGGGGTATACTGCTCACTTGCCTAACTACTCGTGCAATTCATATTGAGATCCACAGATTCCTGCATTCTGATACTCCGAAATTTTATGGCAAGACGAGGGACACCGCTGGAACTACACTCCGATAATGACACCAATTTCCGATGAGCAGAGCGAGAGCTTGAAGAACCCTATCAAAATGTTGACATCACTAAATGGATATTCATTCCTCCAGGGTCGCCACATATGGTAGGAAGTTGGGAGAGGCTAATAAGATCGGTGAAAACGACCTTGGCTTCAGCGATGATGACCAAAACCCATCAGACGAACTTCTGCGAAGCACTTTAATGGAAGTGGAAAGTATCATAAACCCAAGGCCAATTAGCGACGAAAACGAAGAAGCTCTTACGCCAAAATACTTTTACTTGGATCCTCAAGCGGTATAAAGCCACTAGCATAGTAGTCAGATGGTGCTACTAAAAAACTGGCTCACAAGTCAGCTGTATGCCGATAATTTCTGGAGACGCTCTGTGAGGAAATACCTTTGACGACGGTCAAAGTGGTTTATACGCGCTAAACCAATTGACATCGTGATCCTCGTTGATCCTAACAATCCACGAAACTTTTAGCCAAAAGGAATGGGAATTGGAGTAAGGCGATCTAAGGATGGTCTGGTACGTAGTGCGACTGTTTTAACAAGCTCAAGAGTGTAGAATCATTGACGCTGGTGCAACGATTTTGCTTACGGCTGGGTATATCCAGTTCGAGGTATTGGAAACTCTCTACCCTGTCAACCGTTTGTCCAGCAATGCATACATGAGTTGATCATTTTTGTTTTTCCCGAGTTAATTTACAACCTAACGACGTCTGCTTCCTTCTCCGCATTTGATGTCGTTTGGTGAAGGTCCATTACTCTGTGGGACAGTAGGCATACATCGTCAGGAAAGTGTTTAAGTTCAGATCTAAGAGTCCATCGAATTCCTCCATTTTGTGTTGATAAGACCGCATTCAGCACATCGTTAATCACTATTAGAAACAGTATTGGTGAAAGTATGCAGCCTTGCCGAGCCCCTTTCAGGGAGCTTTTTTCCTCTCTTCAGGCTAGATGATTAAAACTGTTTTCTCAGTTCTATTTGGTAGGTTATTTAAGTTCTTGACTTGCACCAGCTGATTTTACCTTTCTTTGCATTTACTTACATGAAAAATTTACCACAACTCAACCTTCGTCGATCGATAATGATATTTTCGCTTGTGACCACTTTTTTTTTTAAATACTTTACCTTAAATCGCTGTGACCACACTCGGCACAGTTATATTTTTTCAGAAGCATTAATAACTGTCGTTTCAATATTAAAATTTAATACTGCACGTAAATAACCGGAACGTTTTACCCTTTATTCTCCACTTTGATGAAAAGTTCAATTATACCGATGAAGCCAATGATTACACCAAAGGCCATACGGCCGGGCATCGTAATGCATATAGACGCTCAACGGTTTTATTGAAAAATACGTGATAAACCTATACCACCAAGCTATCGACACGGTGTATCACTGCAGCAATGGTTTCGCTTGTCCATCACTATCCAACGAAATACTCGTAAATCTGAACTGATTAATAACCAATGGCTATTCGTTGCCTGAGGGTCGTTCTGATTTATTCTGGACTTAAACTCTCATCTGGTAATAAACATAAAATGAAGAGGCTCCCTTGTTCAAAATGGACGGTACTTTATTCTATTCGTTTTGTGTCTTGTCATTTTATATCCTGAATGCAGAATGATTTGCCCTCCTGACATGAATCTGTCTGCATACATAACCTATCACAAAAATCTAATTAAATGGATTCAAGAGCATAAAATGCAAACACAACCTGTCATTAATTACAACAGACGAGTTTAAAAGTTCACTACTGCAGTAATAGAATAAATACCTGTACAAGGTGTTGTTCAAAAGTGCAATTTGTGCACGAAAAATACTTTTAGGTACTCCAGTAGCCTGGTACTGTATTTCACTGCAAAGAAGAACTTTTCGAAAATCAACTTCAACTCCTTTTTTTTTAGCATTCGGCTTAATGAAAGGCAGCACGCGATTGAAACATTTCACGCCTACAAGCCGTCCGAGATTACATTCCCATTAGTTGACAGTAGAATGTGCATGTGGAGGTGGCATAAGGGAATGCAAAATCTACAAACTATCGCACAAACATATCATGCATTATGACACTGCTGCAGGGGGTGCTAATGACGTTGTCGGGATTTTAAAATTGACTTTGTTTTTTTTTTTTAGACTGACAGATTCATAAACAAATTTGTCAGGTGGATTGATAACATTTAAAGAAGTAGCCACAAGCGAACATCAAACTATTTTATTCATGGCAGTAGCGTTTGTTATGCGGTTGCAATTGATGACAAATGCATACAACACACAACACATCAGATAGGTTCTTAGAGGCTGCTTATGGCATAAAATTTATTTGTTGCTTTTGTTAAGATATAATATACGAATGAGTCATACGAACTTGCACCTACACCAATAAGTTTTTCTGTGCTAGCAATATATTAAAGTCCCATAATTTAGAATATCAAATTATGCTTCAAACATTTTAAGAACACTTTTGATCTGACAAAATTTGTTGAACAAAAAAGCTTGACAGGTATTTGGAAAATGATGGTGATTAAAAATGAATGCCATATTCTGTCGCATGTCATATATTGTTCGTGTTTTGATTTTGATTTCATGAAATCCATGAGGTATACATTTCATCCAAAAATGTAGTACGCATCTTTATAGTATTTGCCTAAACCAACTGAAATATGAAATTTTATCAAAATCGTTAAAGTTGTTTTCGACATTTGCTAAAAATGACCCAAAGTTAAGTATCTTTAAAAGGAAGGCTAGAACGTAAAGTTTGGTAGCATGTAGGTTGAACTAAATTGGTTTTCTTGTTTAGTCAAACAGACAGCCAGACGTACTCACAGGTTTGGGCCAATAAACCCAGTCCTTTACTGGGGTAAAACATTTCTGCACAAGCCAATTGATATAATAAAGGGTCCGCCATCTACCGTTTTTTTTTTTCAACTAGTGCTTATTTCGTGAATGGTAACACTTAGCTCATGTCTGATTTGACAGATAATTAGTTTTATCCTTCCGCTGAACGAATATGGTTGTGTATACGCTTGAACAACGCTAAGAAATATTGCGACATTACTTTTAAAATCATGGAAATGTTGCAGAATGTGTGCAAAAATTGCGTACGGATTTTGGAAGAAGAGAAGCACCGTCAGCTCCGTATGTTCGTTATCTTGTGAAAAAAGTGAAAGAAACTGGTATCCTCATCGATAAACCAAAGCATGAAAAGCCAAAAACAGTGCGTACACCCGAGAAAATTGCTGCTGTAGCAGAAAGTGTATGTGAAGCGCCATCAACTTTAATTCTTCGTCGTTCTCAACAATTGAACATTTCGGAGACATCATTGAGACGAATTTTGCATAAAGACCTTGGTATGACGCCATACAAAGTCCAATTGGTTCAGGAGTTGAAGCCAACTGACCATCCAATGCGTTTTCGCTTCGCTAAATGGGCCTGCGATTTGCGATGCCGATTTTGCCAAAAAAAAAAACATATTTTCAGATGAAGCTCATTTTGATCTTGGCGGGTATGTAAACAAGCAAATTGTCGCATTTGTAGCACAGGAAACCCGCATACATTGAAAAGCCGATACACCCAAAACGAGTCACTGTTTTGTGCGGATTTTGGTCCAGAGGCATAATTGGGCCATTTTTCTTCGAAAATGAGCAAGGAGTGGCCGTTAAAGTCAATGGCGATCGTTATCGGGCCATGTTGAAGGAATTTTTGTTCACAAAAATTGAAGAGGAGGATATTGGCAACATTTGGTTTCAACAGGACGGCGCTACGTGCCACACAGCCGAAGCTACACTCGATGTTTTGCGCCCTGTTTTTGAAGATCGCATTATCAGCCGGACGGAAATATAGTCATAGAACTGCAGTCGGTATGCTGAGGATATGGAAGGAGCCCTTCTGCAGACTGTTAAAGGGCGATGATGACCAAAGTTCCGCTGATGGCCAAAATTCCTGTCAACCCAATCGGAATGAAGTGAGGATGGCGATAACTAAACTCAAAACCAACAAATCTACTGGAAACAACTGCCTTGCTGACGAACTTTTGAAAGCAGGAGGTGATGAGCTGGTAAGGACCATGCACCAGCTTATCTGCTAAATTAGGTCGGATAAAACATGAAAGTATGGCCGATATCGTTTGCCTGATCCAGAAGAAAGAATATCCTCTCACAAGTGGCAACTATAGAGCTCTCAACATCGCACATAAGATCTTGTCTGCCGTACTATGTGAACGCCTAAAGCCGATCGTCAAAAACCTGATACACACAAGTCAAAATCGGAGGTACAATCCTTTTCAAGTCTGTACAACAACTCGCTTACGCCGATGACATTGAAATCGGAAGAACTCACTCTTGCCAATAAGTCTTTCTAGGGACTAAGGGCAATTAAGTAACAAAGCCCTATCTCGAACTACTCCTCCTGTATGGCGCAGAGGCATGAACTCTGGCAAAATCGAATGAGGATGCTCTTGGTTATTCTGAGAAAATATCTCTTCGAGTGATCTTTGGTCCCGTCTGCATAGACGGCTAGTGGCGAAGAAGACGGCCTATATAAGGACATCGACTTGGTCAGAAGTGTTCGCATACAGCGCCTATGATAGCTGGGTCATCTAGAGTGGATAGAGCCCAACCTCAACCAAATCGACGTGCCCAATAGG
Organism: Chalcosyrphus nemorum; assembly: GCA_949716465.1. Lineage (NCBI taxonomy): Eukaryota > Metazoa > Arthropoda > Insecta > Diptera > Syrphidae > Chalcosyrphus > Chalcosyrphus nemorum. Next base: position 67,912,637 of record OX454332.1, on the reverse strand, counting down.
AAGAAGTTGGCTGGAGATGTTTGTTAGTTGAGGCCCAGATCCACGCCGGACTGTTACAGCGCCACCTAAGTAAGTAGGCCTGCTTTATTTCTGCCATTTCAAAAATCCTTAAAGCTAAAACCGAGATTTGATTTTGATATTGCTAAATTTTTTTATTACGAGTAATTAAATACACACAACCGAAACGTCTAAACATTAATTTGTGGTAATGTGCTAATATTAGGCTTAAAACACTGCGACAAAATAAACCATCCCATCCCACATTATGTCGAATCCTGAGTACAATACAAATCCAATATTTTCTCACCCACATGACAATAAAAATCCTAACATAAAGCCCCATTATATCAATAAATCGACAGAACTGAAGAGGTGTTCAAATCATATCCACTCCATACCTACTGCCAATATTTGGGGCCATCTAGAAAAATACTCCAAACGGGGGACATAATTCATTCGACGAAATGATAAATAAACCAATCAACCGCCCACTACACACAAACACACGCAAAGACTATGAAAGATGCCAAGAAACATATATCTCGCAACGGTATCCGATAAATCAATGTTAAAGTGTCCCCACCTCTCTATCCTAACTTTCGTGGAGCGGGTCACACATTCTACAGAATACATGCGGCGCGGGCGGCCGGGCAGAAACACTTTAAATTATTACATCAATTCTTATGATTGCGTATCCTGCAGCCTTTGGCGCCCAATATTTTATGGTTCAAGTGAGCACTGAGTGTGTGCTCAACGTTGCTTGACTAACATACGTATTGTTTGCGCGAGAGGACGTAGTAAGTTCCCCACTAGCAAGTGTATCTTTATCTGTGTTTTATTGCCAAGACGGAAGCTCCAAAAGTGTCTGTACAATTGTTTGCAAATGAAACTTTCCCATATGTGTCTGAAGGAAAACTTCTTAGAAACTATGCAAAGCGGGCCCCAAAAAAAAATACACACAGTCAACCTCCGTGATGCAGCGTAAACACAACATGCGAACAATACACTATTGGCAGATGAAATCTTGGCACGACCTCGAGAAGATTCGTAAAAAGGAGTTTCTTGCTTTCTTTTTTTCCGTTTTTGATGGTTGCTTTCAAATTAAAATTGAACTTTCTGCCTTCCTCATACTATACAGGCACAAAACTTACAAAAGGCCACAGCACAACAATTGTGGAGGGGTAAGGTCAACTTAGGCATGACTTGAGGTTGGGCGCTGTAAATACGTCACCAAAAACGAGGAGCCAAAGTGTCCTGCGCTTTAGTTGATAAGAACAGATCGAAATATTGTTGAACTCTCTACTGAAAAGGTTAACTATCTCGAATTTCCAACTCCAATGAGAAATCAGAACCGGATTTGCATATTTTTGTTCGCAAATTTAAATTTTCCCTGGCAACACTGTACGAGAGAGATTTCCTTTGTTTTCTTTTTTTTCTGTCAAAGCGCACAAAAGTTCTGCTCATTTCAACTTCTGCTTTGAGTTTGGGTCTCTTTGCGAAGTGCTACGTTGTACCTACTCTTTTTTCTCTCTCCGAATGAGAAACTTGAAGTTGAGGTGGAAGTCGAAGCGATATTGGGCAAGTTCCGAAGTCTATGCCTTCTTTTCGAGGTAAGGCCTAACTTATGGAACGGCAGGCGAGTTTTTGACAGTTTGCACATGTAGGGAGAATTTTCTTAACTTCAAATTCAGTCCCCTACCTCAAAAAGAAATGCCTAAGGCTCGTTTCACACTATCCGGTTTTAGCCGTACGGAAAAAAACCGTACGGCGAAATTCTTCTAGTGGGCCGAAGAAAAGCATGGCCCCTTTCACATTACACGGTTACGGCAAAATGCCGTCACGATGCCGTGTAGCAGCCGTCCACTGTCACTGCAACTAACGGCGACCGTACGGCTACCGATAACGCAGTGGTGTACATAACCAAATGCGCGCTTTCACATTTGCCGGCTTTAAATCGTACGATCAGTTGTCTTCAAGCCAGTGTAGTTACACAGCACTTAATCAGAAACTAAGCTTGCGATGGAAAAAAGCCGTGCATAAACCGTATAGTGTGAATGGACAACAGCATTCGGATTTTTGCCGTATGGTTTTTTGCCGTACGGCTAAAACCGGATAGTGTGAAACGAGCCTTACTTTGTAGTCAAAACCAGTGTTGCCACAATGATACCAAAGTATCAAAAGTGATACTTTTTACTCTTAATTTCGACGTGATACTTCGATTTCTGTAAAATGCCTATTTTGATACTTTTTAATTCCGACAACAAAATACTATAATGTGCCAGGCAATACTCTTATTCACTGAACTGTGAGTTATTTTTCCGTCATTTTTTTTATGATGTACTTAAATATTCAGGTAGTCGACTTGGCGCCTGTTTGGATGGATATATTTTTTGTAAGAGACTTGAGAATATTCATGTTATTTCAGACATTATAGCTTGTCTTCATTTTTTTAATATTAACAAAATAATAAAAATGACAGTTTTACTCATAATTCCTATTATGATACCTTTTGATACTTTTCTTCTGTCTGGGGAAATACTTTTTCTCAAACTCTTGCGGCAACACTGGTCAAAACTGAATCTCTCGACCAATGAGAAACGTTTGACTACCTAGTCCCTAAAATGCGGAACGTGCCCATTTTGATAGGTTACATTGATTTCCTAAGCTTTAGCTCATATACTTCAGCGAAGCCGAGTTCGAGGCGCTATTGTGTTTTTTGGGCATTAGTGATTTTCTTACATTCTAGTGCATAATGTTCTCGATTTTAGCTATAGTCAAGACTACAAAATTAAATTTAATCCGTTTCTGACTCTTTTGTTTTTTTGTCAAATTGGCCTTCAGAAAAGTCTCGTTAATTTTCGGAGTAAAACAAAAATTTCACTTCCCTTTGAAAGATTACCACACATACCTCAGATTTTAGGTCTGGTCAAAATCTGTTGACCCATTTAGGCTGTGGCCCAGGGATAAAAAAGTCGATACAATTGTATTATTAATCTTGAAGCAGTTTTAGGTACAACTCAAATATGTAATTTTCAGCCCTGCTGTAGCCTTGCTGACATACAGGCAGAATTCCCAGTCTAACTCTTTGCGAGTTTTCTATATAGGTAATGTCAAAATCTCAAGACTTACTAACAAAAACAATGAGAAGAATAAGAAAGGTGTCACAAATACAAAACCCTTTATGAAACACTGACATTTATTGACCTAAAGGCTGACAGATGTTGTAAGTCTTGCATTACACCCAATTCAGTTGATTTCGGGACTCATACAGAAAATCTCATATTTCTTACATGGAATTAAAGTAGCACAAAATATGAGGAAACACCGATTACGAAATGCGGAATTTTTTTTTAAATTTCCTTAAAAATTGAAAATTCAACAAAATAAAAAAGGACATTACTGCCCGATATCCTTCATGTGACACGAAGGTACTACAAGTGTATAGAAAACAAAATTTTATCCTATCTTGTGAAACACTTGAAAAATATTTTAAACAATTTCAAACATCAAACGCTCTATGAAGTGGCGATCTGTATGCTGGACAAAATAAACATGCCTTTCTAAACTATAGAAATTATTGCCCATCATTTTCTTGTACCAGAACACATTCGTTGATCATTCCATTATAGAATATAAGGAAAAACAAACAAATGTCCAAATGCATATCCACTGGACTAGTATCTGTTTATTTTATTCTGGCGTCCGAGAACAGTTTTGAAGTAAGTAGGTAATCGAAATCGACCTAAAGATGTTTTACAATTATTCAAATAAGTACCCAGAAGGAAAAATTTTATTCAAAAAAACTATACGGCAGTATAGATATGCATGTATGTATGCATTTGTTCTAACAGCTTAAGATAAGAATTTAAAAATATTGGAATTTGAAAAATGGGGAATAAAAAAAATAAAATTTGCGACTTACAATTTTTTTTTGTTCAATCACTTATTTGGCAATATTTTGCCATTTAAAAATTCTTAAACATTACTTATTACAATCAAATAAATCTATTTTTAACATAATCAAGTAATATACAGTGTTGGCCAAAACTAAAGCAACTAATACACCTCACAATTGTTTTAAGATTTAACAAGTGCTAATGAGCCAGAATACTTTTATATTTATTTTTCCCGATATCTCTGAATATCATAGATTAGTATATAGAATCAATAAACACTCTTATGAGTAAATTAAAAAAATAATAAATACAAAACTGAATTAAGGTCCATTTTCGGCTGGCCAAAACTAAAGCAACTTTTCGTTTCTTTCTTCAAAAAACGATTTTCTGTTACGGAAAACAAAAAGTAACCGTTGTTTTGAGTATATACTGCTATAGAAATACTGCCAATGAACAAACAAGAAAAAATTGGACGATTTTCGGGTATAATTTTGCTGCAGAAGACTAAAAAAGCTGCCCTAACTTATTTTGTAAAAATGGCAAGGAATAGTATTCTGAACGGACAAAAAAAAATTCTGATTTTGAATATGGATTTACACAAGGAAATTCATGCTATATTCTACTCATAAATCAGTGAAACGTCGTTTAATTAAATATTATAAGGCCAGCAAATCCGTCAAAATGATTCATCGAGGTGGCAGGCCAGGAGTTAGAACGCACCGAGAAGATAAATATGTGATAACAAAGATTAGGAGCAATCTATTCATGTCATCTGAGAGTTGAGATACGAATTGAACATGAATATCCGCACCAGAACGATTCGTCGAAGGGCAGTGAATGGTGGTCTTTCATTTTTCAGTGTCAGGAAGAAACCTTTTATTTCGGTCAAAAACAGAACGGCCTAATTCAAATTTGCAACTGGCCACATCAACTGGACAGTGTCTAAATGGAAGACAGCTCTATTCTCTGATGAATACAAATTCAATATTAAGAGATCGGATGGATTTCGACGTCATTGACGGCTCAGCAATGAAGCAGCTACTTCTCGATATTCGATGGGCATGGTCAAACATGGAGGAGGCTATGTCATGGTCCGGAGATACTCCCATGGATATGGAATTGTCCCAATCCATAAAATATATGGAATTATGAACCGATTTGTGTACAAAATTATCCTGTAAGGCTTTATGCTGCCACATGTCGAAGAGGAGTTGCCTTTGAAATGGGTACTTCCACAGTATACCGCACCTAAACATACCTCAAAACTTGCAAAAAATTGGTTTCAGGATAGAAAATTTGGGATTATGGAATGGCCTGCGCAGTCTCCGGAACTTTATCCTATAGAAAACCTCTTGGAGATCGTAGATCGGAGAATAGTTCGGGATACATATCAGGAGTCAAGGAGGCATGGAATAATATCCCCAGTTCCATAATTTAGAATATTTTGGAGAGTATGCCTAGGAGGTGTGCAGCGGTGATCTGAAATAATGTTTTCGCATAAAAATATTGAGTTTAACACAACGAATTTGAACATAAATACAATTTTAGTATGGAGTTGCTTTAGTTTTGTCCAGCTGAAAATCGGCATATTTTAGTATTATTTGTTTTTTCTTTGTTTTTGTTATAAATAAATGGATTTTTTTTTTCATAATCTAATTTTGGAATGTAACCACTACATTCCTACATAAAAATTTTAAGAAATATATTTTCATTTAAGCAATTTTACTCATGTGTTTGTTGTCTGTGTTTAAGTTGCTTTAGTTTTGGCCAACACTGTATGCTTAAATATTAGCAAATTTTGTTCTGTTTTTAAATTATTCTATTGGTGTGTTTTTTTTTTTCATTTAAATAATTAGGCAATAAATTAAATTTAATTTTAAATATAAAAACTATCATTTTATACATAGTTCTTTGGTTAACACTCATCCAACACAATTTTAACAACATTTCTCTTATTGGAGTAAGTACACTGCACTTTAAGACAATTCTCATTGCCCTGTTTTGTAGTTTTTGTAACCTATTCAACGTCTGATTATTACACATAAACAAAATACTTGAACAATATTCTAAGGGTGGCTTTACCATTGTATTATATGCATTTATATATGTGTATTTTGAAATTTTCCTAATTCTACCTAAGAAATGAAGATTTTTAGAAATTTTATTACATACATAATTAACATGAGCATCAAGATTTAATTTGTCATCAATTAAAACACCTAAATATTTAAATTCACTTGCAGTCTCTATGTTCTGATTACTAATGCTGATTGCTCTATTAGCACTACCATTTAATATGATGGTTTTTATCGAACCACTCTTGTAAATTAATTAAATCAGAATTAATATTATTTATACATTCATTGACATCACTACCAGAAATAAATAATAACGCATCATCAGCGAATAACACAATTTTTGAAAAACGGACAGCATTCTCCATATCGTTGATATACACGAAAAACAGCAACACACCAAGTAGCGATCCTTGAGGGACACCATGCAGTACAGGAACAGAGTTTGATACAACATCATTAACTTTTGTTTTTTGAGTTCTATGTTCAAGATACGATTCGAACTATTTAAGTTCTGTATTACGTACACCATACATTTGTAGCTTTTCAATTAAAATTAGTTTATCCACGGTTTCAAACGCTCTTTTTAAATCCAAAAACACGGACACTACCACTTTCTTGTCATCAATGTCTATTTTCCACTTAGTGATTACTAAATTTAGAAGAGATTCACAGTTATGGTTTTTTCGGAAGCCAGATTGATAACACGATATTAAATTGAAAGATTCCAGATATGATTGAAGTTGATTATACACAATTTTTTCAATAATTTTACTTTCTAGGGTCATCATATTAATAGGTCTAAAATCTTCCACTCTGTTAGAAGCTTTTTATTTTTTGAATAGGGAAAATGACAGATTCTTTACAACAATTTGGAAACGTCCCACTGGTCAAAGATAAGTTAATTATTTTCAGTAAAAATTCACAACATATTTCAAAGACGTCCAAGTACATTTTAACACTGACTCCATTTGTATCTTTTTTGTTATTCATAGATTTTAACACAGATTTTAGGTCACTAACACTTATTTCTTTGAATTTAAAATTTAAATAATAGTAGTCAAATACTGAATTTATATACGGTGTATTTTTAATATTGTTTCTAATATCAACTATACTGTCTACGAAGAAAGAATTTAACACATTTGACATTTGGACACAATTGTTGATTTTTTTGCCATTGCAAATCACTTCACTAATACTTTTTTTACTTTCTTCTAACACCAACTGCTTTAAAGTCCTACACATAGATTTTTGTTCCCGACACGTTTCAATTTTTCTGCTGATATATTTATTTTTTAAAAGAACTGTCCTTTAACAGATTCATATTTATATCACCCATTAATATCACAGTTTAAAAAGTTTCCTTAAAGTTTAGCAAGGAATAACGATTCGGCAGATATGTATGTTAGATATAATAAACGAAAAAGTCATAATATTTATTCAAATTAGCAAACAGAAGATGGGCCAGATATTCATCCCGTTTTTGGCGAAGAATCTGATCTTTAAAATGTATAATTCGATACAATTTTTTTTTATTATTACTTTGTGAATTTGTATTGATATTTATTTGAAAGAAAAAATATATATTAGGCACAAACGTTTTTTACACTACTCAAGTATTACATTTTTATTTTAAGTTTACTTAAGACCTCATATGGAAGTTAAGAAAAAAAATCTTAAAGGTATTTTATGTGAACTTTAGATTTTTCGAAGCACATAAAACTTAAGCTTAAGTTTTCTTTATCACTAAATAAGCGTTCTTTCAAAACAGTTTTGTATATGTATACATATATTTTTTTGCCATTTTATCGCTGTCCTGTAAAACTATTAAAGAGTTTTAATTACTTTAAGAAAATCAAACAAATAGTCTACGAATCCACAACTTTAACATTCTCCTAGTAGCTTTGGCGTTGAAAAAATGCATTTAATTGTAGTTTCACCGACGATTTGTAAATTCGTCCTTCTTTTTTAAAAGTTCCACGTCAACGACAGCTTCTACTCGAAAACGTGTGAATTGTATAAAGTTATGGCGGATCAGGCAGTTCTTTTTCCAGAGGAAAAGGGAAATATGAAGTCAAAATCCCTTTAAAACTTCAACTCAGTAGGTATTTTGGGTTGTAAAAGCAAAAGCAAAAGCAAACTGTTTAGCGGTTCACCCAGATTTCAGTTTATTTTTCCGTTTGACAGAATTTTTTTTTTTATTTTTATTTTCAAGCCATTCAATTGCATTCGATGCGTGAAAATTTAACGAACAGTATGCGGCACAGTCGTCGTCGAAGTTGATAAGGTTGTTGTCGTGAGATGCATTCGCAGGAGTTGGTTATTTCAGTTAGAGCGTGAGTTCTGAAGTGCTTTAGTCAGAAAGTGTTTTTTTTTCTGAGCAGGTGGAATAAAGTTTGAATTTTTCTTAGTGGACCTATCAAAGTTGTATTGAAGCTGTTTGCTCTTAAAACATAAGAGATGGTCAGTGGAGCTATGAGTGGGCGAGAAACATTAAAATAAAGTATACTTGGTAGTTACTAGTAGACTTGGTGGTACTACATAGTGAAGGACAAACAAAACAAATATGCTAACGAGGGCAGACATGCCTCAGGCGAATAGTTGTCAGACCGGAAATTTAATGCAGTGACGGGACAAAAATTCGTTGCATATTTTAAAACCGCAAGTACATTTTAGGCTCATTATTTTATAACGTATTACAATTTATCTTATTTATTTATTTATATATGCGTCTTTATCACACCAATCGAGACATTGACACTAAAAACAAACTTTATTTTTTAATTTTACTCGCACAGTGTCTGAAACCGAGTACGCAATCGGTGCGTACACCAGCCCATAGACGGAACACTTTTTAGTGTACCGACACAAGTGCGCGCACAAGTGTGGCGTGTAAGAGATTACTTCTACAACAGAAAACAGAACTTATTGATTTGAGGTTGTTCCATTTGACGATATGTTCAAAACGGCACATAATTATTTATATATAGAAGGTTTGTTTATTAGACGAGCCCTGGGTCGCAGTGTTACATTCATGAGCATAACGTAATGATGAGCATAACATACACACTGTACTCTTACATAATACCTTAAAATAATCTTAACTGCTAATTTTTTTTTGCCAACAGGCTTTATTAGGGTTTTTGTATTTCTTTGGTTGCCAACGGACATTTTTTTTTAAATTATGCTTAATCTACAACTACAGACTAAGGAACTATGTAAGTCGGCCATTGGTAGCAATATGCTACGGCCAACTAACCGTGCTGTCTACTGTCCCTTTCTGGGATCTACGGGGATCGACGAGGGAGCTCGCTCTATGAGCCACCAGAATTGCTGGTGCTGCCGCTCGACGTCCTTTATGTCTCGGATTGAAACCGACCTACTAAACCGGAGACGCTCCTCAGCGCTTAGTACGACGTCTCGCTCGTGCCGCTCTATCCTGAATCAAACCTGCCTGATCGTAATAGAGGAATGCATCTGGGGGAACAAAGCCGTTAAGGCGCACGCTCTCATGGTACATGTTATTGGGGTAATAATCCCCGGAGATCAGGTTATTCATCGAGGTCATTGCTCTCGCAATGTGCCTTCGATTCATCTTGACCAGGAAATTGTCCACTCTTATCAGATTCGCTTTGTTGTAAAGGCTCTCATTGGAATAGAATTTTATGTACTGAGACTATGGTGTTCTGTATAAGTGGAGGCACACCCAAAGGCAAGCCCTCTCAAACACCCGAATCTTTTCCATCCTGCTTGCCCCTATGTTGAACCACACAGGACATCCATATGCGATCATGGGCCGAATAAGGGCCATGTAGCAGTCTTATTGTAAGAGCGAAAGCGCCTCGGGCTCTGGTTGGAGCAATATCTACATGTTTATTAAAATGTACATATTGGTCTAGCCAAATCCCCAGGTATCTGACTACATTTTGACATGCAAGTGGACGTCCGTGCTCTCCAACAATAGAGAACTTTCGCCAATTCTTCCTAGTATCCCTAGAGGCCCTAGACAATGGCGTTCTGCAAAGAATGGTTTCAGACTTCTGAAAGTTGATTTTCAACTTCCAGTCGCTGAATCTTATCGAAGTCACGCTGCAAGAGTGTTGCAATGACGTCAATCGTAGGTCCTGATCTGTACGCTATCAAGTCGTCCGCATACGCTATCACGTTTGGAAGAGATCCTATCAGATCAGCCGTGTAAATATTGAAAAGGATCGGCGAATTACCCGCCCCTTGTTGCTGACCATTTTTAATTTCGAACGTCCCAGTGGAAGTTACGCTGCCATTTTTCACAACGAACTTTCTACCAGTGAGCATATTAAGTACAGTAGCGGTTTACTTATACCCAACCTACTCAATGAGCCCCTCCAACCATACGGTTCCGAAGGCCTTTTCCAAGTCAATAAGGCAGGCACCCGTGCACTGATTCTTGCTTTTGTTCCATTGGATATCCGACACAAGTGCTGCCATATGTATACATATAAGTATGTGTGCACGTCACCTAGATAAGGTACGTTAAACTTAACGAACTTTTTAGCAGATAGTATCTAATATAAATTGTGACACAAGTTCAAAACTATCATTCGTGTCAGGCAAAATCTCTTCAATTATAATGGTTTCATTTAAAAGCAACAAAAAGTAATTCTTACTTTCCCAAACTATACCGATCAAGTCCAACTTTATTACAAGCAAACATCATTCGCAACCCTGTCAGACTCACTTACACTTTAAAAACATTTTAAGATCCCCCTTAACAGTTGGTAGTACTTAATGACTGCCACAAACAGTATAGCTATTTCTGGTATCAACGAAACTTTCTTCTAAACAATTTGAAGCATCGCTTTGGTGAATTTTCAAATTGATGCCACTTAAGAAATTATTATTAAAAGCAGTGAAACATCATCATTATCATCATCGTCATCATTATCGTTCTTCCGATGATACTGATGATGATGGGGTCTAGAGAAAAGTAATACGCGTTCCCTTCTACAATGGCAAACTTATGCCAACTATTTCCAAGCAAAGTTCTCCGGAAATTTTCTGACACAAGATACTGATGTGTAGTGTGTCAGTGGTTGTGGTGTAGGTATAGTGGGCGATAAAGACATCTATTTCTCTGTTGCTTCCCTCATCCATAGAATCCAAACCAAAGCGGAACAGAATTGATGTTGAAAAGAAATGCCATCACTACTTGCCAAGCAGCACTTCAAAATAATAATAATTAATTCATAACTTCTGACAAAGCAAGGAAAAATGGGAAGGGGGCGGTAAAGAAGACCCGGTAGAGAGTTGATTCCTCCTTTTGAATGCTGTGTGTGTATAGTGTACATCGATTCATCCTGCGCAATGTCTAATTTTAATTAGAAGTGCAAAGTGTAAGAGAGAAGAACTGGTAGTGGTGAATCCACTATCGAATTGTCGAACGAACAGCCTGATGATTATGATGCTGGTGGCGGATAGAGGGATGACGATTCGTAATTGTCTGTACGGGTAAACTGCGTTTGCATTAACTACTGAAGTCGTGTATTAAGGACTCAGTGAAAGCATGGAGATGTTGGAGCTTTGTGGATTTCAAGTACCCGCTGTAGCAGAGATGAACTAATTCAATTACGGCTATGGCGTAATGATATCAAGTTAAATATTCCACTTGACGTAGTAAAATGTATCTGACAGATGTAATTGGTAAAATCGCGCAAACATGTGGTACGATACACGAGTATGATACCTAATCCTTTTCCGTTAATGAATTGTCAATTGTTATCAACCAAAGTAAGCTTATTCTATTTTAATCTAAATTCTATGAACTCATATGTACATATGTATATTGCAATTTTATATATAAACTACTTGTGTATCGTAGGACTTGTTTTGTACTACGCCTACGTATACTATCGTATACATGTTTCTAGTTTCTACCAGTGTGTCTCAGCTGTCACCTACCGCACCATGCAACGCCTCTACTGTTCTGTGCCATGTTTTTTGTGGCCTCAGAATTCTTCCGCGCTTCTACCTTAACATACTTTTATTTTACTTATGCCATGTATCCCCTTGTGGGTCCTAGGGCCTCCGAAATTCCTACCCGCAATCGAATGCGGTTTCTAGAAATGTGCCTTAGATCTCCCCAGCTATTTCCCAGTTGCCGTGCTTCCTTCTTAACTGATCTGCACCACGTACACCTAGGACCACCGCGTATCCTGCTATCCTGAGCAAGGGAGTTCTATTGCATCGCTTGGTTCGAAGAGTGTGACGTTTGGTTTTGCCTATAGGTTCATGGCTCGTTTTCTAATAAAGCTGTTCCTTAGAGATAAGGTTTGGCCAGAAACTCCCTACTCTCTCAAACGATTGTCCAGCAATACATTGAAGAGTCGATCAGTTTGGTCCTGATCATTTTTGTTTTTGCCGAGTTAATTTTCAGCTCAACGACGTCTGATTCCTTCTCCACATTTTCTATCATTTGGTGAAGGCCCATTATTCTGTGAGACATCGTCGGCGTAGTCGAGGTGTTTGAGTTCATTTATCCCTCCATTTTCTGTTGATAAAGACGCCTTCAACACATCGCTAACCACCAATAAAAACAGTATTGGTGGAAGTATGCAGTCTTGCGGAACCCCACTTTGGACTTTGAATTCCTCAGACAGCCTTCCTCTGATTGTGCCTATTGGTCATACATATAAAGTTATTTAAAGGGGATGTAGTTGAGTCATTACACTCTTAATGCATCTGTTGAGTGCATTTCATAACCCAAGTCTGGAATTCCCACATTAAACTTAGTCCAATTACATAATTTGAATTTGTTTAGTTACATAATGCATTACAGATAGTGCAACTGTCTGTTTTTTTCTATTTCAAAAGAACTTCTAAGTACCAACCCAAGGATACTTAACAATTATGTAACGGCAACATCATTGAGCTATTAATTTTTAAACCTACTTGTTAGAACAAAATTTAAATTAACAGTGCACTAATTTAAATTCCAATGAGTGGCTTTCAAAGAACCTTGCTATAGATACAAACCTACATACATATATACACTGCAATGAGGTTCCTAAAACAGCTGAAAGTTTATTCCAATTTACAATTTATCTTTCTCCGGAAAAGTGTACTCTGTGGTACTTTTATGCTGCTGGTCTACACACTGTGTATACGCTACGTTTGTGGTGCTGCTACTTCGCCATGGAAACTCTTGCATTACGCACGTAATTCAGAAGTTTACCAATTAACTATTACCATGATTTGGAAGAGTGAACAGTGGCCGAACTTTGTTTTATTCCTAACAGGGTCGAGTGAACGTCGAGGATAGATATTATGTACATCTCTATACACTTTCAAGAACATGGTAGCTATTTAAGAGTGGTAAGCTTAACTAGCCATGGCACGTACTAAAAACGTACTTTTTACTTTTTCTTGATTACTTAAAGTCAAATCTATTTATTTGCTTCATAAAATACAACTTAGAAGGATTATTTCCAAAATTATTTTCACATCAGTACCTACGGAGTCTGTCAGGAAAAAAAAAATCCCATAATCTATCGCGGTCATTAATTTAATAAAATGAATTTCCACACAAGTCAACACAGTATTAAAAAAATGTAAAAAAAAAACAATAATCAAAATATTTATCAATTGATACTACGCGATATGATACAACACAACACACTGTTGAAGTGAATGGCGCCCAACGCGGGGTCGCTTTGCATATGTTGTTCACCACACACTCACTCTCATAGTGATTGGCTTACAGTTTTTTTATGAAAAATGTCGAAAATCATCCTGTGTATTTTGCAGATTCCTAGTGGTAACCACGGTCTCTTCCACAGTATTCCACCCAAACCGTGCGTCGTCGTCGTCGTCGGTCGGTCGGTCCCTCAACAGGGATGTTCGAGTTACCGGAATAATTGGATTGGTTTTAGTATCTGTCATAAATTTTAGTGATGTGTTTTGTTTTTGCCTTGTGAGTTGGTAACGGTGCCCTTGTTATCCGGTCTCCGATTAAGGCAAAACGCGTTCGCCTGGATAAAAATGTCCAAAAAACGAAAAGGAAGTAAATTAAATCAAAACGAAACGGAAAAAAAAATACAAGCGAAAATATGGCACTATAGTCAGTGTATTGTGTGTCTGTATGTGGAAGGGGGCGAGTAGGTTCTTTCTGTACCGATATTCACCTTAGTTACTGGTGTGACTCAGATTTTCTATATTTTTTTTTTTCCTGGAAAATCTCCACTCAATTTAAAATGGATGTAGTATACCGTGATTTGAAGTTTTAATTGGCACACGCATGGGTGGTCGCATTGATTGTGAATTTACTGATAATTGCTCTGGGAATTTTTGTGTTGTGCAAAAATCATGATTTGCATGGATTTTTTTTTTCTTTTCCTTTGTTCTCAAAAAAATTTCTATTATTTGGGAAATTCGAACGGAAGTGGGATATTATTTCGGCGAAATTATTTTGATTGAGTTTTTTTTTTTAGGTTTGAGTACTAATGAAATTATCTGTATTTAATTTGTCTTCAATAGGTACTTACCCTATTTTAAAAAATTGGGCTAGTGCGAGGAGGGCCTCGTGCAATAGTGTTCCGGACATTTATAATTTAATAGAAGGCAATTTATTCATATTTTGCAAAAGTACGCCTAATACTGGTTTTGATATGAACAATGTAATGTCTTATTAACTCTATCAAATCGATATAAAACATATATTGAATTCGTGCAAAAATTTCTAACTCGAGATATTAAACAATTCTGAAATTACGTTGATAGAAAAGCTCGTTATAGTGCGTCTGCCGATTCTGTTTGTCTGTCTGTATAGCGAGTGAATCAATTTATTTCAAACTTCATGTTAGGAAGCTATTGCATGGACCCTAAAGGGGACATTGAAATTTTTGTTGTAGCCCTACTCTCAGAGTTCCTTCAAGTAGCGTCATTTTCACAAACAAGGAGTTTTCTCGAAAATGGTTTCAACGATTTTGATAAAATTTCATATTTCAGTTAATTCAGCTTTTGGATAAAAATGCATGTAACGGTACTTTGCTTATTAAATGGTTTAAGTAAAGCAAAACACTAGCAATACTTGACATGCGAAGGAATACAGCATTTAGAGTTTTAAAAATTTAAGAAAAACATGTTTTTGAAAACAAAAAAAAATAAAAATTATAATTATTTTAAACTTATTTAGTTTTCAAAAGCAGCATAGAGCTAATGTATACGATCCATTCGAGGGACTTAGTTTTTGAAAAATCGAATGAGGTAGCAGCAAGAGAAGAGATTATAGGGAAGTCCATGAGCTGTACTAAAATCTGTAACTCGGGAACTACTTGGGGGATTTGGATGAAACTTGAAATTTGAGCAAATCATAGTATCAAGATCTAACCTTCTGTAAAAATTATTGGGATATCGTGAAAATAACGGGAGATACATAGGGGTAACTGGATACCCCATTTTTTTATTTTTTTCTCAGAAAATATATAAGATACAGGAATTTTAGTATTGTTTCCACAATCTACACAAAATTCTACGTATCTCCAATTTTTTTCATATCTTTAACATTTATGGTCTGACCGGTGGGGGGGGAGGACAACATTTTTCAAATGTTTAGCAAGCTTTTTTGTTCAACAAATTTTGTCAGAAATTTTTTTTACATATATGAAGCACTTGCAAAATTCTCTTTAATTTGGTATGCCACATGATGGGGAACAAAATATTTTTATATACAAGGTGCCCAAAAAAGGGCTCCCAAAATGAAATTCATTGCCGCCATCCTGTGCGGGCTTTCACCTAATGTATACATAGCGAAAGTTTCAGCTCTCTATGTCTAACGGTTCAAAAGTTACAGGGCTGTGACAGACTGACGGACAGACGGACATACCGACACCGTATCAAACTCATAAGTGTTCCGTCTTTCCTTTTAAGGTCCGGAACACTAAAAATGAATTCGAATATATGTGTATGGGTCTGAAACTCAGGGTTTTTATGTAGAATCCATTATATCATCACTAGATTCAATTACAAATAAACAATAGAACTTTAGGGAAACAAAATCCAAATTAAATGAAAATTTGAAACAACTACCTAATTATAGAGACTTTGTAGAAAATAATCATACCCTCCAAATAGTTCCATGCATGCAGTATGTATGAGCTACAAAGGACAAACGCATCAAACTTACTTGCTTCGAAATTTTATAACAAATTCCTGTGAAACGATTTACCGAAAATATATATTGGAGATACAGGAAATTTGGTGCCGCGACTGAGAGCTAGTGTAGTGCAAGCAATCTAGAGTATTACTGTTGAAGTGTGTATTTTCCAATCTTCGTGGTGAGGCAAAAGAAATCCACCTTTACCTTCGCGTGTACAATCTTCAACTCACTTTTTCTCCAGTTCTAGTTGGAACCATCGCTGGTTAGTTTGCACGATCAATAGTTCCTGCTTCTTGACCCATCGAACATCGAATTTTGACACAAGACAATGGCTTTGATGGGTCAACCACCGGCGATATCCGCTCTAGCCAAGTTATTGTTTTTTTCACAGCTTCGATGGGGTCAATCCACAGTGATATCCGCTTGTGCCAAAACTGGGGCACAACACCGTCATAGAAATCTTCTCAGAATATCTCTTTGGGTTTCTGATACGGCATCAAATTGTAGGTCCGTTCTGTATGTGTAGGAAAAATAGGAGCAAAGCTTAATTCTACGTGCGTTGTTGCACCTTATAATGCAGACAGAGGTTATGCTAAGTGCTTTCAAGATGTCACAGTTCTTAAACCTGATGACCCTAATAAAGCATCTGAGAATGTTTGACAACTTTCGAGAAAATTTGATACAGAAGATTGCAGACAAAGTGCTTATGAGAGTTCCACGAACTAGCGACTTCCATAAATGGAGAATCACCACCGAATAATTGTTCGAGAAGACTTGCAGGACAATACATACTAAGACACCCTGCTAAGGTACAATAGACTCAGTTTGCCAGCCACAATGTGGGTTGGCAAGAGCACTCATTAACTTAAACGAAGAAGCCCTGAGCGCAAACTTCTTTGGCCGGTACCTCAATAAAATGGACTCAGATAGCAAGCTTTGCAAACTCTATAGGGTTACTTAACTAGGCATTGTTAACCCAGGTACCGTCAAAATTAAGTTAAGTTATCAAATACAGGCATACATTACATATGCCGCCTCGGAAAACTACTACAACTACTACTGCCCAAATCTTAGATTGGTGCAAAAATCATGTCCTTACTTTTACTTTATCCTGATGGGTCTCGGCAAACGCATATATGTACGAGTACATATAGGCTACAATTGCCAGTGCAATTTTGTCTAAATTGTTAATTCTAGGCTAGGTAACCTGTGTAAGTAATCTGCAATAACGAAACCCGCTCGCTGTGGGAACCGATACAATGCCTCGTATACAGAGCCCTAATTCCTAGCAGGCGCCCGGTGATAGGCTTTTTCTGACATTCTATGGACTACATACGTCGTTAGTGATGGTTCGTCTAACTGTTGACCTATTTTTAACGCAACACCTGACCTCAACATGGACATAGTGATGGAGGACGAGAATTCTAAGGTAGGCAGCGATAACGAAGGTCTCAAACATGTAATGGGACGTCGAGGACTTGGCAACCTTAATAACAGAGATTAATAGACGCGAATCGCCATGTTACAGGTGGCACCATGTTGGAGCATTAAATCTGTCATAAAATCAATTGGGTGTCAACTAACAAGCGATGAAAACTTCCAACTTCCACTCAACATTTTAGAAATATTCTTTTACAGGTCCAAAATATACGAGGAGCGGGCGCAGAACTACTATGAGATTATTATTTTATGATAGCAAATGCCAATTGCTATAATTCAACATCCCAAAGTGCACCAACAAATAAGGGACTATCCCTCACGTGGTGTCGAAATAACTAGTGGAAGATCATTGCTATTCTTTTAAAACTGTATTCATATCAGGAGGTGAAAGCATTGTCCGTCGGTCGAAGGAAAAACATAAATACCTAAAGAAAGATGGACGAGCGTGATCATGTCAGAAATCGGATTTCAGTAACTCCTGCAGTGGAAAAGGTCGAGCTAGAGACCCTGAATCGCATGAAAATCAGAGAAGTGCAGCATAGTGTGCAAGGTGACAGCTGCAATTATATCAATGCAAGCTTTGTAGAATCACCAACTACATATGTAGCTAATAAGTGATATAAGCTCTACTTAAACCCCAGTAGATGGTTCGTTGGTCATTTCGAATCAGGTCAGGAAGTGGAAGGACATTTTGTTTTGGTTTTGAACAAATTATTCGCCAACAATATAAGCTCAAGTCAGACTCAGGTGCCCGTGGAAAGAAGTACTCAAATTCGCACAAGAAGAGATCATCAACGAAGTCAAAATGCTGCAAAACCAATAAGGCTGTAGGACTTGAACACATACCTGTGATGCTTTTTCAAGCAGCGCCAACTACAACTACAAATGCTAAAAGAAAAATGCCAAGCTCCAAGTGCAATCTGTGCGAAAACAGGGGATCTGTCTGCTGATAGCTATAATTATCCTGGAGCTGGTTAAAGAATACCTTGAAGATAAACTCGACGTGGAACGAACAGCTTTATTTATAATAGGCGCAACCATACAACGACTCAAATGGAAGTAAATTGGTCATACTTTCTGCAAAAAAAAAAATACATTTCTATAGCTGACCACGCGATGCAATGGAACCTGCTAACTCAAGATTACGGGATACGCAACTGTCCTGAAAGTACATGACGCAGAACAATCGAGAAGGAAACGCAGCAACTAGGAAGCTATTGGGGGAGCTGAGACATGTTGCGAGTAACCGCACACGATTCCTCGTAAGATATGCAGAGGCTATAGGAATCAATTGACAATAAAGGACTCTAAAATATTTGAAAAAGTCAGAGTTCCACAAGTTTTTAATGGATAGTAAAAAGAGCCCGTGTTTGTATTCCTCAATATTTCCTAGATAAGTTTGAAAATCGAGAGTCAAGCTACAATGAATCTTGGTTTTTTAAGCACAACCAGGAAACCAAACAGCAGTTCATGGCATGGAGCCCACAAGGTGCAAATCCTCCAGTAAAGCCCAAGCAACAATAGTCAGTGACAAAAGTTATGAAGGCGATGTACTTTAACAGGGTGAAAATAGTTGCCGTCACACCCCTTAAAACAGGTCAGACAGTCACTGCTTGCTAATCAAAATATTTCCAAAGGATACCGACAAAAAGAGTAGCTACGCCTCGACCTTATGGAATAGCAGCTAAAGCAGTATTAAATGCCGCGTAATGGTTCTACAGAAAACTCTCTCATTTCTTCGGAAAACAGCGGCCACCCTAATTTCTGTCAACTAAATTGTGTTTACACGACACATACCTACATATGTAGGTGTGTTAAAGTGGAGGCGGCAAGAACGAAGGATAGAAAAAAAAAAAACACTTTCCCAATCAACAGTCGTAAAGGCGCCTCATTAATTTAATTGTTCCAGCAAATCAAATGATAATTGTGTTTACTCCTGCGTAACAAGGAACGTTTTGCTGTCAGTCTTGTGCTCTGCCAAGCTGTTGCGCTCCTACCGCGCCAGATGCTGCTTCCTGCAGGTTCATTTTTTCTTTCAGTTTTTTTTTTCGGGAACAAGAACGACACGATGATGAAGAACACATTTTAATTAAACAGAATTGCGCGCATAGGTACCTACTTATCGCATTGCTTGTTTGGTTCCGTTCAGTTCTTTCTTTTAGATGGGCGAAAAGCTCGTTCAAGTCGAAAAGAAAGGAAAATAGGTAGGTATAGGAAGATGAAGAAAAATAAACGACTCTGCGACGACGACGATGGCGATGACGATGAGAAAAAGCAAACGAAATTTGTCGAGTGTAAAAGCACACACAAGAAGGCGCCAAACATTACTTTGCCATTATGTCGTGGTGGTAGTGGTCCTTGGAGCCGCCGCCGCCGCGCCGTATCCTTTTCTTGTGATATTTTTCGCGCCGTTTCGCCTGTCTGAAATTTTGCACCTTTTCCTAATTAAATGAGATAACGCGCGCACGACTAAGGTGCTGCCGACGCCGCCGCTGCCGCCGCCAGTACTCTGCCAATTAAATAACATTTTCTGCAGTTTTTATGCTTAAATGAGCGAATAATTGCAGGGATTTTATAATTAGACTATGTAGCCAGGTGGAAGGATGAGATTGCGCAAGAATGGCTGGCGAGTGGCGGGGCCAAGCCAGTTTCAATTTTTTTGGTGTGAAGTCATGGGAATGGGCCAAGACGACAAGGGAAATGTGCTTCACTTGATTGGTATTTAATTTTACGCGGAATAAATTGTTAATTTTCATTGCTCGCTAATTAGGCAACCACTTACAAAAGAATTACGTGGCAAATAATAATATTTACCCAAGAGCGAGCGTGGTTTCGCAAAAAAAGGTGAATGAACTTTTTTTGTTTTTCTTTTTTTTTTTAGTAGGCAATATCTATAAACAGGTGTTGAGTGGTAATTTAATTGCCGTTTTAAAGTGCTTAAAGCTTAAAGTCTTGCCTTAAAGTATCTTAAATATTATTGCAATTAAAACTGCGATGCATTTATGAAATATTCGTATTTCTAAAAACTTGATATTGATGAATAAAATACACTCTGTGAGCTACATCTTTGGAATTGGAAAGCGGACTGCAGCCTAGGTCTGCCTGCCTAACTTTATCCGAGTATAGTAAAATGCGTGGCAAGTCATAAGGTAATAAGTACCTATATGATGCATGAATGTACATAGTATGTTGGCACATACCCACCCACTTCATAAACACCTCATGGCAGTGGCGCTAGCTTATAGTAAACAGAAGAAGTAGGACCCCAGTTGGTGGCTTCTTCTCGACGTTAGGTTAGGTGGGGGGGTGCCTTGTGACAGAAAAGTTACTGCTAACTAAGACCAACAGTTCGGATCCATTGTGCTTAACCCTGGGAACGCCGTAAAGAAAATCTGCTGTTAGAACCACCCAGATAGTTAGGTATATGAATATCAGTAGGTCTATCAGCTCAACGTTGCCTTATCGACGCTAGAGCAGGGCAGTTGCAAAGAATATGAGGGATCGTTTCCCCCTCTTCCTTATTTTTACAGCTCCTAAAGAAACCATTTGAAGGAAGGCCCAGACGTTTGGTATGCAGGCCGATCAGGCAATGTCCTGTAAGGACACCTAAAAAGATGCTCAGTTCTGAACGATTCAGAACCATCTGTTCGTTTGAACGATTCTGCTTGAGGTTGGGACAAAGCTCTAGATATTCTCAAAGGACAGTTTTCTCATGGAGCGTCGGCCTTCCTTTAGTATCTAGTTTGAGCATTAGTTTACAAGTAGCAAATGGCATACTAATCAACCTCTTATCAGATGCGATTGGGAGAGTTGTGCCAAGTTTGGATATTTCATCCGCCTTGCAATTCTCTGGCCTGACACCCAGTATAGGTAAATGTTGTAATGATCTGAGATCTCCATCAGAGACGAGCGGCAATCTAGTACGACCTTTGATGTGGTTGTGAACAATCCCATGGCTGCTTGACAATCAGTAAAAATGCTAATTAATCCTTAACTACTGTACTATCCACACTACACTTTAGCCATGACAGGGTTTTCATTTATTACCATTGTTTCCGCCTAAAGTACGAGACATGCAGCACAGAGGATTAGACACTACCATCAACTCCGTCTGATGTCTTAGATCCATCAGGGTAGATGTGTCGCTCTGACCTGGTCAAGATTAGATGCACGAAAGTTTCGACCTAAGTCAACTGAGCTTAGTCGGCATATAATCAGCGGTTTCATTAGTGAGATTATATTCATTAAAAATAGAGGAAAGAGGCTTAGCCACTCTGAAGAGGCACTCTGACGATGTCTAGACGCAGTAGGTGAAGAATGCTGCTAAGGGGGGAGTTCTAAGGGCGCCACATACACAAATACATGCGGTTCTTTGAGCCTTCCCTGGGAGAGAGATGTTAACAGTCTTTAAGAGACAGTCTTAAATGAAATGAATTTTCTTCCAGGTCTGACAGATACGCGTTCACAATGAACAAACATGTCTATCACACCACCAAAATATATAAAAAAAAATGGAAACCACATTGTCATACTTGAGTCTTCTAGACCATGTCTGTCCATGTGA
Organism: Chalcosyrphus nemorum; assembly: GCA_949716465.1. Taxonomy (NCBI): domain Eukaryota; kingdom Metazoa; phylum Arthropoda; class Insecta; order Diptera; family Syrphidae; genus Chalcosyrphus; species Chalcosyrphus nemorum. Next base: position 67,890,527 of record OX454332.1, on the reverse strand, counting down.
ACCCCACTATTAGCTACTCTGTCGATTTGAAGCAAAAAACTGAATACTGATTAATCATCCTTATCTCAAATTTCCTTGGAAAAAGATTTCAGTAAACCAACAAATCTCACTCAAATGAACCTTTCTTAATTTAGATGTGTTGAACGAGAGATGTCTGACGTTTAACTGTCAAAATGTATTTCTTGACCTTATACATACATACATATGTATTTGGTCGAAAACAAATCGTAGAGTGACAAGTTATACATGAAATTCACTAAACCTTCCGGATGACATGGAACATGTGGTGCATAGACGAACTCAATAAGGCAGTCAACTTGCATTTGCCCTGCCCGCACATTCCCTAAAAAAGGCGGAGCTTAAGTTGTTTCATCTGTCAATACTTCTGAGCTGGCGAGTGACCAAGAACTAATTAGGTATAAATTTTCATTGTGCTCCTTTTATTTGTTGTAGGTTATGAATTCTTCCTCCAACAAATTCTATATAAAGCATCTCACCCTTGTGCTGTCAACAAATCTGCACTTGTACGTGTGAGGTGTCATTTAAGGGGACCCCCCCCATTCTCGGTTTCAAAAAATCGATTTTTTTTTTTATTTAATTCGAACCCATAACTATTCAAGAATGTTCCTTTCAAATTTTAAGTGAAAATATCAAAAACTCTTGAAGATATAGTCGATTTATGGTGGAACGTTGGTCGGTTTTACACCCAAGAATTTGCTTCTCAAAACTTTATACGCGTTTTTCTCCAAACATTGTTTTTACGACTGGCGCATGAGGTTACTCAAAAACTATGAATCCAATCGTATCCAAATTTTAATATGTTATTCTATACATATATAGCTATGGTATGAACTAGGATAAATCAAATCGGTGAAGACCTTCTTTACTTTTTAACTTGATTTGTGGCTAAAAAAAGACGATTTTCAAAAAAAAAAAAAATTCAAAGGTCCGCCATTTTGTTAATTTTTGTGCGAAATTAATAATCCTAGTTCATACCAGTCCAAAACATGTTCTCTTTCTGATCCCGTTGGAATTTTTGGTTTCTAATGTTCCAGTGAGCGGAAATCACATGCGCCGCCGAAAGGAAGGGCTTTTGTTTGATCACAAAAAACAACAACAACAAAAAAATTTATGTAAAATTTTTTTCTTCTCTTTTAAGTCTTTAAATAATGTATGCAAAGTTACAAGCCTAAAAAAATAATTTATGTTCATTTACCATTGAAAACCGTCAAAATTTGAAATCGAGAATTAATTTTGCTGAAACGTCAAAATGCAAGTGCGTTTTCGGGTGGTGTCCAGCTTGAGGGAGCGAAACTATCCGAAGTTTCTGTCTAATTTAGTTCGTCTATCATGAAGTTTATTACATATTCTACAAAGAAAAAGACTTCCACTGCGTAAACTGTATAATTTAAAAGAAAACCCTTTTGAGTTCTGCCATTCGATCAGTAGCCATGGATTCGTAACAAAAGGCCTTTATATATACTCGTAGAAATTTATCTCGCATGGCTAATTGAAATCCATAACATTTGCATTTATTCCCGATATCAATTTCCACATTTTTTGAAACGACTCTGTCACCATGGTTAAAATTCCAAGATCATCATTGCAACCGATTTTAATGGCATCTCCATTGCCATTCAATCCTCTGCACAAAAATAAAGGCATTTCCTTGTTTCCTGGATTCGAAACCGTTCTATATAAAGTTTCTCTTTAATCAAATGAAAAACTGTATCCTTATACACAAGGACCAAGCATAATGTATTTCCTTTATCATTGTATACTCCTTCGATGATCGGAAACGGAAAATGAAGATGAAAAAGTTTTACAGACACCAATTACTTGTGTGTGGCTGTTCTTTTTTTTAACATGAATGCCTCACATTCACCAACACATTCCAATGTCGTCCTTCTTGTTTGGTCTGTCCACCACATTACAACAAACTCCAGAGGCGACCGGTCTACCGAACCCATCCCCCATCGCTCTGGCGGGCGGGCGGGTGGTGGGTGTAGGGATATCTCTTTCGGTTTTGTCGGTTTGAGCACACACTAGGATCACACTCATGTCCAGCAGGAAGAAAAAGTGTGTTCCGGTTGGTATGGACAAAGTTAAATAGTACCTTCGAGAGGACATTACAATATTTTATATGTCGCAATTATCGCTTGTTTCCCCTTTGGCGGCACTCAGCTGTACTATGGGTATGTTTAGGTTGACACTCGGGGAGAATATCTACGATAACGATAACATCGTTTATCTTATTGCTCAGATGACGATGAAGCTTAAGAAGATGTACATAGATACACAGTGGACTTTGGTTCTTTGAGTTGTTGTTGTTTTGTGGAATTTTAAGTGAAGTGAAATTCAATTTGGAGTCTGAAGGTTTTAAATGGCTTATGGGATATAGGATTGGGATCAAAAGCAGTGATAGATATCTTTTGAAAAGGGGTTTATCTTTTTTTGGGTAGCAAAGGTGAAACAACATATCAATCCAGGACTGCGCTCATCGATCAATTGATGTTCTTGAAGAGAACGAGAAATGGCAAGAAGATAGAGTGTATAGGAGCGATATAATGCAAACAAAATTAGAGATAGCAGAAATGCAAGGGGGGCCTATGTACCAAGAGAGTGCCAAACTACCTACAGAAGAAAATTGCGATGAACCGAGCCAGTATAGCGTCACAGGCGGTGTTCTCCAAGGCTTTGTACTAGGACCGCTACTGTGTAGCATAATGTATGATAACGACCTCAGACTCCGAATCTAGAGGAAATAATTGGCTTCACTGTTGACGTAGAAATCTTATAGACCTATACAGACCACGCCACGACTGCTATCGAGATGGTTTAGGACTGGCTATTAAGCATGGGACTACGACTAGTACTTATAACCAAAACCACAGAAGTAGTGCTCATCACAAGTAGACAAATCATGGAGAATATGAAAGTAGCAGTGGGCAATCACGTTGTTGTCTCCAAACAAGACTCAAAGTACTTCGGCAAGGCTAACTCTTAAACAGCATCTCCAGCATTCATCTGAGAAGGCATTAAGAACAACTGTGGCACTGTAAAGCATTATGCTTCTAGGCATCAGTGATGCTCTACGAGTCCTAAATGTTGACTAGTGTCATGAAGTCTAAGTCATACAGAACGAAGACAGTTAACAAAATAAACGTCGTAAGACTACGCCTTCCGCACAAGGTCCTATGATGCGGCTTGTGTAATGCCTGGAATGGTATCAATTAGACATTTTTGTTAAAGAAGCCCAGCTGAACTAGCTTGCCAGTAGGGCAATGGTGTTAATAACGACGAATCGAAGTGATACGGAAGTATGTACCACCAAGGATAAGCCTCAAAGAATGGCAAGAGAGATTTCACCACTCTGACAAACACAGATGGGCGCAGAGATCGACCCTGGATTAATAAGAAGTCTTTCTATCCGACACATATGCTTACGGGGCATGGATGCTACATCCACAGATTTGGCCACGAAGACAACCTTTATTGACCACTGGTAAACAGAACCAGCAAAATGTCTGACGCCAAAGAAAGACAAGGTGAAAGCAGTTGCGATACCAATGTAACCATCATATTCTTTATCATATCACAAGAAAAAATTGGGTAAGTGCGAGGAGGGCCTCGTGCAATAGTGTTCCGGACATTTTATATTGTCATTAAATAGAAGGCAATTTATTCATATCCTGCATAGGTACACCTAATACTGGTTTTGATATGAATAATGTAATGTATTGTACGTAAGTATGTCCTAGTAATACTGAGCTGAGATTCCAGTCCATTTTAACTTACACTTTCAATATAAAACATGGTCCAAGATTTGGATAAAAATGAATGTAACGGTACTTTGCTTGTTAAATGGTTTAAGTGAAGCAAAACACTGGCAATACTTGACATGCGAAGGAATACAGCATTAAGAGTTTTAAAAATTAAAAAAAAAATATTTTTGAAAAAAAAACCAAATAAAAAAAAAATTAGTTTTTTAAACTTATTTAGTTTTCAAAAGCAGCATAGAGCTAACATATACGATCCATTCGTGCAAATGACTTAGTTTTTGAAAAATCGCAAGAGAAGAGATGACAATATAGGGAAGGCCATGCGCTCTTCTAAAATCTGTAACTCGGGAACTACTTAGCGGATTTAGTTGAAACTTAAAACTTGAGCAAACCGTAGTATCAAAATGATCTGCTGTAAAAATTATTTGGATAACATGAAAACTGGGGGAGATACAGTGGGGTAACTAGATGCCTCATTTTTTTAATTTTTCTCAGAAAATATATAAAATACAGGAATTTTCGAATTGTTTTTACAATCTACACTAAATTCTACGTATCTCCAATTTTTTTCATATTTTTACCACTTATGGTCTGGCCGCTAGGGGGGGGGGGGGACAACATTTTTCAAATGTTTGGCGAGCTTTTTTGTTCAACAAATTTTGCCAGAAAAAAATATTTCTTACATATATGGAGCCCTTGCAAAATTCTCTTTAATTTGATACGCCACATGATGGGGAACAAAATAATTTTTTTTTGCCCTTCATACAAAGTTTCAGCTCTCTATGTCTATCGGTTCAAAAGTTACAGGGCTGTGACAGACTGACGGACAGACGGACAGACGGACAGACGGACAGACAGACACCGTATCAAACCCATAAGTGTTCCGTCTTACCTTTTAAGGTCCGGAACACTAAAAAGCAGCGCATCCAAGTGTGAACACGAACGACGCAATTGAGTAAGGCTAAAGGCCCACATATCGATGAAATGCTTGATGGCTATGCGGCGAGGACCAGTGACAGGAGGAAAGGTGGGCTTAAAGGGTGGAAGTAATCCCGCACTGTTACTGAGTACGAGCTCAGTTTTGTCCTTGAAAATGACTTCCCTCTAAAGCAAAAAAGATTAGGTCTTTTTCTTTAACCACTGGGGCACTTTGGACAGTATCCACTGTTATTTTTTTAAGCATTTATCGGTATTCACTGGCCGTCAAAATGAGTGGAGCATATCAGCATCATGAACTTAACTTTAACTTAAATCATGTATCCCCTTGTGGGTCCTAGGGCCTCTACAACGCCTACGCGCGATCGTGTGCGGTTTCTGGAAATATGCCTCAGCTCACCCCAACTCTTTCCCAGTTGCCGTGCTTCCTTCTCCACTATTCTGCGCCACTTACTCCTAGGACCGCAGCGTATCCTACCATCCTGGGTAAGTGGGTTCCATTGCATCGCTTGGCTAGCTATGGATCTGTCACATGAAGCCTTCTCTTGGTTCCTTGCTTCTTTGCAAGCATTTTGCATATCAATCGCGTGATTCTAATATCTAATATCCTCTCCTCCGAATTTATTTCGAATTCCTGTGATCTATTAAGAACTAAAAGAGGAGTTCTTCATATAAATATTTTGTAGTAAAAACATATATTTGAAATTCTTCTCTCAGCTCATAGAAACATAGGCCATTGACTGAAATCCCAATTGACCAAAAGCCTTTTACCTGTCATTTAAGAATGAACCATTTTTATTTTCTCTGACACTTCCTTTCGAGTTCATCAACTTAACCGTAGCCTTTTGGATAATCCCTTAAGTCAAAAATGCCTTTTTTAAAACAAAACTAATTCATTAGCTTAAAACGATAAATGCATAAGTTTACGAACCATATTCTACTCGTAGAACCCCTTCTCAAATGTCCAATAATTCGACCCGAAAATAACAACCGCCCACTCCCTTATTTCACTGAAACACAAAACAAAAAAAAACCAGTGAAACCCTCTTTTAGTTGACATTTCCATTCGTTTTCAATTCCCAGCGGCCACTTCCATGACAGGAAGATGGTGATGGTAGTGGTAGAAGAGGAACATTTTATTTCAATTTGAACACTGGCAAACAGTTCCCTTATCACTGACAGTTTCAAGCGACTAAATTGGCTACTTGACACAATCATCTCTTTTCGGGATGGCGGTATTTTCATTTTGTCCTTTCATAATGTCCATTGACAAGCTATTCTCCTGACAATCGGTGTGCAAGAACCATCTAATTATGCAGTCCACTGGGAAAATATCCTTTCTGTCGAAATAATAGTGAACATTTATTTTTTTTAGCCTTGTATGCATCAATACTCCTTTGCGGTATGGTATTGCATAATTAGTCCTCGATAGAATCGTCATCATCAAAGTAAAGACGTCAAAGGAGAGCGAGGGAAGTGCACTTAAATAATTATCGAGTGAATTGCTAAATTGCATTTCATTTTCAGTGTCTTTCTAAAGCGAAGGCGGCGGCGGCGCGGCGCGCAGTGGGTCTTAGGAGGTCACGTGCAATCGATTCGAAAGGATAGTATGTTTTTGAGGCGGAAATAGTCGCTGATATGGAGCCTGGGGAGTTCAACCAGAAGTTTGCAATTTAAGTAGTGAAAGAGAAAAAAAACTGAAACGGCAGAAATAATATGTAGGTATCTCTCAAACAATTTGTCGAACTGATTAAAGCTAATTAGAAGGAAGCAAGTGGGCAATGACATATGCTCCAGGAAAGTAAAAAGGAAGGAATTGTTTTTGAAGATTTTACAACATGTACTATATAGATCAGGGATTTTTGGCCACGTAGACAGAAGACTAATTGCCATTTATTCCATTGTGGACTTTCTTGGTACCTTAAATTGTTTTGCTTTGTTTTTATTTCCTTATAAGTTCGGAGGGCATTCACAGTCACTATTACCACGCTAACGTCTACAAACTTCTTGCCCATGAGGTCTTCTTGAAAAAAGAAACTCATTACCCTGTATATGAGCCTGTTTGAAACCGCAACATGTGCCTGAATTAGAGACCTGCAGCAAGTAGTTCGGTTCGTTGTGAGCCATTCGAAATATTCACTCAATTGTATTCATTCACAAAACGTAAGCGCTGAGCTCAGGCACAAGGTGCCTGGCACTGAATTTGGAAAAAGCCAATGAATGTTTTTAGTGTCGATCTTCTATTTATGTATGTGTATATTTCAAGTGCTCTTTGTTTTTACTTCTATTTCCGTCGCCTTTGTTGTTTGTGCATACTTTCAGTGTTCTGCGCTGTCTACATACTTTTATGAGACCATTCGAAGGCTTGTGAATCATTTGAATATTTCACTGGTTTTGTGAATACTCTGATTAAATTAATACTTTGAATTAGAGCCTTCTAGGCACTCAATCACTCACGAATACCAAGACCCTGATGAGTCCCTTTCATTTCGTAGGTACATGATTCATACTTGCTTGTTTCCTGTCTGCGTGAGACTGTGAAAGGTTCGTTTTTTAGCGAATGATTCACTACGGCAAATGAATGGGTTCATGCAGTTCTCTGGCCTGAATGCAAAATATGTGATATATAACTCTTGCAGAAATTTATTGAACTGAGCAAAACAAATAAGGTGCTGAATAACTGGCATGCCCCAACGGAGAGAGTTAGGTATGTATACTCTCTATCAAGAAAGAACTAACATTGACTCTGAAGCATTCTACGAATTGTAGACACATTTGCAAAATTAATTCAGGGAACTGTAGAGAGAAAACATGACAAGAACAGAAAATGATTCATAGCGTACATGAACCTGAGCAAGGAAACTCTTCGCATCCTGACAAGTATCACGATGGAATACGTCTTAACAAAACTGGATATGTTGGTATATTGTAATATTCGACTTTTACTTTTTTTTTCGTATGTAAACTTACTTATAGGTACTCACAATCTTATTATCCAACATATAAGAAGAAATTCGTTCGTCGATTCGTTAAATGTTCGTCAACTTTTGCAAACATAATCGAACATTAATGGAAGCCATTTCAGTTGATCATTTCATATTCACAGTTGACACATGGCATGTTTCTTTTACAAATTTACAAATAAATTCAATTGAAAATTCATAAATTACAAAATTTTTTAGAATAGACGTAAAATGCCCTTAGAAAGAGCTAAAATTGCGAAAAAGTATTCGAACGGGTTGAACAAGAAAAGTTGAAAATACACTGATTTCACACATCGGACAGTTTTCAGAAATCAGCCCAAAGAAATTCGTCACATTTCGAAATTTATGTATATGATAATTAATTCTTATTTTTACTTGAGATACATCAATATGAACTTCCATGAATAAAATTAAACTCGCCAATATTCCGTCGAAGCGTTAGGAAACATTTCAAAGGAATAATTGACATTTTATTCATAATTACTCAGCTAGCCTCTTTAAAGAGCTGTTTTCCATTTTAAATACTTGAATTGCTCTCCATTTCACGCAAATAAATTCGCTGTACATACATTCCCACCGCAGTATACAATTTAAAGACTGCCTCTCATTTCCCAAAGCACGCAATCACACAGTACGCCCGCCATAGTGTCGCATATACAAAAATATCATTCGATTCAAGCAAAAGTCGAAACTTGCACTCTGAAAACAGTTCCCCCTTCATTACATCGCGCGCCCATTACCAAACACACAGATACAAGTTGTGTGCATAAGATACCCTGATATTGAGTAGGTATACGTCAATCGAAAGTTTAAATGCAAATATTTTCTGAAACTTCGAAACCATCCCACGGAGCTGCTCACACACATCGAAACATTCATATTAAGTAGCAGCGCATGCAGTTGACAGCGGAAAAAAGAACCAAAAAAAAAGGGAACAAATGCGAAATTAAATATTTTCCTCAGTTGAAAATAATATTTTACAACGTTTCGAGAATGTGTCAAAGATCCTTGTGTAATGGTATACCATACCAACTTGACACCTTCAGTCAGGAGGGCAAATAAACTCGCACCTGTATCTGTACTATTCGCAGAGTGGAAGCGGATGTTTTTTCTTTCACACCGAGATCAAAGACCCAGCTCGAAGGACCACTTAACACATTATCTACACTCGCAAACGCTGGGGTTACATGGTATATCCTTTTTTCGTTTATACAGCATGATGAACCTCTTACTTGTACCTGAACCTGTGCACTCGCCTTAATGACACCAATTCTGCTTCACACACACATGCTCGCACTTAATCCTTTTATTGGCACTTTTGGAATTCATAAGATTAAAACTAAGTGCACTATCGTCATCGTCTTAAGAACATCCTTACGAAATTGTTCTCCTTTTTTCACCATTTTAGCCCCATCTATCTCTAAATTCTGAAACTGGATAGGATGGTTTTTTTTTTTTTTCTCATTAAAAACTCGTGCTGTTCTCTGTGAACACAAGGATACTTCTATTTTATACTAGAGAATCGCATGTTCTCTATTTGCAAGATGTGTTCACATTTTCTTATGCCGCCGCGGTGCATTCGGTAATCCCCTTATATGTGCTCTTCCATCCTGCTTATCTTTTATAAAAGTATTTAAGCAGTGTAAAAGATGAAAAAAAAAAAAAAGAAGAAGAAGGATCCTCCTCTCAAGTGTCATGATGTTGCTTTCCTGTTGCTCAACATAAAGAGTATTAATGCCAACAATAACAAGAAAAAAACACACACACACACACATAGAGGAGAAAATTCATTATCCTTGGTCGAGCGGGAGATACAAGAAAAAGAGGTTTCTTTAATACTAACGCGTTACTATACCAGTAAGGGTCTTAAGTTTCGCAAAAAAGAAAAAAAATGCAACAACAAGGTGTTCAAAGAAAGGATGTATCATTAAATGTTCTTGTTAATAGATACTCCTAACATACAAGAGCAAACACAATGAGCCAGGCACAAGAGGTACTGCTGCTGCACTGAGCAAAGGACAAACAACCTAAGGATGTGAAAATAATCGAAAAACTTTTCGCCCAAAACACAGAATGAGTAAGATTCTATTTGATTTTGTGGAGCAGCGGCAGAGTATAGGAAACAAGGTTTATGTGCTATAAGGCATTTCCTGCTTTTGTTCCGTATGATAAAAGATGAATAGAGCGATGGAGGGTTGTCTATCATAACAAAGTTCTAGTTCTAGTTACACTTCATAAAGTAAACTATTGTTGTATCGAGAGGTGTAATCAAGAATTATGGTAATAAATTTATAGAGAAAATATTACATAAATTGGAACTCAGCTTGAAATTCGTAAAAGAGATAGTTGCAGTAACGAAAGGCTACAAATAATGTCTAATTGTTACTTTAAACATTATTTGCACTTAGATATTCAAGTCTTCTCTTTGATGGCTTTTTTTCAAGCGTTAAGGTTGCATCAAAAAAACCAAAAAGAATAAACCAAAAGCTTTGAGGTCTGGGGACCATGGCACAAAACGGGAGCTAATGCGACTCAAAACATCCCTCGAACCTGTATATGCTGTGGAACAAAGCTTTTGGAACCAAAAATTTCTTTTGTTAGTTCTTCGATCAGAAATAGTTCGATACTGAGTTCAATGATTTCGCAGAATAGCTTTGTACTTAGCGATGATACAATCTGGATAAGGGTTTGTAGAGGAACACAGGAAAGGCGGAGTTTTCCCGCATAAAAAAAGCAAGCCTAGCTTTGTGGTCCTGCAAAAAGGTTTTCAACAACATGTGGGGCTTCAAACCAGCTATGGTTCAGTGGATATACACGGTGCTTAAGAAGCAATATCAGCTTTCAAACCTCACCAAAATTGAGAAGGGGCGTGCATCGGAACTATGGTGTCAATGAGAAGAAGACCGACGGCGGCAATGGAAACTATGCTTAGTGTCATTCCGATTGACATTTGTTGCAGTAGTCTGGCAGCCAAAACTGCTATAAGATTGAGAAAAGGCCGATTGTGGTCAACGAACTCTTAGGGCCAAGCCTCCATTCTATCCCAATGGGAAGCTACCCGTGGATTGACGGCAAATTAGTTTAAGCAAGCTCTAGGTATGAACTACTCCTTTAGAATAGACGATGACTACAGCATCTTTCAAGCCGAAGTCAGTGGCTAAATTCAAATACCGGTTGGTATCCGCCGGTGACCAAGAAGTTGAGACTGTCTTAATAAAAGAAATGTAAAGTAATAAAAATTTGTAAAATGTAGTATAAATTAAATGAAATTTCTATCAAGACTATCAAGGTCTGATGAGCTGGGTTAGGATTGGATTGGTGTCAACGGCTTACTTAGACCACTATGAGTATATTGTCCAATTGATAGGAACCTGAACCCATTAGACCGTATCTTTCCTTTTCACGGCCAATGCTGGACAGTCACACAGTAGGTGACGAAAGGATTCTATTTCCTCTTCGTCCCTATAACTTCTGCGGAAGTCTGCATGATTACCTAGCAAGCATTTACCTGTTTTATGAGACTAGCAGATCTCCTGTGCGGTGTGCTGGTCTCAGGAAAGGCCTGCAAAGAGCTTAGATGGGACCCTGCCTTCGGGGATCTCTATGTGACTAGGCACCCAGCACAGGGCCACTATATTGACCTCTGAAATAACGCCAAAGAACAGATTTTGGAACTATAGAAAGGACAATGAGGACTCTTAAGGTGGATAAGTGGTCCTGGGTTTGTTGTCCTGGCCTGAAGGCCGATTGCTTGCTTCTTTGCATCTTCCAAAAATAGGTTCGATCATGTCAACTAGCTGACTGCGCACCAACCCTTACCTTTCTGTCGGTGATATGGACTCTTATGCTATGCACGTGGCCTTCTTTTCTATTTACTAACAAAACCGCTCATATACAAATGAGCCTCATCGCGCATCATTCACTTGCATTCTTTTGCACTTGCAGGCTTTATGCTACGGTTACTGGACAATCATGTTCTCATAAGAGTGAAAACCACAAGAAAGTTGAGCTTGTGACAAAAGAAGTAGGCGAACACACTATCGAGTACCTAGGGGTACTGCTTTAACATAGCCTCAACTTCAAAAAGCACCTAGATCACACAAGCAAGAAGCAAATCGGGCTGTTGCCGCAATATACAGGCTAATGCACAACATTTGAGGAGCAAGACAGCCTATAAGAAGCATAGGTACTGCTCCATTTAGCAAGTCAACCCTCATGTGTGCAACTCCCACATGGGAACTGGCTACAGCCATAAACGCATAAATGAAGGGATAAATTCGGTGCACATAAGAATATGGTCCACATACAGGACAGTATTTGAGAATTCAGTAAGTGTAATGGCAGCGCGAATGCCTAACGAGCTAGAGGTCAGAATAGCAACACGCATGCACAATAGATAGAACGAGGAAAGAAGCATCATCAGAGCGACTGCAAAAGTAGAATGGCAGCGACGATTAGGCGGGTAGACCTACAAATTGCTGCCAAACATCGAAGAGTGGACCACAAGAAAATACGGTTCACAAATACAATATTACAGACGATCCTTTCTCTCGTTACTGTGAAGGGAAAGTCCAAAATGCCGAACACGTCTGTAGATTGCAAAATACATGAGACCGTGAGAAACACCCTAAAAAGAGAGATTGGGAATGCGGTAACCCCAAGGAAGAAGAGACACTTGGGAAACAGCCGACAGCCTCATTGCAAGCATTATGCAAGAACTACGGTAGGAAAACAACAAAGAGCCTTGCAACATAATAAAGAAGGCAGGACGTCAAAACCTGCCCCTACAGAGAAATGCCTTGATCGGAGGTAACGTAGGGGGACAACAGCTTTCAACAGGGGGTTGCTTAACGCGTAAACACGCTAGAGCATGGAGTCGGACATAATTTCGCAGTTCGGGCTGCGAGAACCCATAAAGAGTCCATCCCCAAAAAAAAGGCGTAGAAGCAAAACCCTGTGATCAGTTCAAATATTCAGAGTGTTGCAGCCCTTTTCAATGCTGCCTGCTTTGAATTACTACTAGTCTCGTTTCTACAGAAGTTTGTATCCTTATACGCCGACTTCAAGATCAAGGATGCATTGTCCAAGCTGCCGTTCCGTTACGAGAAATCTTGAGGCGCTGGCTAATGCACTGGTGTACATGTATGATGACAGGCTCGTCCGAATAAATATACAAATGGTAACTCCTCCTAAGTTGAATTAATCGTGACCCACTTCTCGCTTTGGCGTGTAGCAGCCATTCCAAAATATGTCCTTCACCACCTCGTATGAATGTATGTAGCTGAACTTAGCTTATGTTAATATAGCACTGAATACACATAAATTTGTAGAAATAGTTGCACGATCTCCATTTGAGGCTTTCAAACTTTACACCCCATGCAAAAAAAGAAATAGCTAAACAAAGCTCAAAAACCAAAAATCTCTAATATTCCCCTTCTGTCAGTTGTACATTCTACATCCAACATATACTTGAACCAAAAGTCCATTACGCGTCCCACAAAAAAACCAACGCAAAAGTCAAAAAACTAATTTAACTTGTCATCAACAAAATCCCACCAACTGAACTGAGACGAAGAAGTGGAGCAAAAGCCGACAAACAACTAGCTACCCATAGAAACTAAAATATACGAATAAAATCCATTAGGCGGTAAGAGCAAGCGACGATATGCGTTCATCTTCTTCGCTATGCAATTATACGACATAAAATTGCATCAGAGCACTAGGAGCATAGCCAACATCAACTCTAGGAGGCATAGCAGTAACACCATTACCGCATCCTTCTCCTAAGTGCGAGGTTTGGCTAATTAAAAAACTTTCGCGCCACTTATCGCCATCCAACACTTTTACAAACAACACTCGAAACAAACGCCAATCCTTGCTCTCTCCCTCAACGTAGTATCCTCGTACCTCATTTTGCGTCGTGTCGTGTAACCCGAACCTTTACTAGATAATCAAAACCAGAAAAACCCAACCTCGAACATAACCACAGGACCACTATGCGCGCGCGATCCTTATTAAAATTAATTTGCGAGGATGATGACAATTTTAGCCCTTCACCCGACTTGTGGCGAGAGAACCCTTTAATTCACTTCCATCCGGCGCGGAGCAATGGTGGAAGGACTTGCCATCGCAATAGCAAGTAGCAACCCACCGCCATATTATCATGAATTTTATGACTTCCGGTAGAATACCAGTTTTTATCTTTGCAAACTCTAGAATCTTCTCTTCTTTTGAGCAAGTCCTGCTGCTCCTGTGCTCTGCATTGTATGTATGCATTTGCATGTCCTTTTTTGTTTATCTTATTGCATCATGACATTACTAAAACATTATAAAAACACTCGTAGTGCAAAAGTAATTAAGTGTATTTGTGGAGCTATTATTAAAGAATCACAGTGCAATTAAATTACTTTGGGGGTTTTGGGAGGACCATGAAGTCTATATCCTAAAAGTGATTAAAGGTGGTAAAGCGCACACACACACATACACAGAGCGCATTTGAATTTACCCCCCAATAAAACAACTGATTGCTTATTGTGCAGTAATTACCACACACACATAATTAACCCTTTGTACAGAGCATTCTGGTGGTGGATTAGTGGCTTGTGGCACGAACATTTCAGGTAATACTCATTTCAAATGTCAAAATGACAAAAGCCCGTTAAACCACCCTCAAAGAGCATATGTCAGAAACTGACAGACAATTTGTTTCATGGATTTTTTTCTTCGATTTGTACCTTTTTCCTTTTTGGGGAAAAGGCATTGTTTTGTGTAGTCAGCTGACTTTTAGTACAAAAGCGATTTCCCCTTCGAGGTAAGATTTAAGGGATGAATGGAAAAGAGAAATGTTCTCTTAGAAGAAAAACGCAGCTTTATGGGGTAGAAAAGAGAATATATCCGGCCATATGGAACCTACAGCTAGAATGCATGAATTTATGTTGGTCAACAGTTTTGCATTCGATAAATAAAACCGCTATAGCTTGATTAACAAAGTACACAAACACAAGTTATACGTCTTATACGAAGAGCTTCATATGTATTTTTTTTTTTTTTTTTTTTCCGAGGGTAGGTGAAAATGTTCAAAAAGACACTATGAGGATCGCCAGCGCGTGCTTATAGTAGTGTGGGATTCTTACCCACTAAAAAACCTCCCTTCAACAAACTATTGTATTTGTTGGTTTTTTATTGTTACTACAACTAAGTGTTCGACTTATCAAGCAGTTTTCTTCTCACGAAATAAGAACATTTGGCAGGTTAGCTTCCCATTAGAAACTCCTGCTAGTTCCGCAGTTTAGACGCGGTTACTTATTGCGCCAGGTCTAGAGGTTTAGTTCTTTGAAGACGGCGCAGTAGATTACTTTCATCCAAAACTTGAAGGACTGTGATATTAACGTGACTTTCTAGTCGAATTTTATGCTTTCTCGCGTAGTTTCTAATTTCATCTACGATTGTTTTAATGCCGAGATCTCTGTGGATATCGTTATTTCTAATATACCATGGCGCATTAACAATTCCTCTTAGCACTTTGTTTTCAAAGGTTTGTAGAATGTTTATATTACTTATTTTGGTACAACCCCAGAGTTGTATACCATAAGTCCATACTGGTTTTAGCACTTGCTTGTACAAAAGCAGTTTGTTCTCTATATTAAGTTTGGAATATTTTCCAAGTAACCAATACATATCTCTATATTTATTTTCTAGTTCTTTGCATTTTTTCTTTACATGCGATTTCCATTTAAGCTTTGCATCAAGTGTCATTCCAAGGTATTTAGCCTCGTTTGCGAACGGAATTTGAACCGAGTTCGAAAAAATCGGCAAATAATTGATTTTCTTATTAGTAAAATTTATATGCACAGATTTGGTCTCATTAAGTGCGATTCGCCAAACCTTTGTCCATTCATTTACTCTATCCAATGCCTCTTGCAATTTTTCGGTAGTCTCTTCGACCGTTTTACCTACTACCAATATAGCAGTATCACGAGTGTATAGTAGATATAAAAGTGGACCAAGAACACTTCCTTGCGGCACCCCAGCCATTATTTCCTTAAAATCCGAATATTCATTTCCACATTTGACACGGAATACTCTATTCGTAAGGTAGTTTCTTAGAATATTATATAAGTGTTCTGGCAAAACTTGTCGTAATTTAAATTTTAAGCCTTCGTGCCAGACCTTGTCAAAAGCTTGAGAAACGTCAAGAAATACGCTTGAACAAATCTTTTTTTCTTCAAGAGATCTTTCGATTACATCTGTTATTCTATGAACATGTTCAACTGTAGAATGCTTACTTCTGAATCCGAATTGATAATCCGGGATGAAATGCATTTCTTCTATTATCGGCTGTATTCTTCTAATCAAAATTCTCTCGAATACTTTAGATATAATTGGGAGAAGTGAAATTGGTCTATATGACGATTTTTCAGTTGGTGGTTTACCGGGCTTAAGAATCATTAACACTTCCGCTACTTTCCATTGGCTGGGAATATGTTCAAGTCTAAACGCGGCGTTTATAATAAAGAGAAGCTTAATTAAAGCTTTTCTTGGCAGTGCCTTAAGAACCTCTCCCGTGATTAAGTCGTATCCAGGAGCTTTCTTGGGTTTGAGTTTCTTAATTTCGTCCTTAAGTTCGGTTAGTGTTGCATATCTTATTGCAATATTGTCTATATCCGACGTATTTGCATCTTGAGCAAGAGCTTGTCCATCAAATGGCTTAAAAGTATCTTCCAAATGCATTGCAAAAATTTGTGCTTTTTCTTTATCATGCCTGGCCCATTCGTATTGATTTTTCCTGATTGGTGCGGTTTGTATTATAGGCTTTTTAATACCCTTTATAGCTTTCCAAAGCGAATAATTCGAATCTTTTTCTGCCGATAAGCTTTCAAGGTAAGTTTCTATTTCTTTGTTTTTTAGATCTTTAATAGCCTTTTTTAGTGTGTTGCACAACCGATTAAGGTGTGATTTATGCTGCGGAGCCCGACTTTGTTGCCATTTCTTACGCGCTTTTCTCTTTTCTTTAATCATCTCTTGTATTTCCACGGGATAAGTTTGAAAAGAAGAGCTTCATATGAATATTATGCTGACAATTTGAGTTCTTGTATGCATCTACACCTAGGATGGCTATCTGGGATGCATTTGTGTTGAGAGAATTCACCACCAAGATTCAGTTTATTTACCCACCATTCGATTTATCTAAAAAATCTGTGGATTGAATGCTGAATGCCTGGTGAGGCTCATAGTGTTTTGTATACTTGCTGCTAGTGCACTGCTATGTGCAACTCTTCACTAAACATAGGTGGATAAATGAAGATCCTTGAAAAATCCCTCTGCTAGCAGTGTGCTTTTCAGACTTCATGTCTAAGAGATTCCATCTCCATCACCCCTTCGTGATCGCAATTCCAAACCGAAGCTCCTGGGATAATGTACACTGGCGGATTGAAGATGTCAAACGAGTCTGGAGCTGAAATCTTTGGTCCAAACTACAAACTATGATATCTATTCCTCTAAGACAAGCAACCACAATCTTTCAGGCAGAGGTCCTCGCTATCTAGCTCTGTGTCAGAGAATGTACTAGAAGAAACCTTCGTTGATCACATATTAGCATACTTACAGAGAGCTAGGGAGCTCTTAAGGCTCTCAGATCCTTAGATTTTGAATCAGAGCTAGTCTGGAACTGTCTCCAGTCTCTCTTGAAGTTTGCTGCACACAATAAAATCACGCTAATTTGAGTCCCTGGACACAGTGCAAAGAAGCTAATGATGAGCTTGCCAGACAGGGTTGGTCCTGAACCATTTTGTTTGCAAAATAACCAGACAATAGATGGGAACGTCAAGAAATGCTCTCTCACTGGAACTCTCAAACTGGGTTAAAACATGCCAAACAATGTTCAAAGAGTAAAGAGTTTCCAATATATTGGGCGAAGTAATGGAATTAGCTTAAACATCAAGCTAATACTGTTCCGTTCCATCGATGAATCCGTGCTGCTTAATGGATTTGGTAACTGGAGGGTGACCGCCACTATCGAGAAAGCTGCAAAACTTTTTTAGGTATGTTCCAACACAATATCTTAAGCCAAACCCCTTTACCAGAGAATGGGCCATGAGCCAATGGACACAACCATACGACGACGAAAGTGGCAGTGAATTGGTCACACTCTCCGAAAAGTTCACAGGTCCACAGCTAGCCAAACGATGCAATGGAACCCGGTTACTCTGGATGGCAGGATACACTGTGAAGTACATGGCGCAGAACATTCCAGAAGGAAGCACGGCAACTGGGAAAGTGTTGGGGAGAACCACACATGATAGCGCGTAGGCGGTGTAGAGGAACTAGGACTCTCAATATAAGGAGGAAATAAGAAGAAAGTAAGCCTTAGTGGAAGTCGTGGCTCAGCGGTTAGTTCTTTGGACTACTTAGCATGGGGTACAAATGCCTTAGCCTTACCAACAAGGAAAGAATCTTTATTTAGATAAGCCTTAAATGAGCCTTATTTTTTGTGCTGCGTTTGCTTGAGTTTTATGTTTGATATCGATGTAGGTATTCGTAGAAACTTTCCCCCGACTTCGTAGTTCTCATGGCATGGATAAGGCAAGCAACAGCTGTCTCCTAATAGTTACTTACTGAATCCATATTGCTTTGCATCTCTCCGCCAAACATAATATACAACCCCTCTACTGGAAATAAAAATAAAAAACTCAAATCCAACCACAAGATGAATTTACATGAATCT
Organism: Chalcosyrphus nemorum; assembly: GCA_949716465.1. Lineage (NCBI taxonomy): Eukaryota > Metazoa > Arthropoda > Insecta > Diptera > Syrphidae > Chalcosyrphus > Chalcosyrphus nemorum. Next base: position 67,872,102 of record OX454332.1, on the reverse strand, counting down.
TATATGAATTCCATCTGTTTCCTCAATATTTCGCATATTTATGCACCTGATCTGCTATAAGTGTTAACCCTGATAGACAATAAAACGGCACACCTTTCTCCCAAAGAGGACGACAAGAGCCGTGACACCGCTACCAACATACATTGCCAATTCCGTAAATAGATACGAGCACAATCGGTGAATTTACGTCTCATTATCATAAATAAATCGTTTCCTTTAGTGTATTCCTCTAGTCATGATGTTGTACTTGTACAATCAACATATTGGAATTCAGAAGAACATTCGCCGACCCCAGCAGTGCAGCTTTCAACAGCAACAAACACAGAACATAACCAGCTCGCCCTTTGAAGGCGAAAAACTCAACAAACACACAAATGAATCCAATACTATGGCAGAGCAATCAACTACAACTACTTTATATGCTAATAACACGCTAGTGTGTTGTAGCAAAACGTCAACCACAGTAACCGCTAAAACTTGTCGTCTCCTTCGCCATAGTCATCATCATCATCACCATCGTCATCGTCGTCGTCGTCGTCTCTGGAATCGATAACATACATATGTGTGTTCTTGAAAACTATCGAGGGGTATTACCTTTGTGAGTCCTAGCAGGATTCGATTATTTTGGCCAAATAGAAAAAAAAAAAATCAAATCAACCCAGGAAGTCCTTCACTTTACGCGTAGATTACGTCTTTAGATGGAGTGTTTCACTTTGAGGTTGATGTTGCCAGATGAAAGGATTTGTATCTTATGATATTTGCTTGTCAAAAATATATAGATACTCGTATGTTATATATAAATTTAATACGTTGCTTATGGTATTGTTCATTGAATAAAAATAAATAAAACACGCACAACCCGTGTAGTTCAAGGAAGCTAAGCCCTTTTTGGGTGAGCTTGAAAATTACCTTTACTTTGTGTCCTGTATTCAAACTGATGTTGCTCTTGTTCGTATCCAACTTGAAATGTCTCAGCAACCTTGAGTTAATCTGGACTAGGAAGAGGATATATTTTTAGTCTTCCCTATACCTAAACCTATACTCTTTGAAGTACTGGTGATTCATTTAGAGGTCCTTTTTTGTCTATGGACTTCTTGACAGATAATGCGTGAGTAATATTAATCTATTATGGTGTTTTTGTTTGGTATTGTTTGACATTTCATGATGGAAAGTTTTGTCTTCGCACAGCGTCTACAAATTATTCAGCTGTAATGCGAAAATCATTCTACGAAGAATGTGTTTCGAGCAACTGGAGCCCTTGTTGAATTGTGTGTTTAGTGGGAGCAAGTGGTCGGTGACATTTGGAAGATGGCTATGGATCGATAGTTCTCTGGTGTGTCCTGTGTTTTGTTTCTGCCATTGTTTGGAACTTCTCAGTCTTATTACTGAGCAGGCAGCCGGTCTTATTACCGAGGTGTACAGCTAGTGCATGGTGTTTGGTTGCAGGCCCCAGGTAGGGCGTAATGCCTTTTTGCGAATGTATAGAGCATCAAGAGATTTTCTAACACGTTCGACTATGTTTTCTTTTTGCGCTATTTGAGAGCGTAAGAGATTAAGGTCAGTAAGTTCAAAGTTTTCTGGTGAGCAGGACCAGTTCGGTCTTCGTCGGATTGACTGAAAGGCCGCAGCTTTCGGTCCAGCTTGCTAGTTTATTGAGAGCAAACTCTGTAGCGTAGTTACATTGCAGAATGTATTGTCCAAATCGGACATATACGTGGCAGATCGCAAAAGAAAGACTATACAAATGGATCGACTGTCAGACGACGGCGACCTGCTTCAACTGTTGCGCAAGTAACGCCTCCTTTTGGTGTTTTTTTTTACCGAAATTTCCATTTTTTCGGTCAACTTTTCAATTTTTTCCATAAAAATTTTAAGGGCTCAAACCATAAAATCTGTCGATCCGTTGTTGTGTCGTTCCGCTGAACGTTGACATTTAACTTGACGTGTCGCCGGATAGAGCAGCCTCCGTCACAGCAATCAGATGATTGACAGTTTTTTCTACATTCTACAATGAAAATAAACCTACTTTTTCCGTCGAAGTTCATCTATCCGTTGGTTTTGAGCCGCGTCCCATAGGAATGTGTGTATTCTATCGACCTGTTAGTATTCTATCTTCCTTTCTATGGGCAGCTAATGAATTGCCAGCATGAAAGAAAATCATAATATTTTGACATTACCTTCCGATTGCTACCCAGTTCGACAGTTCAGTTCGTTTTTCTTTGCAACACAAAAAAACTCTTACCGACCAACCGAAATCGTGAAGTTTGGATGAACTTTTACCTAAAACGTAATGAGCCGCTCCCATTGTGTTGAAGTGCTTTCAATTGTCATTATCTGTCATTTTTGAAGTGGCCTGCAAAACAGTTGTTTATTGACTGTCACAATTGTTGTTTGATTGTCGCAATTTTTTGACACATAATATTTTGACGTCTAAAAATGGACACCAAAATAAACTGGAGGCTCTTAAAAGTTAACAACGTCAATTACTTAAAAATAACATAAGTAAGTGGTTGTAATAATTTAACAAGTGTTGGTTACAATTTCCGTGTATTAAAAAATAGTCAACAATTGCATGAATGAATCTTTAATTTTTGTTTCATGAAAATATGGCATTCGTTTATTAAAAAATTCGATTGGTCTTGTGATTATTTTCCTAAATGAATGGGTAATATCTACATATGTACCTATATAGTGACTTAAACATTAATTTAATTCTATGTCAAAGGGAAGAGCTATCATTAATGTGACTAATACTAGAGTAAGCAAAAAGTAGTTGAAAAATTGCGTCCATTTAGTCATTTTTGATCGAGTTATTAAAGCATAATGTACTAGTCCATCCACCTATTCGAAAAAAAAAAATCAAATTAGTATGAATTTGTAGGAAAAACAAAACTTCTTTGAATCCTTGCCTTTCGTTCGAATTTCACATTTCGAACGGATCCGCCAGCATCAACCAACAGGAGGGTTTTTGTGATCGCCAACTTTAATTTATTGCAAGAATATACCATGTTACCAATATCCAAAAGTATAAGCAGATAAATCAGAAGAAAAAAAAATACATATGTATAAATTTCATCCGGATGTTGACATAGGAACATGTAATCCAATAGAAGCAAATATAAAATGAACGATAAAAGGTTCATGTAACTCTCCATCAATTCACCAAACCTTAAGATCACTTTGAATGTCCTTTGAAGGCTTTGGGCAATTTTGTGTGCCCTGCGATCGGTCGCAGGCACTTCTTTTGTCAAGGCTATGTAGTTCAACTCGCGTGCTCTAGATTCAAGAAGGACACTTTCGAATTGTTCATTCAGAGCAGCATTGACTCCTTGCAGATAGAATAAAAATAAACACATTCCTCCGGTATGTAAGAACACGGGTATCATAATAAAATCTAGAGCCACTTGAATTATAACACCGTATATCCTAAAGCTCATACCAGAAGCAAGTACATTAAAATAAATTAAAACACAAGTGGAGGCCAACATTTTCAACACCACAGATACGACGAAAAAGATACTTAGGCGAACATTTTTCTTCGTCAATTCTTGACAAACTCTTAGATGTCGAACAAAAAAGTTCAGAAATCGAACCTCCCGATTGAAGTCGGAAGTTATCGCGATGACTTGCATAAGAAGTGGATACCAAATTATAGTCACAAAGCCAGTTAACCTTAAGAAGAGTGGTTCTCGACTAACAAGTAGAATTATGAGGCTCATAAGCACGGACAAACCCAAGCTTATTGTAGTTCTAAATATTATTTTCGTCGAACGATATTTGTGAAACTTGTCATTGTAATATTCAAAATTTAAGCAGCGGATAGCTTCCGCAAATCTGTACAGACAGGTAATGATGAATGTATTTCGATCGCGAACCATGTTGCTTGAATGAAATCCACTCTCGAACTGAACTGAATCGAATGAAAAGAACGAATGAATTGATTGGTTGATTATGTCAAATTATCTTTATTACTAGACAGTTTAATTTGTTGGAGTGAAAGAACGGGTAATTAGTAATTAAATGCATACAGTGCTCGCGACAATAGGTCTTTCCAAGTATTTTTGTCCAAACCAAAGAGGTGTATCGACGCACAGAGGGGAATTGAATCAAGCGGTAAAGCCTAGAGGCCAAAATGTAGCTTTTTGATTATTGAGCCGTATAATTGTACAAAATTGTAAAGCCGCCCACTGACACACCCATTTTTCCTTAAGGAAATATTTACATGCATCCTCCGCTCAAAACCCATCCTGGCTGTTGAAATAGGAACATGAACTCCAATAGAAGCAAATATGAAATGAACGATAAAAGGTTCATGTAACTCTCCATCAATTCTTCAAACCGAAAGATCACTTTGAATGTCCTTTGAAGGCCTTGGACAATTCTTGGATGACATGCACTTCTCTTATCCAATTTTAAGAGCTTCATAGTCTAATTCTCTAGGCTCAAGAAGTACACATTTGAATTGTTCATTCAGAGTGCTATAGTGTCCTTCCAGATAGAATAAAAACAAACACATACACTGGTATCATATGCATGACATCGGTCAGTGTACCTGTTAATAGTATAGCGATGTTGTCTATATAGGCGATAACTTTGCATCCGTCGTTTTCTAATTGCAGGATTGCTTCGTTGAGCACTAGGTTCCGCGTTATGCACGTCTTTTGACAGTGCTGATTCCGAAGGATGTCTTGATTACCCTGTTTATAGGCATCAGCTCTACAAAGCAGCAGTTTGTTTCGCTAATGTTGAGCCTTCGTAGTGCATTGATTATCGAATCAGTTTCAACGTTGTTGAAAGCTCAATCTATATCTAGAAAAGACACTACTGTGAACTCCTTCATTGAGATGGAATAGACGATGTCATGAAAAGCCGTTTCACCAGATTCATCCATAGTGGTGTTAATATGTGAATCCAGGCTTCTTTCCAGAATCTTGAGAAGGAAAGACGTTAGGCTGATTGGTCTAAGGTCTTCTGGAGGCCCACTCTAACCTCAGTCCAGGCGGCTGTCGTTGTTTCTAGTTCCAGGCAACCCTTCACAATGCAGGAAAGGTCGTGTGCTACTATGCTGAAGGCCGCCTGAATTTCTGCAGGTTACGGTTCTTATTACGCATTGATCCGTCTCATAGGAGTGTGTGGAAAGCGATTAAAAAGAGGATAGGAGTTAAAGGAATGTGTTGGAAGTAAATAGGTTTGAAGAGCGGAAATGAATATCATTTGGCTTCTATGTATATACATATGTCCTTTCGCCATAGTTTACATATTGACTACAGTGGTTCTTGCTGTCGAGAGACGCAGCACGGGACATGGATCATGGTAAGCATATTAGGTATTTCTGAGGCCTGTCAAGTGAATTGACGATTTTTTCTCAGAAAAGAGAACCCAGTTTGAATCATCAAAGTCAGTCAGTCCCACTGACCACTGTTGCATTATGTAGTATCGTTCTTACGTCCGTTTTCAAAACCTATCATTATTATTTTACTCCAAATCACGAATGGCAACACCCCCATCTTTTGAAGTATTTTTACCTTTCTACAAAGGAAAAAAAAAAAAGCAAAAACAACCCTAAAATTACAAACAATATCCTACCCTCTTTCATCCCCGCCGTCAAAGCTATTCGGTAGTCCTTACGCGAATCGAATTGAGTACAGAAATCCATATGAATTGAAATTGTTTGTTTTGGTAACCAAGTTCACCAAGGTAACCGCAAAATCCGTTCCACTGCCATTCTATATTTTGTTCCAAAACCTTTTGCAACTACATAGATACATGGATATTCGCTCTCTCTCATAAAAGTGTTATTAACTAAAAAAAAAATAGGAGAAAATACCGTGTGTGTGCCTCTCTAAATGCATTTCATTCAGTTCGTCCTGGTGTTTTTTTTTCTAATTGATTTATTTCCATAGAACGGTGAATAGAAAATATTCAATACAAAAGCTCAATGTGCAATATGATTTTTATTTTCATCAATAAAAAGTGATTTACCTATAGTCGTGACGGGAAAAAATACACATAAGGCAAAAGATACAGCGATCCTAGCCCAGTTTGAAGCTGTCCACACACTCGTATGGACAAATGGTTTGGCGAGAAACGTTTGTGGCTGTTTGGTAATCATCTTCCACTCCTGCCTAGAAGGTAAATCTACTCCTTAATACATACATATGTGCATATGTATTTTCAACAAGGTCTTCCACTTCGTGTGTAGTGTAGATACTTTAGGCACTTGTTAGTAGGTGGTATTGCAAATACTGAACCACAAACTGTGTGAAATCGAGAATGAAAAGTTAAATATCATACATGTGAGTCATATGTACCTATAGACGCATGTATATAACTCTACGATATAATTGAACGTTGCTATTTGCGGTTTCGTGGGGTTTTATAAAGAAAAGAGTTCCTTTCCACGGCCGGATTCGCGTTGTTGTTTTTTTTTCCGGGGATAAAAATCGATTTATGGTTTTTTATTGGTAATATTGGTTTACTCTTGTTTTTCGCTTCCATAATTTATTTCTTTCGACTAACAAGTGCCGCCGATTATAAGTGATACTCAATATTCCAGCGGCGAGGTCCTGTTTCTGTCTCATATTTTGAATGTGAAATCATTTTATGTGGTAATTTACTTACTTACATATTTTTTCACCTGAAGCTTCGAATTTAAGTGGCGTGATTGCTTGATGCATGATTGAATTGGATTAAGAGACGACTAGTCTTCTATATAGAATTGGAATACTCATCTAAAGATTACCTGAATTACATACTTTGCCGGAACAATATCCTTTATCACCCAGTTGAATTGCGATTATCTTAAACGATACGGAATCAATGATACTACCAAGGGAGTGTTCGTACCCCCTTCTCATAGAATCTACTTGCGTACTCTCCTCGGCCTGATTTTACTCCCTCTCAAATATTGTTATTTTTTTCCAAAAAATAGTATTACATATTGGTATTGTTTAAAGTATTTTTATAATCTTAATACAAAACGTTGTAAAGTGGAATAATATGCATCATGGCACATTTGTGGGGCCGTGGAATGCTTACCACCCAAATTATTGATTCGATTCTATTAGATTCGATTTTTTTTTTTTTCTATCATTTCCTGTCTACTACTCTTGCTTTGCAAAGGTTAATGAATTTCCTATGGTCATTAGTCTGATTAGCCTCGTGGAAGTGATATCTAGACCTGGAAACAAAAATTTGTGGAATATTTGTTAAGAAACTTATTTAGATGACGATGTGTATTCTTGTAACTGCTAGGACTCTTGGAACTAAATGGACTTTCACTTATGTATGGCCGTCATCACTTTCAAGTCAAGCCACAAACTAGCTTGATTACATTATTAGAATTGTTTCTGTTCCTTCAACGCTATATACCCGATGAATGTTACTTAACAAGTGTAATTGACGCGTTTTTTAGGCAAGTAACATTGATGAAAAATAGCCACCACACTTGTCAATCAACATTGGCAACATTTTTGAATGATTACTAATTTGCTTCTGCTTGCACCCGGTGCAATTTATTGAATTGGTGGGTCTGGTTACACTCCTTTATTATTAAGAAGAATTATGCGATGAAGGGTGTGTATTATTGTTATCAACTCAACATTTTTTTAGCTACTAATAAGGATTTTTTTTTCAACAACTTTTAATAAGGTTTTCGCTTCAAATCTTTTGGTTTGGTTTCATCAATGTACAAGGTTCCACAAAATTAATTACCCTATCGGAAGATGTTATAATTTTTGCAAATGGCGTCGTATTTCAATCATATTTGACATTTGTGAACATTAAGATTAAAAATTGTAAAGGTCCAAATAAAGATTTCCATCACTCAAAATCTTTTTTAGATGATTAATTTTGTGCCACCTTGTAGCAAGGTTGCTTCACAAGAACATTGAAGAGCATACAAACGATCTATCATACATACACATGTATGTTACTTGAATTATGACTCATTCAAGCTATGAACATTGCACAACAAAGTTTTACCGACATAAAAAATAATGACGTAAAATTATAGTCAACTCAAATCCGTTTAACTCCATAATAAGGCTTAACCATAATGGACTTCAGTGGGAGTAACCATTCACCTAATGTATGTCAAAACTGAACGAAATTCCCACTCAATTTCTGCCAACCGCTCTAGTTGCCCATAACGAACTTAAGTAAACTTCATAACCTATCAATCCCTCTATTGAACAGAACAGAAAATAAACTTGCATTATTCCATCTTGCAATGGATGAGATAAATAACCATTTATTTGCTTCCTTTATTTGAATTAAAAAAATTATAAGACCGTATTCACAAATCAATTCTGTTTCCGTATTTTTTTTCTCCTCTTTGCTTGTATGAGCTGTCAAATGTCTGTACTGAATGTCATCATTTCATTTATAGTTTCTTTAGGCCCACAGAGGTTAACGAAACTCGACGAAACTGAACATATTCCCATTTTGGCTATGCACTACTACTTCTGCGTAATGGGACATTCCACTAAGCTAGCGTGCCTTTACGATTTTAAACTTACAACTTTTGTTCAATAATGGAGAATTCTAATCCTTGTAAAAGATTTCAGTCAAACACTTTGACTCGTTATTCTGTTGGGAATAAAATTATTCGACCAATTAGAATGTCTAAAGTTGAATTGTGCATACCTACTGTAATCACCCAGAAAGACGATTTCGATTGATGGAATCTTGCAGCGCATCAAAGACGTTCCATTGCCGCCCAAACTAAAGCTTCTGAAAATAAAGCGGTGGGAAAAAATTTGCTTATAGACGTTGAATTTCAGCTGTTTGAAATTTAATTCCGGAATAAGAACAGTGGCCTTGATGCGAAGGAATTTGTTGATGTCAAAAAGTGCCAAAACATCTGGTTAATGGAATTCGGTGAATAATTTAAACAGGCACAAAATGGATGGTTTTTCACAACACGTAGTAATTTCATATAATTTGCAATGCCCAAGCACCTGCAATATGGATGGATGCCGTGAAAACAAAATTGAAGCTAAGAGAAATAGTTTTCGACTTAAACTACGAAAACTTTCGAAGTTTTTCACAGAAGAAGAGCGTATGAAATTTCCCCATTCCGCGAATTTTAGTCCAAGAAATTCCTTTGAGTAAACATATGAGTTCCGTCAAATGATTGTGTTGCTGTTGGCTGACTAAATAATTTTAAGTAAATTAATACATACAAAAGTGACGTCTAAAAAGTGGGCAGCTTTTTTGTCCAACACGTTCCCGTACTTTTTGGAGATTTGTTTTTCTCTGAGAGAATTTTACCCCCACTCTTAGAAATTTGTCAAGCTGCGACTTTTAGTACAGAAAGTATGGGAAGAAACCTAACGTAATTCATTTTTTTTTTTTTTTTTTTTAAATCACTCATTCATTTATTTCCAGTATCTCATTCACTCATTCAATATTTGCCTGCTTGAAACGGAGTTATCCTAGAAAAAAAACAAAACTGAAAAAACTTTTTAACAGTCTCTTCCGGGCACATACAAATATTTTGGGCTGCTTAAGGAATTGACTGCACTGAAGAAAACTTAACGTAGAATTTTGTGATTAGCTTCCGATTGCCTCTAAGTATTATAGCCCAGCCTTCAATCTTGTGACTTAGACTTAACATAAAGTGGTAACGATAAAAGTGGACCTTATGCCGACTATAATTATATGAGAGAAAATTACTTCACTTCACTTCATGTTTACAGGCTGTAAAAGTCCAAATAGCCCGCCAGAAAATTCTGCTGCAGGTCTTAGACATGAGCTACGAAGACGGTTCTCCTAGCAATGAGTAGAATTTTCCACGCACCGAGAAAAATAAAGTGCACGACTGGATCGTACGTACTTGCACCTATATGCTGTTAGTTGGAAATTAATAAATTTTTAATAAAAAAAAAAAGTTTTAGAAAAAATATTTTTAAAAATTTTGCATAAGTTTAACTGCCACGTGTTATTAAACATTTAATCTTGCCCACATTTCGATTTTGATGAAAATCCATTGAGTTTTAGCCGAGAAATAGCCATATTTCTAAAATCAGTTAATAAGAAAAGTACCGTTATACGTGTTATACGTATAGCCAAAAACATGGCTCGCCATCTTATAGCTTTTGTCTAGACTAACTCGAATATGAAATTTAATCAAAATCGTTAGAGCCGTTTTCGAGAAAATCGTCTTTTTGTGAAATTGGCCTTAAGTAAAGTACCGTTAATAACAGAGCTAGAACAAAAATTCCGATTTCGCCTCGAATTCGACCCTACAGAGCTCAGATATGAAGTTTGAAGCAATTCGGTCTAACCGTTTAGGCTGCAGTCCAGCGTACATACACACAGACAGACAGACAGACAGAATCGGCAGACCCACTTTTTCGAGCTTCTCTATCATCGTAATGTCAGAATTCATTGTTATCTCGTGTTCGAATTCTTGCACGAATTCAATACTTGCCCTATATTATAGGTGCAAGTAAAAATTAAAGCGTACGTTATCACAAGTTACGTTAGTGGCTCCATATCCGGCATTCGGCTTTGTTCCGAGCTAACATAATCTTAAAGTGTACTTTATCCGACTATGATTCTGTGCCAACTTAAACGTTGCCAGTTTCTAATTTCTCGCTCGATGCTGCTAAAGTTAACTCAGATTAAATTATAATTTTTGTAAAGTTCACAGCACTTAAATAGCCCGAATTATACATCAATGTTTTGTAGGTGAGCGGCCCCTGTAGAGCGCCCTTACCACATTTCACTGCCGAGCCGCACCTGATTCCTACCTGTTTTCCATTTCATTTCGAAGCCACACACATTATTTATATATTTCTGAGTGTGATATACACACATCCATACATGATAATGGGGTATAATGAACCAAATGAATAATGAAGCCAGCAGTATAAGTGTCCTTCGCGAAGGACAATAAAGTGCGCCCGGCCAGGTCACATCCAATCCATTTAAACTTTTCCTTCTTAGTATATTTGTACTTTTCGCAAAATAAAATACAACGATCCATTTTAAGGTAAGAACATAAAAGGAAAATAACAATCCTGAGTAAAAGGAATTCAATTTAAAGAGGAAATTACTCATCGACATCAGAGAAATATATTAATGGACGGCGCGGTGTTATGTACACTTTCACCAAGCACTGCACTCTGTCAAGTCACGCAATTTACGCATACACTTTTGTTTTCAAGGACAATACAGATATTCTCTTACTATAATATCCTTCAATAAAGCAAATACTACCAGAAGCCGAAAGTCCTTTTCCTTACCCCAACGTGTCCATGGCCAAGCTATAATCAAACGATTTCTTACTACACTCATGGTTGTTTGGCTGTGTTGTGTTGTGGCCGTTTCTTTTTCTTTAGAAAAGGTCAAAAGCCGTGCGGTAAAAGCAGAGGTCTCTCTTTCTAATGAAGTTTTAATTCGACCGCACGCCATATTACGAGACCCTTTACAAGGCACAAATCTTGGCCAGGTACTTTAGTGTTGCTCAGACAGTGGACAGCAGTAAACTTATATTTAAACAAAACGGCGTCATTACGAATAAGGAACATCATGTTTGAACTTTCTAAGATATTCTCTCTGAGACGGTACGGAACGTTTTTTTTGTTTCTTGTTTGAATATTCTAGTTTTTCGTGTTCTAATTAGGGATATTCTATGATGACGTTAATCGATCCATAATTTATTGCACCCTAAATATCAGGGGCTGTTCCCCACAGTTTGTTTTTTTTTTTTTGGGAATACCAACGTTTTTGAATAAATAATTATGAAATGAGTTTAAGAATAAAAAGGAAGTGTTTTGATACAAGTGGGTTGTATTTCTTGAATTTAGTATTGAAATGGTGTTGGAATTGAAATGGTCCTTAAATTCAGAATGAAAAAGTAAAAAACAAGTTTTTCAAATATGTATTCTCGAAAAGTGTTTCGTTTAAAAGTGCATTTTACTTGTGAACTGTCCTCAAATTCAATTCGCTTTGTGCTTCCCTTTCCTGAAAAAACTTTATCGATTTTTTGTCCACAACAAGAGATAATTGCCTTCTGAGAATTTATACACACGAAACTATACGAATACGCACTAGAATTATAATGAAAACGGTAAAGGATGGCGGTTTCAGGAGAACGTTGCTTGTTTCATCGTGATAGTGTAGTGAATATCCTGTAGATATCTTTTTTTGACCAAAATTATTCAAAAGGAGTTTTTCCAAAACAACGAAATGCTAATTATTTAAGCTAAAGTAGTCAACCGAATTCTAGTGAAAAGGAAATCTGATGAGACTTTCAAGTTTCATATCTCAGTGCAAATCGGTATAATTTTTGTTCTTAATTAAAATTGTATGTATTAGGGAATAAAAATTGAATCCCCTTTTATGCGCAGCTGAACTCATTTCTACGTCCTTTTGGGGACGGTTGCAACCTTACCAACAAACCCCAAGTTTCCTGCTTGTGACTGTCGAAAATTTAGCAGGTTTTGAATAAATGTGGAATGTGCACTCTTGTTGTGGACAAATGATTTGACACGTTAAACATAAGTTTTAACTTGCTAAAACTGTGGCCACAAGCCGTAACCACTTTAGTCGATTATTCCAATTTTGAGAAAAACACATTTGAAGTTTTGATTTTCGGTTTTTCCTTTTTGTCTACACATTGGTTTGTGTCGTGAGTTTTGGAATGAAAAATGGACAGTGCATGCCTCAAATATTGGGAGATATTGTGGTTTACTTAACTCTGTTCTCAAGTCGACTTAGCAGTTAAAATAAAAAAGTAACTCGATAACAAGACATTCCATATTTCTTTAAAAAGTTCGACTGATAGACTAACTGCGCAAACTTCTTCATTGCTGAGTAAAGGGGTTGGTGCATCATATAGTGTTTTCTCTTCTTGTACTATCACACCCTCTTAATTAAGAAAGCATCAGCACCTGCGCTGGTTACTAGGATGTCTTCGCTGTTTTAAAGAGCTTCCAACTGCAGATTTTAAACCAGTAGCTTGGTTCCGCTATCTATAGACTGCTAAACATCCTTGACCTTCTAATATAATTATGAGAAGTTATTTGCCACTTAGGACCTTTCTATACCGTTGTAGTTCAACGATGTCGTGTCATGTAGGCTGTGGTAACCGCCAAATATGTCCTCCTTATAGATATTTGCATTGAGGTCTCTCACGATTTTCTTTTTCGTAGTTTGACTTCGAAAAAAATGAATTCTCCATTTGTGAATACAAAATAAAGAGCACGACTGGGTCGTACACAGTTGCACCTATGTACATACCTACCAAGCGATCCGTAAAATCCTGATAATTACAATAGTATACAGTTTTTCGAGTGATGATATTAAGCGTATCATGCGAGAAGTTCATGGGTGTATAAAAGTATAAAATAAAATAAATATTAGGCCGTAAGCAGCCCATAGAGGGCCAAGACCTAGCTTCTCACAACTGTACGTGTTGTGCGTGGTATAGATTTCAGCATGATCAGAAGGGACCTACAGTTTTATGCCGTATCCGAAGGGCAGAGGGGTTTTGAGAAGAGGTCAGGCCGTGAAAAAACTTTTGATGGTATTTTTCTGGATTCGAACTTGGAACCCCTTGCGCAGTAGTCCAACGCACTAACCACTGAGCCACGGCACCACGGCACAAGTATATATGAATGTAATATAGTGAAAGCCAAAAGTTGAAGCCATTTTCGAAAAAAATTTTCTTTTTGTAAAATTGGGCTTAAGAAAAGTATCGTTAATAGGCTTAAAGAAAAATTCAATTTCCCCTCTGGCTGGTTTGGTCCAATAATTAAAATTGTCCCCTTTTTTCGAGTTTTTAGATGGCATTTTCTTCGATCAATTTAAACCAAGCGAGTATGTACTCTGTTTCAGATCACTTCGCCACTGAAGGCAACCAAAGCAGCTGATTTTGAATTTCTGATTCAGAAGTTTTTGTTATTCCTGCTGTCATGCGAAGCATCGTCATCTCAGTTGCCATTCATTTGCCCTCCTAGTCAACGATCTTTATGGTGTGTGACATCAGTTTAATAGAACAGTAGTTATAACAGGATCTCGTGACACCTTTTTCTTCTTTTCCCTTTATTGATTAGGCCACCTCTGACCACCACTTGATTACGGTGTTGTTTAAGTAATGTCCTTTTGAAAGTCCTAGTAGTGATTAGGATACAGAGAGGTGTATAAACAAGGCTGCTGTCTGGAATCCTATATATCTATCCCACAGTTCACCTTCAATGTTGCCAGATGATCGCCACTCCCAAAAACACTTTGTAATTCTCTATACTAGGCTTTTATTTTCAGTACTGTCTTTAGTAGTTACATACTCGTACCTAGTTACCGATTTTGTTAGACGAACATGATATTTATTCTGATATGGCCGTATGAGTTGCTTTTGCTCAGGCTTCATCTGGAGAACTTTTAGGACCCACATCCCAGTCCTCCATCTGTGGAACCATATGCACTGACAATGTTCCACACTTCACTTTGTATCACCCATTTGAGGGACGTCAAACGGTAGATGGATTTTGAAGCGGCATTTACCTTGTATGGATGATTGACTGATTTTAAAATAAAAAAATGTCGTGTAAATTTTGAGAATACCCATCAACTTTAAGTCCTCGAAACCCGAATAGAGCAGGCTTTTAAACCAATTATCAATTTTCAATTTCAGACCTCAGGGGAGTAGTAAAATGGATCGCTATGAAAAACTAAGCCGTCTCGGTGAAGGCTCCTATGGTGTTGTCTACAAATGTCGTGACCGTGATACTGGTGCTTTGGTCGCTGTTAAACGTTTCGTGGAATCTGAAGATGACCCTGCTATACGAAAAATCGCACTTCGTGAGATTCGTCTGCTCAAAGTATGTGTTTGATGTCATCCCAAAATTGCCCCAAGCTATAACTTTTACCTCTTGCAGAATTTAAAGCATCCCAATTTAGTGTCCTTACTAGAGGTCTTTCGACGAAAACGACGTTTACATCTGGTTTTTGAATTCTGTGAGCTAACTGTACTGCACGAATTGGAACGTCATCCCCAGGGATGTCCGGAGAATCTAACCAAACAAATTGTATACCAAACACTGCACGGTGTGGCATATTGTCACAAGCAAGGATGCCTGCATCGTGACATTAAACCAGAAAATATCCTTCTCACTGCACAGGGTCAAGTTAAATTGTGCGACTTTGGATTTGCTCGCATGCTGAGTACGTATATAGTATAAACATACAGGATGCTGAGGGTTTAATTTACCATTGTTTATTTTAGGTCCTGGAGAGAACTACACAGACTATGTTGCAACGCGATGGTATCGTGCCCCAGAATTGTTAGTCGGTGATACACAGTACGGAACACCAGTGGATGTCTGGGCGATTGGTTGTCTCTTCGCCGAATTGGTCCGTGGTGAGGCATTATGGCCAGGACGCAGTGATGTTGATCAGTTGTATCTAATTAGAAAAACACTGGGTGATTTACTACCTCGCCACATACAGATATTTGGACAGAATGAATATTTTAAAGTAAGTTAAAAATAAAACCAATATAAATATTTTAAGTTACAGAATATCTTTTTATCTATTTTAGGGTATAACGCTGCCTGTCCCACCGACATTGGAGCCACTGGAAGATAAAATGCCAACCAAGGCCTTACACAATCCACTAACTATAGATTTCCTCAAGGTAATGACACTGCAAACGTTTAGGATTGTATCTACATTCGTGTTTCTTTATAGAAATGCCTAGATAAGGATCCAGCCAAGCGATGGTCGTGCGAGAAACTCATCAAGCACTCATACTTTGATGACTATATAGCAAAGCAACGCGAAATGGAAGGATCCAGCTCTCACGATACAAGGCAACGGGATAAATCAAAGGTTTTAGACTTTCTTAAGTTTTTTACAAACTCAAAAGTATAAAAGCATCTTGTGGGTTTCATGTTTTCACTTCATCACGTATTTTTTTATTTCTCTTTTTTTTTTTTATTCCCGCGGACGGACAATAGACTTCGAATACATCGCTTCCTATGCTGCCCAGCACACAGGACTATGTTAAACTACAGCCAATAAAAAATAACCTACACAGGACGGAACACCACTTGCCGACAATTTAGAAATGAATTTGGCTTCGATAAATAATTATATATTTTATTTTTTATTTAAAACAGAAAAATTATAAGAAAAAACATTTTTTTACTTATCATGTCTATGGAATGTATCTCTAGCATAAAATAAACAATCATGTTAGTGTAAAACTGTAGGATTATTCGAGGAGGTTTTATTTCGATGCTGTGCAACAAAAAAAAAATGATTAACTCTTGTGAATTCGCTTGCCATGCATTTGATTTGTAAATGTTTTTAGGTTATTTTTCAAATTCACAGAATTCTGGGTGGTTGTATGTTTGAGACTATGAAGTTTTATGTATTTTGAGCTATTATGTGTTCATTGGACAAAATATTTAAAATTTTGTGTTGTTCACTGCAGAAAATAGGTTTATTGACTGAATTTGAAAATCCACAACACGTTGTAAAAAATAACACAACAACAGCAATCAACATTTAAAGTTTTGTACCACTAAATTCGTTGAAAAAGTACTTGCATATAAGCCTTAACTTTCGCCTCACTATCTAAAAGTGCTCAAAGCGAGGTGCTGTCAGAAAACTTATTGCTATTTTCCCAATTTGATTCAATATTGCAAAATTTCCGTATAATATCGGAAGAGAATAGTGACAAGAGATTTTTAATAAGATTTGTAAAATAACAATTTTTTTGTAAGAATTTAAAGTAGACACTTAAAAAGACCTAGTCTAATTTAACATGGAAGTATCCTGCCTTGAGTCAGATTTTTCCTATATTTGTATTGGCAAGGGTGTGCAGTTGGTTATTTCCTATGCAAAACTGATGAGCTTTGCTTTTGGGAAATCATCAGGTAAATGAAAAACTGCCCGTCCCTTCATCCAAATTTCTTATTCAATTGCAAAAGATTTACGAAAGAATCATACAAGCTGCATTCCCCAATATTTATTCGTCCTCTAAGGAACGAGAAAGTGTTAAAGCAGCCGGAAACCTAGCCACCGTATCCATAATAAGCCCTGCTCTTACCTCTTCGATATGCCATCTGCGGATTTCTTCGAAAATTGCTTATGTGAAAGGACGAATGGCGAGCTTCCTTCGTTAAAAACCAGAATTAGTTTCAGTTGGTCTAGGGCGCAGAAAGCTTCAACCACAAAGAAAGATGAATGGAATGGAAACCATCGTATCGGACACGGGCATTGATCGGATTCTGGAACATTATACCCCTGGACTCACAGCCTCATATTTCCACATTCCTTTTAATGAAAAGTGAACTCATTGGATATAAAATTGCGAACGTCTACCCATCACGATCATATTGCGATCAATCGCCGCTGTAGAAATTGTTTCTTCACGTCCAAGATAGACGTGGACAAGAACGAGATCAGCATGTTTTGCTGCGTTATGCACTAAGAGGAACAGATCAAACATGCTAAATATCGTCAGGAGGGCTGTCACAAAAGCTTATAGTTCTTACCAAGGTTATTTACGTGGGAGGTATCTTTCACAAATTACACAATACACAATTGTAAAGTGTATGAGGAACTTGAAGTATATACTCCCACCTCTGTTGTTATTGGTGGTTATCAGCAGAGTATCTACTCTGTTTGTACATTGAAATAGACCTCTCAGCATCTAGAGTACTGAAGCTCGTGCAGGTCCTTGTACTCTTTGCTATTCCACTGGTGATTTCCTTTCGCAATTCAAAGATCTATTGCAAATTTTGCACCAAATATTTTTACCATCTTCGTCTTGAAAACATTTGAATACTCGCACACATATTTGATAAGAGGAGCAGCCATAGATATTTTAGCTTGTGACAGTTTTACTAAAAATTGTTAATAACTTACAGAGCTATTTATTCATTTATTGTTTAGCATTTCCTTACCAAATACTTACCTAGAATGCTGGAGTTTGAAAATGACAGTTGATATTTGAGGATGTGTTCTAGGTTTTCACATAAAATTTATTACTTGTTCTCCTATTTGTCGGTAGTTAGTGGGTAAAATGTAAAATATCTAGCGAAAAAATCTAGCTTCGAAATCAGCGAAATATGCTAGATAAAATGCATTAATCAATTAATTGCTTTTGCCTTGAAAAAATAAGCATTTGCATAAGAACCCGAACCCAGGTTATCAACTTAAGAACCAAGCTGTGACTGTTCCGCTCAAACGTAGAATTGGTGTTGCTTTATGGGTGCAGCACCTGGTAAGTAGGCTGCAAATCTCTTTAAAAATATTTCCCGTTGGAACAAGTCTTATTATCTCAAAATATTCAAAATATCATAACATATGAGCTAGATTCATAGGTGACAAACAGAAATGAATTTCTCTCGCATATTTTATGAAATAGACTCAACCCAAATGGAATAACTAGGCAGTTATTCCCACCAACTAAATATGCATCTTAATCGAATGTAACATTCCTTTGTAACTAGATCCTTTGGAATGCATTTGATGTATGTACGTGCATATGTGTAATATAAAGAATTAATTGCATTACCAACTGGTTCAAACCACACCGGAATCCATCTAATTGAATCCGAGAAGCGAAAAATATAAGGCTCTACTGAAATTTCAAATATCCTGCAGGAATCTATCCTATCTACAGCCATGCCAACTAATATTAGTGGTGCACACCATATTCGCCTTGGTAAAATTCCATCGAGCAGCACCTGCATCAGCTTCCCTTCTACCAAAGCCAGAGAGTGATTGAAACTATGCAGTGATCCATCAGTCGTCGGGTAGTCGTACGTATTTCAACGCCTTCTTATGAATCCGCACACATTCGTATAATTCTGTGTGAATTGATTTCACTACTGCTATTGCTGTTGAATCTGATGCAAGTAGGTACGCGAAGAAGCAGGTATTTTACTCTTATCCTCTCGTGATTTTCACCACGTTCGACGAAATGCTCATCCACTCTGTGCGATTCTTCATGCTGTCTGGTATATTTTGGGGCCGCACAGACAATCAATAGAATCGCTATTGCTATAGAGCACCATGGATAAGAAAAAGAAAAATGGCTTTGGCACATCCTTTCTCACGAATGAAATGTTGTCGCTACGTGACATCGATTAGGTTCCAATTTACATCTTATTTGAAGGTAGGTTTTTTTACGGCCGAAGAAGGAAGTTTGCCTCATTGGCATTGGAATGCACAGGGTTCTCTATCATGATGCTCCGTTTATTGCCTTGGTCTAAACGATTGTGTACTAGGTAATTTAATGTCGAACATTCTTGACAGTACCATCCGTTTGTTAATCAATTTACCTTCATAGAAATTTAAGACTCTGAGCGATTTAGGGCATAGGAGTTGTTTGGAGACAAAATAAATCCAAAGGGATAAAGGATATACTGGAGGATCTAATTTTTCTTTCAGTGGTTATACTCGTACGTAGGTGAAATACAAAGAATCTGAATGAGAGATGAGCTTTTATTTAGTCAGTCATTTAAATCTTAAAATTTAAATGAAAACAACGCCTGCAATGCGTTTGAGCACCATCCAGCTCATTCCGAAAGAGATTGATTCCTCCTCGTCGGTTCTGCGCCAATCTGCCTAGGGCGTCCCCTATTCTGCCTGCTTGGCTGAGCGGGTTCCACTGAAGGGTGAATTGGACTTGGTTTTGCGGCGTAGGGTGTGTCCAATCCACTGCCAGTTTCTCCATTGTTCACTGCCTTTTTCCAAATACAGTGCCAGGCAGCAAAGTATAAAGGTAGATAATCCTTTCTTGAAATGAATGTGAACTGGAGCTAGTATAAGATTCGTTTTTGAGAGACAATAAAATCTAAACCCAGTGAATACTACTTGAGAAGTATGAAGACACACGAATCTCTGTTAATACGTGAAAAGCAGTGAATATTTCGAATAGCTCACAAAACTACTTGCTGCAAGTCTCTGACGTTCACCTTCCAGGGGTTGCACCAATATACCAGCACCAGCTGATAACATTACTTTTCCAGATTATTGATAGCAGTCTGAACGCAGCTTTTGTCTTCTTGATTCTGCTGCAATCATCCAGTTCGGTGCCGTAACGCTTAGTCGAGACTATACTTCCTTTAAATAAAGAAACTCGTCCAATTTTTTGACTTCCTGTCCGGTAATGTTAAGTTCGCCGTTGGTGTTAGAAGTGCTGCTCAGGGCTTTTGTTTTGGGTGTGTTAATTTTGAGCCCACTTTGTTTGCTTCATCTCCTATATTGTGGGCCATAAAGTGGAGGTTCTTTATCCGGTGTAGAAGTAGACAAACATAGTTGTCCAAGTGGTCTAAGTGTTTAAGTTAAGACGTCATAGTCCAACGATAGTCACCAAGAATAACAGAGGTGACAGTACAGACCCTTGAGGTACTCTACTTTGGACTTCAAATTTTTTTGACACCTTACCATTGTGCAAGACGTGACACTTACTGCTCTCGTTACTCATAATTAAAAGTATGTATATTACGTGGAAAATAAAACATTGACTCTTTTTTTCTGGGAATACGTAGCTATGTATATCTTCAAAACAAAGGACTATGACATGCTTTACTCTGGTAAGCCAGATGAAAGTAGACAGAAGCCCGGCTTAAGACTGGTGCTAATTCCAGCAGCACGAAGAATACATATCTGACCAGATCTATCACTGCCGCTTTAGAAGTTGTACGAAGTTCAACCTAGCGGTAGGTATCTTAGCTACAATTAATTCCTAAACCAAATCCGCGACGTGAATGAGCAAAATTATTGCTTTTGGAGGACTGCAAATCCAACTTATATGCCATGAATTATGAATTTAGAGAAATTTTCAAACCAAAAAGGCCTTTTGTTAAATCGCACATTCTTCCACTTTGGTAGCAAAATAAGCGAATATTCCCAAAGAGGCGATTTACAAACAAAAAATACTTAAAAAACTGCGAGGAGATGTACATATTTTCAGTACTTTGCAGTAGGTTTCAGCACTTTTAACAACTTTTTTGAATTTTTTCAACACGTTTCAGTGTTTAAATGTATTTGTATGTACTTTTTCGGTACCTTTTCAGTTTGTTTCTGTATTCACCAGTACTTTTCAGTGCTTTCATGTACTTTTCAGTACTTCATGGTACTTTTTAGTACCTTTTCAATACTACCTAGTACTATCTAGTACTTTCTAGTACTTTTTTTAAATTTTAAAAATCCAAAAGTACTAAAAAAGGTAGTAGAAAGTACTAGAAAGTACCAGAAAATGCCGAAAAGTAGTGAAAAAGTACTTTCTAGTACTTTCTAGTACCTTTTTTAGTACTTTTGGATTTTCAAAATTTCAAAAAAGTACTAGAAAGTACCAGATAGTATTAAAAGGTACTATTAAGTACTATATAGTATTAAAAAATTACCCACCTTTTCAGTACTCTTTAGTTTTTGTAGTACTTTTCAGTACTTTTGAATATTTTTTTCCGTACTTTTGCAGTACTGCTCAGTATTTTCTTCCATACTGTTCAGTACTGCTTAATACTTTTCATTTTCAATACTCTGCAGTAGTTTAGAGTACTTTTCAGTACCTTACCGCAAAGTTTGCAAACAAATGCTCCCCCTTGATTCAAAATGTGTACATTTTCCAAACACAGAATTACAGGCATTCATTTCTGAATCTGGGTTACCTAAGCTTAAGCGAATGTATTTTCAAATATGAATCCATAGTGCAATATCAAAGTGCCAAAAATTCATTACCTCAGAGTCACTGTTTTGATCGACTAATATTGAGGTAAAGTATTTTCGGTTTTGGTGATTTCTACTGAACCGAAAAATTGCCTATCCGACGATAGCCCATATAACTAAGCTATAAGCATTCGTCGTCCTGTACGAGAACGCTCCGTTTAAGGCGGGGCGTGATACAATTCATGCCGCGTCTAAACTCGTGTCGGATACTAGGAAGAATTGGCGAAAGTTCTCTATTGTTGGAGAGCACGGACGTCCACTTACATGTCAAAATGTAGTCATATACCTGGGGATTTGCCCGGACCAATATCTATATTTTAATATATATTAATATATATATAATAAATTGTTCTAACCAGAGCCCGAGGCGCTTTCGCTCTTACAAAGAGACTGCTACATGGCCCTTATTCGGCCCATGATCGCATATGGATGTCCTGTGTGGTTCAACAAAGGGGCAAGCAGGATGGAAAGGATTCGGGTGTTTGAGAGGGCCTGCCTTCGGGCGTGCCTTCACTTATACAAAACTCTAGAGTCTCAGTACATAAAATTCTACTCCACTGTCTAACCAGAAACACTACAATTACTGCATACACTCTATTTAAGGCACAGTCCCTATTATTTCCGGCTAAGTATCCATTAGCATAGTTTTTTTAGCGTACTTAGCAATTGACTCCTTTCAGGCCAAACTCCACACTGATAGCAATACAATTACACTTCAAAGCGAGAGATAATTGAATGAAACACTTAAGATGTGAAGCTCGCATGCATTCGTGGTATAACAAAATAAGGACAGCTTTCTATGCATGTGAACCATAAAATGTTTACGTGATATCCTCGGCCGTAAATACCACTTTAAACTTTTACACGAAAAGTGCATTACAAAGGACGTTTCTTCCGATGGCCAATCGTTTGACATTTTAGCAAATAAAGCAATGATATTGCTTTAGTGCTTTCACGTGCACTTGCATACGCACTTATAAGACGCCTGTGTGCTCTACATAAGACCAAAATAAATATGTATATAAAAAACTCTTTTATTGCAACCTCACGTAATAAAGTCATTGTGTCAGGATTTTATTTACTCAGAAGAAGCACTTTCTAAGTCATAAACTTAATTGTTATTTAGCTTTGAAGGAAAGTACCTACGCGTAGACACAACCTATTTGTTGCGTATGTTGTCTATAAAAAAAATGCAGTTAAATGATTCCGCAGACAGGCACATAACAGGAGGTTGCCCTTAATATTTGAAGAAATTCTTTTACATTTACTTAATCATAAAATGTAAAAAACTGTTTGTAGTTAAAAAAAAAAAAAAATCGGCAAATTATTGCCTTTGTTGGGCTCATATTTTTTGTATAACATTGACGAAAATTTATCGTTGCATTTATTTGTAAATTTAAATAACAATAAATCCTTGAGAGAAGATATCATAGTTAGTTACACATTTAGTTCTTTTAGATAGAAAAGTTGTGGATTTTTTTAGTCGTCCATCTCATGAGATGGATGTAAAACGTTGCAAAATCTAACATGGATTCAAATAACTATTCCTTTAACCCTAGAAACGTACTCATATTTTTTTGTACATTAAAGGTAACCATCCGTCGATTCGACGAAGTTATATTCTCCGTTTTTTGGTTTAAATTTTTTGTCAATCTCAATTCAATATTTTCTCTTACAACAAGAGCTTTAAGATAACCAGGGATACAGGAAAAGGAATTGCAATCAGAAAGCAGAGCAAAGAAATAATTCAAAAAATCGAATCGACGAAGGTTCATCTAGGGTTAAGAAACAGGTGTTGTACTTCGAGAAAATTGCAAAGTTTTAACCATTACTTTTCGAAAACAAATTCCAAATCCAGGTCTTTAAGATCGTTGAATAAAAATGTCGATTAAAGTCATCTTTTGTACTGATTTTGAATATGTTTCAACACAAACTGTACTTTTTACCCAAAAATGATATTCTTCTAATCAGACCGATACTCTTTTAAACTTTTTTTTAAAAAGAATGCCGCAAAAGAAAGGTGCAATTTTCTTAAATAATTTGCGAAAAAAATGCATTTAGGCGTAGGGATTTCAGTTGGCAGACTCAAATAGTGATGATATTCAATGCATCTCCATAATACAATATATATGTATATCAAACATATTTTTTGTATGGGATATAAAAAATTAAATGCACTTTTCAGAGAACAATAGAAATCGCTTTCTGTACACGATATTTCGTGAATATTTCAGATAAGTTGTGGCTTATAAAATATTTTATGTAGGCTTAAGAATGTATGACTCTTACAAAATAAATAAATAAATATTAGCCCGTAAGCAGCCCATAGAGGGCCAAGGCCTAGCTTCTCGCAACTGTACGTATTGTGCGTAGTATACATTTCTGTACGTACAGAAGGGACCTACAGTTTTATGCCGTATCCGAAGGGCAGAGGGGTTTTGAGAAGCTTTCTCATGACAGTGAATACTCTTGAATGTTTGTCAGACACTCGGAAGAGGTGGGGCCGTGAAAAAACTTTTGATGGTATTTTTCTGGATTCGAACTTGGAACCTCTTGCGCAGTAGTCCAGCGCACTAACCACTGAGCCACGGTACCCACATATGACTCTTACAGCGCTCGTCAAATGTTCCTGCTGTTTAATGCGTCCAAAAATGTATGTAGTACGATAATTTGTGATATTTCACTATAGAAAGCAGTTTGAAAAAATCGATTATTAAAAAAAATAATTATATACATAATATCCCCTGCTACTTTTTTGTATTTGTATACCTGCACGTTTCCATGACTGATAATCATAATCTTAGGGAGTGCTTCGTCAGACAGTAGATAGAAAATATTCCTAAGGCTTAGGTCCGGTCATAAGAGCTTGGATAACGTATGTAATCGTACGTGCTTCCAGATCTGTCCATCTACAATTAAACATGTTAAGACTGTATCATTAAGCAACGCGAATAGTTAGTTAGTTTACAAATATCCATGTTTTTACGTCTAATTTTTGTTACAAGCCAGGACATTTAATTTGAAATTTAAGATTTCAAAACCAAGTGCTGCCAGACTTGAAAAATCAGGATCCGGGTTGTTTAATTTTTCTGATCTTGACATGGACACGATTTGAAATGTGTATTTTCGATGCAAAGAATGTATACATGCTGAAGGCTACAACATTTATTACTTAAATGTGTGGGCATTCCAACCCTTTAATCCAGAAGTAGACCTTAGCTGAATATGATTTTTTGAACGAAATTGGGTTTAACTTATTTCTGCTCGAGAGACGGCGTAGTGTATGGTCATTAATCTTGAGCTCCAAGTTCAATTGAATCTTGTACGCGTGCAGGGCCAAGTAATGACGCAAAATTCGCCAACTTTTGATCCGCAAAAGACAAGGTTCTTGTGCGTGGCGTGCTATTGAATGTCTCAGATTCTCCTGCACACTCTCACGAATAGCGGTGAGGATTTCGGAAAATCTTGCATTTCGTTGATTGTTAACTGAACCGGTCTACTTAAATTTATCCACCACGTTGCGAAGGAAGGACCATTATGGCGACCATAAAATGGGCGAAGTGCGAGACATGTTTCTCGGACAGAAGACCCACTTTCATTAAGCTATTCAATCATTTGCACATATTGTTGAACATTATGTCTCTTCGTGTTAATTTGGCAAAACAGATTTAATAAAACAGACTAAATTTTATAGATGTAGCTTAAACAATGTGGCCGCAGTCACATGTGAAAGTTGGGAAATCTCTATTGGAGAACCCTTTATTAACTTACTTTTCTGGAAAAAAGAATATGCTGCATCAGAAATTGTTTTTCTTTTTTTGGCGGAGGCATGAGACTTTTTTAATTGCCAAGTGGGGGCATGGTTGAGAACCACTGCCTTATAGCATTGCTTGAAAGCGTCTTTAATGTCTAAGTAAACAGCAAGTGCGAAGTCCTTGTAATGAATGATCGATTTGACATTGCCTACTATTTTTCGAAGAGCTAATGCAATGGATTTCCCTTAAATTTTAGTACAATACTTTTTGCATGGATTACCGATACACGTGATGTGAAGATCAAGAAGGCTATCGAGAACCTTAAAAAGACTAAAGGATCTAAAATCGTTTGCCATGATTGGGGTATGACCAAGTGCGAAGTGCAAACTTTTCCAAGTAATGGGACTCTTTATCTCACTGTCAATGATTATAGTGATACCATCCATTTTATCAAAAAATAATAACAACATATCCAGTTAATATTTTTCCAAAAAACTAGAAAATACCTAAATCATTTGAACTCACACCATTTAATGCATTTCCTTTCTAATTAAATTATTCAGTGAACACATTACAGATATTTTCCTACCTGTGCACCTGCAGAACAATATGCATTCCTTAATACCGTTCCGGAATATAATTTCTCTGTCTGTTACTAGATACGATTGGTGCTTAAGCATCCGCGCGCATTTCCAACAGTCGAGATTATAATTAAACGGCTTTTTCGAGGAAAATCCTCTCATCCTACATCTTAATTGTAAGATATTATCTACATAATAACCTTTGGAGACTTTATCTCTTGGCTGCTTTCCAATTTCCCTAGTTTTACGCGCGCGCTCAATGACAAGTAACACCCAAGAGTGTGCTACTTAAAAAGTACCGAGTTCCTTTGCGTTGCTCCTATCGAGGGTAGCAATGGGCTGGGTATATTTTATCCTTTTATCGTTATTAAAAATTTTTTTTTTTTTTTTTTTGTTCAACTACTATTGTACAGAGGAAGTACTTTATACAATATCTTCATCAAAAAACTATCATCGCACAAGGAGTCAGGATATAAAGGAGAAAGTAGAAAATAATGGAAAGTATAAGGATTATTTGCGAAAATTCCAGATTAAAAATGCTGTGCTGTGTGAAGCGACTTACGAAAATTGTCTCTTGTGTTAAATATAATTCAAGTGAAAGCTTTAGGTTAAACCATGGGAATTGGGCGGAAAAGAAAGAGAGCCATCGTTATTTTTTTTTATGTTTCAATTATTTTATTTTCATTGTAAGAGGACGTCGGGGATAAGAAGAAGAATTACTTCGATATGAAATTAATTGTCTTGGTTGGGAAAACTTAAACATACCGAGCAAAAAAAAAATGCAAGCAAAATGGTATGGTGTTAAGTAAGAACTGTTTCATTTTGGACGGTTGGTTGATTGGTTGAAACCGGTCCTCGGTGAAGGTGCACTTAAACCAAGAACAGGTCCATTGTGCTGCCAATCTATAAGGTGGGTGGGTCACCATATTACTCTGCGAGCCATTTACTCCTTATGAAGGACACAATCTTATACGTACAGTCATTGCTGAGATCGTTGAAAAAGTATTCACCCAATGTGACCTTTCAAATGTTTGCGATTGCGGGGCACGTGCATAGGTGACTTATGGTCACCTCTTCCTCTTCATCTCTACAGCCTATGCAGAAGTCATTGTGAGGAATGCCCAGTCTTTGGGCTACGAAGCTACACTCGATGTTTTGCGCCCTGTTTTTGAAGATCGCATTATCAGCCGCAGAGCTGATGTCGTTTGGCCACCTCAGAGCTGCGATTTAACACTGTTGGACTATTATTTGTGGGGTGCCGTAAAAGATAAGTGTTACGCCGGCAAGCCAGAGACAATTGACGCTTTAAAGGACAATATTCGTGAAGCCATTGGTGAAATTCAGCTGCACACAATCGATAATGTGCTTAAAAATTGGACCGATCGTGTAGGCTACTACATGGCCAGCCGAGGCAGCCATTTGAATGAAATTATTTTCCATTATTAACCGGAAGGATTGTACTTTCAAATAAAAAAAGAAATTTGAGAAAATATTCAGTAGTTTTTTTTATAGCATTTTAAAAAAAAAAAAAGTTATTTGGCGGACCCTTATAAGGTATTCATGCCGTTTAGACCTAAGGCCAACTCGTCAGCTTCACAATTCCCTGGTATGTTACAGTGACCCGGTACCCAACAGAGGGTGAGGTTGTACTGTCCAACGATCTCGTTCAGAGATACGCGGCTGTCCTTCATTGCGGTTTTGGAACCATCCGTAAAGATTGTCAGCGAAGGACATCCCGTTGTGTCCACTCAATTCTCTTGGGTAAGCATTTGTAGCCCATGTTGAAGTTGTGTTTACTGGGCAAGTGGTCGGTGAATTTTGGAAGATGGCGATGCCTCGATAGTATTCTGGCATGTACACTGGACATTGGAATTAGGAAACATTTTCATTAGTTTCTAAAAGTTTTAAAGGTAAGCTATGTATATAATCCTAAAATGATTTTTTTCTATAAATTTTAAAGTTCAATCCTTTTATCAGTCCACCGGCGATGCGGTAAGCTACAGGAAAAAAAAAATCACCGGAAATCATATCAATTTCCATGATCCGAAAAAAAAAAACAACATCTGGTGGGCACACTTGACTGAACAATCAAAGTACTTTGGATCCCTGATATATTTTTTCCACCCTTCTCTCTCTCCCTTCCCCGTCCGCCCACTGACTCCCCCATCAGACAGTCAAAAATTCACTATAATTCCATTTGCATTGAAAAACATCTGTCAGATACTTTCATTATTGATATATAAAATGGCAAACAGACCTCACATCTACGGTGGCAGTGAAGTAGTAGAATCACATCAACCTGTGCCAAATATCATTCTTCGATAATTTGATTGTTCTTGTGCCTGATTTGGATACATACCCTCAAACTTAGCCAGAAAAAAAAGCAACTCAGGGAGCAAGATAATCTCTTAGAATTTGTTTGCTCTAGCCGTAGGTGGAAATATGTATGTATATCCAACCAAAACGAAGCCATCATCCACTGTGTGTCTGCCAATAACAACTACAACAAAAAAAAAATATATAATAAAAATATAAAAAAAATCGAATCAAATATCCTGGAGGTGTTTTTCTCAAATTTAAGTACGAAATTGAGATTAAATTGCTCAACAGTATTGGTGTGCCATCCTCTATAGCTAGACTAAGCGCAGAGGAGTAATAATTCAATGGGAAAATAAAATTCACAATTGATTGTTGGATTCAATTGAAATGAGAGAGGCATCGTACCAATGAAATACGGTTTCTCTGTTCCTTGATGGGATTTGTTTTGTAGACTTGAATGTTGTTATTGATTTCATACGTTATTCAAGGAGTTGAGATATGTTTATGTTTGTGCAAATACACGCATGTATATATTTATTTACTTCTAATTGTGTATTACGAAATTATTTACATTACGAGTAAGTTATCATGATGTGAGTATTTCTATTATGCCTTACTACTGTTAAAGCTAAACAGCTCATTTAAAAGTGTATTATAGGCCGTTAAGACTGTGAGATTGGACTTGCACACCGGTGGAACCAGGCAGAACCTGGTGTGTTGCTTGGGTAGTTGACAGTAAAATCATCCGTATCCAAGGCTGTTGATCGCTTTGCAACTTTTTTTTTCTACGTGGTAGGGAAGCTAACCCTACAACACAACCAGTTCCTTGTTTTAAAACTCGTACGACAAGGGGCCGGATACACCGATGCCAGTAGTCCACTTCAGGGATTCGACCCATTGATCGTCCGCCACCATCTCGTTTTCAATAACCTACCTCAGTACTTAAAGACAGTACTTACTGACCTCAGCTCCACATATGTCAGAGTAGCTCGAATAAGGTATCCGCTAGTCTGTACATCCTCCTTCTGAGGGACTCTTGAAAGACTTCTGAGACGCATGTTTCAGCCGATCAGATCAACAAGAGATGCCACGTCCGGTTCGACACATATGCGTTGAAGTTCACCCTGCTGTGCTTGGCTGAGTGTTCAACTACATATAAATCGTCAGATTCAGCTTACAGTTATCAATAATTAAGTATCTACATTTGGTGCAAAGTCATAAAAACTGACGTATTTTGACTTCAGTCGAATGATTTATTTTGTTATGAAAATATTGCTCAGCATATTATGTCGATTTGACTCGAAATACAGAATGAACTTGAATGTGTGTGAACGAGAATGCATGCTTTTATGAAATATTTGAAAATAAATACGTAGTGCAGTAAAGGACTCAAAAAAGAACACAGCACACAGAACAACAAAAAGTTCAGTGAGATAGCACCCTAATAATGTGCATTGATGTTCATTCGTTTTACCTGTCCATCTCAGACGTCCAAAACGCAGTTTTTAAAGTAGGTCGATGTGGCTGTACAGCTCGTTTAGGTCGTCGTTGAACCCATCAACGCAAATGGGACCGAAAATCTTTCTTTCGAAATGATCAAGGATATCTTCATCCACTTTCAATAAAGTTCATGTTTCCGGGCTGTAAAGCAGCACTGGAATGACCAGGGTCCTATACAATCTCCTCAGTTCTTCGAGATAGGGTTTTACTGTTGTTCACTGAACTCCTTACCATCAGCCCAGAAGTTTGTACTAAGTTGCAAAATTTTTTGTAATTACTCGTACGATGCTAAGAATAATGGCAAACCGGAAACATATTTAATATATCATAAGGATAGTGAAAAAATATCTTAATTAGGTTTCATTAGGTCTGTTCCTGTACTGACTAAAACTACGAAAATCTACGAAATTTTACGAAAAATAGCGAATTCTTGCTCCCGTATGCCAAAGTTTCGTAGTTTTCACAGAAGAGAGAGCTCACAAGAGAATAAGAAATTTCTTTGGGCAAAAATATGAGTTCTGTCAAATGGTTGCGATGTTTTTAGCTGGCAAGAAATTTTGCTGTAAATCAATACAAAAAAGTGGACAGCTCTCCCGTACTTTTTCGGAGATTTGTCTTTCCTTGAGAGAATTTTGATCCCACTCTTAGAAATTTGGCAAGCTACGAACTTTAGTGCAGAAAGTACGGGAACATACCTATTATTTTCTTCTTCTGATGTGCATTTAAAAGAAAAAAATTAAAGCGAAATGGAATTAGGTATGTATTGACAATTACCTGGAAACCAACTCCAAAAGGATATTGAGACTGACTTCGATAAGAACCTTTAACAGCTACACTTAGAGAAAAGACTAAGCTGAACTTATAGAAAATTGTACTAATTTTTTCTTCAAAAAAAAAGAAATTGCCTGCGTACATAGTTTAATTAAATTTTTATTTTAATAAGAAAAGAGTTATGGCCTCTCGGGAAGCAGAATAATTAAGTTTAAATGTATTTTCTTCAGTTAAAATTCATCGGCGAGACGGGATTTTTATTAAAATGCAATACATATGAACCGCATTAATCCTTTCATTTGCCATTGTGAATCATTCGCTAAAAAGCGAGCCTTTCACACCAACAGGCACACAGAAGACAAGCGAGTATGAATCATGCAGGAAACGATAACGAAATTCACTTTGCGATACAAAATGAAATCGAATCATCATGGTGTTGGTATTCATGAATCTTTAGAGCAGACTCTCATTAAAGTTTTCACAAATCTTTGAAAAGTTGAAAAATTAGGTAGAAAGCCCAGAACACTGCAAGTACAAACAACAATTGCGACTTTTTTTATGACAGGAAAAAAGCAAAAACAAAAAGCTGTGCACTCACCAATCGAAATATTCACTGCCTTTTTCCAAATACAGTGCCAAGCAGCAAAGTGTAAGGGTAGATAATAATCATTTCAATGAATGTGAATGGGAGCTCGCTTCAGATTCGTTTTATGAGAGGCAATTACTTCTTCCAACGGAATACGAATGTGTGAAAAAAAGTGAATATTTCGAATCGCTCACAAAAGGAACTACTTGCTCCAAGTATCTAAAACCAAAGAAACAAATTTTCATTCCATGCCGATAACTAAAAGACTTTATCCCTCAAAATTTAAGGCTTAAATCCCTTTCACGTACAGCTAATAGTACCAGATAAACCACATCAAATTTACATACAACCAAAAGGCTTTCGGTACTGCATTCAATCAGATAAGAAGTATCATACCTACACAAACACTTCTGACAAGTTGAAACACCCCGCCAACCGGATCTACAATTCGCGTAATATATCAGTCGAGCTACAGCAATAAAAAAACAATAATAAAACCACAAGTTTTGTCCACAAAAAAAAAAACTCTATTTATATATCTTTAAATGGTTTTGCTTTTGCTTCGGAATACTCCACAAAAGACTTTCCGTAACATAGCATGATCCTTTCAAGACTTACAACATCCGCCTCAGCATGATGAGCTTTAGCAGGCAATTCACCAAAGCAACGCTCATATACACATTCAAGTTTATATAATTTTCTCTTCTTTTGAGTGTCCTCCACTTCGGATAATAATTTTCTTTCTAACACTTCCCCTTTAGCTTCGCTTGAATTGCTGTCATTGTTTCTTGGGCCTAGTTTTCTCTCGGCTGCTACATCCAATTGCTTAATAGCGGTTAATGTATCAATACATAAAATGTCGCTGGGAAGTTGCTACAAAACAAAACAAATAATAAAACACGACACTTAAAAAAAAAAAAAAAATACTACAACTGACCATTCCAATTTTAAGCAAAGCATGCTTCAAGACAGGAAAATCAAATCGATTGCCATTGTGAGCCACCAAACACACCGGTTGCGTTAAATGCTTCAAAAAACCGATTACAACATTTGCCGCGTTTTCATCGAAATATGATTCTCCGCTTAACATGCTGTTTGTCAATCCTACGGACAACGAAAAATATGCAATAATTGATTTAATTCTATTTTAAACTTTCAATCTTATTTACCAGTAATTTCAGCCGCAACCGGTTGAATCATCAGGCGCGGTTTGAAGACAAGTCTTAACTTATGTATAATTCGTGGGACGTCACAGTCTATTGAATTATTGTTTACATATTTAGCGGCAATACTATGAATAGCAATCTCTGTAATATTAACATTATCAAAATCACCACCCGGTAAACCAGTTGTTTCGAGATCTAAAATTGCAAACGAAGCAATTTTATTTGTTCTTGACATGATGGAGGAATCGGGAACACTATTTGGTTTGGTCTTTGGTGAATTCTTAAGAACGTACGTACATATCTAATGAATTATAAATAACAGGGTTACCGTGTTTCTTTTTTTGAATTTAGAAAATTTGATGAAATTAACACTTTTTTATGTTCCCATTCCCACCGAACTGAATCTTACTTATTTCGATGAAATTTTACGAAAACTGAAGAGAGGACGAATGCAATGACATTTTGCGTACGTGACGTCGTACACGAAAACAGTTGATTGTAGGAACGAAAACAAAGTATGACGATGAAAAGAAAGATTGCTGTGTGCCTGATATACATACACACATACAAAGAAAATGTGAAACTTGGGCTTTAATTTAAATACACGTAGTTTACTTTTTATCTCATGATCAATTTTATTGTGCAATATGAAATATTATATATTTGAGCGTCTGTAGATCATACTTAAGGGTTGTACAATATATTGAGCAAATCAAAATGGTTTTGATATTTACTTTGCAATATAGAAATATTGTATCGTGTATGGACGATATTGCGCAATATTCATTCGATTGTGTGTCGTTGTGAATATTGCGTGGTGTAAGGGCCCCAGAAGAGAAGACGTAGAGAGAAACGGAAAAAATGTATCTACACCAAACTTACTCGTCAAATCAAATCACTACAATTTCTAAAGACAAACTCGGTTCATATACAAACCTTCAGTGAGAATATAAAGTAAAACTCCAATTATGACATATGGAAGATATAGAAATATAAACTGGATTTGCAGAGAGTTAATATTAGTCTTCACTAAAATATTTATGGCTTGAATTTTGGGGGTGAAATTCTCTCAAAGAGTACTAAATACTAAAATTATGAAAAAGCATACAACAAGATCAAGTTGAAACTACACTGATTTGAAAGATTTGATAATTTTCATAAACATTAGGTCCGTTCGCGTACCCTCCCAAAACAGCGAATTTTTACGAAACTTTACGAATTTCTACGAAAAGCTGTTCGCGTACGGAGAATTTTCGTAGTTTTTCACAGAAGAGAGCGTTGTCAAACCAGTATATTTTCAACTTTTTCTTGTTCAACCCGTTCATTAACTTTTTCGTAATTTTAGTTTCCTCTGAGAGAATTTTACCCCCTCTGTTCGAAATTTGATAATCTATTAATCTTAGTGCAAAAAGTACGCGAACGGGCCTAAGCTTAAATAAATTTCTTACTCTAAAATTCGTAGCATGACGAAATTTCCAACATAAAGTAGATATTTTGTGGAAAATTATTCACTATCAATATTGCGATACAGTTTACCCGAATTGATATTATCTTCTGTTCTTTAAAGAACATACAATGCTTTTAGGTCATTTTAACCATTTGCTTTGTCCAGAAAAAGAATAAATTAAAAGAGATTACATAACTTTTAAATCCACCTGTTTATTATATTATTAATTAATATGCCTTTCTTGAACGAACTAGTTCACTCCAATGTATATTTCCAAGATTCAATGCGTCAATTTCAAGTTGATCCAAAGGTGCTACCGGTATAACTTTTCGTTCCAGGCGACGTTGTTGCTGTTCCTCAATCAATCGTTTACGCTTTATAGCGCTGATATCATTGTTATTGGGCGTCAGGAATATCTTTACATTTTCAATGGATCGATCGCCAGGGAAAATCCTGTTTTTCTCTAATGGAGCCATTGGATCATCTCCGTATAGAGCCTTATACTTTTGCGAATTAACGAGCATGGTTATTTGAAATTGTGCAACAGCTCCAGCCCAACTATAGCCAACAAAAACTTCACGAGACAAGAAAATGAACTCATATCTCTAATAGTCAAAATTCTTTCTACACTTACGAATGTAAAATCCTCCAGCTAGTGTCAGACCAATTAAAATTCCCAAATTTACAATTTTCTTTAAAATAACCATAGTTATGATGTGCGCCGTTAATATTCCAATAAATTTCACAAATTGTGTGAGTATATATGGCAAGAGATAGAATTTTTTTAACTGAAATTTTGTTGAATTAGTTTGGAAAATGTATCTTTTTTTTGTTGAACTTTACCTTCAAAGACCCATAAGCAGCTAATAAACAAGCCGTCATATGAATTACAAGCAAAACATTAAAAGTTATCATATAGTTTTGAGTACCTAATATGTGAAATGCCAAAGTATACTAGGTTAGAAAATGAGAAGAAAATATTCCACATACGCTCCGATAGCCCGTCGAGAATTTTCCGAATTACAGGATCTTGACTACGTTGTTCGTCACGTTCTATGAAATTTTTCGTTGACTTGAAAATAGCTGATCCATGTACGGCTAGCAGTATAATGGCAAGCATTCCTTCGAACTTTAAAGATTTTATGAATTATTTTCTTTTTTTTAATGAAATCAATCTTACCATAGAATATATTGCTGAAACTATAACTCCCAATCGAACGGAACAATAAAAACAAAACGTTTCCATCCAAATCATTTTGATGCAATAAGTCCCATTGTGTTGGTATTAGTCAGACTGTTTGTGAATATTTTTCAAAGGACAATATAGATTTAACCATACGATAGATTTGAACACGAAAAATCCATTAGATATGCCTTGATTTCGGCGGACGATTGACAATCGGAGAATGCATTGTGTTTTGATTGACTACGCGTGGGGTGTTGGTTTCCTGTTGCACGACAATACTTATCCTGTGGAGGAGTTGAAGGGATTTGATTGGGGTTTTATTGAGCTTTAACAATTGATTTTTTCTTTCCACATTACGTCAGGCTATATCTTGTTCATATGATGTGGGGCAAAAGTTATGACCATTATTTATTTATAACTTAAGAATTTAAATGAGACATTAATTGACCTAAGAGGGGGATTACCCTCATATATAGATCCCATGTTAATAAATTTATTTCTAATATAACTATAGAATTAGTATATTAAGTGCCTTTTACCAACGTACATCCTCTGTCCTCTGTTTTTAGGCAAAAATTAATTAAAATTATGTACTTCATTACCTTTTTATAATTGCAGAATGGTAAGATCTAAACTGTAAAACATAGAAGACCCAAAATTGTCAAGGCAGTGCAACACATAGGTAAAATATTATTTTTTAGAAATAATATTGAGTCTGTAGCACATACAGCAGCACATGTAGTAATTAACAGCGCGTTGTTACTCTCGGCATTCAGCTGTGGTATATTGGATATACACGGGGGTTGTAAGACCCATTCTGACATATGGTTCACTAGTATGGTGGATGGTACTTGAGAAGCAATATCAGCTATCAAACCTCACCAAAATCCAGAGGGCGGCATGCATCGGAATAATGGGATCATTGAGAACAACACCGACGGCGGCAATGGAAACCATGGAGCCTGTTTAGATGTTGACTCAAAACTCGGCTATGTCGGTAGTTTGTGGGTAAGAAGAGTGAGGGGTAAAGAGAGGGGGAGAGTCATGAAGAAAATAGAAAAATCGAGGAGAGTCGCGTTCTACATCCGAAATGTTCCGTTGCTATTCCATTTTATCATTACTAGTGCGATCGTTGAGGAGGGTAGTTCGCACATAAAATAAGTATTTGGACGAGAGAACGCACAAAAATACAGAAGTGTTTCAATTTACTCATTCCCTCCCCTATACTTTATCAAAGTAGTGCAGGAGTGAGCACTATTGCATGTAGACACGACATTACTCTTTACTACGTAGTCGAGTCATCATCAAAACAGGCTCATGCTTAGTTTCATTCCGCTTGACATTTATTGTAGTAGTCTGGCAGCCAAAACTGCTATAAGATTGAGGGAAGGTCGATTGTGGTCATCAAACTCCTACTCCTATTCTATCCCGATGGGAGGCTACCAATAGATTGACGGAAACAAATCATATGAACCCGATGTTAACATTCGAAAGCAGATTCAAAGCAAGGATTTCTGACAGAAGTTACTGGAAGAACTGGAGGACTAAAAAGAAAAAGGAGTTGGCATTCTATACCGACGGTTCTAAGATGGACAGTGGTACAGGAGCCGGAGTTTATTGTGAAGTCCTAGGAGTAAACTGCTCCTTTAGAATAAACGACGACGGCAGCGTCTTTCAAGCCGAAGTCACTGCCATTACGCAGGCTGCTGAGATTGTACGTGAGAGTAATATCGTCGGACAAACGATAACTGTCTATATAGACAGCCAGGCAGCCATTAAGGCTCTGGACTCTGCTATAACTCGGTCGAGGCTGGTGAGAACCTGCAAATCACTTTTAGACGAGATATCCAGAGCCAATACGGTGACCCTCAGTTGGGTACCAGGGCATATGGATATCGAAGGTAACGAGAAGGCGGATGAGCTTGGTAGGAAAGGGTCGACGCTGCACATATCGCGGGCCCTTCCCTTTGTAGCAGCCCCAGTCAGCTCTGTTAAGAAAAAAGTAGAAGAAGAAGCCATCGATCGTGCAAACAGACGCTGGATTCATCTGGATACATGCGTAACGGCCAGAGCTCTATGACCGGCCTTTAGCAAGAAGAGATCATCCACTCTGGTTAAACTCAGTCGTCATAATGCACAAGTTGTTTCTGGCGAAATTACCGGCCATTGTGTCATTGGCCTTCACGCAGAGAGACTCGGTGTGCTGAATAATGACTTTTGTAGAAGCTGCAGAGACGAAGGAGAAATCGAATCGATTCGTTACCTGCTGTGTGACTGTTCTGCCCTATCTGTTAGAAGAAAGAGAACTCTTGGGAGTCATTTCTTCTCGGAGCTGGAGGACTTAGGCAATGTTAAGCTGGTGGACCTCCTGAGATTTATGTATATTATTTGATTATTGATTTTCACCGTGAGAGGAAAGGAAAGGGGAGAACAACGTCTGCTAATCTAAAATAAAATTTTGTGTAATCTACAGCCATTTACTGCAGTAACTACAACAGGAACTGTAGAAATTACAAAAAAGTAAAATCAGTCGGCTGTTTATATTTATAGCATGTTGAGGAGTTTACAATTAGAAATAAGTCCAAAGATAGAAAACCGTGCATAATAAATTTCTACCATTTATGTGGACCCTCTAATTTTTTTTACTTAATATTCTATTTTACAGCAAAATATGAATCCATTTTTGTCGCCATATGTCAAAAAATAATTAAGTATGGACTTGTGTATCTAGTGAGAGGTTCCATGATCAAGTCCTAGCCAATCAAGTTCCACAGTCCAATTTATAATTCGCATTAAGCATACATATGTATATTTGCACACAAACATGTAAGAAAATATTATAAACCACAGACGTAGCTAGAAACGGTAATAATTTGGACAACAACCGTCCAATTGGATTCTAAAACCAATACTTTTTTGTCAATTTTTTTTAAGTTGTGAAATCTTTTGCCAGCCAAAAACAACACACCCATTTGACAGAACTTATATTTTTGCGCAAAGAAATTTCTTGGTGTAAAATTCGCAACATGGGGAAATTTCTTACTCGTCTGCGATCATTTTTATTTGGCGTTTTGTTTAAGTCGATTTTGTGAACAATTTTCGTAACATCTTTAAATTTGATAAATATTTCCAAAATTTTGTTTTAGCTGTCGGCGAGTAATGTCGGATACAATAAATGCATTCGTGTTCAAACATAAGGGTCGGTACGCATACTTTTTGCACCAAATTTCTCAGATTATCAAATATCAAAGAGTGAGGGTAAAATTCTCTCAAAGTGAACTAGAATTACGATAAAGTAAACAAGCGAGTTGTACAGAAAAAAGTTAGAAGTACACCAATTTGGCAGATTTGACAGTTTTCACAAACCAGTTCAAAGATTTTTTGCACCAAAATTTGTAGCATGAAAAATTGATTACTCTCTCGTGAGCGTTCTTTTAAACTTTGAAAATTGCCCATACGAGAACAGCTTTTCGTAAAAATTCGATGTTTCGAGAGAGTACGCGAACGGATAACAGATAATTTTATTATCATTGATTAGACAAAAGCATGCGATTTTTCTCTTTAAAATTAAAGTTGTTGTGAAATATTGTAGTGGCTATCTTATGGGAATAGAGAATTGAATGTTCCTCTATATACATATGTACATATATTAGAGGTAATTCGTTTATAAATACTTCTCATAATTTATATAATTTTCATAGCCGAAGACCTTCGATGGTCAGGCTATGCAGCTAACTTACAAATTTAATTATAAGTTAGACTTTAAAGATAAAATAAAATAAATAAATAAATACATCATTTTCAATGGCGTAAGCTTAGCAGAAGTTTATTTTTATCATAAAGCATTCTTTAAGAACATTCACGGTTCCCCGTAGACGACGTAGAAACTTTAACGCCGATTATTGAATCCGGCAGACCTGTGGAAGGCATCTTTTTCTATTTTGAGCGTTTTGCTGAAAATGTAGGTTATTTGGCAAGTGATTGAATGTCGGTAAAATATTGCCACTAATAATAAATATAAGCCGACTTATAACTGGCATCGATAGTGGTAGGAGTAGTAAGAGCTATCAAATGTAATTATAATAGACACCATCTCAGTACTTCCGATAACTGTAGACCACCTACTGAAGAGCGAGTTTAAAATTAGAATCCATTTAGCATCATATGTATTTTATTATTCTATCAATTAGAATCTATACAAATGTATGTAGCTTACGTTTATGTCAAAAAGTGGTGAAATAATCGTACATCTTAATAAATTAAGTCAAATTAAATATCTGTGTCATTGTTTACAAGCTCATATAACCTCCAGTGCTTTAGTTTAGCACTTATTTAAGTTTAAGCTTATTAAAGAAAAAAAAAAAAAAAACAATAACTCCACTTAACCTTAGAGTACAACTTTTCTTCGTCTTTATTAAACAGTAATACTTTCACTATGTACACAATGTATCTATGCGTCTAAAGTAACACTGATTAAATTAAGAACTAAAAAACAAGGTACGTTATGGTGTGTATTGACGAGAAATCAATTTTGTTTTAAGTTAAGTGCCAATAAATGGTTTTTGCCTCTTGTGGCAAATTTTTGCATAGCATTCATCTTTATAGGTCTTTACGTACAGAAATTTAAAAATAAATTAACTAAACCTAGATGAATGACTATGTCACAGCGTAACTTTGTTATCTTCAGCCGTTGCTGATAATGATGGAGGTGGTGTTGCCGCAGCAACAGCAACTGGCAGCGAGGTTAAAAAGCTTCCTTTGGTTAC
Source organism: Chalcosyrphus nemorum (assembly GCA_949716465.1). Taxonomy (NCBI): domain Eukaryota; kingdom Metazoa; phylum Arthropoda; class Insecta; order Diptera; family Syrphidae; genus Chalcosyrphus; species Chalcosyrphus nemorum. The sequence goes on along the minus strand of OX454332.1, from coordinate 67,832,326 downwards.
TGATTCAATCGCATTCTCTACAGTTCCTGCTGTAGTTACGGCTTCTTCAGTAGACTTCTCTGTAAATATCCAACGCTTTTTGTTGACCAAGAAAAGCACCATCAGAGCGGGCAAATGGAGCAGCGAGAACCGAAATAGTTTACGTGAACTACCACTGTCTGATTTTTGATAGAATCTCCAAGCTGAAAGATAATTTCATAACGACAAGAACAAGATTATATTGAATATCTTACCAAGATAGCAAAAGTATGCATTGAGTGGCAAGGTCTCTAAAGCGAACCATGGATTTGTGACATCTAGCAGAGGTGCTGCCAATGAAAGGGCTGCGATGCCGCCTGTATATCTCAATGCAGTTCGTCGACAAAGAGCAGGATTGGTGACAGCCATCATTCTGTAGCCGGCCCTAGAGTAATCCGGCCGCAGGTTCCACGACAACGCATTGAAATGCGGAAACTGCCAGGCATAGAGTAAACCGGCCAAGATCCACGCTCCTGTATCCAGAGTACCAGCACATCCAGCCCAACCCATCAATGGTGGAATAGCACCGACAAATGAACCCACCCAGGTGTTCAGGATACTTACGCGCTTCATTGGTGTATAAATGGACGTATAAAGGAAAAGATTACCAGCGCCCAGTGCAGCCGTCAAACCATTTACTCCAAAATACAACATCGCCAAGCCTGTGGATGCTGAAACTATCGCGAAACCGATTGCATGTGCCGGTGTCAGTTGACCAGTGACTAGAACACGATTCTTAGTTCTTGACATTTGTGAGTCGAAGGGTACTTCATGGTATTGATTGATGGAATTTGCGGCAGCCGACATAAGACCCGTCCCCACAGAGCATAGCACGAAAGTGGCAGGATCGAAGGCAGCTGGAGCCATGGCGTAACCTGCCATCGATGTAATCACAACGAGAGCTGAAAGATATTACAAGATTATTAAAAAAAATGTGTAAAGCAGAGCTTACAGCTTAAAAAGGATAAATACATATTAGGCCTAACATGTTAGGGATCATAGGAAGCACTGTGTACCGCAAGCGATACCTACGCGTACCTCCATTTGATAGACATATAATGTAAAGGAGCAAATAGTCCAAAACGGTCTTTGAAATTGTTAGGGTAAGCTATTGCTTGAAAACTCAATAGAATACGAGATTTACGATCATAGGTGCCCTACCCCAAAAATCTTCTTTTTTTTAAAAAAAAAAAAAGCTATAATTAATTACTCCCTTACATGTCAGTCGAAATTTCGACAACTTCTTATAGTTGCTAAGCAGCTTCCCCTGTTCCAATGATGGACTTGCCATCCATGGCAGTCGCTCGACCTTGTCCTTCACTGGGGCTACCGGTGGTAGAGCACTAACGCGTCTTGATGTATCCAAAGTGGCGGCATTTGCGACAGGTATTGCCACCGCATGCACTAGATCAACAGCAGATGTTGATGACACTCCATCAGCTGCTGTGGGAGCAGCATCAGCTTTTGCTGGTACTCTACTGGCGGCATACTACAGAAAAGAAAAAAAATAACAAAAAACAAAAATAGAAGACAAAATTTACGTTATCAACGTTTACATAACCATCTCAAGAGGTCTTCACTCTTACTCTCAGGTGACAGCAGCTCCAATGACGTCCGAGTTCTTGAGGAATTCTCCTCGTTCCCAACACGAATTGAAGCATAATAACAAAAAAGGACGTTGGCAACTTACATTCGCTGCATTTCTACGATGAATTAAATTTTCTCAATTTGAATTCACGAATGGAAAATTGTAAACAATCCGAGGGGAGGAGTATTTTTCTTTTTTTTCGCAAACCAGCGGTCGATGTGCTCCACAGTCGATTAGAAATGACGTTTGTGGTTTGACAAATCGTGTACACGCGCAAGAGAGGGTAGATGTGAGCGAGAGAAGTATATAAACGAAGGTACTAGAATAGCTTTTAGAACTGTATTGCCGATCTATGCAGGTAACCACCATTAAGGCCGGTATTCATCGACTAATCCTAAGCGGAGTTATGAAACAACCAATCTTGAGTTAGAAGCAATAATCGTAATATTTTGAAAATTCCAAAATAAACTTGACATCGAATTTAAATGACAGTGAATTACGACTTGATACTTACTATCAAAACCACTTTGTTATACAAGGATATTGCGATTCCTGGATATCTAAATATATTTATGCGTCTAAAAACTCTCCTGTTTTATTTTAAGTCAATTCCAATGCATAAAATATGGGATTCACATTGAGAATAAGTTATTTTTCAATATCTCAAAACTTTCTGCCAGCAATCCTCTTTCTTTGAACACATGCTCTATGTAGTCAATTCCTAGCAGCGTTTTATGTACCTAACATCTGTTGTACATCTGTCTTTGTATACTTTGGAATTTGCGGGCAAACGCTATCATAAATGCAAAATATGCTATTTTAGTTAGAAGTTACATTTTCACGCTCTTTTTCGCCATCAAAACATCTGCCAGATCTACCTGATCGTGCGATAGTCTTCGTCAGTGAACTGTATAGTGCAAAATGGCGAATTCGAAATGGTTTTAGGCATTTTAGGGAACTTCTCTCAGTAAACAAAAGCAAGCCATAATCTTTGCACCCTTGTACCTGCGTTTTATGTACCTACCTACCTACCTCCTGTTATTACCTTCCATTGTTTGCAGTCAAGCATGCGCATTTATTTTTTTTGCAAACGAGTTTCACAGAAGAAAAAAACGTGAAAGAGATTTCGGTAAAAACGATTTTATTTGCTTGTTCTAAGAAACTAATGTGGTGAATGGTACCCTTCGACTACATTGTATGCAAAAGAAAATGAAATAGTTAAATTTTAGCGCCTCAATTGATTTAAATATCTGCCTTAAGTAGATTTCCGCCAAGTTGTACCTTCTCGCCCGGTTTGAAAGCGGGCATTCCCAGATATGGACATGTAGAGCAACGAAAAGCGTCCCCTAGGTAACACTGTAAGGAATAAAAACGTTAAATTTCATTTTTTATTCCGACTGTTCTCCGCTCAAAACTTACACTTCCACAGCTTGATTTTGCATTTTGTGTTTCTACAACTACTTTGCTCTTCTCCGCCTCCAGTTCTTCAGCCAAGCCACATGAGCAGTTTTTGCAAGCCTTTCTCTTGCCAGTGGTTCCACAAACTAAACGAAATAGTCAGTTCCATTTAATTCAAATGCTGGCTTGTACGTACCTCTTAAAGATTCTGGATCAGGTTTCACCTTGTCCTCTTCATCCAATAGATCGTCCTCATCGATAGTCTCTTCCTCGTCGCCATCGTTGGCATCAATTTTCCATACCGCAGCAACATCCTTCTTAGCAAATGACAGTTTCATGGAAGAACCTACTTCGTAGGCCGGCTTGGCGCAGGTTATTGAATCGCTGGCCTTCTCTATATTGATGAAGCCTGATAGCTTTAATTCTTGTGAAACACTATCAGCACTGCCCTCGTACTTTTGCAAATAAAGTTTTCCAGAGGGCTTTACAAGGCTTAGTAACTTGACAAATGCGTCGGATGAGCGTGCACCCTCGACAACGATAAGATCAAATGATGAGTTCGGATGCGACGCTGTCCAAGAAAATGGGGAAAGAGATTAGATTTGCGATTCGCTAAGTCATTGGGAAACTTACCAAGCGAGAGCCTGTCGATGTTTTCTACTAGTACTTCACCACCAGTCACAGCCTTGATTTGATTGATACTCTTCTCCATACTCTCGGGCGTTGTATTGGACCATATAAATAAAGTTTTCTGTAATCCTTTGAAGTTTTCCATTATTGCTATGTTCTTTTTGAATTTTTCTTTATTTGTGAATTAATTGACGTCAAGAACGAAAGAACCATCTACCGATGGAGTTTTCTAGTGAACTGTGTTGACAAATGATTTCTCATTTGTCAGTTGAAAAGTCACGTTCGCACAGAGAGTGCTGCCAGGTTTTGAAAAAGGGTACGTCTGTGCGTTTACAGAGTAAAGTGACATTGTCATCTTGAAAATGGTTGTAATTTGGAAAATATGTTAAGTAAACGGCAAAAAGAACCTATTCAACTGATTTACTGATTATAGTATCGGTCAGATTCATTAAAGAAGGATCTTATTCATTCTATACGAAGAGATGGTTATGCGATAGTAGGTGCTACTAACCCAAAACAGAGAATTCCTAAGATTTATTTCGTAAGATGTTCGCGTACCGTGAATTCACTGTTGATGGACTTAGAACATAGACTAGCAAGTACTTATAAAATTTAAGGGCTATAAAACATGTTTTTATGTGCATTGAGAGATCCGTAGGTCTACCGTATCGCCACTTTCTGACCTATAACGCTATGTAGGCCGATGAACTAAATAAAAATTTGTTATTTTCTTGCACCCATCTAAGTGCTAAGGAATGGTGAAATATTATGACTTCCTTAGGCGGTCAAATAGGACTTTCCCTTTCCACCCACTGCCGAAATTGCCCTGTTATAACCTGACTATAAGTTTTTCGCGTTATCTTTTTCATTTCTTTTGAACAATATGAATATTATTTGCAGATTGTTATTCCATTTAAAACAACAAATTGTAAGCACAGCATCTACAAAATGGCTGCACGCAGAACTGTCAACCGATATGCCCAGAACTGTACTTGTATGGGTGAGGTCACATTTAATTTAGGTGAAACGTCAAAACACATGCGTTTTTAGTGAATTTTAGCTTTGCGAAGAGTTATAATCGAACGAAATTTCTTCTCGCACGCTGTCAAAATCCGAGCGCGCCCATAATTGCATTGAAGAAACACTACCGTATGTCATATTTTTTCGTACGATGTAGCCATCATCAGCGCTTCGTACGGAATATGCGTATGAAACTGCTCTCAACGTGTGGAGGCAAAAGTGAACGAAAATCGACGAAACTCAAGAAAAAGTCATTATGGGTGCAGTATACAAATTAGGGTCCGTTGACGTACATTTTGCACTAAAATTCTTTTTGCTCTCTCTTGTGTAAAAAGCTACGAAAACTCTCCGTACGCGAACAGCTTTTCGTAGAAATTCGTAAGTTTTCGTAAAAATTCGCTGTTTCGTATGACTACGTACGAACGCGCCCAGGACTTAGTTCAATTATGATTGGCCCTTTAACTGCGAGATACTGACGATACATTGACATTTATGACTAGAAAAGTTCGTCTGGGTTAGTGCAACTGTAAATCTGCCTTTCTGAACGCGGGCATGAAGTTCTTTGTTAGTATGATGCTTATGAATTAATCTTCATTTATTTTCTGACATCAGCAATTAAATCTGCTTAAATATCCATTTGTTGTCCGTTTTCATTCCACAAAAAGAAAAGTTTTTCAAATTAATACAAAATAATTGCTTTATTTCATTTTCTATAAGTTTGTATAATTAATTAATAATATTTCTCACTACAAGCTTAAATATAAATTTTCTCTTTAACAAAACATACAAACAAATTACAAAAGACAGAAAAAATATACTAAAACACATAACTGTGCAGAATGGTCAATATTATCTTCTGTTTTCTTAACTTACAATGTTGCACATTTAAATCAATACGAATTAAAACAAGAAATGAAACGCTGATATTTTCATACAGCAAACATTTCTGAAATATTTTGTTTGTCTTACAAAACAGCCAGTTAAATATAATTTTTATTAAAAATATACATTTCACATACAAAAAAAAAATAGTCATTCTATTTTGCTCATTAAAACGGATACGGCTTTTCACAATAATATCAAAAGTAACCACAAAAAACTAAGAAAAAAATATAAATTTAAGGAAAAGAAGAAGGCTCAAAAATATATTTTATTTGATATATTGCTCCATTTCTGTAATTAGTTTTTAAATTTTAGTTAAATTTTTTCATATAGCCATGAATAGATAAAACCATTGCGGTCTAATCGACTATTTAATGCTTTGGAATTGGTTCTATCTGTTCGGTGTTTCTCGCTACAAGCAAATTTAAATATTTTTCGTTGTCTTCCATCGTCGATAAGTTAACATTTATCGCTTCTACTTCAGCTCTTATATCATGTATTAACATTTTATTATTCTAATTATCTAGGTTTTGTTTAGTACTTCTGAGTGAGGATACTAACGATTGATTTTTATTTTATTAATTTTGATTTAAAGAATTTTTTTCTTTTGCTTTTGAAGCACGCTTTGTATCAGTTGAGTATTGATTTGCGCTTGCAACAGTACAAAAATAATATAAGGAGACCATGAATTAATGATTTGCACTGCACTAGAAACTATTAGAAGTAGTTTACGATTAGGTTTTGCTGTGATTTTTTGTGGTTTCTGAGTTAGTAATTCGAAAATGTCAAGAATAACAAACAACTCGGAGTGCAAAGGGTTAAATATTCGTGGAGTGAATTTTAATTTCGAGAAATAATTTATTCGAGTTCGGATTTTGAGATTCTCGGTCTAAAAAAATACAGTTTATAACAAGACTCATTCTTGCACCTGAGCAAAGGAATCCAAAGTTATTAAAAAAGTCCATAAAGATAGCGTGACTAATATTTATTTTTGGCTTGTACTAAGTGTAAGTCTTCATTAAAGGGACTGTATAAATCTACTTATGTCAACGCTCATACACTCTAAATCATTCTTAAGTACAATCACTGTTGGTGACTCTCAAATTGAAGACATTTTGACTTTTATAGAGGAGAGAGCGCACCTTTACAACAAGCAACGTAGAAAATTAGTCCCTGATTCAAGTTTACTACCGACTTTGCTTACTTAATCGACTGATTAGTTCCCCTATTTCATACTCATACTCATGAAGCTTGCTGACACTACCTTTATAGTGAGCGTGACGTATCCTTGACGAATAGATTGCCGGGTTCTACACCTTAGAGAAGTTCAAGCACATAACTTCTTCTTACCTCTAATTGTCCGAGTGAAATTGTCTAAAAGCGTCTTATGTCAGTTCAAGCCTAAGGTTTGATTCCTATCTTAACAAGTTAACCTACTTCAGCAACTGGGAAAGAAAACATTGGAATGAGTTTACACGAAATTCTTCGAGTCTATTTTATGGTTTTCGCGCGTGTTAAAAGCTTAAGAAACAAAAAAGAACAAAAAACTAAGTCCAGACAGGGAAGTGTAACTTTTCTATTTATTTAAGTAGACGCGATTTGAGCCCAACTTACGAGCACTCTAGTACCTGTACTATAACTTATCTAGATGCACAGTTTGTTTTTAGGAATATAACTTGTTTATTAATGTGCAAATTTCTCCCCAAAAGTATTCGAAGTTGACTGTTTGTTTAATTTTACGATCTACAGTAAACGCGCAACAATAGTTTCAGTTTTTTTTTTGTTTTATTTGTTGTAGTGGTAGGTATTACTCTTTTTTGTTAAATATTTTTATTTGTTTTGATTTCTTAGGCACGTGCATTGGTTGATATACTTTATTTAATATTATTTATTAATTTAATAAATTTGTTTTTTTTTTTATTATTATTAATTTTTGCCTATACTATTTGCAGTTGCTTACTTTTAAAGAATTAACAAACGTTTTATTGTTTTTATTAAAAAATAACGATGCTTATTAATACCTACTATACTTTATACTTAAATGTATTTCATCTTACATTGGTTTTGTTTTAAAACTTATTTTTTTCGAGATAATTACAAGTTACTTTTTGCCTCCTATGTGTGTATTGTATTGCAGTTTTTCTTTTGTTTTGAATTTAGTTGACTCTTTTATTCGCATTACTTGTTTCTCTAACTAAAGTCGAGTGTTATAGTTATTATTTTTTTCTTCATTAATAATTTGTTCTTATCTTAAAGACAATTGCTTGTTAAACGCGCGATGCAATTAATAACATTATTTTTTGTTTTGAATCACCCGGAATATCACAAAATGAAAATAAATGAAAACGCCTCACGAAAATGGTGCCGGAAGTATTAGTGGATCGAAGGTTTTTGCAAATTCTACATATGTGTCTACTTTGCGGTAACCCCATAGCTCCAGTGCTTTTGTGCAGGAATTTTGAATGTTTTCAATCTGAAAATAAGATATAAAGAACAAAATTAATAAAACAAAATATGAATTCGGTAAAGTGAGTAGAAATTGTGCATTGAAAATTCACAATAAGGAATAATTTTAAAAATATATCACTAAATTCTATGGTGGGCCGGAACGTCCACGGACCATGACTTGAGGGTATGCACCAGGAATGTACAAACTCTGTCCTCTCGCAGTATAAGGCAGATATTACTGCGATCCAGGAGATACGATGGATATGCTCAGGTATGCAGAACAGACGTAGCACCAGAGCCTCATTTCAAAACATCAGCCTAATATGTGCACACACCCCTATCGAAAAAGCTGAAGACCCTGTCAAACAGGAATTTTACGACCTCCTGGACGGAGCCTACGGAGCTTGTCCGGAGTACGATGTAAAACGTTGACTCTGACCACTATCTTGTTGCAGCTAAATTCAGAACCGACTGACCTACCAGAAGAAGCTGGAAATCGTCAAGAAAATCTTAACGTTGGACACCTTACCAGAAGAAGGCGGAGCCTACAAAGAGCACCAGGCCGAGAAACTCTCTGCACCCACCACAAACGCTAACAACCAGTGAACATCATCAAAGACCTAGCCGTGGTGACCACCCTTGGCTACCAATTACCAACAAAAAGGAGCCCTTGGTATAATGATAAGTGCGCTCAGGGAAGATGATAGAAGATGCACACAAGAAAGCGTTGCAGCGCAAAACAGGATCACCGAGAGAGGAGTACCGGACCAGAAGAAGGGAAGAGAAGAGAGTTTCAGATTCCCAGCCCAAGAATTTTTTTATCGGAAAGCGAAGGCAACCTAGTCACCGGCGCACAGGGAATTGTTGATGTGTTTAAGCAACTCTTCCAGCAGTTACTGATAGGGCAAGAAGGGAACCCACATCCAGTCAATGAAGAACCAACGACTCCACCTTGTATTGAAGAAGTTACGAGTAATGCAGCCATCAGGAAATTAAAAAACAACAAAGCCGCTGGCTCTGATGGGCTTCCAACTGAACTCTTTAAATACGGAGGTGATATCTTGTTATCAATCACGTATGGGTCGAGGAACGTATGCTCGGAGACTGGAGTATCAGCTCTGTAGGCCCCAAAGGCGATCCTATGTCTTGTAAGAAATACCGAAGCATATCCCTGTTAAATGTCGTTTATAAGATTCTATCCAACGTATTGTGTGAATGTCTAAAAGCTTTCTGCAACACAATAATGGGCACCTATCAGTGTGCCTTCCTGCCCGGCAGATCGACAATAGTCCAAATTTTCACACTCAGACAAATCCTGGAAAAGTCCAACGAATTTCAAGTCGAAACCCATCACCTTTTCATCGACTTTAAAGCCGCCTATGACAGCATTCATCGTCTTGAGACCAAGTTGTCCCAGATGCCAGAAAACGTGGAAAAAGAAGAAAAATGGCAAAATAACTTGGTACTATACTGATGGCATTCATAAGTTATTATACAAAATGGAGATCCAAAACTCTAGTCTGTTCACAGCTTTAAATGCTTGACTGTCCGGCGGACTTTATAGTTTACTATTTTTCTTAGGTAAGGCGCCCTAAGAGTTTCTTATCTTTAAATTAGAAGGCTCATGTATGCCATGAAATGTCCATCCGCCATCGGCTTATGTTGAAAGGAAATTGGTTATCATCGAATAGCGCTCGCTACTGACGGTGATGGTCTGGCCAAATTCAATGGAAATGTCCATCCGCCCGCGGCTTATGATGAAAGGAAATTGGTTATCATCGACCAATAGCGCTCGCCACTGACGGTGATGGTCTGGCCAAATTCGTTCTTAAAGAATTAGGACTGATGATGTCGCCAGTCCAGTCCATTTCGGTGGATCTCGTGTGAATTATTATTGTCCCAAAATTTGCTTTTTGACGAACCCATTCATCCAGATATGGGAATAGTCGTTGAATAAGATTTTTGACGAAGCGCGCGAAATTATGCCCAAATTGAAACACTTTCATAAATCAATTTAATTATTTGCTCATGTTGTTGAAGGCTATAACTCTTCAAATTGATTTGGCAAAACAGACTTAATAAAGAACAGCCAATTTGACAGATGTAGCCTCAACAATATGGTCGCAATCACCTGTCAAAGTTTGGAAATCCCTATTGGAAGACCCTTTATGGTTTTTAATGTTGCCAGCTGTTTTACTTCAAACAAACAAATTGGCACTAAAGGAATTTGAGCTTGACACCCCTCCTATATAACATATTTAACTGAAGAATGTTTTCAATGTCTAATTATCAGTATTCCTAAAATATATATAAATATATACATAAATGAGAACTGAAATAACCAATTCAAAATACAAAATAAAAAAGGTATAAGACATATAGAATGCACAACATTTACTCAATTATTCTTACCTCTTCAATTGTTAAATCATTCTTCCAATGGAATGGCGCCGACTTGGATTCTCTAAATGTGGAACTTACACCGCCAATATTTAGTTTAGTGTGTGTATCTAAAAACTCCTCTACCATTGGATCAAATGGCAACCCAAAGTATTGTAATATTTCTTGTGTCATATCGTATGGATTCAACGATAAATCTTCATATCTTAAAGTTCTGCAAAAAAAAAAATATATAGATATATGTGTCATTTATCTATTTGAATAAATGTACCTAAACCGGGACGGATATTTTTTTATCAAAATCTCTGCAGCATTGTAGTCAGCTATTAGGTCATTGCACAAATTTGATGCTTCGTCGCAATCGGGATTACCAGGGCACCAGGCACGGTGTTTCCGCGATTGCATAGTTCCACGTGGGTCACGTACCAACAAAAGTAATCGGACATTGAGGCTGTAAGAACAGAAAATAAAAAATGAATTTAAATGCGGTGAAATTATTTCGTTTTTTTTTTTTTTATATGCGAAAGTGAAGAGGAGAAAAAAGAGAGTACTACCCATTGCTTTCTTTAAAGTGCATTTTTTCTTTTTTTAAAAAAGAGTACTCTGTATCTAAAGCGCCGCACGTACTTATTAATCTCTTGACAGCTTAGTTAATTAAAATGCATCTTGCTGCAGAGAATGAAAATGAGAAGTGGTAGGAAGGCTCTTGTCCTAGATTTACACGTTTTCTTACTTTTACTTTTTTTTTCGTACAGCTATATTGGCCATGAAGGCATAAGAGTAAAGGTTACAAGCTAGCGATGGGTGGATTAAGGTAAATTAATTCAAAGAAAAGATTAATGAAGCTCTGTTATTTTATTGATGTTCTTAATTTTTTTAGATGTTGAGCTTTACCCTTTTTTCGAGATAATGTAATTGTAGTTCCTTTGATATAAGAGGAGTTCAATCTAAAAATAAGTTCTTGTACCGCCACCAAAAATATTTTGTAGGGAATAGAACCACCGGATCTTAATACACATACTGAGACCACTACTATAAAACGGACAGAATAAGAAGATTACGAGGAGTTTTGGAGACTAGGTTCTACTACATAAATTACAACAACAGAGGGAGACATTGATAAGGGGGTTAAGCTGACAAATCAGGAAAACCAGCCGGAGCTTTTGCCAAGGCGCTGAAGGTGTCTGAAGGGTAGACCCGTCAGGTCATCAATCTCATCGAAGAAGTAGGACTCCAGGTGGAGGTTCTTACTCGACGCTAGAGAAGTGCAGTTGCAATAAAGATGAGGGATCTTTCCTCCTCCTCCTCATCCCTAAAAATCCTACAGAAATTATTTGAATGGAGGTGCAGGCCGATCAGGCAATGTCCTGCAAAGACACCGATGGTGATGCTCAGGTCTGAACGTTTCAGTTCGTTTAAACGTTTCTGGTTAAGATTGGGCCAAAGCTCTTGAGAGAGGTTATTACACCTGCAAAAAGTTACCGTGTGGTATGGATTTCACGCCAGAGATGTGATGGACTGTATTTCGTCGTCGATGAAAATGGTCATCATATTACGGTGTCGTGTCATATTGGAGGACTATACTTGGCCATAATTGGATAGAATTGATATCAGTAACATATGGTTCGAATGATCACTTCCGTTAACCAATTTCACGCCGTTGTATTTATTTTGATGAAGTAACATTAGGTCGTTGGTTTACGCCAACAAGCCAACAACGTTAAAGGAGCTCAAGAACAAGTTTGAATATACATATGTATGTAAGAATGATGGAAAATTAGCTTCAAAGAATCGATTCTGATAACTGATATCTCAATTACTCGGTATTTCGTAACAGAGTTTTTATGTCCTCATTAAATAACCCTTTTAGATAGGTAAATTAACGTTTGCTTGATGCGCTGGATAGTGTGTACGCTCGTTATGCAATGTAAGTTCGATCCCCAGAGGATAACAGAAATGTAGTCATGCATTAATAGGAGAGAAGCAAATTAAAATTTCTCACCACTAAACTAAATAAAAGTACCTAGTAAAATTGATCTTTTTGGTTCTGATTACTATGGGATTTGCATGATGCATTATATCTGAAACTATTCAATGATGTTCTTATCTCTGATTCTCTACGAGTTTATTTAATTACTAGTTTGTTGTACATGTAAATATTTGTAAACTATAATTTGTGGTTATATAAAGTAAGCACGCGATAGAAAATTTCAAAAAAACGATAGTTACACATGAATTATCAGAACCTCGGTTGTGTGACATTAACCTCGTTGATTATTAACTGAAAAGCTTTTTTTTATTTTAATGGATGTCATAGTGCATTATGTAAATGACCTGAAAAGGATTTAATGAGGTTGTAATTCTTTTCTTTGTCATATAATAGCTTTAATCTATTAAAAGCAAGTACATTTTTGGGTGATAAAAATAAGTTAGATATAATATAATTTTAAATATACTGCTCTATTCGGCTTTGTTTTTTAGCTAGCTAGCGATAAAGTTTAATCATGTTAAGCGCCCGTAAAGAACAGAAAACGTTCAAACTATATGTTTCGAGCGGCACCTATCCTATTTTAGAAATCATCATTGGTACAGAGAAAACAATTTGTAAATAATTTATAAACCTGGTCGACGTTTAATCTGATCCTGGGCTTTAACTCAATTTTCTAATATTCGAGATGGCTTCTTTAACGGATTAAAGTCTACGACGTCGGATGTACAAGAGTCAGAGAAAGTTTCTCAAAAAACCGCTCTGCCCTTCGGATATGGCATAAAACTGTAGATCTCTTCTGTAGGTGCAGAATGTAAACCCCGCACAATATGTACAGTTTTTAGAAGTTAAGCCTTGTACCAGTGGTTCCCAATCTTTACCACCGTATGTCCCCACTTGGCAAATTGAAAGTCTGATGTTGCATACTCTTTTATCTAGAAAAATGAGTAAATAAATGGTTCTCCAATAGGGATTTCCCAACTTTCACATGTGACTGCGGCCACATTGTCTAGACTACATCTTTCAAATTTAGTCTGTTTTACTAAATCTGTTTTGCCAAATTAACACGAAGAGTCATAATCTTCAACAACATGTGCTTTATAAAAGTGGGTATCCTGTTCGAACAACATTTCTCGCACTTCGCCCATTTTACGGTCGCCATTATCATCATCCTTCCGAGAGGACTATTCGTAACGTGGTGAATAAATTTAAGTAGACCGGTTCAGTCAACAACCGACGAAATGCAAAATATTCCAAAAATATCGCCGCTATCCGTCAAAGTGTGTAGGAGAATCCGAGGCATTCAACTGCACGCCACGTACAAGAACTGGGCCTTTCGCAGACCACAAATTGGCGAATTTTACGTAATGACTTGGCACTGCACCCGTACAAGATTAAACTGACCCAGGAGCTCAAGGTTAATGACCATAGATTACGCCATTTCCAATTGTATCCAATTTTTAAGCAAAAAGAAATATTTTTGTTTCCTATCGTGTGTGGTACATGTAGGTTTTGATCTGTGACTGACTAACTAATGTCGAAATGAACATCATCCACAATTTCAATGTAAGGAAATGTTAGGAGATTAGCGACGTGCTAATCAAATAAAAAAACGCATTTAAACTTACGAATAAATTAAAGTTTATTACATTATGTGGCAACATTTCAGTATGCAGCGTAAATAAAGGAACAGCTTCAACTAAAATGTTGCTTCTTCGCGCAGTAAACATGTATTTTTTTATGTTCAGCTTACACTTTGTAAATTTCATATGTAAACTTAAAGCAATTAATCACACTGACACTCTAACTATGTGCAGTTCAAATAATTAACAAAAGAAAACCCATGAAATAAGGAACTAAAAATAATTAGATAGAATAATAGGTGAATAGATATATGAAAATGTATCTAATGTCGCTATTGTATTGATTCGTGATGAGGGGAATCGAATTACATAATTGATACACAATTATTGCAATTATCAAAAGAATTATAGAGCTTTAACCGCTTTCGACAACACGGTGATATCTCAAAACGAAGAAAGCAAAGAGTTAAGGCAAATACATCAAACTTATCTTATCAAATATTTAATATTTAAACAACTATATGGTGGATTTTCTAGTGAATAGATTAATCGTTTTGATCGTTTTGTCCCACATTTTGATACGGTGCAATCGATCACTCGCATACTCAATTTCTGCGTATAGCTGCATATTTCAGTTGAAAATATGGATCATTCACATCAATCAAAATTGCAAACATACACATATGTACATACAGTGTTGGCCAAAACTAAAGCAACTAATACACCTCACAATTGTTTTAAGATTTGACAAGTGCTTATGAGCCAGAATATTTTTATATTTATTTTTCCCGATATCTCTGAATATTGTAGATTAGTATATAGAATCAATAAACGCTCTTATGAGTAAATTAAAAAAACAATAAATACAAAACTGAATTGAAGTCCATTTTGGGCTGGCCAAAACTAAAGCAACTTTTCGTTTCTTTCTTCAAAAAACGATTTTCTGATACGGAAAACAAAAATTAACCGTTGTTTTGAGTATATACTGCTATAGAAATGCTGCCAATGACCAAACAGGAAAAAATTGGACGATTTTCGGGTATAATTTTGGTGTAGAAGACATAAAAAGCTGCTCTAACTTATTTTGTAAAAATGGCAAGGAATAGTATTCTGAACGGACAAAAAAAAATTCTGATTTTGAATATGGAATTACACAAGGAAATCTATGCTATATTATATTCATAAATCAGTGAAACGTCGTTTAATTAAATATTATAAGGCCAGCAAATCCGTCAAAATGATTCATCGAGGTGGCAGGCCAGGAGTTAAGACGCACCGGGAAGATAAATATGTGATAAGAAAGATTAGGAGCAATCTATTCATGTCATCTGAGAGTTGAGATACGAATTGAACATGAATATCCGCACCAGAACGATTCTTCAAAGGGCAGTGAATGGTGGTCTTTCATTTTTCAGTGTCGTGAAGAAACCTTTTATTTCGGTCAAAAACAGAACGGCTTAATTCAAATTTACAACTGGCCACATCAACTGGACAGTGTCTAAAAGGAAGACAGCTCTATTCTCTGATGAATACAAATTCAATATTAAGAGATCGGATGGATTTCGACGTCTTTGACGGCTCAGCAATGAAGCACCTACATCTCGATATTCGATGGGTATGGTCAAACATGGAGAAGGCTATGTCATGGTCCGGAGATGCTTCCATGGATATGGAATTGGCCCAATCCATAAAATAGATGGAATTATGAACCGATTTGTGTACAAAACTATCCTGTAAGGCGTTATGCTGCCACATGTCGAAGAGGAGTTGCCTTTGAAATGGGTACTTCCACAGTATACCGCACCTAAACATATCTCAAAACTTTTAAAAAATTGGTTTCAGGATAGAAAATTTGGGATTATGGAATGTTCTCCGGAACTTTATGCTATAGAAAACCTCTTGGAGATCGCAGATCGGAGAATAGTTCGGGATACATATCGAAATAGGGGGGCCTTTTTACTCAGGTCAAGGAGGCATGGAATAATATCCCCAGTTCCATAATTTAAAATATTTTGGAGAGTATGCCTAGGAGGTATGCAGCGGTGATCTGAAATAATGGTTTCGCATTAAAATAATGAGTTTAACACAACGAATTTGAACATAAATACAATTTTGGTATGGAGTTGCTTTAGTTTTGTCCAGCTGAAAATCGGCATATTTTAGTATTATTTGTTTTTTCTTTGTTTTTGTTATAAATAAATGGATTTTTTTTTTCATAATCTAATTTTGGAATGTAACCACTACATTCCTACATAAAAATTTTAAGGAATATATTTTCATTTAAGCAATTTTACTCATGTGTTTGTTGTCTGTGTTTAAGTTGCTTTAGTTTTGGCCAACACTGTATATCGAATAACAATAGCAGTATGAGTCAAAAATATAATTTTTATATTAATGTTCTATTTTCTATATGGCCATGGCCATCACATCACTATTTGACTCATTAGCCTTTAATTGAGCAACGTCTAATGAGCCTTAATTTTATTTTTTTCATTTAAATGCAGTGCAATGCATACACAACTACGGATATCTTTCATGTTCAATCAAACATACCATATTTATATCCCTTCCAAAGGGTATTGTATTAAGTTTAATTCATAGTTTGTAACAAAGGGAATAATTAAAGAAAGACCCAATAAAGTAGAGTCGATATCTGTCCGTCGTCACCAATTTTTTGACCCTTAATTGGAAATGCTTCGAAAAGTAAACAATACAAAAATGTAAACAATTACAAAATCCGCACATTGACACTCATCTCATTTGTAGCATTTTCAATTTAGCCAGTCACATCGATTTTAAATAAATAAATTGTATCAATTAATTTTTTTTACATAGCAAAATATCCATACGAAAACTAAACATGTATTTGTATATTTAAATAAAATAGAATATGTGTGCGTATATCTGCTTGTTGCCTATATACATATGCAGGTACGCCTAAGCCACTCAATGGATCATCATGAAATTTTAACGACATATTACTAACAACAAAACCATTAAAAAGCTTCCGAAAAAAAACTGTTTTTTATTTTTTTTTTGTAATTTTTCAAAATAGAAAAAAACAACCAAAATTTAATTTAAAAAACATATACAATGCGACATCAATAAAAACAACTAACAGAAATTCGGGCTGTTACGTTAATTGAGATTGTTGCACTAACCGAGTCAAAAAAAAAATAGTAGGGGTTAAAATTGGACCAAAAGTAAAACATATAAAAATGCTACAAATCCGTCAGGAGCGGATCTTGTGGTACCCTATCCCTTTTCTATATATAGCTGCTTTTTCCAACAAATATAATTGCTTGGCTTGGTGTCGTAGCTCAGTGGTTAGTGCGTTGATCTACTGCGCAATGGGTTCCAAGTTCGAATCCAGAAAAATACCATCAATAGTTTTTTTCACGGCCCAAACTTTTCTTCATGAGAAAGTTTCTCAAAATCTCTCTGCCCTTCGGATACAGCATAACACTGTAATTCCCTTCTGTACGTGCAGAAATGTATACCACGCACAACATGTACAGTTGTGAGAAGCTTACGCCTAATATTTATTTATTTATTTTATACTTTCTTGAAAAATCAAAAAGTGGGCCGAAAAACTGGATTCTTAAGAAAAAAGCCCTTAAAATGTAGGCGTGGCCGTACACAATATATGAGTGACATGTGCACTAAAGTAATATCAACATATTTGCTTCAGTAAGTTTTGTGAAGTTTCATGTGAAATTACTGAAAAAAATGAATATTTCGAAAAGTGGGCGGATTGTGAAAATGTTTACACATGTTCTGTCCCACTGTCCAAAGACTTCGTATACTTCATTGTCATAGGTCAAAATTTAAGGCCTAAAAACTAGTGATAGACATACAGACGGAGGGACATCCAGTGGGCTATTGATACTGATCATTAATATTATATGTATTGTATACACTTTATTTGTTCTGTCTGCAATATTTCTCTATGTTATAAACTACTCGTATGGGTCAAACTTAATATAACCTTAGGATAGCGAAGAAGGGAGAGATGTAAATAGTGAACGATATATCAAGTCACAATATTTAAAGTTGCAATTACTAATTCAAAAATATGATTTTAGGTATTGCTAAAGTTGCTTTTATTGAGGGCATACTCTATCAACAAATCACCCATGCATTACGAGTATGTGCAACCGCGTCCACATTTTAAGGCCGCTTTTCTTTTAATATCGTAGTTTTATAAATTGTTTTGGCCACTCATTACTCAATTAGGTTGGGGAACGGCTATATTTTGTAAATGTTTTAAAAAAAAAGCATACTTTCTTAGAGACAAAGTAACAGTTTTCAATTTCGGTTTTTCGCAAAGGATTCTAACGATTTCGCTCAAATTCCATATTTAAGCCAGTTTAGGGAAAAATTGATGACTACATTCGCACAAGAATAAACCAATCAATCATATAGTTATATACTTATATTGGTTATTAAATAATGATCGAATAAAACAAAAATATTAGGATGACAGAAAATGACATTAATATTAACTTATACTCCTTTAAATCGCTTTGAGTTAGATTAGTTTGTTTAATTTTTCTAAACACGAGGGACTGATCGCATAGCCTCTCATTCTATATAATGCAACACTTACCTACGGGCTGAAATAAAAATGAATTATGACCGATCAAGGGTAGCGAATAAATCCAATCTCATTGAGAATGATGATGTTAAATGAATGTATATAATGTTCGACCCTTTTACAAAATAAACTTTTTGAGACCCTTTTTCGATGGTCGCCAAAATAGGATGTTTTGGGTTCAGCATATAGGTTCTACCTTTAATACTGCTCTATGTCACAAACTTGACTTGCTGGCAGAATCGCGGAGCTTTTTGAAGCAGTCCCAACTCCAGCGGTTGAGTTATTCCTCCCACTTGTTGTGACAGTCTATGAGAATTTTCTGAATGAATGGAAGAAGGAAATGGCTAAGGTATCATTTAGAATTATTGTACAGAAAACACAACAGAGCTATATTTGATGCCGAACAAGCATATTTTAACTCTAAATCCGGCAGTGCAGACCCTATCAACATCCTACGGATCATCAGCTCATCGACTTTGATTGTGTCTACCGGGATTTTATTAAGCGTGTCATGCGCTTTTCCGGACTAAAACAATTATCCAGACTATATATACGTATGTCTATGATGCATCCAGGAGTCACATTTTTCACACAATCGCACGCGGCAGTATAAAGCCCCTAGGACTCACAAAGGAATATAGAACATATGTATATATGTTAATAGGCTAAGTAATAAATTTGAACTCAGTTTTCAAGCATCTGCAATATCTTTGTTCTCATCTGACACAAAAATCAAGGCCGACAGTCTGCTAATACAGAGGAATCACTAATGACTAGATAATCGCTTTACAATTTATCACATACATATATGGTAATTACTGCAAACACCTTCAAACCACACACGATTACATTGGCCTTTCGGAAAATTGCAAAGATATGCAGCAATAGTCGTTCTCATCTGCCATCAGATGATGAGTAATTATGATGTATCCAATCGGTAGAACACAGAAAGCATTATAATGGAAATGAATAGCTAATATTTCTTTTTCATATCACATTCGTTGTATGTAATAACTTCAGGTTAACAAAAGTGCTTTAAGGACTTCAAAGTCTAATCCATGCATCTGAGCTTTCTCATTCACTTATTCATTAAAACATACGTATTTACATGTAAAACCACATTTTCAAGAGTTGCCCAACTAAGGCGGATACTCTACCCTTGCGGACATTGCCTATGAATTATATTCTCCTCATGTATCTCATATTGTGACAACAAACCCATAAAGCAAGAGAAATCCAAAAAGTCACGTTCAACCAAGAGGGCACCGGCCGGTTGGCCAGGCGGATTACAGTGGGCTATTTGACTATAAAACCTGGCCAATGACTTATTTATGGCTGATGCACAACAGCTTTTTATGGCTTCTAAAACATTTAGTTGACAGAGATGAACAAAACTAATAATTTTTATAGTTAGATAGGAGTGAAGTAAAGTGTAAGAAAAATACTTACAATTTGTTTTATATTTATGTGTAATAAACGAATGTCAATAGTACCGGTAAAAATATTTAAAAGAGGAAAGTAGGCTAGGCAGTAATAGTACATATGTATGCACATAAAAATTTGTTAGCCATGTTTTTTATCACCTATGACCTGCTTCATAGCAGTTTCAATCAATACAACTCTATCTTGTTTTAAACTGTGAAATTTTGAATATATAGTGAGGACTGAGGATAATTGATTTCGTTAAGCTCGTAATTGTTGTCTTTAAAAAATGAAGCTATGGCTTTTTGAACTTTAAAAATGTGCATTTAATGTTATAGTGTTTTTTATGACATCATTACTGGATGTCATCACAACAAATGAGCAGCCAACTTTTACGTACATATCTATTAGTACACACATTCAGTTATGAGGTCAAATAAAAGTCTTCGTGTTTTGGCCATTTTTTCGCGGTGAAATATCCCACAGTGCGGCGGGTATATTTTCTAAACTTTACTATGTTACCCACTATGCGACACGTACAAGATGCGTAACTGTATGTGCGCGGTATTTTTGATGAAGTCTATAAAATTAAAATGTTTTGCAGTTTTCTCGTAAATTTTGCACCACACACACACAACCAACAACGAAATTGGCAGAGTTGTCCAGTTTTTAATGCGTGCCTTGCACTATTTGAGCCTTTCGATGGTTCGTCCTCGATTTCATTTTCATTTCATCGATTTGAACCATTGTTTTCTGTTATCCCACGCATTTTAAGAAAACATTTGTATACACACTCGTTTGTATGTTGTTTGTGGATGAGATGAAGTGAAGGAGTAAAAAGTGATGATGACCAGTAAAAATGCATTCAAATGGAAACTGTCGAATTGAGCACTATCATACACAATTTGTTGTAATACTAGTTCTTGTAGCGGCAACAACTGGCGCGGGCTGTACAAAAAAAAAAGTATCTCTGAGTTATTTTCGATGCATTTGTGTGACCCAGTTGGCGCGAAAAAATCAAAAAATGGTTTTGTGTCGCAGAGAAAATTCACTTTAAAGGACCACTCGTTTCTTTATATCCGCATTGGTGTTGTCCGATGGAAATTCTTATATTCCATACAAAACAAGAGCAGAAGACTTATCTAAAAACAAGTCAGAGTATATAAACCATTACGAAACGCATTATGGTGTCGAGGTGACAGCTTTATGGAGCCAAATACGAGTACTTTCGATTAAATCGAGTTGAAGGGATTTGCAGTGGTCATTGGAAGTTTTTTTTTTATTTTTATTATTTATTTTTTGCCGAAAAGTTTTCTTTTCAAAAAGAAGATAATGCAGATTGTACGTAATAACTTACGTTAGGTATGTATTACCATACTTATTTGACTACATGGCTTCAGAAGAGCGCAATTCGATTCGCACCCAAATTTGAACAATGGTCAGAATGTTAGATTCCTTCAACTGGAACATGAGTTCATGCGATATAGGCTGGACAGTTTCGGAGTAAGCGAGATAAGATGGTACAGATGAGGACCGGATATATTCGAGATCACCATCTCTTTAACGAATGTTAAACAGCCCTTAACGGACTGCTTGCATTGGAAGATCTAGCGATATGAGAACGTTCAGGCTCAACATCGACCGACTGAGAGATCTCAGAGTGTGCCAAGAAACAATAGAAAGCTTGGTCCTTGGTATTCCAGCCAATGACAAGGCTTTTGTACCAGAAAGGAGCAATTTAACTCTATATAAGTAACACAAGCTCGAAACGATTCCAATTTTTTCTATTCGTGTAAAGTTGAGCATTCGTATCTGCTGAGTGAAATTTAGCACTCATGTGGAACAGGATGAAGCGTATTTTGTTCAAAAAAGTCGGAGAGAGACAAATGAAACTCTAACTTTTAGAACTCGATTCCTCTTACTCACTTTTAGAAAACATGCACTATTTTGAATTGCTTACTTACCAAAATGCGAGTGCAGTGGTGAAGTAGTTAGTTCGATGGACATGGGGTTGCAAGTTCGAGTCTGGGAACATAGACATTATAAGTTTAGAAAAGTTCAGGTTTCTTTCAAAAATTAATTTTCTTTCTATCTTCAGAGAACAATGTGTCTATTTATAGGATATATTGTATTGTTTCCGTATTATCAATCTGACAAGACTTTAAAACGTAAAGATCACGTAATTATTTCCTTTTACTATTCGTAGTCATAAAAGTTGATTATTAGCATATTAATCTCACTTCTATTATTCAATTAACAATATTAAAGCTCAAAGACCATTAGATTAATTTTAAACAAGTCAATAAAAGCTTTTTACTGTTGAAATTACTATAATGAATCCTTGACATTAACATTAAAGAGGTTAATTGAAACCACTGCACTGACAAACTATGTAATTCTAATCTGAGAGAAGACCCAAACAATTATACACAAAAAAAAAAAAAACAAACAGTACTATAATTTTGTTAACACATTAATTTTTTTTTTATTACAGTTACCGGCAAAGATCTACCGGATTTCGGATTTTCCACAAAAGAAGAGAACACACAGCTTATCCACAGAATTGTTTAGCTCCATTGTATGTAAATTTCAAATGCATTTTCGTTTCCTTCGTTTGCCGGATGGATTTGCGTTTTATGCTGGCTGACCTTGTACCAGGAATTATTATTGCTTCCATACATGGTAAACGAATTAGGAATAAAAAAAAAACAATGAAAGGGGGGGAAACAATTTAAAACAAACATTCACTGCATGAACTTTTTGTGTGTTAAAGTTTAGTAAGAGAGAGGAATGCGCTTTTAGAGAAGATGACCTATGTCATTTCTAAAATGAAACTACATAATTTAGTTTAAAAAAAAGCATCAACGTTATAAATGTGCTAATCCAATATTTAAAAAAAAAAAAAAAAACTTAATATCAAAGCAGAGAATGACTATAGGTTACCCTACCAATGTCTTTAGCTCCGCCATATTACGAACTCTCTGGCCAGAAAGGATACACCATACTACCTGCTGACAGGCGTAAACTACTTCACCAAAAGAAGGTTGAAATACCAGATTTACGATGCGCTGAAGTACTCAAGGTTATGGCGCAATCCTCACATAATGTATGACGAAACTCAGCGAGTAATTCTCAATTAAGGCTTTTTTAAGTCCTTGCTAAAAATATCGCTGTGGTTCCGATTGTCCAACACATGCACAAGATATCTTGGTAGACTCAAAAACACAAAGTGGATCCTTTTATCCTAAGTGAAAAGTTTAAAGGAAAGGATGCCAGCATTACTAGAAAAAGGAGAAAATAAAATAAAAGGGCAATATCTGTGGCAGGTCAGTTGAAATAACAAGGCAAAAGGCCTGAGCGAAAATAGTACGCGACTTGTTACTAAATAAAGTGCACAATTGGGTCGTACAAACTTGCACCTATGTATATCTATATGGTTTGTGTACAGTTGAGATCCAAATAAAGTACAAATTTGTACCTATGTACATATATCTTTACGTTTTGTGTGACATCTATAAAACGAACGACCTGTCGGAGCTGTTTTCGAGCAAATTGACTCAAATATCTTAGGAAGGAGGAAAAGAGGCTCAATTGGAGATTATACCAAAAGGAAAAAACCATGTCGAAAATCTCATGGGCTATGGACTGTTGGCGAAAAAAAGTGACGAACGCCACAAAGCACTATCAGGAGCTTGGGACATTCGAGAGTAAGAAACGTTCCAGATCAAGAACAACATCATCTTAAGAATTTTCTGGCCCAACCGTATCTCTAACGAACACCCCTACCAGAGAACGGGTCAGGAACCTATAGGCACAATCATCCAACAACGAAAGTGGCAATGGATGGATTCCACGCTACGAAAAAGTGACTGTTCCATAGCTAACAATGCTATGCAATGGAATCCATCAACGCAGAATGGCAGAATACCAGGCGGTCCGAGCAGAACATGGCGCAGAACGGTTGAAATGGAGGCACGGCAATTGGGAAAAAAGTTGGGGAGAACTGAAGCACATTGCTAAAAAACACGGTGGCGCGTAGGCGTACTAGAGGCACTAGCGCGTGAGGATAGTTTAATTGTGAGGTATTCTTTTAGGGACCTTTTTGCAACTTCCGTGCGGATAGAACAATCTTCGAGAATGTCAAAGTTTTCGCGCAAATCGACTTTTTGTTAAAAAAAAAAACAAGAGCCGCTTAAGAGAAAAACCTACTTTTGTAAAATTGGCCTTAAGTAAAGTACCGTTAATAATAGGGCAAAAGCAAAATTTTAATAACGAAAAATCACCAAAATTTCATAAAATTTAATCAATTTTTCGTTATTGTTGCTTTCCATATGGATTTTTGGGGGCATTTTTCATTTTTGTTTTGACGCCGTTTTTAATTGGGGCCAAATTTCATGCCCACCCGTTTAGGTCAAAAATCAAAATCTCGAGATCAAAAATCCACACGAATCCAATGTTGTAGGTGCAAATAAAATTTACATGAAAATGTAAACAAAACAAAAGTTTTCCAACAAGTCTTAGGGAAATACTACAATAGTTCTAAATGTTTTCTAATTATTACGAAATAATCTATCAACGGCAGTCAAATAAATTTAATTTTCACTTCAGAACAGAACAAATGTAGAACTATACGATTCTGTATTTTAATTAAAATTCCCAAAAGGAAATTCTAAATTATTTTCCGACTGCAATTATTCTAATTACAGTGTCTACTGCACAGATGACGAGACCCAACTTCGCAGCACAAACATACCCGCAAATGTTTGCCTTTTGATGTGAGTAGGAGAATATATTATACCATCTCCTCTCCTGACCACCCACAACCTGACAGTTCCATAGCACAACCAAATGAAACGCATATAAATGAATGTCCTGTATGAAAATATTCACGTAATATGCCGCCTGAATGCAGCTAACACCAGACAAATACTTTCCATGCGAGAATGTCATCGCGTGGTAGTATGCCGACGTTGTCGTCACATATGTGCCTGTGCATGACACTAAAGTGTTGTTTTGATCGCGTCGAGTTGTCTTATTTTTACCTTAGAAGCAATCCTAATCCAACTCTCTCCCTCCATTTCTGGAAGAGAATATAAGAGTACGTGTATATTTTAAAGTTTCCTTCGTTAGCAAGAAAAACACAGAACCGACGACGACGACGAAGGAAAGGTAACACAATGATGATAAAATCATGTCATAGGAAATGTATAACAACTACTTGCTTGGTAGCACTCTGTTGGATGCATTTCTGCTTTGATATTTACACATACGGAGAAACGAGGTCAATTTGCGAACGCACTCCAAATATTGTGTTGTCTTACCCTCTAGGTGAAAAGGCAAAAAGAGACACTCTCTCCTTGACTGACTGTGACTGGTTTGTTTATTCTTTGCGTGTAGATTTTGTTTAATCGAGTAGAGTATGCACTTCAGTTTGGGAGCATAACTCTTAGCTTGAACCTTGAATTTTTACACAGTAATGTGTATATTTATGGACTACTAATTAGAGTCGGTGTTTTATAGGGTTTATGAGATTGTTGCATCTTGTACGTTTATGTATTGAAAGGCTTTAGAACAAATCCTATGGGCGTTAGTTTATATTAAAACTAAATATTTGAAGTAAACAGTTTAAGAAAAATAAATTATAAAGAGTTCTTAAACTTAAATGTTTGGTACAAATATTCAATACAGAACAAAACAGAGTATATTTTATGTAGATAGCTAAGTATCATAGTAAAATCTCACCTCCTGCTGACTAGACAAAACGCCGATAGTACAAACAACGTAAGAGTTACTGACATCAAGGTGCCAAAGTCTTGTGAAAGTAACCAATCAACACTGACACGAGACACCAATGTAACACTGAAATGCAACCTTAGCTAACACAGGTCCATTCGACTCCTAAAACAGAAAAGAGAACTGAAACCCCTAAGAAACTTCGTTACCGGACAGTCTATGTATGGACGAGGAGGAAAAACGGACCCCCCTATGTACCATGTTATGTCCTATGCACTTGACAACAGAGAGCCTACCTTGGGTGCTTTTTAGCGATCTTAACGATCTGACTAGCGTTTACACGGCCGAAATCAGCTAATTCATTAAGAATAGCATATATGTAGTGACCCACAACTAGTGATGGGCAAATACCGAGTAAATACTATCTGCCCATACTAAGGAATAATGCTATTTACCCGGTATCTGCATATCACTAGCCACAACTAACACATCGGCAGCATAATTGATCTATCATACTTATGAACTAAGTAAATCCTGGTCGAGGGCCACTTCTAACCAACCAAACAAACGTTCACATCTACTGGCACCTTTGCGTTATTAACAAGTGTCAAATTGGTTCACAACGAGATATGTATGCCTGCCTAGCCTACGCTAAGTTTTTTCAGCATAAGCTATATGTTCACTCAACTGTGCGGTACGATACTATCTGTGTGACATTCGTAGGTATAACCACATTTCTTAATACTCTCTAGACTTCTCAGGTTCTATCCGGGAAAACAACATACAGTGAACAGGATTTAACTGCAAACCAATAGTGAGATAAGATTAAAATACAAATTGCCTCAGGCAAATCCAGCGAATGGACAACAGCGCTCTAGGCAAGAGAAACTTTGAATCAGAGACTCCAGGTTCAAGAGGCAGGAAACGACCAAAGAGATGGTAACTAAGACCAAGCTCATGGCAGGAAAGTTTCTCTTTACAACTGGAAGTCCTGTGACCGCGATGGATGATAACCGTGTCTCAGACACAGACTCTCTAAGGACCGGAAGCATTTTGAGTAAGAATTTTAAAAATCCTTCGGTATACGATATTACGAAAGTACAAAGCTCAGTATGCATTGCTCTCACTAGTGCAACAAAAACAATACCAACGGCTTACAGCATATCCTAATGTTATATTATTAGAGGAAAAAATCTAGAAAACGTAACCACCACTGTAATTCTAAGGGTTTCTACTTAAGTGCTATATATAATTATACTTTCTTCCATTTTTAGTGTTCCGGACCTTAAAAGGTAAGACGGAACACTTATGGGTTTGATACGGTGTCTGTCTGTCCGTCTATCCGTCTGTCCGTCTGTCCGTCAGTCTGTCACAGCCCTGTAACTTTTGAACCGATAGACATAGAGAGCTGAAACTTTCGCTATGTATACATTATGTGGAAGCCTGCACAAGATGGCGGCAATGAATTTCATTTTGGGAGCCCTTTTTTGGGCACCTTGTATGAAGGGCAAAAAAAAATTATTTTGTTCCCCATCATGTGGTATATCAATTTAAAGAGAATTTTGCAAGGGCTCCATATATGTAAAAAATATTTTTTTCTGGCAAAATTTGTTGAACAAAAAAGCTCGCCAAACATTTGAAAAATGTTGTCCCCCCCCCCCCCTAGCGGCCAGACCATAAATGGTAAAAATATGAAAAAAATTGGAGATACGTAGAATTTAGTGTAGATTGTAAAAACAATACAAAAATTCCTGTATTTTATATATTTTCTGAGAAAAATTAAAAAAATGGGGCATCTAGTTACCCCACTGTATCTCCCCCAGTTTTCATGTTATCCAAATAATTTTTACAGTAGATCATTTTGATACTACGATTTGCTCAAGTTTTAAGTTTCATCCAAATCCGCTACGTAGTTCCCGAGTTACAGATTTTAGAAGAGCGCATGGACTTCCCTATAAGCTCTTATCTTGCTTCTACTGCATTCGAATTCGATTTTTCAAAAACAAAGTCATTTGCACGAATGGATCGTATATGTTAGCTCTATGCTGCTTTTGAAAACTAAATAAGTTTAAAAAACCATTTTTTTTTTTTAATTTTTTTTTTTTTTTCAAAAAATTTTTCTTTTTTTTTAGTTTTTAAAACTCTAAATGCTGTATTCCTTCGCATGTCAAGTATTGCCAGTGTTTTGCTTTACTTAAACCATTTAACAAGCAAAGTACGGTTACATTCATTTTTATCCAAAAGCTTGGTACGCCATGTTTTATATTTAAAGTGTAAGTTAAAATGGACTGGAATCTCAGCTCAGTATTACTAGGACATACCTACGTACAAGACATTACATTATTCATATCAAAACCAGTATTAGTACCTATGCAGGATATGAATAAATTGCCTTCTATTTAATGACAATATAAAATGTCCGGAACACTATTGCACGAGGCCATCCTCGCACTTACCCAATTTTTTTAATATGATTAGTCGGAGAGACGTGTGCAATCTATATGTTAAACAAATTTCAACTATCTGAAACCTGATACGTTTGAATAGACATTGTTTTATTTTAGAGGGTGAAAATCGAGAAGAGTCTGAATAAGTTTCCCTTCAGCTTATGTTATCCAAATAATTTTTACAGTAGATCATTTTGATACTACGATTTGCTCAAGTTTTAAGTTTCATCCAAATCCGCTACGTAGTTCCCGAGTTACAGATTTTAGAAGAGCGCATGGACTTCCCTATAAGCTCTTATCTTGCTTCTACTGCATTCGAATTCGATTTTTCAAAAACAAAGTCATTTGCACGAATGGATCGTATATGTTAGCTCTATGCTGCTTTTGAAAACTAAATAAGTTTAAAAAACCATTTTTTTTTTTTAATTTTTTTTTTTTTTTCAAAAAATTTTTCTTTTTTTTTAGTTTTTAAAACTCTAAATGCTGTATTCCTTCGCATGTCAAGTATTGCCAGTGTTTTGCTTTACTTAAACCATTTAACAAGCAAAGTACGGTTACATTCATTTTTATCCAAAAGCTTGGTACGCCATGTTTTATATTTAAAGTGTAAGTTAAAATGGACTGGAATCTCAGCTCAGTATTACTAGGACATACCTACGTACAAGACATTACATTATTCATATCAAAACCAGTATTAGTACCTATGCAGGATATGAATAAATTGCCTTCTATTTAATGACAATATAAAATGTCCGGAACACTATTGCACGAGGCCATCCTCGCACTTACCCAATTTTTTTAATATGATTAGTCGGAGAGACGTGTGCAATCTATATGTTAAACAAATTTCAACTATCTGAAACCTGATACGTTTGAATAGACATTGTTTTATTTTAGAGGGTGAAAATCGAGAAGAGTCTGAATAAGTTTCCCTTCAGCTTATACATGTAGACTTCTTAAATTACAAACAAAAAATGTCCCTAAAAAAACATACAAAGAGTAGCTATGCTTACACATGCACTCCTTTTGAGCAGGAGATTAAAAAATAATATGGACTTAGTTTTCCCTTCGAGGAACGTCCAGATTACACCACGAACCATCGAATTCTTTCAAAGGATTGCGATTCATTTCAATTCGAAGAATTCTAAGAAGCTTCCATTGTACCTTTTGTCATTTACCCTACCAAAAGCAAATTACCACACTGTAAAGTTGAATACCCTTCTAAAATATAATCATTACAACCGATCATAGATACTTTAACATAATTTAATCCCTTCATTTGTCGCACGTCATTGAACTTAAAGTACTACTAGTAGCCAGGTACCTACCTCCTCCTTGTTTATGATAAAGACGTCAATGGGTAGGTTCAGTGTTGAACTTATGGCTCTTGTTTTCTATTAATAGCATTATGAGAACTCGCGGAAGTCTGTGAAAATGTTTCCCGATCCTATTGGTATAAAACTATAGACTTTTTTGTGTGCATTGTCTTTTTTCCCCACAACAGTGACTGGAGAAAATGAAATGCCTCTCGTAATCCGATTAAGTGTTAAATTGCACGACATTTCTCAACCGAAGCCTTATATTTGTTTTTAGTTTTTTTCGTGGTAAGTACCATTTAGTAGTGGCATATCAATTCAATTGTGGTATTTATTCATTTCCTGAGTATGTCAACTTGTCAACATCATAAGTAGGTCAGTGCTTGGTGACAGGTAACATTTTATTTCTTATATAAAAATATGTATATAAATATACATATATATAAAGCAATAAATAAAAAAAATGGTTTTCACTTGAGAATAAAAGATTATACATTGCACCTTGTAACTTAAGATGACTACATACAGAAAAGTTGATATTTTGGGAGTGTAGACAAGATCAAGCGCACAATTACAATACTTGAAAAGGGGCAGTTGACCTTCATCAGTTAATCTGACATTTCGGAATGTAAAATAAGCTTAAACCTTTTTTTCAGATATATACATATGTAAGTAAACACACATATTACATATTAATATAAAACATGACTGACCTACCTTTAAAAAAGGTACTTAAAATTGGAGGAAGTTTTTTTGTTTTAATACTGTGCGCACCAAAGAGGGCATGAATACCCTTATACTGAGGATTCAGGGCGCAGGCTTTTGGTACAAGGTGGAAGAGGAACAGAGGAAGCACCTATGCACGTTGGCTTTAAGTGTTTCAAGGCTTTAGTGATAAGGGAACACAAAGCCACAACTTAGGGCTAATAAATGAATCTATGTACTTGAATGTACGTCCAAAGTTGGGCTTAAGGGTAAACCGATGTACATTCAAGGCACGACGTGTATTGCGGGTGAAGGAGGGAATCCAATTGGCAATTTCGCTGGAGCATTTTTGATGAAAAAAGCGCGATAAAGCAGGGGAAGACATGAGACATTTCTTCCATGTTCTAGTGAGACTATGGATCTCACAATGTTTCTATCACCTATAAGTTTTAACGCACGCTTCTTGATCCTATCCAGTAAGTGCAAAACGGTCTTCGGTGCACCTGGCCAGATATGGGCGTTGTACTCCAGTTTTGGGCGGATGTTTGCCTTATAAATTGAGGCCAAATTAGTTGGGGTAAAGTATTTCTTGCACGGCTTAAGGAATCCTAGACATTTTGCTGCATTTTTGGCGACTTCGAATATGTTGTATGTATGTATGTTGTTTCGGTTTCCGCTATGCAAGTACCAGTAGTGACAGGAGGCATCATTGCGTTTTGGATGCATTAAATTCCACTCTGTTGGTCCCACTTCTACCGCCAAAGAGCAGGGACGTGAGTTGGGGAACTAATATGAAAAACTGAGGCGCTGGGGGACACCAGCATTTATGTGGTGGATATCATACCTGAAGCCATGCAATACAACATGTATTGAACTCCCCGAAAGGTATCTTCTAATCCACTGAAGAAGAGACTCATCGATACCATATACACGCATTTTCGAGCCTGAGGCCAAATCTGTCAAATGCCTTTGAAATATTAAACGCAACTATCTTTGTTTAGCCAAAATGATGAAGAGATTGGTTGCACTTCTCGGTAAGATATGCCATATTTTGCATAAATAGTGCTTTCATGCAGACATACTGTTTCTCTGGAGACCACTTTTTACTTGTTTGAGATAACAATCAATTCTGATATTGATATAAAAGATAGGCGCGAAAAATTAAGCCTGGAATTCTCTTTGTCTACCTACGCGAGCCTAAACAACTGGATCAATTTCCTCCAAATTTCATATTTGACCTCTGCAAGGACGAAATTGAAATTTCTGAAGCTCTTAAGGGTACTCTACTTAGAGCAAACAAAACGTTTGTCATTGGACTGATACCTAGTCAGATCAATACGGATTGCATCGTATTTTTGTTTGTAATTAAACGTTTTTTTCGACAAGGTAGAAGTAAATTATAAACATTCTCTACTCGTTCACAAACTGAGAAAAAGCACACCATAAATATCTTCCATCGACCATCCTCATAACTCTTTTTTCTGTCGCATTTTCTTCAAAATCCTTGGCAGATAATCAAGAATGATACGTCTTTAATCAACATTCTCGCATTAAGGTATTCCGTTTCAGATAGTTAATAGTGCTTTACAATCTCACCATGTATCTAGCTGCACCTTCAATGCAACCTTTTTTTTTCTCAACAACCCCGTCACGCACCGAGGAATTCAAGTTCAAGAGAATCCACTTGGCGGTGTTGTATCTTTTCGCTTTATTCAAAGGAAAAGACAAAGCTAATTTTCTTGCTTGTACGAGTACCTTACATTACACACTCTATGACGGCGACAACTTTGGTTGAATGCATGCATTTAATCATTTGCGCAGACTTACTTACAATGTCCGACCATGACCGTACCTTGAGAACTTTTCCTTCGTTTTGTGCGATTATTGAATTCTCAATAGTTCATGGATATACACATATGTACATATGTATGTCACTAAACCATTTAAAATCGTTAAGCGTTCTAAAATAGCTTGCATTTTTCGGCCAGCTTAGAGTTCTATCAATCAGACTTGCGTTTACTAAGAAGAAGTAACTCAAACTATGTAAGTTGAGAGTTAAGTGCATACACAATGTAAGACTATTTCATTATTCTGGCCATAATTGGATGCACATCTCGATGGATACAATGGGGAACCTCTTTCAGTGGAGAATAATACCATAACCACTGATAGCAGTGTCTGTGTGTGTGTGACATCCACTCGGTGGAATACTATGTGTGTGCCTAGCGGATGCCTAGATAATTGGTGTCCTCCCCTTTTCTTGCGAGTTCTTAAGAAATCTAATAAAACCTATGTAGATCCCTATATACAGTATGTAGTCTCAATGAAAGTTTGCCCACTGCACTTGGCCACGAAGAAAGGACACAGACTCCTCTTGGTTACTCTTTAAAGCCCAGAAGCAGCACATGGGAAATGGGAAAATAGAGAGAACAAAAAATTGTATGACTTACTATGTGCCAGGAAATTGACTTACTTCAGTATTAATGAAGTTTGAAGTACATACAGGTGAATGAAAACACCACCACAGCCGTTTAATTTTTAATGCAGTTTGCTGAGGTTTTTTCTTTTTTTTTTTTAAGTTTTCATCCTCCGTCCTTTGGACATTTGATTGGCATTCACTTAAGCCACCCAACGAAAGTAGACCGTTGGGCAATTTATATGTCAACACATCAATCACATGAAGCGTTGTGAATTGTATTTAAAATGGTAGGAGTACGTTCCAAAGGGCGTTGCATTGATAAGTGATTTGATAAAAAAAAAAAGTTAAGGAAATGCCTTAGAGAAAGGAGGACGAAAGAGTGTATTTTCATTCAGGAGTTCTGCACATTAATCATGTATGCAACTTTGTAGGTATCTACGTCACTTGATGGTACGTCAGCTTCGAACATCGTTTAAAAGATTGATGATGCGAGTTGGTTTATTGAGATGAACACATGGAATAAAATGGAATGAAATTATTAAACAGAACTGTCATAGGAAAAAATTAAAGCGGTTTTTATTTAAAAATGTTGGACTAGTCTGCTTAGAGCTGTACATATAAGTGAGAGTCTCGAACTGAATGCTATTAAGGGCAGATAGACGTGAAGACTTCAAAACTACACACAAGGAAAAACTGTAGAGAAAAAAAAAGTATTCGGCCATAAGCAGCCCGTAGAGCGCCTAGGCTTAGCTCCTCACACCTCTACGTGTTGTGCGTGGTACACATTTCTACACGTATAGAAGCACCTAAAATGTTATGCCGTATCTGAAGGGCAGAGGGTTTTTTAGAGAATCCTTCTCATGGCATTAATATTTTTGGAGGACCGTGAAAATACATTGATGGTATTTCCCTGGATTTGAACTTGGAACATCTTGCTCTGTAATCCAAAGCACTGACCACTTAAGGTGACGACAAAATTTGGGTTAATTTTTAGGGACTTACATATACATATATGTGTCTGTCTACCGCCTCTGATTTGATATTTTTTTAAATTATGTCTTGAAGCAAAGTATTGTAATATACCTAGAGGTTTAATAATACATACATAGTCCGATCGTCGTCTATCCTACGCCGCTGTCGAGATTCTGCGTCTGCGTCGTTCCATTATCCTCTCCTCTAAAAATTTTATTTAGTTCTTCCTGTTTCTAGCTAACTCTTTTCTCATGTGTCAGTCTTCTCTAGAGCGCAGTTCCACGTTGTTCTGGGCATTCATTTTTTCCTTTTTTTTTCCAAAACTAAGATGGTTATGCAGATGTATAGCACTGTGGTGGGTCCTATACTTTCGTATAGATTGTTAGTCTGTTGATCTGGGTTAAGGAAATGACAAAACTCACACTTTTCTTTTTTTTTTTCACTACTTAAGGACTGTCTGTGCTCATGTGCAGATAGCCTTGGACATGATCAATGAGTGGTGTACTAGGAATGGGCTTTCGGTTAATCCTGTCTTTGGAAAGACACGGGGCTTGTCATCGAAAAAAGTCGTCTGGATCTCTACGACTATGATGAGACCATTTCTGGCTTATGCGTCGGTTGTTTGGTGAAAGGGTCTTTCTCGCATATACGTGGATGCCTCTTGTGCCAAACTACAAATAACAGTTTGTCTCGGGTGCACGGAAGCCTTTCCCAGTACTCCGGGCACTGCTCTAGATGCACTGCTGAATCTCCCTCCTCTTGATACTTATTTTATGGGCTGTGCGCTAAAAGCTATCCACAGACTCGGACGTAGTGGTATAAAACAGACTGGAGCTTTGATGATTTTGTTCGACACTTATCCTATGACCCTGGTCGTATGGATATGCCGTCTGATGCTATGAATCCGGCGCAAGTATGAGGTCGACCTTTCAGGTATTTAGGACTGGCTACCACCAGCTTCTGAGCCAGGAATGGAGTGTAGTCGTATTTTCAGGGATAGTTCCAAAACCAAGGAAGGTTCAGGGGGCGGTGTATTTGTGGAAGAAGATAACACAAAACTATAATACTCATTGGGTATTCATGCCTCTGTCTTCCAGTCGGAGATTTTTGCAATAGGTGGAAGGGTCGTAGTATCTGTTTCTGCAGTGAGAGTCAAGCTGCCCTTAAGGCCTTGCTTAACCCTTTAACCTCATCCAAACTAGTTGGTGAATGCAATAGAACTCTGAACTGTGTCGGAAGATTCAATTTATTGACTCTCATCTGGGTGCCAGGTCACACTGGTATCACGGGAAATGAGATATCCAATGAGATTGCTAGACAGTGACCAGAGGTGAGTTTCACAGGACCTGAATTTGCGTTACGTATTCTTGGATCTACGGTTAGGGCTTCCATAGATGATTGGGTTTCTTACACAATTATGCGTGGCTCTCCTGGATGTAGGCTGACAAAACGGATGCTCCCAGACGTTAATTAGAAATGCGCGCTGTCTCTCAGCAGAAAAGACTGCAGACAACTTATTGACGTTCTACGGGGCATTTGGCTTTTGCTAATCAAAGCCAATATTATTGGCTTAAGTAAGTGTTTGCGACGCTTGTGGAAAGGGTGACGACACTGCGGAACACTTCCTTTGTAATTGTCCTGCCTTTTCTCATATCAGGCGGCAGATTCTAGTTGCGAATGTGGTGAGTGCTGTCAATGTAAGAGAAAATTAATACAGTAAAAGGGGCGTTATGGGATGCTTACTGGTAGTACAATGGACAAGTTGATGTCTGAGTGCTCCAGTAAAGCTTTTCCTATTCCAATAAAAACAAAAAAATCTAAAGAGGAGAAGACTGCGGGTCGAGGCGCAAAGGTTGTCATAAGAACATGTGGAATCGAAGCATCTTGTACCTTTTACCACTCGATCTTCATAGTACGAAAATACATTTATCAGCACACTTAAAGGAATACTATATCTAGCCCCTCACGATCGCTAACAGGACACACTAAAATGACTAAAATATACGTCTTAGTATTTATTTTTATTTAAATTCCTTTCCAAATCTTCTCACACTGAATGTTTATTGTTTTCTTATAAATTCCCACATAAAAGAGCAGACATTTGTGTGATAGTGTCATTAGTCACACCTTAAACAATCGCCACACTAACTCTTTATTGCCTTTTATGAATACCTAC
The DNA here is from genome assembly GCA_949716465.1 of Chalcosyrphus nemorum. Lineage (NCBI taxonomy): Eukaryota > Metazoa > Arthropoda > Insecta > Diptera > Syrphidae > Chalcosyrphus > Chalcosyrphus nemorum. Next base: position 67,796,585 of record OX454332.1, on the reverse strand, counting down.
ATACATATATACCGCCTTTTTAGTTTTTTTTAATTAACACATAAGTGAAAATTGTTTGAAAGGGAACAAAACTTTATTAAGATTTGATTACGATCAATGAACTTGGTTTCACTCTTTATAAAGACGAATTTCATTGGAAAAATATGTTAAGGTTTGTCTTTGTGGTTAAGTTGAAAAGTATATATATAAGATATATATAAGATATATGTATGAAAGCCTTACGTTTAAGGATATTTTAGTTGGTCAAAGCATGGTACTCTACTCATAAACATAAGTGTTTAGAAGTTTAGAAACATCTGAATTTCTGCAGTGCCTAGGTGACGTTTCCTATGACACCTCACCTAATGACCACAATTATGCCACCCTCTCGACAAGTCTTAAACAATTTTTCATCATTAAACTTACATAATTTCTTAATTGAATACAAATACATCCCAACGTCAGTGATAACATCGAAAAATACTTACAAAAACGTCGTCTATGGCATAATGTCATCTTTCTTAGCCACACGAAAATTTTGCGAAAATATAATTATTTATCTTACGTCGATGTACATATGATCACTGTCCCCACACTAATGGAAGGGTAATTTGTCAAGACAGCCAAGTCTGACGGGGACTACGATGCCCAGCGATTGTAATCTGCTGAGTCTTTTATGAACATTTTAATATTTTTTGAGAATCGTGTCTCGAACACGAAACACTGAATGTACAAATTTACACATGTGCATCTATTACATACTGCTGTAAGCGACAAAGTTATTATTAGCTTATTTGTAAATATACATTTTGTTGATAATAACGTTTGTGGATTTCATGTTTCGACGTTCTCATTGACCTTCAGATTCTCTTTTTACTTTTGGTGTTGTGGTACTTATTGGAAATGAGTTCAAGAGTGTCAACTCATGCAGAAAGTATTTTTTTTTTTGTATTTTGTTAAACCAGTTTTTAAAACGTAAGATTCATATTCTTCAAAGCAAATGGAGGAAAAAACAGAAAGAGGAACTATAAAATTATTCAAAAGAACATTATCGCTTATATAATTAATTCAAAACATATAATTTTCATTCTAACTCTGAAATTAGTTCTATTAATTTTGAAATAATACTTGTGCAATTACATACATATGCTATGTGTCTTTCTGTATGAAAACAACAACTAGAAAAGTCTAAAAGATTGTTTATCAAACTTTATATTGCGGTGGGAGTTCTAGACGCGGCGGACAATAAAAAGGGCGATAACATTTACATATGTATATAAGTGGACATTAGTGGACATTGTTTTTATCAATTCTTGTTTCTGTACGGCTTATTTAATTCGCGTTGCTTTGGGCGATATGTATCAGTATGTAGAAAAGTATTCAATTTTAAGGACTGAAATGAAAGACAAAACGAATAAGAGGAAATTATAATAAAGTGCACGATTGGGTTTTACATGCTTGCACCTCTAGACTGTTGATTAAAAATAGATTTTTTGTTTAATTCATGAAAAAAACGTTTTTAAAAAATTTCAAAACTTTGAACTCTATCACATGTTAAATATAGTAGCATTCTCTATTATCGCAACTGATAGAAGTCGGTGGTAGTTGGAATGATCGAGGTTGTTTCTATAAACAAGTCAAAAACCCTTTAAAGGTAAATTGTGATTAAAACTGTGATAAAGGGAAATTCAGAAAGCAAAACACTTTTTTATCAATTTTACCCAAAAATTTTACTTTTATCTTTAATTGACACTTCCACAATTTTTCAAATTCTTAAAAAAATTAAGCGTGACCGATTACAAAAAAAAAATATAAAACTAACCAAGCACACAGTTGAACTCAACAGTTTATCCTTAAAAACGTATTCTAAAATAGACCCAAAATAAGTGCCCAAACAAATTGGAGAAACTCAAAGGACCAACAAAAAAAGGAGTATAATGAAATAAAAGTTGCACAGGTATGATGAAAATACTCGTAATTTTTCATGGTTTACGAAAATCCGAGACACATCCATATTTTAAAAGCACGGTATATTATTGTAAGCATTTTTAGTCAAAAACTTGGTTTGGTATTTTATCATACTAGCGGAAACGAACTCAAATATTAAATTCAATTAATATTGTAAGAAACATTTCCGACAAAATCCACTTTTTGTTAAAGTTTACTATAAGTACACCAGTCTAAAATCTTTTGGTCAAAATTGTTCCAAGCCGTCATATAGAGTATCACAAAACTGATCCACATATGAAAATTCAGAGCAGTTTTCGGTGAAATCAAATTTTGGTAAATAGGCTATAATCAAGGTACATACCATTTTGAGTATTTTTAACCAAAAACGTGGTAAGAAATTTTAAAGAACTTCACAAACTAACAAAAACATAAATTTCAATTTCGCTTCTAGGGACTAGTCCAAGATAAAAAGTTTTGATCAAAAACCAATCACCGGAATAGCCTGTAGTCTTGGTGGCAGACAGACAGACAGAATTTCCAGACTCACTTTTTTTTTACTTCGTTATATCAAAATCTCGAGATCGATAATTTTAGCGTAAACTTGCGCTATACAACGTATCTCAAAGTGGTTCATATAATATGTAACATAACTGGTGTACCGAACTTGGTTTGACACACTACCAAGTGTCTGAACCAGAGAACTGCATGAATCCATCCATTGTCAATCTTTCGCTGAAAAGCGAGTATAAATCATGTAGGAAACGAGAACGAAGTTCAATTTGCGAAATGAAATGAAAACGAATCATCATGGTGTAAGTATTCATGACTGTTTGAGGCTTACATTCAAAGCATTCATTGAATCAAAGTATTCACAAAGGCAGTGAAATGTACAAATGATTCACGAGGATTTGAATGGTTTAAAAAGTAGGTAGAAAACAGGGAACAGCAAGTACAACGAATTCTACCTTTTTTGTGGCAGGAAAAAAGCAAAAACAAAGAGCAGTGCACGAATTACTCGAAACATTTTCTGCCTTTTTCCAAATACAATGCCAGGTAGCAAAGTGTAAGGGCAGATAATCATTTCTTGGAGTGAATGTGAACGAAGCTCGTTTTAGATTCATTTTTAAGAGGCACTAAAATGTAAGCCCAGCGTTTTAGGCATTCAGTTTGGGCCTAATTTACACCACTACATTTTAGTCTGTTCACAAATGTTGGCAGCGATTCACAAGAGCTTTTTTTTGCACGATGCATAAGAGATTGATAGTTAGGTCTAACTTTACAATAACCTAAAGAATAAAAATTATTACCACAACCTTACTAATGACTGCCATTTATGACCAAAAATCAGGAGATTTTGATGACCATTAGATATAACATGCGATTTTGGTTTCATGTAAATCCATAGAAATAATTGAACATTTCTCTAAACTTCCTCATCATTTACCGTTAAACAATTTCCTTTAACGGCCCACTCTTAGTCATCAAAACATCTACTCTCCCGAAAGCAAAGAATTTAATTTAACTCATTTTAACATCTCTGCAAGCGGTACTTTTACGCCCTCACAATTGGGTACAAAAAAAAAGCAAAAACAAAACAAAAGCCCAAGCGCAATCACCTTAAATCATAACCCACTCGCTTACCAAACTCAAAAACAGACCGCAATACTTTTTCATTTGAAATTTTAGAGCCGCCACCGAACCACCATTAGGGGTCAACCACTTTTGGAATTAGCCTGACGTAATGCTTACGTACCAGAAGAGACTGTGGAGTACCTCCAACACTCCAACACACCAGCACCATCAGCACCGAGGGGGTTCGTGTGCCTGCCAGGAAATCACTGGAAATTGTGGCACTGTAAATGGTTTAAGTACAGGCACACGCTGAACCAGATTTTCTCCAGCATAGACGGAAATTGTGTATAGTAATGCCGGGTGTGCTTTTGGGTCGCTCTGTCTGGTGATAGACGAATGGAAGATTGAATTTCGCTCAACGAGTAGGTGTAGCTCTGTCTGAGGGTGATTTTATACTTTCGCACTGGTTAACAGTATCGAACAGATATTTTTCTTTTTGACAACAGTACCAAGCAACCCACTTACACACCAAAACTGCGCCTAAGTCTGCGGAAGAGCTCTTGAGGTACTTAGAACCATACCCTGCAGCTGTTATGGTTGCGTTTGTACTTTGAATGGGAAAAGAGTGCAAAGCAGGGTCTGGAAACAGAAGTTCCAAGCGCAAACAAGCCAACGAAGTGGAATCAATGGATCGGCAGTTCTTTTTTTTTCTTTTATTATTATTATTTAACTTCATAGTGCAGTCATGCATTCGATACACACTGCTAAACGAAGGAGTTTTTGCTATACTTTTGTGTGTCTGATTCACTGAAAATTATCTGGTGCACTGGCAAACTTAAGAGCTAAATTACATTCGTGCAGGAAGTAAAATCGTGGCAGGAACTAAAGGTCGAAAAGGGTACACTTGCACAAGTAACTCCAAATTGGATTGCAACGTCCCGAACGCTGAGATTAGTTTCTCTAGCAGATCATAAAACACGCTTCGTGCAAGGCTTTCCAGAAGAAGTAAGATGAATGGACGTTCATTCTAACAAACTTTAAAGTGCCCTTAAGTGCCAATCACCATAAAGTTTCGTTTGTGCAAAACTGAACTATATACAAAGCATGGATTTACGAAGGAGAAATCCAATACCAATGTTAGTTAATAGGATAAATATTTGTTTCTTTATACTATCGCATAAAAATAAATATTATTACAAAATACACACTTACATTAATTAGCATAATTTTACTGTCAAACATACCTGAAACAAAAAGAATGGAATCGTTAGTAAGTCAACTGACATTTGTTCAAGTAAAATAAGCCGAAACCAAGAAAAATTTGAGCTCTTTTGTTATGAAATAAGCTTCATGGATTATTTTTTTGTCTTTATCCCCGTCATTTGATTAATCTTTTCATCAAAATAGGTAACTCCACGTCTGAAATACTTTTTCAGATAGATTAAACCATTAGAAGAAAATAAAGTGTGCTCTGCAATCTTCCTTGACGTAGCACAGGCTTTTCACAGAGTATGTCATGAAGGTCTACTCAATTAAATGAAAGTGTACCTGCCAGAACAGTACGTCCACCTAATGGAATCTTATTTAACATCGCGTTACTTTCGCATAAAACGAAAAAACTGTTATTCTAAGCTAGTGCAGATCAAAACCGGAGTTCCTCAAGAAAGTGTCCTCGGGCCTCTGTTATACCTCCTCTATACCAAAGATTAACCAACACACCCTTCCCTTAGGCTGCAACCTTTGCTGACCATGCTGCAATCCTAGCAGTGGGAGACACAACACAATATTCGACGCATAAGTGCAAGCTGCTACAGATGAAATGAAATAAAAATCTGTACATATTGACTTTCCAAATAAGAGAGTCTTGAGGCAAGGCTATATCATATGCTAATACAGCGAAGTATCTTGGTTTGACCCTTGACGCCAAGCTTAGTTGGAAAGGGTTCATTAGAATGAAGAGAACTAGATATTAAATGGCGAAAAATAGAATGGTTTTTAGGCAGGAAACCAAGTCTATCAATTGATAATAAAATTCTTTTATATCCAGGTCCTAAAGCCAGTGTAGAACTATGGCGCTCAACTCTGGGGATGTGCCAGCCAAACGTCCTTAGAAGTACTGTGAATCCTCCATGGTACCTACATCAGAAACAGCGGCCTCCATACTAAGGGCTAAAGCTTACGAAAAACGAATCCAGGAGAATATTAACAAGTCTTCTTAGCGTATATGGCGTGAAACCACTACAACGTACAAGACCGTCAGACCTTGCTGGACTACCAGACGCTTCAGGAGTAAACACGTAAGCAACGAGATAGTAATAGATTGATAAAATAGAGAATATTTTTACACTTGTACTGTTTCTTCTCCCGAAGACCTCGTAATCAAAATTACATTGTCCTAACCCAAAATTTAAGGCTGGTCCATGACAGGCAGACAGATTGACGGACAATATCTTCGATTTTTGGGTATGGTGGCATGGAAATATCGTGCCAGCAGGAGAACGATGCCAACAGCAACAAGACGAAGTGATGATGAATTACCACGACGAACAAACCTGGAAGATTGACAAGATATATGGAACTCTTCTAAGGTAAATGGACACAGCGATTGATCCCGAATATCGACTTTTGGATCAACAGCAAACATGGAGAGCTGAACTTCTAGCTTTCGTAGGTGCTTAATGGTCATGGATGTTTCAGAGCATACCTCCACAAATTTGGGTATTAAGACAACCCTTATTGTCCAATGCGCGCAGAAGCAGAAGCAAACAAGGAGCACATAATGACGGCAATGCCGCGATGACCTGGGGCAGAAGGGGAGGTAGGTTTAGTGGGCTTAGTTCCGTCTTTGCAAGATGCTCACCTTCCAATGCAAAAAAAACATCCGGGGTAGTTTCGAAGACATTCTTAACTGGAACGTTGGGCACCATCCGTTCTACATGGCACAGCCATCTTAGTCGTCCTATGCGAACTCGTATAGTTTGGGAAAAATCACTTGACGAACTTTTCTCGCAAAATAATCAAGGACATCCCATCTGAATTTGTCAAAAAAAATCTCGTAACTTGTAACATTACATAATAATATTTTTTTCTCAATAAATAGATAGACTTTTGATTGGCCTGCACATTTTTTAAAGCTCCTAGATTACAAAGCGATAAATGAAGCTCTCTCTCCTACTGCCTATCAAAAATATGAATAAAATACATGTGCGGGAATAAATTTAAACGTAAGTGCATGCAGTTCGTTAGTAGACAAAAAAATAATTCAAGATTCTTGCTACGTGATACCTTCACTTAAAATAGAGACTTTTCAAGAAATTTATGACGAACAAAAAACAGTTCTCCTTTATTATTTGATTCGTATACTGGATCTTATATTATTGATCCATGAAAAAGCGTACCAAGGATAAAAATAAAAGGAGACAAACAAGAAGCTCAAAGGAAGCAAAAACTCCCGAAATTTAGAGAGAACCATATATGCACACATCTGGGCGCACACTAACCTCGTCCCGCGCTGTATGTTTGAACAGAAAATAAGGCCAAAGCACAACGTTTTGGCTGAGAGCCAGTTACCTATTTTTTTTTTCCCTTTTTTTCAGGTATCTTACCTCCTTTTTCGAAAAAAAAAAACTTTCTTCCTCCAATGCATTTTATATTTCCACAGGGTGAATAGTTTTTTCCTCAGTTTTGTGTGCTTTTTGTTTTTTCGTGTGGGATTTTAAGCCAACGTCACATGCCAGCGAAAGGATACGTAATTTTGTAATGCACCAAGGAGTTATACACAAATACATACACTTAGAACGTTTGTGTGGTTGGTTACTTTTTTGCGCTCGAAAATATTCCATGTGGGAGGAGAGGTGGGTGTAGTCGGTTTACTGAAGTGCACTCTCAACTTTAATCCAATTTTTGGGGTTTTTGACTCTGGGAAACCGGACTGATTTGTGGAGAATGCAATGTGCAAACTCTGCCGAATGGTAAGTAGTTTATAGGGTTTATATTCTAATCCCAGAGGGGCATTTGTCTACAGATGCCTTAATGTTGGTTTTGTGTGCTAAAACCCACTGGGCGCTTGGTCCGAGTGATATCAATCGATATTTGGAATGGAAGTAACTTTTACATTTGTATGCCAGTGGTATTTGGGAGATTTACAACGTATTTCAAAGTCATCTGGGAATGAGTGCACTAACGATAAATTCTAAGTAGTGTAGAAGGATTTCCAATGCAATAGTTTTCTTTAGAAAGAATCTAGATAAGTTTATCACCCCTCTGAGTCAATGAGGTAAATTTTACTTTAACTAGGATAGATTCTGTGTAAAAAAGTACTGACCAAAGTTGCGGAGTTGTTTTTTTTTTTGTCCCTACAAGGAGACTTTTCCAAAGTAGCCAACTCGATGCCAGGTTGAAGGTAATCTGCTACATGGTCCATATTCGGTCCCATGGATGTCCTCTGTGATTCACACATAGAGGTAAGTAGGATGAAAAGAATTCGGGTATTTGAGAGGGCCTGGCTTCTGGCTCGCCTTCACTTATAAGGTGCGACACTAGAGTCGCAGTACATAAAATTCTATTCTAATGAGGTTCTATACAACAGAGCGAATCTGATTATTACCCCAACAATTTATATCTTAAAGGAAGAAGGTAAGGCCCACCCAACTGCTCCTGAAAGAAGACAAGAGGGAGTATATGAACGATGCAGGTCAAAGCGTTCATCGACTTTGGAAGCGACTGTGTCACCATGTGCCGCTCAGTCGCGGAGGAAGGGGCATAAAGTACGTCGAGGATCGGAGGTGCTTGAGCGGATTCGGAGGTGGAACGTGCCGGACTATCGGCAGGTCCTTAACTAAGGTAAGGGTAGATCGACTCACTTCCTGGTGCAAGGTTCTAATAGTACCCGATGAGAGCCAGCCATATCTGATGCTGACTGGACGCATATTATTAGATCAACCCCAGGTCAAGGTGGTGAAAACGGACACATGCATCTCAATCACGGACTGCACGATGGAAACACCAAGAGCGCTGCTGGTAGCAGGAGGATGCTCTATAGACCCGAAACAAGACAGACGGTCGCAAGAGAAGTTCGAGGTGCTAATAACTGATGCAAATAGTTCGCAGACAATGAGAGAGAACTTTGACAAGGAGGTAAATATCTTGACGGAGGAGAACGCATGAATTCTCACGGAATTGTTGAGGTCTAAAGCAGGTCTTAATACGGTTCAGACCGAGTTGAAGGATGCACTGAACGATGTGACAGAATTACGGCAAGACCTTGAGGAGCTGAATGGCACATTGGCCGAGAGACAGAACGCCTTACGGCTTTGTTAAGGACCAGGCAGGGCTGTTCCAGTATAGATCAGCGGTGTCGTTTATCTTCCATGTTGCCCGAACAATTGTGGACAGGCAGCTGAATTACAACCGAGACATCGCACAAAGCTCTGAGGAGTGCCTATGATTCAGTCAACTTGTTTCGGAGCGCGATATAAAAGATAATAAAAAAAACAGCACCAACAATTCTGGTTATTGAAGGGAGCTCTCTCATCGATCGCGCATGATTCGGGGTAGTTTTTGCATGGCATAGGCCGCCCTTCCTGAGGTCGAACTGGCAAGTCCCAAAGGCGGACTAGTTGGGATGCAGTAAAGTGGGAGATTAATCTGTATGTAAATATGTATTTACATATATCCACAACAAATAGAGCCTGCAAAAATCTGATCTGATTTAAGGCGTTAGGGAGCACTAGCGAAAATTAAGAAAACAAAAATTAATCAGCTAAAATGTCAACAAAGGAAGGAAGGGAACAGGAAAGCAGTTATGCGTGTTGTCTGTGAACATTAGCTAAAAATATCTATCTTCATGTACAACTGAGTACTTTTTTTTTCGCAAATATGTCAACTATTTCAGTTGACTGCTAACCGCAATATTTTGACATCAGATACCCTATCCGAGTAACCCAGTAAGTCAACAAAAAGAACTCTTAGCCAATTTGAATACAGAGTCCTATAGATCTAGAAACCAAGGCAAGCATAAAATAGAGGATTGACTGACTGACGGAAAAAAAAAAGAGGAAAAGGAAGGGAATACAAAACACCAGGCAACAAAAGTTGTTTGACCCAATTCTTTCCGCTTCCATAATCCGTCTCGTATAACTTTTTCTGACTTGCATTCGAATTGACATCTGTCTGTTGTATGCGGCGAAAGCTATTCAATTTCGCAATGAGAGAACTGAAACCTTTATTTTCCTATTTTTATTTTTTTTCTTCGCCCTCATTATGAGGGTATGTACTACATCTTCGTTGTGTGTGAAAACCACCGCAGAGATATTGTAACAATGGATTTTCTCTTTGTGCCAGCGGCCTCTTGTATAGTGTCACATTCAATAAATCTGCACAAACTGTTGCACCATTATGTTGTTGGCCAGAAGAACCAACCAATATTAGCAGAAGCACCATCATCAACAGCAGCACCAACAAGGTCGGAATAGGAGAAAGAGGAGGAAAACTGTTATTGAACCGAAACCAATGTTAGAACTTCATAATTAATTACCAACAAATATCGTGTTGTGTATCTTTTTATTCTTTTTCTTTTGTAACAGTTTACTTCAGGCTTTCCCAGTTTAAACGTAGATATATAGAGAATCGCGCGGCGGCTTGGTAGAAGGTAGTCTTTTGTTCTGTGTGCGCCATCCCACAAAACAGTCAGCCAAGCAAAGAACTTAAACTAGCAAAGCGAACCGCAACGTTCAAGGAACAACCCCGCGCTGCGAGGGGCTCTGATTGTACGTATATAGTTAAACGCATGAGATAGTTTTCCAGCTAAAAGCAGAATAAAAGCCAACACAACTACCATTATCATCATCAACGGCGTCGTTGAGCAAAAAGATTTTGTGCTGTTCGTTGCCATTGCACTGCAATTTTGCTTTGCTGAATAGAATTTGGCGGCATGACTACCTCTCTGTAATTGTTTTGGATTGTCAAAAGGGTTTAGAGCGTAAAATCGGATGGCTTTTGTGTTGAGCGAGTACGGATTCTCTCTTCGAGTACAATCGAGTATTTATATCTTTATTTCCGACTTAAGCAGTTGTCCTTTCGTTGCGAAATTATCATCTTTGTTTAATTTATTAAGTTTTTAGAGCAGAACTTGATTAGCTTTTTATTTAAATTCAATTACTCCGGAACACTAAAAAAAAGTCAGAAATTACTCCATAACGTAGGTTAGTATTTTAGTTACGTTTTGTTTATAGTTAAATGTGAACGACACTTTAGAGCGATCACAGCATGTACAGCCCTTCACTTTATGTGAAGAACCTATCTACCTACCAACGCCTATGAAGGAAGGAACTACAGGATGTTTTTTTTTAAAAAAAACCATACAACTTTCTTTTTGTTTGAGACTTTTTGGCAATCAGCGCTCTTTCACACCATCACCGCTCTGCATTTCGGTGAGCAATTCACTAGCCCATTTCGCATTGTAATGTTGCCTCTGAATCAAGTGGGTAAGTCAATGGTTTCATGGCTACATATAGCATCTTGCTAGTATTCCATATTGTCCGGATCAATGTCGTCCGTGTTTAAAAAAAAAAATATTATTGATAATTTTCCGGTAATGTTAGTTCTTGACAGTAACCTGACTTCCAGTCTCATTTAAAAAAAAAATTGCGTGAGGACAACGGCAACCACAAAATATGATTTCTTGATAAGACCCCTAGTCCCCTACAAATTCTGACACGACCCGAGCATGGTTTGTGGCATTAAGGAACGAGACTCAGACTCATGTTTTCACAGCTTGAGACTCAGACTTATACTTCTGTACTGGCTTGATCTAAACCAAAAACTTTTTACAAAATTATTTACGTTTGTAGGAAGTTCACATATCTGACAGACATGGTCTGATGGATTTTGGACAGAACGATGTCGTTAGCGTTCACTTTTTCAAGCATGAAGTCAGACTTCACTTTCAAGTGAGTTTCTAAGATGATGGACGTACTCGTAGCAGAGCTCTAAAACTACAGCAGAAAAATAAATCGAAGAAAGAAAGGAAAGAAAAAGGAAAAAGCGACCAAAGTTTTCTTCTGTGAACTTGTTAGCAGAATTAAAATTGAAGTATCTAGCTGATTGTCAGAATTTTCTGAGGATGGACGTGGAAACATATGATAAATTGTTGGCGAAAGTTAAATCATAAGCACGCGATCACATTAAACAGACATGTCTGTCACACCACCAAAATATCAAACAAATTTGTAAACCATCCTACATGTCGGACAGGCCGGTATTTCTTGCGTTCACATTGTCATTCTTGAGTCGTTCAGACCTTATCTTTCAGACATGTAGGTCCTTGTGAACTCCCCTTAAATTGGATGGACAAACAATTTGTCAAGCAATACAGAATATAAAGAATTGTTAAAAATCACAGCACGATTTGAATGTTATCCTTTTTGGAAGATCTTTGGGTAAACAAACGCCCTTTTGGTGGAGGTCAGAGTTCCAAAAACACTTACTATGCGCAATAACGAGAGTACAATGAAAAGGAAGTGGCATGTACTCGTTTTCGGCACATACAGCACTTGTGTTTTATGTAACCGGATGCGAACAGTAGGGAGCAATGGAGTATCACCATGAATCAGGGTCCCTTCACTCGATCTATCCATAAAGTTACGGATGGCATTAATACTTTCGTCTTACGGAAAAGTGTATAGATATTGCAAACACGCGATTGAGTTTTCAGTGAGTGAACATCGCCCTCCTCTTTATTCTCAATTCTTTTAAATGTGTAAATTTTGTGCTAAATATTATTCAGCTATAAAAAGAAATCATTCTGTTATCACTTGTGAATCCCTTTATGATCAGTTTTTTCATAAGAACTCTATAAACATTTCTACTAGTAAACTTAAACTTTTTCAAATGTTTGCCGAGCTTTTTTGTTCAACAAATTTTGTCAGAAAAAAATATTACTTACATATATGGAGCCCTTGCAAAATTTTCTTTAATTTGATGTGCCACATGATGGGGAACAAAATAATTTTTTTTTGCCCTTCATACAAGATGCCCAAAAAAGGGCTCCCAAAAAGAAATTCATTGCCGCCATCTTGTGCAGGCTTCCACATAATGTATACACAGCGAAAGTTTCAGCTCTCTATGCCTAACGGTTCAAAAGTTACAGGGCTGTGACAGACTGACGGACAGACGGACAGACAGACACCGTATCAAACCCATAAGTGTTCCGTCTTACCTTTTAAGGTCCGGAACACTAAAAACAATAAAACACAACGTTCAAGCATGTAATAAATTGTGATATCGAAATATTTTCTAAAAGATAACTTCAAATGGAAGATACTACCTTCATTATGAAAGTTAAGCTGACGGCTAATTCATACAGGTAGCCGAAGGCCACCTTTAATGTCTAATTTACATGCGATCCCCCAAAACTGCAATCGCTACAGTGCTAAATCAAAATGATAATATTCAAAACAAAGTACACTCAACATTCAGTCCATGTACTAGACTTTTTATTAACACTGTCTAATCAAATTTGTTCGACAATAACCCGACATCTCAGGGTAATCCTTTTGCTTAGCCTTTTTCAATTGTTTAAGTGGCTATTCTTTTGAGTTAGACAAACTTAACCTCTAAGCTCATCACACTACTTGCTTTCAAGCCTGTCGATTAATTGAAGCCTGCTTCGAAAAGCATTAAGGCAAAAGTTTAACAACCTACATAATATGTAGGTGTTTTAATTTTCTACCACAATCTGTACATCTGGTATGTATTACAGAAAGCCACTCATAAAACACAATAACAAGCAAATGCATTGTAAAGCCTCTCATTACCTGACCCCAGTTAAAATAGTAAATGAACAAAAGCTCATTGAACAATAATATGAAAACGCTTTGTAAAGATGAAAACAAATTACAAGTGAGACCCTTGAGATGATTGCATTAGAGAAAAGTAAAAACAAGTGTTTCATCTGTACCATTCAAAATATAGATCAACTTTCCATTTCTGCATTTCGATTGCTTGTTTCCTAAGGGAATTCTCAAAACCACCTGAAGCGACGGCATGCACTTAATTCACTTTTTTTCCAAAGCAGATAACGACAACCACTTTCATGCACAAGAGCATAATAATAAAAGTAAAATTCAACAGACAGTCTTATGACTCTGGCTGTCGACTGTCGACCGCCGCGATAGTGCAAGTGAAATATTTTCCAGCCATTTAAAAGAAATTTGAGTGTTTGAATTGTAGCCGAAACTGAAAAACATCACATTTCACCTTTTCTCTCTTTGGTCTAGCTAGTAGTGCCTGTGGCACTTTAACTCAGCAATCAGCTGTCATAAGGCAACGAAATCGTCCACTTATCTTAGTGGCTCTACGACTCCTATTAGAGGCTTACAGTGCTGAAGAATATGAAGAGATTGTTGCTGGTGGTGCTGCTGATGGCAAGCATCATCGTATGAGCTTTTTTTTACTGACATTCCGGGGCTCACTGATATCAAAGATACTATTTAATGGTATTTAGCGAACGTATAATTAGAAAGTGCCACAGCGCTGGATGAGTCATGCCCTCGAAATGGAAGAGAATTGTAGATGGTTGTGATGAGTATCTAAGTTTTGTTTCTAATTGAGTGTCTTTGGTTGCACTTGAATCGATGTTAAAGAGTGAATTGCATTTAAATGTGGTGGATTGTTGGAAATTAAAATTAGGTGGCACAAATAGAGGAGTATGAATCACGTACTTTGAGTGCTTTTTTCTCTCATTTATTTTCGATTGTTGAGGTCATTGACGGTTAAAATATATGGACTCCTAGAGAAATGTTACTTTCGTATTATGTCTGCAGAAAATGTATTCGTATATCACTAACTCATTTGCTTAAAACCGGTAATAAAATATCCGCAACCATAAATATGCGCCATAGAAACTTGCACCATCTGCGTTTGTTCAATTGTACTGGCTGTGTGAAACTATTAACGTTCAAATAAATTTCATAATCTTTATCATAGATCACTGCAAATAAAGATCGCCAAAGATATTCGCCGCAGAGACTTGTGTCATCTGTGTTTGATCAATTGTTTCAATATTTGTTGGCATAGATGTCACTGCATGTACACATGCGGTTTCCATTTTCATGCAGTGAAACAAGGAGCTAGAAATGTTGGAACGCACGTGAAGTTGGACACTTGTACTTGAACAACGTTCAAAAATATTGAAAACTTATTTCCAAAATGAGTGCTCTGTAGCCCAAACAGTGCGTTTTTTGAAAAGAAGAATGAAGCACCCACCGCGCCTTCTGTACGCAAGTTTATACAAAAAGTTCGTGGGACTGGTATGCTAATGGACAACACTCACGGTCCCCGTCGTCTTACGGTGCGCACAGACGAGAATGCAGCCGACATTTCACGCACTAGCCTGAGGAGAATTCTGTACAAAGATCTCTAATTATTCGCTTACAAGATCCATTTGACTCAGCAATTGAAGGCGCACGACCATCCGCTTCGTTATCGCTTAGCAGTTTCGGCGTTAGAGCAGCTTGAATTGGACAACGATTTTGGGCCAAAAATCTTCTTTTTCTGACGAGGCGCATTTTCATCTCGGCGGATGCGGTAACAAACAAACTTGCCGCTTCTTGGGGTCGGGAAACCGGCACGAGAAGCGAGTGACACTTTGGTGCGGAGTGTGGAGTGGTAGCATCATTGGACCACTTTTCTTCGAAAATGAAGGGAACAACGTTTCGGTCAACGGTGGGTGTTAAAGAGTCAAGTTAGCTGACTTTTTTTTTTTTAATAAAATTTAAAACATGGATATGGACAACCTCTGGTTCATGCAGGATAGCGCCCCATGCCACAATCGATATTTTGCGCCTTAGCAATGTCATTTGGCCGCCTCGGAGCTGCGATTTGACCCCTTTTTTGTGGAGAACCATGAAGTACCCATGTAATTCAAACAATCCGGAAACGATTAAAGTACTTAAGCCCAATAATCATCCAAGCAATCCGTGGGCTACAGCCCCAAACCAACAACAAAATTTTGGAAAATTGGAGTGCTGGCGGAGCCAGTCGAGGAAGCCACTTGAAGCATCTTTGAAATTATACTATCATTGAAATGATATCCTAGGATAAAACATGAACATTGTGTGGTAACACCTGACCAGGCCAGTAGAGCAATGGGTAGTCCGCCAAAATATCACAAATAAATGCCCAATACCGAAAAAGTGCTAACGAAAAAGTATCCACAATCTTGCAACCATGTGATAATCATAGAAATAGAGATATACCGGCCGTGTCACAATTACTGAACACTATTTTAGTTGGACTTCGAAGTTCTCACTCATTTATCTACCTTTGGAGAAGCTGACAAGTTATGTATTTATCTACAGCTGTTTTAATTGTTGCGCTTGTCTCAATTGCATTCGTATTGTATACAAGAAAAAGTTTAAAAATGTTTAAGTTTATAACTGGTTTGGCACTATGCTATTGAGGACAACTATGGATGTGGATAGGTATGTAGCTACATACATATACAAATACCTATCTAAAAAAAAACCAACAGAAAGAACTGATAATACGATGTATCTATCTGCTAGGAGAAAATGCTAATATTAACCAGTTTTCGATCAATGAACTTAATTATGAAAATGTATCGTTCAAGCGAGTGTACTTAGTTAAGTTGTTGCAGGTGAATGTGTCTTCTTAGAAAATCACACTCACTCAAACGTTATTCAAATCACTTTCAAGAAATCATCTGAAAACATTTAACCCACCTCGACTTTGATCCTAAACAAAAATGAATGCCCATCTATAATGTGCCTACATTCGCATAAACTTACATAATTTTTGCCATGAAATCAGCTAAAAATAGTTACCTAATCTCATAAAACTGGTTCTCAACAATAAGCAATTTAACTGGAGCAGGCTTAAATACTTCAAACAGAAATTCATTAAGAATCAAATTTTTTTTTTTCTCAACATCCAGAACAAATGAACAAAATAAACAAAAGAATCTCCAGCAATAAAATCAAATCCAGGTATCTATAGAGTTAAAGTAAATAAATTACTTTTGCTACTGAGGAAGGAGGAAGCGAGAAGGAAAAAAAAACATTATCTTAAGCCTTTGACTTACATATCCACAAACACTATTGTTTTCGAAAGAAAAAAAAATTCTTATCAATTAAACGAAGGAAACATGTGGTGGGTTTTGACTTAGTACTCAGTGCCTTTTATAATTTTTTTTTTTTGTATTGATCGTACTAAGCTTGTGTTGTTTATACCCTATCCTAAGGGTATATTAAGTTTGATACATAGTTTGTAACATAGAGAAATATTGAAGATAGACCCAACAAAGTATATATATAAATGATCAGCATCAGTAGCCAAGTCGATTGAGCCATGTCCGTCCGTCCGTCCGTCCGTCCGTCTGTCCGTCCGTCCGTCCGTCTGTCCGTCCGTCCGTCCGTCTGTCCGTCCGTCCGTCCGTCTGTCTGTCACCAGTTTTTGGGCCTTAAATTTTGAGCTAGGTTGGTGAAATTTTGTATACGAGGTCCTTGGAAAAGTAAGCAATACAAGTGTAAAAATTTTTAAAATCCGCCCACTGACACGCCCACTTTTCAAAAAAATCACTTTTTTTCACTATTTTCATATGAAACTCGAAAAAACTTACTTAAGCAAATATGTAGATATCCACTTAATCTACAAATCGTCTATACATTGTATATGGCCACGCCCACTTTTTAGGGGCGTTTACTTCAAAAATTAGTTTTCGAGTAAAAATATTAGTTTATAGGGCAAAATAGAACATTTTGTGTCAATACATTTTCCACCGCCCACTGATACGACCAAATAAGATAGGGATAGGGTATCATACGATCCGCTACAGGCGGATTGTAGCATTTTTCACTGGTTTTTTTTAGAAATGATTAGGCGTTTTCAGGAGAAAAAAAAAATAAAAATACTACGCACTATTTAAAAAGGAATTCAGTGTTTTAAAAATTTTTTTTAACCAAAAATTGAGTTTGAAGAGAAAATAAAAAACTTTTTCTGGGATATTTTAGGCTTAAGTATTGTTAAACCGATTTTCAAAGAGTCATCCATGCAATATAATATTGACATGTAAAAAAAACTTGTTGATTTTAGTTGATTATAATCACGGGTGGCGGACGAAGACATTAAAGATGAATGAAACTAAAAGGAAGCTATCGTCAACATACATACTCAGCACTCTACGAACTAAGCAGCGGCTTTCGAACCATATTAGACGAAGCCGCTGGAATGGTCCCCATCGACATTCTCGCAGATGAAATGCTGAGGATTTACAACAAAATTGAGGAAAAGGCAGCATCAGCTGCTATGTGGTAAGCTCGTTGGGATAACACAACGAAAGGCAGTCCAACAATTCAGGACTGAATAAGTCGCAACCATGGAGACTGCAACTACAACCTTACGCAGTTCCTGACTGGTCTCGGTAGTTACCATAAGTATCTTCACCGATTTGGACATGAGATCTCAACATATTGTCCCGAATGTCCAACTGAAGAAGAAGATACGGAGCATGCAGTATTTTACTGCCCACACTTTATGGCATGGAGAACTATGTACTCTGACCAGTTAATTCTCTATCACATGTTGCAGTCGGAGGGCAATTGGGCGAAATGTAATTTGGAACACCACTACAGAATGAGCTACGGAGAATAAAAAGGCTACGAAAAGCAAAGGTATAAGCCTCAGAAAATACAGGAACCTCAGAGGGAGGTGTCATAACACGCGAAGTAAAAGCTAAAGGCAGTCCCGCGGGGACCGTGGTTGAAGCGTGTAGGGTTTGCGAATCGTGTATACTAGTAAAAATCGAGGTAATAGTATCAATGAAGACTACACACCCGTGGCGCATCCAATAAATAACGGGTGGTATCGAAAATGGGGTTGTGTTGGCCTTTACATTTGGAATAAAATGGGGAAAAGTTCAAGAACTTTCGGATATCTTGCGGCTCCTTGGAACCACTCGTAAATTTGTGAAGTTATTTCTGAAGGACTTTGAAACCGCCAGGGATCCCGCTGTCCTCCCAGTGTACGTAGACAAACGATTGATTGTACATTTGGTCAAACAACTGAGTTCTGGACTTCAGACCTCTACCCGTTGGCTTACAAGATATAGTCCGTTCCTGAAGTCTACTCTACTCAACGAACCATTGCCGGAGCACTGGACAATTTTCATATGCACGTAGTGAATTCTGTGAAAAACGATTGTCTCAGGTCTTGTATATGTTTTCAAAGATTTCTGGCCATTACATGACCCAATAAATTGAATCAAAATAGCAATAAATTCATGCCATTCAAAGGACAAACAGTTACAAAAACCATTAACTGACATAATTTTACAAGAACCTTGAAAAAGAATTCATTTAAGCATCTACACATGTATGTAGACATTTAACTAGTGTGCGTATATGTACGAGGTGTGTTCAAAAAGTATCGCGAATTTTGAATTTTCGCGGGTTACGTATATTCGAATTTCGATTTTTTTGTGGCGTTATGTTGGTACTCATGTCTCTCACTCATGCCTACAAGCTCGGCCATTTTGAATGTTCACTTAATTGTTGACAGCTACTTTGCTTGCACGTGTTTTGCATCGTCTTCGATTTTTACCTATTCAAAAAAATGGATGAAAGTTTTGCTGACAGTTTTCTTCGATTACAGGGGCGTGGTGCATCATGAGTTCTTGCCACAGGGTAGAACGGTCAATAAGGAATATTACCTGCAAGTTATGCGCAATTTGCGCGAAGGAATCCGCCAGAAACGCCCCTGCTCACACATCGTTACTTGTGCGCGACTTTTTGGCCAAAAACAACACACTAATGATGCCGCAGCCACCGTATTCCCCAGATCTGGCCCCCTGTGACTTTTTCTTGTTCCCTAAACTGAAGAGGCCCATGAAAGGACGATGTTACGCTACGCTTGACGAGATAAAGACGGCATCGAAAGAGGAGCTGAACAAGATAAAAAAAAATGATTTTTTGAAGTGCTTCGACGATTGGAAAAACCGTTGGCACAAGTGTATAATATCTCATGGGGATTACTTTGAAGGGGACAAAATAGATATTCATGAATAAATAAATAATTTTTGAAAAAACACAAAATTCGCGATACTTTTTGAACACACCTCGTATGTTGTATGGCTCCCACTAAAAATCCAAACCCGCACGGATTTTTTGGAATCTGAGAAGAACCTTGAAACCAATAAGTAGGCATCCAATCTCTCTTGTTCGTTTTAAAACTACATATACGAGTATGATATCCACTCGCGCCCACTTTTCGAGGACGAAATTAAGGAAACAGTGTAAGGCATCTTTCGATTCGTTCAGCATGGATTGCTAAATTCACATATGTTTTTCTGTCGAGTTATTGTATTGGCGTAAACGATATCGTCGTTTTTATCGTTTCCCCAGTTGCGGATGGTTGAATATAGAACTATGCATACTAGAAGTTTGAGATAAGGAATTTTATATAAGTTGTTGATAAAAACAGAAATAAATCACGTTCATGAAGTTAATGAAGTGGAGCTCGAACTTAAAGTAATATATTCATGCGCTTAAACATATGTATGTGCAATGTGGCGCAAAATTTATCACCCGATGTTTCTTTCTTTGGCTCTGTACGTTTTTCATGAATATAACACTGTGGTTCTGCTTTTGGATTATGATTTTTGACATCTTAAACTTGTTTGCATTAAATTGAGAAAATAATATCGACTAATTGGGCGCCTTCAGAGTTGATGACCATTTGGCACCGATTTATGATATTTTCCATTACTGTTACCAGAACTTCCGGCGATAGGTCCTCTCATGCTTGTAGAATATTCTCTTTGAGGGCTTTAAGAGTCTGAAGTTTATTGACATTGACTAGTGACTTCAAAAAACCCAAAAAAAATAAGTCTGGAACGAACTAATCTCGACGGGAAGTGCAAATCGCCAAAGCGAGAAATTAGGCGACCCAGAAATGCAAATTGTAACAATCAACGATTCATTGTATAACATGTATTTTCAATCTATTATCTTCAAAAATATCAATCTAGAATTGACATTTGCCGCCATTTGCAAAAACCACAGCATCTTGTGACAGAGTGATGACTTTTACGCCATCTTTTCGTTCCCAAACATACCGGTTAATCGAGTTTCAACTGTATTATATTGCTGAATGTTTGGTTACAAATGAGTTCCTCTATCTCCAGTTTTCGTTCGGACCATGATTTGTGGAACATCCGCCATAGATGAACTGTATATACGAGTATGTAGGCATACATATGTTTTTTTATACACACTTCTCATGTAACTCAATAAAATAAAAAACAACACATTTGGAGAAAAAATATTAATCATTTTAATTTGTAACTCATGTCCACAGTGTAAATAGTCGAAAATTTGTCAAAAGAAAGCACGTGCAAAGAAAAATGGACATATAAACTAAAACGCTATTTATAAACTCATATTAAGAGGAAATGAAATAATTTTTCTGCACGCGATAGGTAAGGGAAAGTTAAAGTTTCCTCTTTCACATAAATTTCCATGATAAAATCTCTACCTTGTTAGGCAGAGTCTCAAGGTAATAGTTTCGTAACGTTGTGTATTTTTTAAATCCTACTGGAACTGTGGCACGTCTCATGGGACTATGTGGACTGTGTTTATATTTAAATCATTTTTACCACGCAATAAAATCTGATATTAATATGATTTTATTCCCTTGATAGACATAGGAAATTCCTCTTGAATAATATTGTTATGAAATGTACTATTCATTTCCAGTTAATAACCGTTTTAATAAGGATTCGATCTCAGGAATACATATATATGATCTTGAATTATATATTTTAAATTCTTTTATTTTAATATGTACATACCTACATGTATGTTTACATACAGTGCTCTAGATCGGTGTTCTAGGGTTATCCATTAAGCGTTTCTTATCTTTAAATTTAAAGTAAACAATCTCTGAGTTAGATATCAATAAACAAATTTATTTATTTAGAAGGCTCATGTATGCCATTATATATGCAATATAATATTCTTAAAATATCTGCCGCTGCTTCGCTGGATGGCGCGCATCCGAAACGTCCAATTTTCCATACCTCTGAGACTTAACTCAGTCTGAATTTGAACAATGACACTGATTATGTTTGCTTTCAGGGCAATACTGGTTAATAGTTCATTGGCATAGACCTGTGACATAAGAAAACCTCACAAGAAAAAGTCTAACTGGGTCAAATCGCGTGATCTCGGTGGTCAATAATCATCGCCTCCGCGTGAGATAACCATGTTCATATGCAGCACGTAGCGCCGCGCCGGCCGTCCTGTTTAAACTGCATGTCGCCGGTGTCGATGTCATCCCATGGGAGCAGTGCTGCCGTTTCTAATGTCCTGACTATAGAACGTATTTCACCAAATTGCTCTGTTTTTGCTCTAATCGTTTCGCCTTTCAACTTTTACACTTTTTAGCCGGCCATTCAAGTGCTTGGTGTGTCCCTAAGGCCCAGCACTCAAATAAAGTGGCTTTTTAATCGTTTCGCCATCTCGTTAAGAGGCAATCGGCACTTAGGTTCATATTTGGAGATTGCAGTGTAGCTGAAAGTCAAAATATGTTTTACCCACGACCTGCACGAGGTCTTTCTAAACGCCTATTTCCCAAAAACACTACTGTGGCTAGGAGATAGAAGTCTCAGATCTTTAAGTCTAAGTCTTGAGACCCTCTAAGGTCTTACATCATCCTCTCAGTAAATTCTGGAGTGTATATAGGTTTTCATAGGGTTTTTCATAAGGAGTTGCGCGAAAATAAAGTCCTAGTCTACCCAGTTGAACACCACTGGGGTATTACTTTCATGTGGAACATAAAGGCAATCGTGACGTGGTGCTGCCAGTTTCACTGATACATATGCAAACTGAACCGTCCTTAACCAAAGGACGTATGCATCTACAATCTCAGAATGGTTCACCCTATCTTATAAGCTCAGTTTTAACCTCTTCTATGATTGACAGTTCTTTGTATAACTTTACACGCTATAACTCATGTTAGTTCGCAAAACAGATTTAATAAAATGACAGTCAGTTCGAAAGATATAGTTTCGGACTAAAGTTACTCCTAGCTTTGTAGAATTTTAAAGTTAAAGAAATGCAGAAGGCGCTATGTGCACCAATGGACACCACTCGTCAGTGAAAGAAGACCTCAAACTGCGACTACTTTTGGTAATGTCAAATATACCCTTCTTCCCTTTGTCCTAATTGTCTTTATCACCCAGTTTAATTGTATTTTTATACCAGTCTTTCGCTAGATTATTACTGTTGACTTTTATGTCCTTTAATTCTTAAAATGTGAGTAAACATCCCCATTAAATTCAGTCTGTTCTCGACGCTGATATTTTAACATATCATAGTCATAATGTTTGACGTTTATTCGTCATTCAACTGCCGTATTACCGACGACAATCGATACTCAATGTCTATTCTTCTTCTTAAGAGCCTGCTTACATTTTTTTGTTCAATTAATCTTCCAGCTTTCAAACTTCAATTTCGTTCTAAATACTAATGTATTTAATGTAATAAAAGATTTGTAAATCTATTTTGTTGCATTTGTGTAACATATTGTACTGCTTTGGAATTTCCAAAAAAAGAAACTAAAATACGCAAAATTATTCAACTTTTATTGATTTTTTTTGTCACCCTTAGGCGCATAGGTTCGAATTCAAACTCGAACTCGAATAAACAAACATAAATTAACGCACCCTTACCACCAGTTAGTACCTACATATGTTATCCTATCTTTATATGTATCTAAACAGATCTATTGTCAAATCGAAACACGAAGTCGAACAATTTGGCATGTAAGCATGAAGGGTCTAAGTCGCACTATAATAAATCCATGTTTACCTTTAATTTGACTGAATTAATAATATAACCATTCTTAAAACTTCTTGTCGATTAACATGAATCGATTCGAACGGAATGAAAGAAATTTAAGGGAAAATCCAATGGAAATCAAATTTGTTGTTGATTTCTGCAATTGATAGAGCAATAATCATTAGTTTGGAATTGTATAATTTTCGTTATGGATTGGAGACAGTAACGCGATAATCGAAATCAACGAATGGTATATTTTCACGTAATTTAGGGATTGTATGTCATTAATTTAAGAACTTGTAAATTTTCCGATAAAATAAAATAATACTTTTTTTTCTTAAGCATATTTATGTGTTGATACTGTCAAGTATAGTCGATTTATTTTGTGTATTCTTAAAAAGTAACTCGTGGTTATTAATTACAAAAAACATAATAAATGTTTATTCAACATAATAATTTTTATGGCGTGCACTATCTTGCTATTCTATTATCTATTCTATCTGAGCCTCTTCAGACAACTTTACGAGTACTAGTTCGCAATGAACGGCTTGAAATTTCAAAAGAATTTCATTAAATTTGTCATCATTACACTTTTACAAAATTTACTTGTTTTCGGCACTCACAATAATCCAACTAATCCTAGGCCTCTTCCTGTGAATTGTTGAGTATTTACTTCTTACTTCATTCATTTATTTCATTCTCTTTGCTCCTAATAAACATTCCCCAAGCCCCAACATCATCATCAGTTTGAAGGCAATAAGAATCAATTAACCTGATAACAAGAATAATTACAGCCACTACTACTGGTGCTGCAATCATAAACCATAAAGCATTATTAAATCTGAACAATACCAAATAGCTCCAACAACTACAACGACTACATAGTAATTAGGGCACTATCAGAACTTCTGTAACACCCCCACATTCTTCGTGAAACATCCGCTTCTGCTGCAGTGACTGCATCGTGCTTCCGCCGACTCTAGCATACAGTACATGATTAACATACAGATGCTAGAAGTTTAGCCAAGTGTGCCACAGAATTGCTCCTGGTATCTCGATTTAAGAATTTTTTTTATTTTTACACATTTCCTTGCTGAAGGTTGGACACGACACGATAATAAACACATTTGCCAGTGCCGGCGTCGTCGTTCGTCGGTCGCCGTCACAACCACCAATTGGCAGCTGTCGTTACATTAAGTTATTATATTTTTATAAAGATGTACTGTATGAAAGTATAATTGTATTACACGTTTTCGTAGGAAGCAAACTTAATTTAGTTTTTTTTTTGTTTTAAAGTGAATTAGTGATGTTAGCTGAGCTTTATAATTTCGAAAAGTGGTCGATAAATTATGTTTTTCTTTATACTGAATGTGTTTATTGCTTTTTTTACTATTTTCCGTACTACTGCAAATATATATTCTTCTCTAACATTTTTCCTGTTGTCAGTGTATAATTTTTGTTCTGTAGAATGTCATAAAGAAATATTTTTACAATTTTGGGTAAGCATGCATTACTTCGTGTAGTGCGTTGGACTGCTGAAGACAGCTTTTATTTTTTTTTTATATAATTTTTTGAATTTTCAGCAGAATTGAGTAAAGGCATACAAATATGAAATTTAGAAAATGCTAAAAACCGGGAATTAAGTGAAGCAAAACGTTTAAAATACTGACTTTGCTCTTAATGGAAATTCCACAACTGGAGATTGCAAACGAGGTGAATTATTATTTGTGTGCTTTGCAAACCACAATCAAAAGAAGTGCAGAGACCCAAAGAGTGAGAACTAAGTCAGAAAGAGGGAGAAAATGTAAAGCCACGAGCAAGCCTTATCAAAAGAAAAGCGTCCAGAAATCGTCGGCAGACACCTTCTGACCCAGCTGCTAGGCAAAGAAATTTGACAGCTGACATAAACAGGAAGGGAAAAAAATCTACGGCAGTAGATTTAAGTTTTGAATTTTAATTCCATTCCAATAAAGCAAGCAAATAAATGGCTATTTATCTCATCCATTACATGATAGAATATTTATAGTTTATTTTGGGTTTTATTTTTCCCTCTTTTGATTGGTTATGGGCAAAAGAGCAGTTGGAAGAAATTGAGTGGGCTATTCGTTTGGTTTTGACGTAAGGTTAATCCTACTGATGACTATTATGGTTGAGTCTTAAAACTGTCGGCAGATGACTGATGAATTTCGCCTCAAAGTTAGAAAGGCCAGACATTAGACTTTGCTTTCAGAGGCTAACAAGGAGAAACGACTTGCTTGAACGAGAATAGAACAGCTTATAAAGTTTTATGCGATAAAGTTAGCAAGCAAGTGAGCAATAGTGAGCAATAATAGTTAATACTAACTCCCAATCTTTGTTGGAAACATAGGAACATAAGAAAATTGTACTCTCAAACTTAACCTAGTTTTTGCTGGCTTCTTTCAGCTTCTGGACTCTTCTGATGTGGAGCACGTACATAGGTCGTAGAGTTAGGGAAGCTGAAAATTACGAATGTCTGGTTCCTAATGTAAAACAGGGTGGGGTTAGTGGGATGGTTTGGGGCTGTATGACGTCCGGGGGAGTGGAACATCGTTTCTTTATCGAGGAAAGGACTCTGAAGCGATCAATTGCAAAACTATTTGGAAGGCAAAAAAAAACGAGTCATTTTCAACAAGAGAATTCTCCGTGTCACACGACGATCAAAGGCAAAGCTTAGATCCAGAAAAAACGGTGTTAAAGTCATATGGTACGTTTGTAAGTAGATCCTTATACAATAGGATTTTTTCCAAACTGTATCTCAAACTAACAGCTTTATCGGAGAACGGGCCATGAACCAATATGCGCAAGCATGCAATAGAAATGGCAGTAGATTACTCAGAGTTTCCGACAATGTGACGGGCTATTAGCTGACCATACAAGGCAATCGAGTGATCAAAATAGCTGCAGCTTACTCGTGGCACACGTTATCGTTTATGAAAGCCTTTAAACAACGAAGTCAACTGGATTGCCAAAACGGCTTACTGTACGATTGGCTTCATTGATCCAAATGGATTATTGGTTTCTATACATTACAACAACAGTACGAGCTCTCTATCAGGATCTTTTTTCCAGATCCAAAAATTAGTTCATGCTATTCCTCACTAGGTTTCATTTTCACTCATGACTGTGGTGTAATTGTCGACGATTGTCAAGCGTCATGTTGCCAGACTAGAAAATGAAATATTATTTGCATGTCCAACGTTATTTGATAAAAACCTTGTACGATTTGGGGTAAGTTACCAATTCAAATTCGGCAAAACACTTCTATCGAACGCATCAAATTTTCATTTAAAAACAAAAATAAACAGTCTCATGGCAACTTCGTGCTTATTGAGCTTTTTAAATGTCACGTTCTGAGAGAAGCTCTTACCACGACTTAGAACCTAAACTTTTCGTTGATCTGGAATATTTTATTTTCATGTGATCTACACATATGTATATCATGGGTGATAACAAAAAACACGGCTAAATTAAGGAATAAGTGGCAGTGAGTTGGACATACGTCATGCAGTGGGCCATCATCTAGGTAGGGAGTTAGAGGAGTAGTATCAGTCAACTGAAAAACAAGTATGAAGTTCTTAGAGGTGCACCAAAATAAATGACTGCAAGCTAATAGCGTACAGCAAATGAACCCTAACATTATAAAGATTAATTTCAACTTACACACATATGTACAACTAATACTCTCGCCAAAACAACCGTCTAACTGTCGTAATTAGCTAAGAAAATCATGATACAATTTTATAGAGGAATCGTTTGACTATGTTATGACGTAACAGTAGAGAAAATTGAAAAAATCTTAATTCAATTAAATTTTGCTACTGTTTTATTGCTAATTTGTTAAAATTTCACTATTCAACTGTCTCTTTGTGGTTAAAATGTCACTTGATAAAATCCACAGGCGTCGCTTGATATAAAATGAGAGTAAGTATGACAAATGTTTTTAATGATGGTCGATCAACGGAGTTGAATATATTGCGATCTTTTATATTTTTGTACTCTTTTTTGTCTTCTGTTTCGATATACATATGTACATATGTATGTATGCAAAAATGATGTATCCTCTCTATAGAATAAAACAAAAGAAAACAAAATCAAATCATTTTCTTTTCCTCTAACTATTTGCATATCTTAGCATTTTATTCGCAAATGATTTAACTTTTTTTTTTGCAATATCTTTTTTATTGTTCCGTTCTCGATTGTTCTCGCGACGACGGTGAAAGCTAGTTAATTAAATATTTACGTTTGACAAACCGTAATATTATATAATTTGACGTATCTAAGCAAAAATACACAGGGCGAGTTCGATTTCTGGCTGGAAATGTAAGAAAAGGCATATTTCCTAATTTTCCGCATCAGTTATTAACAATACGTGTGAAATTAGAATACACATGTTTCAATTTGTGAAACTACAAATTTTGCATGCACTACTAGACTAAATTTGTCCACATTTTCATATTTTACTGATATATATGTAAGGAATAAGTGATGTCCTCGAATGAGTATTCCCCAAGTCACTTAGACGAAGTGAATTACACTGATAACGGCGATGGCCTCGTGATCTAAGCTTACCTTCCTTTTCTATCAACTGAGTTTTAATTAGGTACCACTTTCTGTTGAAAGACTGTCTTCTACGAACCAAATACGATCACTTTCTGCATGTGCAACTTGAGAAACTAATATAAACTAATATGTTTGAAGCCATAACATAAACATATGTTTGTTTCCTATTTTTAATATTTTTCGAAAAAAAAAACTGCGGATATCCAAGTAAGAAAAGCTAGTTTAATTTTTTTAAATAAACAATCGCTTGAAAGATTTTTTGGAAGCGATTTTTCTGTATACGGACAATGACATTCAAATAAATCTTGCAGTCATGTATACAATCGAGACACCCACATTTTTATTTTATCCAAAATATATATGCAATTTCGAAGCAGGAAATTTGTTTTAACCTCAACAAATTACCACAAACTATCGTCATTCAAAGCCATTTCTTAGCGTAGCTTAAAAGACATCGTACAAAAGTGTTAGAAAAAAAAATGAGGAAAACTTTTAAATTTAAATAGCCCAACAGAATTGACAAAAAAAACTCCAGCAAATATAATAAATAAATCTACATAGTTAGATAATTGAAATGCAAGTTGCGTCCCAACACCAAGTAGGTATATCTGTGCGAATGTTTTTTTTTTTTGCATTAGTTTTAAGAAATGCTCAAAGTAAGAAAGTTTACTTCAACTATGTTGTTGTTGATCGACGTTCGATTGTACACCAGGTGCAGAATGTGAAAAATCGAATATACAATCTACTTTTTTGTTCACCCACAAGACACAAACAAACAGGCAGCTTTCCACTCCAGACAAGAAAAAGTAATAACTTTCTCGCATCTAACTTTTATTGATACATTTTTTGTTCGATTCTCACTATAATTCAATCCGAATTGACTTTTACTTTAGCGAAGAACACTTGAACACACACTTGATGTGCTGCACCACCAACGAAGTATTATGGCCCAAGAATAGTGGTCGAATGCCCGCAAGTAAATAGTATGTCAGTGTCAGGAGAAGTACTTTTTTTTTCTCTCTTTTTTATAGGATGTACTGCTGCCGGCAGTGTGCAAGGTATAGGGATAGAAAATATTCTATGGCTTAAGCCAGTAGTACAAAGATCACTTTGAGTGGTTGATTAGGTAAAAGGAAGCTGGAGAATATTCAATTTAAAATGTGACCCACAAGTTCAACAACAATATTGGTTAGAAAGATTTTCTAGTCTTAACTTTTTCGTTACAATTTCATTTTTGAAGAGCAATTTCGCAGGGCTACTAGGGTCAAAACACAACATTTTAACAACTCTATTTGAATGGATCTTAGGCCGTAAAATAATGTCATGCATAAGATTTAATGTATATTTGTGTGCCTTGATAAGTCATTGATTTTAAACCGATAAGCGATCGCATCAGAGCAACATTATACAACATCAACCTGATGTATTCACACCCACCCGAATACACTACGGACCCTGCCAGGGATGAATTCTCCAACATCAAGGAGGTAGAAATGACCACCCTTGGCTAACAACAACCACCAAAAAGGAGGACTTGATATGAGGAAAGTGCTGCAGGGCAGAACAAGAGCAGCGAGAGAGGACTACGAACCAAAAGAAGGGAAGAGAAGAGAATGGAAATAGAATAGGGTTCACGCAGTTTCCTAGCTCAGGGATATCGAAGAGTCCCACGAGTGTTATAACATCCGGAACGCAAGATCTTCGAAATAGCGAAGACCAACTAGTCACCGAGGAACAGTGCATTATTACCGTGTTTAAGTAATTTCAGCAATTATTTAACATGCTGCAAATAGAGAGATTGATAGAGCAAGAAGAGAACTCAACTTCAGTCATTGAAGGACCAACGTAGCTATCAGAAAACAGAAACACAACAAAGCCGCTAGCTCTGGATGAGCTTTCAGCTGAACTCTTTTAATACGGTGGTGAAGGCTTAACAGGGTGTATGCACCAAGTCATCAATCAAGCATGTGTGAAGGAATGCATGCCTGATAACTGAAGTATTAGATTTGTATGCCTCTACTTCACAAAAGGCGATCTTATGTATTATAAGAATTAATGACGTAATGTATGAATGTCTAAGGCCATTCACACTAACCGTCACGTACTAATGGCCGGGCTTCGGCCCATCTAATCCACAATAAAAAAAAATCCTGGAAAAGATCAACGGATCAAGTCGAAACCCATCACCTATTCATCGACTTTAAAGCTGCTTATGACAGCAGTCTTAGTCTCGAGTTCTACCAAGCGATGGCCCAATTAAGGGTACCGTCAAAGGTGTGTCTCACAACGCTGGCAAACATGTGATGCTCTGCACTTGGAAAAAGCTCTTCAGACCTCTGCAAAATTAAATTTTTTTTCTTAAATCGTTAGAGCAGAATTACAATTTGAAGAAAATTATATAGGCAGATACAATGAACCATTTGTTCAGTTCTTTGTGATAGAAATGCCAGCAAATTTTTTGTGCAACACATTGACAGAACAATAAGGGTTTAAATTTCAAAATCAAATTCCATTTATTTTACTTAATTTAATACTCCCACTTACCTTTTATCCTCCAATAACTGTTCGGCCAGTGCCAATCGTAATCGGACCACTTTCATACTCTGCAGAGGAAATAGTTTACAAAACGGTGTTAGGAACTTTGCCTTCCAGCAAAATTGTGGATACTCTTTGCACTGAGTCCACAGTCGTTCGTTGTGTTCGAACAAATACTTGTGTTCCTTGCCAAACTCCAAGTATTCACCCAAACCCGAATAATTACAGTGCAGAAGGTCCTTCAGATTATTTATCGCCTTGGCATCGTCTGGTGGACCACGAATTTGTCGAATACCAAAATCCAACAACGGCTCATAGTGATAATAATTTCCGGGCATGGCATTTAAAATGTCACCGAGAAACGTCGAGCCCGAACGCCAGCTTGTTATGACCACACTGCGCACTGGCTGGCCGCCAGTCTCTAATGTTAGTTCAGATAACTTCTCGGCATCGACACCGAATCGGCCCGAAGGATATTCAAAGTTCTCCATCTCGGTGGCTATTTTGGACCTTTGCGCAGCAAACACATCCACCATCGTGATGGACTGATTGTACGTCTCGGTCATGGTCGCTATTTGATGATCCGGCAACGGACGGTGCTGGGTCGTAGCTATCAACAACAAAATGCAGAGGCTGCTGACCCCGCATATTCCGATTAAATTGGCTCGACGTGACATTTTTCGCTTTCGTTTGAAATGGGAATTTTGCATAAAAAATATGGTTTCGAAGTCGAGAGGACGAGGTTTATTGATTTTTTTTTTCCTCTTACG
Source organism: Chalcosyrphus nemorum (assembly GCA_949716465.1). NCBI lineage: Eukaryota > Metazoa > Arthropoda > Insecta > Diptera > Syrphidae > Chalcosyrphus > Chalcosyrphus nemorum. Next base: position 67,765,342 of record OX454332.1, on the reverse strand, counting down.
GATTTCGGACGCAAATTAAAAGAAAAAAAAACACCAAAGGACTAGGACTTATACACTTGATATACAAAACACTAAGAAATGAATTTACACTTTTTGCCTATAAAGAAAAAAATACCTATCCCAGTAGACGAGGCAGAATATATTAGAGTAGGGATTATTGTCACTTTCTCTGGGATTTTTGGTTGGTTTCCGCCATCGCGGGTTAAAGGGGATTTCAATCGCCACGCGGACACGCACTTTCTGTATCCTGTATCAAATCGGGGGCGAAAGGAGTGAATTATTTAATTCGTTTCAATTGCGAAATAAATTCCAATACCGTTAACGGAGAACCACCGCTCCAAATATGCTACTTCGTTGCTGTCAAATGTCAAACTGAAGAAGGAGAATGGAGAAATTTTTTTACATATGCAGTGCAGAAGAAGCAGACGCAGAGACGGTAAAAGAAACAGAAATCAGAAGATTGGGATAGTGTAGCTGGACGCGAGTACTGTTGTCCCATTCTGACCAAAGGCATGTGCTGGGAGTTTGTTTATGTTTTTGTTTTCTTTCTTTATCGGTTGCGAGAAAATGTCATCGGTGATTCGCTTTGCAACGAAATTCGTTGTTAGTGGTTTGTTTTGTTTTTTATCTCATTGGATTGTGGAAGGTGGGAGAGAATGTCATTCATAAGTAAGTGCAATCAAATTGGTTACCATACTTATAGGGTGTGTTTGATATTTTTCAGTATTGAGGTGAATTACTTTGTAAGTTTTCCACATAAATATAGCCTGTCATAGTAATGCAATAAAACAATAATGTTGTATTCAAAGTTACAAGCTAAAACCGCGTCTCAAAGAGACCCAAACATTTCAATCTAACTCCCCTGTATTGAATTTAGTTCGGAAACCGATTCGCATCGTATTCAAATTTTCTATTTTGTTCGAATGTTGTGTTGTAGGAAACGATTGGATTTGAAAAACGCAAAAATTTTGATGTTTGCAAAATGGCAAATGGAGTTTTACAAAAAAACATAAGGCAAAAGTAAACATAATTGCTCTATAAATTGAAAGTAATACTATGCATTGCACGAGATTACGTAAACAACTTAGAACAACATAAAATACAAATGATTTGTGGAAAAGTTAACATCCTTTATTTATTGATTCCTCCTATTATATAACAAATTGAGTTATAACCTACTGTTGGACACAAAGGCGGCTCAATCTTATCGAAAAAGTGTTGAAATACATTTTTAGATAGACCCTAAACTAAATTTTGATACGTAAAATGGAGTTTGCTTATAAATTCTCTTCCAAATCTATTGAAATCATCTTTTTTACTGGACTCTTAAACCGAAGGAAGGTCTGTATGTTTTACATTTTTTCTTCTCTTACTAAACTTACCCAATTACAAACGCTTTTCTTTTTCATATATAAGGCGGTGGGATACATTACACGTGAATGTCGAAAACGTAAGAGGTATATACTTTACGTTCCAGTATTAATGGGGGGGTTTTAAAGTGAGTTATTCGTGGCCTAGCCGAATTAGTCTTCCACAAAAGAAGATAATGGCGCTAAATTATCCTTAAAGCAAATAGAGACACTTTAGCAGCACATGAACTGGTTCCTTTTTAATTTTTTAGCTCGGACCAATAGCGAACCACAGTAATCACTAAATCACAAGAAAAGATGTAAGTTTTTTCTGTTTTGGAAAAGAAAGAAAGAAGAAAGAAGAAGAAATAGGAAAGAGCTGCTGTAGCGGGTCTTGAAACTCTGTACAAGGTTTAACTACCCATATTTTTTTTCTACAAGCCCATGCGACGCAAATTGTCGAATGAGTAAGACCGAATGAATTCTCACTTTCGAAAGTGAGCAAAAGTGAACGAAAACTTAACGAATTAAAGCCAAAAGCTACATATTCAGCCTTATTGTAAATAATATTCCATCGGAATTCACGATAAAGCCTTTGAATTTGCAATGTTTCGGAAGTGGTCGTACAAAACCATTCTCCTTTAATAGTTCAGCCTTAAGGCTGCTTGCAGTGCTGCTGACAGTTCTGCTCATAAAACGCACGTACATACATTTTTTGACGCGTATCGCATCGACGACTCTTCCATCATGTAGTTGTTGGTTGCTCTTCTATCTCAGCACAATTAAGCCATGACGACCTTTTTGCAATTGTCTATTAATACTCGATATGCGACTTTTATCTATAGACGATGGAGAATTGTGAATTTTTGTAGACGGTGTTTATCGTCTACATTTTTCTATTCGACTGTGCTTAGTGCTGTCGAAAATTTAAATATATTTAATTTTTATCACGAATTAATTCAATAACGCAAAACTTTGTCCATTGAGTTACACAATATCCAACCGAAAATTTGTCTATGCAAACAATTCAGGCCCCTATTGTGAATGTTAATCAGCGAACTGAATTTTCAGAAGCCCGTGATACAAAATAGCTCAATCGTTTTCCGTAGTTTTTTCTTTCGCAAATAGAAACATGTATATTCACTGCATACAGAACTCTGCACATATGTTTTGGAAGAAAGTCAAAACAAATCAGTTTGAAGGAAAAGCACACAAATTTAATAAATTCTTTTAATTTTACTAACAAGCACTTTTTGTAGCGGTCCGTTTCTTCTTCTATCGGCTTTTAGCGGTCTAGAGGCTATCGAATTTCTTAAGTAACTAACTACTTGCTTTGTAATCAAACACTGCATTTTTGCCAAATGTGATAAATGTATTAATACAATTTTAATCCGAACTCCAATTAGTAGTTCAATAAATAAACCCATTAGACCATTTTCTATTAATGCAAATTAACTAAATTCAATGCAGTAAATTAAATTTGAGAGTAGGTATACACATGCTCAACAAAATGAACTTTAAATATGTAATAGAGCCAACATTTAAAAAAAAAACTTGAAAACAAACACATAAATGCCCTACTAGATTATATGCTTTCATAAAAAGTTGCCAAAAGTGACGCAATACAAAACTCATATGTATTTTTGGGATGAAACACATGGAATCGTTGGAGACATCCGGTTGGAGAAATTACAAAAAAAATGAGAAAAAAACAACCCTAAATTTATTTTATTGGTTTTTCTTTCTCGTTGGCCTCTTTTTTTTTAATCTGTGGAATGCATGGTGAAATAGTTCGTTTGCAGACACTTTCACCTCGATTAGATTATCGGCAACAATCAAATTAGGTTAATTTCTTTCGCACACTTAACTTCTTCATGGTGAATTCGACTATTCAAAACTATGCAAAGTTTGCGTACGAAAATGATACTCGCAATTACATAAGATGAAATTAGTTTTTATTGCAGTTAATTCCCACTTAAATGTTATATTCAGCACAACAGAAAGTAGGTTCTGGCAATATTTACCATAATGAATGTATGACTTATATGTATATGTATGTTTGTAAATATTTAAGAAGCTGATAACCAATAAATTGAGCATGATCATCCTTCGTGGGGATCGCAGGCTTGGATTCAGAATCTATTTCATATAGACATGTTTTATTTTCCACTTGATCTGATCTGAATGGTGAGAAAAATAAAAAAATCCGGATCCTGATTTTCCAAGTCTGGCAGCACTTGCTTTTGAAATCTTAAATTTCAAATTAAATCTCATGACTTGTGGGAATATGAACTAAAAAGTGGATCTGAATAATTGACCCCGGTTTATGCGTTGTTGTACATAATAATTAAAAACAGATATTGATTAAAAATTTCGACATTCGGTGGCTTAAGTTAAACCTCTTCCTAAGTAGAGTTTATCGTTAAACCTTAACTGTGAAAACAAAATTTGTGCTGATCCTAGGATCGACACTTAAGCTTGCACTGTGAGAACGGGCATAAATGTATTCGTGGCTTTTTTCGAACTTAAAAACCCGAAAATATTATGGCTAATAAATAATATTACATCATTTAAATGTTAGGTTACCCTCGCTCAGCGGCATTTTGAACACCTGCATGTGAGGCCAAAAGCCGAGTATCGTAGACAAACTGCTGCTTAAGCTATTAGGGGAAGTAAAATTGCTCCTTACCTGGTGTAATCCTGTGTTTTAGTGTAAGAACATTATGGGAGCCTACTGAGTATACAGCTTTGGCATTTGATGCGTGGCCGTTGTTCGCCTTAATTGACTTATTTTTAGGGCACTGAACACTGCCTGGGACTGAATGGAGATGACTAGCGGAAGCAGGTTGCCTTAAAACTGGCAGTTGGTACTGTTTTCACTGCCCTGGTGGTGTGAATGCACTTTGGTCTTTGTACCATTGTGAGGTCCATTTAGCTTATAGGGTTTTTTTGGCTCTTTACCACCGCACTAGGCTACAATAGATCACTAAAGGTCTTATAATAGTTGTGTACAGCAACAGTAAGATCTTAGGAGAGGGACCCTGAGGTCCCTGCGGAATATCTCTTTTGTTGGTGAATAGTACCAATTTAGTTTTCTGTGAATTTACCGTTCGTCCACACTTCCTGGTGAATCTTTACAACTATATCCAAACAATGATAAACAACAGTGGGAAGATAGTAGACTTGAGTAGTAACTCTGGCGGCGTAGGCTTCAGTCTCCAAGTTCCGTAAGGATGTGTATACCGTCTACTATGGTAATTATCTAATTTAGCTAGTGCGACTCAGAATTCGTACAGCCAAGTTTAGCAGTTTTCTTGTTTTTCTCCTGATGCTGACTAGTCCTTTTTTTTTTACAGAGGCGATAATCTGTAACTTCTTTTTATGGCTCTAACAAGCCTCTTTTAACGCGGATATTGATCTCTTGGCCTTGAGTTCGCTGTCTGTGCTACTCTCAATAGTGCTCTCATCTACATAGTCAATTACTTGTTTCTGCACTTCATAGTTAAATAAATTCCAATTTGTTCTCCAGAGGTCCTGGGTAGTTTGGGGTGTCAACACGTACTACTTAAGAAAAATTTAATTCGTTTATGGTTAGAGAAGGGTTCTAGTTCCAGGACATTTCATTAATCAACGTCGAAGTTACCGGTTAGTGTAACCTCTTCAACCTCTTGTAGGTAAATATGTAAACATATATTGCTAACTGCAAGAGCTTTGATAATGAAGTTTGCTGAGTTTACTGAAAATAAACTTTTTCAGTAATTGTACACGAAACTTATGGGAAATCGAAAAAATTGTTTAGAATTTCTACCCGCAACTCGATAAGTAAAAACATTTGCATCAACAAGTTTCTTTTTGAAATTTACTATAAAACAAATAAAACCGCATCATAATTGAATTCACCAAATCCAACTCTACTCACCAAAAGTATACCATCCCTGACCACTTATCATCCACATATTTCCCCACCTCACTATTTACACCACACCAAAATAAAATAAAAAAAAAACAAAGGAAATATAACCAAAAAAAAAAAATACAAAAAATAGAAAAGATAATACACAACTTCTGCAATTGTACTAGTCGCAAGTAATTCCGAAGATTCCGCTCATAACTACCCACCAACAGCGACAGCCACCAGCGAAGAGTACGACGAGAAAACGAAATGTCAAACAACAAATTTTTCCAATCACAAAAACATCGAATTAATTGTTCATTTTCGGAGCAAATTCAACTAAAAGTGAATAATTATCAATAGAAATTTGTTCCAATCCATTCGGATTCCATTAAGGAAATCATTTTTCGCGACGTAGTATCGAATTAGTTCCTCCTTCCAGTTGAAAATAAAAAAAAGTTCGGAACGGTGGCCGCCTGGTAATTTTTTTTTTTCCGCAAAAAAGACCCGAATTTTTCTCATTTAATCTCCTTTGTGCGCAAAAAAATGAGCTCTATTATTGTTTTGGATTCTTCCGATGAAGAGGTAAAGAAATTTGTGAAATATACTATGTAATTAGGACGGCAACAATTGCATCGCTGCTGGAAAGCGAGCGTACCCCCAAAAGTGGATTGTATTTTTTTTTTTTTTAATTGTTTTCTGTGCAGTCGTCGGGTGATTAATTTGTTGGTTACGCCATTAATGGTAGCAGACAACGACAACGACGACAAAAAGTTTTTTTTTTTTTGTTTGACGAGAATAAATGCAAAAGTTCTAAAAAAAAAAAATATACAAGCGTGCTATGGGCTCAGAGCCTCTATGGAAATTCGAGTTTTCCAATTAGCATTGATCTTGTTTGGAAATTTGTATAAAGTTTCGCAGGGATAGGGTTTCCCGCCTTTATGGTAAAATTGCTAATATCAGTCCCAGATTGCTTCAGTGCTGTCGTTTTACGAAATAAAAAAGTAGTACAAAGAGTAGTAGTATTTGCAGAGTATAAAATATGTGGGATCGCCTGTTACGGGTTAAATCCGGGCATCAGGTCAGGCTTAGTAGGGAAAGAAGAAAGAACGAATTTCTCTGAATATTTTTTTTTAATCAATGGGATTTGACATGATTATTATGAAAACGATCATACTTTTAGTAGTCACCGATGATAGTTGGTTTCGTACTCTTTAAATGCCTGAATTGTAACAATTTTTGGTCATACATATTTTGATACATTGCTAAGCAAGGATTACAGTATAGTTTCGATTCCTAATTAATATCTGATCCATACCTATCAGGGATAATTTGAGGTAAAACAAATATAAGCTTATTGTCCTTCTCAAGAAGTTATGTTACAATCGTAACTTTCAAATCTTAAAGTTTGTTGGTGGAAAGAAAGTGCCCTACCAAGCTTGTGTGAATGCTGCGAGCTGTCGGAAATGGGTACATGCGGTTTTAAATCTGTTGGTGCGACAGCAAATTTCCTATGAGGTTCTATCCAAAACCCATTTTTAGTTAAAATTTAAGTTACTCTTTAAAAGCAGTGGAATATGCTCAGTATTACTTCTTTTTACTCATAAGCTTATAACCAAATGTACACAATTTAAGATCAGTTATGGGATACTAAATTTCCAAAGATGTAGGTAGATTTTAAATAGTTGAAAAAAGTAGATCTTCGACTTACCGTACTGTTTTAAAGTTGCATAAATAATCAATTTATGCCTTAAAATACGTCAAATATATCTAAGTAAAATGGGGCGAAATGGAAACGCGTTCAAATTTCGAGACAAAAAAAAGTAGGTATAAGGTATTCGCTAATTATTCATAGATAGAAAGATTTCGTCGAAATGAATCGAAAAGGGAAGAAAACTTCATTTGAAGTAAGAAATCTTGTCATTTACCGTACTGAGGAAGATTTTACCTGGCGTTAAGGCAGTAGATATTGTCCAAAAACCAATAAATCGCACCCTTTTTTCAAAGAAATTAGTACGAGAAATTAAAGAATTCAATGTAGAAATAAAGACCACTCAACAGACTAAAAGAAATTTGGTAAAAAGCAACAATTACCATGCACGATCACCGATGATCGATGAGTAATGATATATCCATGAAGAACATGCCATTAATGATTAACAATCGCAATCACCAATCCCCCAACCTGAGCATATACCTTTACCAACAGAAACCAAATAAAAACTGCTCTGAAGACATTGGATAATATTGATCGTTAATACACAAACACTTCAAATCAATCGAGGCCCTATCGAATTTAAATAGAACATATTTATACGCCCCTCCTTTTCAATGACAAATTCAAGCCTTCCAGCGTCCGTTATGCGTACTTTGTCCACTAAAATTCGTAGATTATCATATTTCAAAGAGTGGGTAAAATTCTCTCAGAAAAAAACTAAAATAACTAAGTAAATTCGTAGCTTAGTCAAATTTCTTACTTTCTTGTGAGCACTCTGTTCTGTGAAAAACTACGAACATTTTCCATACTTGAACCGCTTTTCGTAAAAATTTGTAAAATTTCATAAAAAATCACTGTTTTTGGAGGGTATGCGAACGGACCTAATGGAGTCGTTAAAACAATATGTAGTTTATAGGTTTTATTTAAAGAACATTTGACATTTACTATTGTTAACACAATTTGTTTATTTCCGCATAAATTATACAGAGGATAAATTTCTTTTCTTTTTGTCTATCCTATCCCAAGGGTATGCATACAAAAGTAGGAAGTTTAACACAGAGTCAGCATTTTTTGGTGGATTTTAAGTTTTGAATTAAAACGATAAAAAAGTGTATGACTTGTTTTTGATAGGAAAGAGCAAGTGTAAATAAATTCACGATCCTCAACTGACATGGGTCAGAAAATAGGATATAGTATAGGAATAGTCAAATGAGAATTTTCAAGTTTCACTGGTGCTACTGTATGTTTAATATTATTTCGGACATTAGGTGGAAAAAAGCTGTAGGCATATTATCACGAATGATCTTTGTACATAGATCACACGATGAAAAGAAAACATTCCAGACCAACGTAAAGGCACATTATCCGCTGTGAAAAGAGGCAACATCCTAGCGTTGTCGAAATGTTTAAGCTAAGATGTACTGCACAAAATATTGGCGAAAGTATGCAACTACGATCGATGCCAACCGTAAAGCATCTCGATTTAAGATGTCGAAACCATTTCCAAAGTCGTCAGATAGTAGAAGTGCCGGAGGAGATTTTTGATTCGTTTTAGTCCTATTCAGGTTCTTATTTGGGTGATGCGACACAGTGGTTAGTGCGTTAAACTACTTGTGGTTTCAGGCTCGAATATAAGAAAATATAATCAACGTTTTTTCACGGCTTCAACTCTTGCAGGATCAGAAGGGACCACAGTTTTGTGCCGTATCCCAAGGGCGGGGGCTTTGACAAACCTTTTTGTAACAGATATACTCTTGGATGTTTGTCAGATGTTGGTAAGAGGTGAGGCCGGGTAAAGAACTTTGGAGGTTTTTTTTTTGGATTCGAACTTGAAACTCCATGCAAAGTAGGCCAAAGCGCTAAATACTTTGGCTCAGACTAGGCTTAGTATTATTTATTAACTTATTAGTTATTTATTTTGGCAATGAGCAGGAAAATATATTTACGCATAAACTTCTCTGGTTTCGACTTCCATGAAATGTTCTTTTTCGGAAGCCTCTTTTCAATTCATCACCAAAAGACACCTCTTTTCCTATGATCTTCACATTGCTATAATCAATTTGCCACCCTTAAAATATGGGCCAAGCTTGAATGGTATTCTACCAGAAGAAATCCGTTTTTAGAGAATTAAGAGAGAGAATAAGAGAAAACGATAATTAGATCTGGATAACTTTTATAAAAAACATAATTTATGCGATATAAGCATTCAGTTGTACTTCGTTACGTTAGATCTTATCAAATGTTACTTATAATCTTATATACATAAACTATACCCACTGTGATGACTTCATAGTTCTACAAAAAGAAAATTGTGATTTAAAAGGCTTGTAATTTTGTTTAGAAGAACAGAAAAAATAGGTAAAAAATATTTTCTGTGTTACTAGTTTTCATCGTAGTTTTGCTTCACGTTTCTACTTACAGTAGAACCCCGTTTATCCGAGGTAATGTGGGGAAGGGGTGCCTCGGATAATCGAAAATTCGGATAACACGGAAGACATAAAGGATTTAAAAAATTTCAATTATTTTCTACGTATTTTGAAAGGTGAAATCAAATTTAGTCGTAGAGGTATACAAAATAGGAAATGTATTGACATAGTCTAATATTTGGTATACAAAACATGGCTGAATATAAAGTGCAGGTCACTGATGAGGTTTAAGAAAATCTGTAATTGACCTCTGCCTCAAATTGCTTATTCGCTTTTTAGCTGCAATATCTCGCCATCGCTTGATTAAGAGGAGATCAACCTCTTCAGTAGCCCGGATAACGCGGAGGGCCGGATAATCGAAGGCCGGATAACCGGGGTTCTACTGTACTACAAACAAGTATTTTATTGCTAATTATGATTTTTTGTTGAATTTTCGGTAGCTTTTAGAATGTTAATAACATTTACTTAACTATAATGATATCTTTTACATCACATGCTGCTAAAGATCGGACTTTGTCCACAACCGTCTGAATTCTGCCGGAGTAATAATATGTTGGTGTAAATCTCATAATTTAGGTATGCCTTACTTAATAGAATTATTTTTTTATATTAGATTCTACCGGCCATGGTATTTTCTCTTGGAATAAAGTAAAGGCTGACATCGAAGTTCTCAAGATTCGGGTCAATTTTTTTTTATATGCATAGTTTTGCTAAGAGCTATTATTAAAGACCAAACTTGCTATTCACAAGCTAGCTTCTAATTTTTATTTGATATTTTTTTATATTTAACAAAACAAGTCCTTGGTACATTTACTACTGAGACATGTCAGGAGTATTACGTAGACCTTATATCGCTCGGCACTTTGCATTGGTTCTTATTTTCGTTATTTGTTTTTATATAATTATTAAATTTTGTTACTCCATATTTTTGTGCCTACTTACTTCGTATATTCCTAAATTTAGTTAGCTTACATAAAAGAGACTAGGTTTTTCAGTAGGACTGATTTAGTTTTTTACAATATAACTACAAACATATCATATACCTAATCATTTGGATGTCCTTGCCTACGAATAAGCTATTTATTTTGTTCCAAAGACCGTTTATTTATGTACTTTCATTTTATTTTAAGGAGTTAATCAGTTCTGAAACTACATATTCAAAAAATAGCGTACAAAATAGATTCTAGAGGAGCCAATACTAGTTTGCTATGTCCCATCGTATTATAGAATTACTATAGTAGTATAAACGACAGCTCTGGATTGTTTAAATTTACACATATCTACCAATTGCAATGTATTCGTTGAGCTTAAGTTATGTTTCATTTTTTCAGACGGATAGGCCGAATAAAAAATCACGAATAAGACGCAATCCAGTACCAGCGCAGCCGCCGACAATACAATCGATGGCAAGAGTAAATCCGGTTGGTGTTCCGAAAAAACAAACTACGTCGCTGCCAAATGAAAATTTCAAAATTCATCTTCCGAGCAAGCGCTCCACAGCAAATGATGATCAGCAGTTGGTGCCGCCAGAGAAACGCATCAGACGTGTGAAACCAACAACAGTGGTACGTAGCAGCGACGAGGAGTGGATCAAGAGGCAAGCTACTAACGCAAACACAACTACAACAGTACTTCCCAGAAATGGAGTAAACCAGAACCAGCCAACAACGATGCTGAATAAAAATCTCGTCAACACTGTCAAAGGCCCAGCGAGAGTCGTTAAGAGCCCTGTGACAGTTGATAAATCGCGTAATAACCAGAGTCCTGCTCGTGTCGTTGTTAGCCCAGCTCCAGGAAGTGCTTTAAACTACGTGCGAGTTGCATGGAATGGAAAGGATCCCAAGCCGACAGCATCACCACCCGTGACAAACAAAACTACACCGGTGATCAGTAAAAACATCATCACCAGCGTTAAGGAACAGCCAAAGGTAATTCCGCCTGTCGTAAACAAAAACATCACATCTTCTGTCAAAGACCAAAACAAACCAATACCGTTGCCATCGCAAGTTTTCAATAAGAACAGTGTGACTATTCGAAGAGTTGTATTTAATGACGAGCGGACAAAGACAACTGCTCCGGCAAAGGTTGAACCACCAAAAGCAATTAATTCGACTAGTATCAGGAGGGTTCCGATGGCTTCTGATCCATTGAAGATAACTGTACCGCCCGTAGTATCTAATAAGAGTTTTAACAATTCAGCGCTTAGGATTACACAGGTTAATTCACCAACCGCCGCAACCAGTATTAGAAAAGTTACACCACAAACTGATCCGCTAAAAATTCAACCACTGCCAATGGTTAAGAAAAACGCCGCTTCTACAACAGTACTGACATCAGCATCATCCACACCGCCTACGAATTCCGCTGCTATAAAGCGTATAGTGACTGTGGATCTTCCAAAGACCCCAGCATCACCACCAGTGATTACCAAGGGCTATAGTGCTGCAGTTCCTAAACGTACCACGACAACACTCATTGACGCAAAGTCATCAATGACTATGTCTGTTATAACTAAGAACACTGCTAGCTCCGTAAAGACTATGCCGCCGCCAGTGATTCCTAAATCAACACCAACCTTAGCACCGATGATGACCAGACCCAGCGGCCTTATTGTGACTGCTGTGACTTGTACACCAGTGACAGCTCCCACTGCAACACCAACACCATCAACATCTGTTCCCCCTCCTCCATCAACTAAATCTTCACGCTCTGTGCCTAATACTAACCGATCCGGGTCAAAACTATCAAAGACAGGCCGTTCCAGAGCTAACGCTGCAGCTGTTACCGCTGAGCAATCATTAGCATCGATGTTCAATATGTTTCCACCTGGTGCTGCCAATTTTATGGGAGCTCCCCCAATGATGTTTGACGGCGGTGCATATATAAATCCTGCCTATATGCCGAACAGAAGTCCAAACTTTCCGAATATAACTCCGCCAGTGTTTAATATGAACTACAGCTTTTCGGGAGGATCTATAACACCCATCCTAAGCCCTGGTCCATCAGCCAGTCCTACTTATAATACTGGTCGTTCCTCCAAAAGCCCTGTCACAAGTACAATAACCAGGTCTTCCAGTTCCTCCCGACGTAGTCCAGGTGGATTTATTGGTATGCCCATAGATGTTGATCAACCCATGCCAACGATGTCACCTCCAGTCTTCAATATGAACCATCCTCCGTTCAATGGCGGAGATCCGTTCAACTTTATGCGGACAACGTCGCACACTATCCCCAGTCCGGCATATAGTCCTGTTAGATCGACAAAAAGTCCTAATCCGAGCAAAGAGAATTCCCAACCAACGCCGTCTCCATCGTCACCAGTCTACAGAGATCTGGATAGTTTTGTACGAAATCCACTTAGTTATCCTAGAAACACCTCGAACACAGCTACGAGTTCGACAGTAAGTGGCAACGGCCCCATATTCTCTGTAGACAGTCCAGCTAGAAATCATCATAGTCCAACTGGGTTCTTCAAAAGTCCCACAAGTACAATAACAAGCCCAACTCATAGTACTATAAGTGAAGGTTCTTCGGTTTGTGAGGTATTCAATCAGACGAAAGAGAAATCTGCACAGAGTGATAAGCAGCAAAACGATAAAACGAAAAACAATGATGCAAAAGATGTGGATGGGAAAAAGGAAGAAGAAGAAGAAGAGGAAGAAGCGGATGAATTAGAACCACTTAACCCAGAATTTGAAACACTTTTGCAGGCCTGTCGTGACGCAGACTCCTCGGAAGATATGAACAGACTGATCGAGTCGAAACTTATTCGATACTACTATTCTGTTCATCCCGATTTTGCGAAGTCTCGTGGCTTCCGTAAGGCAGTCGTAGCGGCTACAGAGAGTATAAAAAAGAATCCAGATTTGGTATACCTCCACCTTAGACCGGTTGTTGAAGAGATGAAAGCTCGGAAGAAGAGCAAAGCGATTGTGATGACAAATGATGAAAAATCAGAAGCAGCAGAAGCTGCTGCGGCGGCTAATGAGGGTATCGAAGATAAGGTACGCAACAGGCAGATTAGGCGCCTAAACAAGGCGTTGTATATATTGACAAGGAAAATTCACAAGTTGGAGAATGACGAAGTTGATTTGGACGATGAGAATTCATCCTATCTCGTTGTGGAGCGGTACAAGAAGAGGGCTTGTGAGGTGAGTATAGATTAACTTTATTTCATATCACACTTAAGCCCAAATTAAAGCTCCATGCACTTACATATTATCAACAGTGTACATGTTGATCAATTCATCATCATTCCTTTAAAAAATTAAAATCATATACAAATTTATGTTTTTAAATTCCTCAACCTATCATTTGTTCTATCTATTTCAGATATACGACAAGATCTGCGATTTAACTGGTGAAAGTAAGCATGCACTGCGGCAAGTGAAGAAACCCATTAGTTTCAAAGAAACAGATTATCCCAAATTTAATAAAGTTGTTGAAACATTTGTAAATAAAACTAAAGAGTTTCCCGACTTCTTTGACGTCCTAAGGATGTTGGAGTTTTGTAACGAGCGGTATAAGTTTGGCTTGATAAAAGAAGAAATGACAATGATCGGTAAGTTTTACATATCTGGCTAACCATACGTTGTAACTAAAAAAAAAACACACGTTTACTTCCAGCGCAAGATGCATTTATTAAAATTGGAAAACTTCTTCAGAGTCGCCGCAAGGCCGATCTTTATGAAACTGTTTCTCATTTTACATCTGACTATGACGATCCTGCTGCCAATGATCCGGCGTTGTTAGCGAAACTCTCCGAAAATGAAAAGAATCAAACATCAATTGGTTCTATAATAGACAAGTAAGTATTTACTTCTATCTTTAACTGTGTGAGCTTTCTAATTATGTAAAAAAAACTTATTTAGATATGCTCGTGAGCAAGTGAGAAGTAAGGCTGAATCAGCTGCTGAGTCAGCAAATGCCTCTGGCGATGAACTGAATAACACATCGGAGAGTAGCGATTCCGATTGTGAACAATCCCATGACGATGCAGAGCAATCAATTATAAAAACAAACAATAACAATAACAACGCAGATAAGAAGCCTGATGACGAAAGCAAAAAACCACCAACAAAACCAACAACAAATGGCAGACATTCACCCCACTCGCCAAATATAATATCGTCAGCATCTGCATCGCCATCAGTCGCTAGTACATCAGCTACATTTAGAACATCACCACCACATGCGTTTGCATCGCCACAGGCATCACCCCGTCCGCGATCGTTGTCGCCCTCATTACCACCTCCACCACCACCACCGCTGCCGCCCCCGTCTTCATCGTCATTATCAGACGCGTTACCGTTATGGACAACAACGAATTCATTAAAAATACTTTCCGTCACCAGTCTTAATGACAGCGCTGTCGCCTCCTCTGGCAAAAAGGCGGATACCGCGGATAAGCCCGCTGTCGTCCCCGCAATGGATGAAATTGTTATTTCCGACGAGGATTTATAGTCTTAAATGAGTTGTACATATATAAAATTGTTCGTTTTCATTTTGTACTGTTAATAATTTTTTTTCACTCTATTTGTCTAAATTTAAGTTCCTTCTCTCCTATTGTCTGTTACTTAAGTGAAGGGCATAAGTAATCATTGTATATATAGCAAATACCAACTAATATCTTTAGTATATACATATATATATTTTATAAATGAATTAGTATAAGAAAATACAAGACAAATTAAAAAGAAGACCTTTAGGTTTCTATTTCATTGTGGAAACTTTGATTTTCAGCCTCATTTGTTAAACAAAGGCGGAATTAGGCACCTAAGTTCATAAAATTGGCACAAAAGTTGAAATACTGAGAACGACATCAGCAGAACCTCAAACATCAAATAAAATCATTAAGGTTAATACGACAAAAGGATGCCCACAAGGTGGAATACTATCTCCTCTAATGTGGTGTCTTGTTGTGGATGAACTACCTGAAAGGCTAACAAACTTCGGAATCAACTGTCAAGCTTATGCCGATGACATAGTCTTGATAGCCAGGGGAAGATTTTAGGAAACCTTCTGTGACATACAAAAGGAGGTCAAATTTCACTGGTGGAAAATGGGGCTCAACATAAACCCAGCCAAAACCACAATAGTACAGTTCACGAGAAAAAGAAAAATGGAACTAAGATCAATACGATTGTCGGGCACAATACGGACAAAGAGAACCAGTCGGGTTACAACGAGGGAGTCACTCACTAAAGTGCAAAGACTAGCGTGCCTCTGCGTTACGGGAGCGAACGTGTCCAACCGCAGCTATGGAAGTACTCTTAGAACTCACGCCGCTCCACCTTGTTGTGGTGCAACATCCTAAGGATGGCCAAAACACACATCGGAAGAGAGAAATGCAGTGGTTTAAGAGAATATGACGTGCTTGTCAAGAAACTTTTGCACAAAGCTGAGGAACAAAAAGGAGTGGAGCAATGAATCTACAATATATGGACTAAGCAACCACACAATAATATGGTTCACAGATGGCTCGAGAACCGAGGAAGGAACGGGTGCAGGAGTGTTTGGGTCAATAACGAAATACTCAGAACTCATGGGCAAAAATACCAGCATCGTTAAGGCTGAAATATGCGCAATTGAGAGTTGCATCCGAATCAATCTCGAAAGAGGATACAGTAATTGCGAAATAGCAATACTGTCAGATAGTCAAGCAGGCATTAGAGCACTTGATTCCTATATCATCAAATCGAATCTTGTATGGGAATGCCTTCGTAAACTTATTGAACTATGCATGAACAACAAGGTAACACTCAAGTGGATCACTGGACACGTCGGGATAAAAGCTAACAAAGAAGCGGACGCTTTGACAAGACAAGGAGCCGCAGAATCCTTTACTGGACTTGAACCATTCTGCGGTATAGGAGATCACATTTTACGCGAAAAAGAAGACTACAGGCCTAAGACAAGATAAAAAACTACTGGGAAACTGTAACCGGAAAAGATTCGAAGCTTGCACCAGCCTCAGCAAGAGGAGGCCACTGCAAACTGAGGGTGCATTTACGGAAATTAGGTATAACAAATGAAGGCCTTTGCAGATCTTTCAATGAGTCAATTGTGACTCCTTAGCACCTTCTAGAGTCGTGTGCATTGACTCACAAAAGATTGAAATATGGATCCACTTCTCATTCTCAGATTCTTAAAAGAAACGAATCTTGCGAGAGAGCTGTAAAGGGAATTATTCTCACCTAGGCTAAGTAAGATTGAAATTCCAAAGGAATTGTAGGCGAAGAGATACTCTGACAAGGGTACAAACCTCTCCAAGGTTAGTAGAGGGCACAATAGACCACTAGGTCGCAGATTGCAGTGTAGAATAGCAAATTTTCGGATGGGCGCTTCCACTTATTGCTTCAACTTTAAATTGTTTTGCATTAAGATTTACTTAATCACAATAAAATTGAGAACCTACTTGGCAAAGACAATTCCGTTCTGATTTTTAAGCCCAAAGACATCAAAGACATTTAAGTAGCAAAAAAAAAAAAATATAATAAAAAATACCTCATCATGTCACAGTCAGCCGATTATTCACTATTTTCCTCAAGTATCTTAAAGTCTAGCATTCCGCGTACGGAAGCCATAGCTTCAACCCCCCGAGAAATTCCCTTAGCAAAGCCGCACTTCGCCTACGAATCTTTAATCGAAGGATGTTATAATCAGTTTACTCGCACAGTCTTTAAACTAGAGACCGACTTTAAATTGGAAAATGCCCAAAAATGGATTACATTTCCCGGAACCTACAAAGTGCTTTTTCCACTTCAAACCATTTTGCCAAAGGTTCAGCTGATTCGGCAGGTTCCACCAAAACAACTGCCTCGCGACGTTGAAGTCGACAGACGCCGTAGACGTTATTTTAAAGTTCGCATCGCTGAATTGCTTGTTGGTGCCGGAATACCAAATTCTAAGCTTATTCCGCCTGAAGAGGTAACCGATGTTTGGAGCAAAGTGGCATTTGAACGCGACTTTTTTCTCCCATTAAATGTTTTTGATGATGAAACCTTCGACTCGAATAGTGTGACGGGCTGGCTCGACACTGGTTTGGTCGATGGCGAAAGGCATCCGCTGCCTGCTTGGGCATTGGTCAAGATGATGGACGGAAACTATTCATGGGAAATGGTGGCAGTCTATAGCTACGATGACATAACTTATCTCTTTCAAGTTATAGACCTACCGGAAGGAAACACTCATCTTGTCTTTCGTATACACTTGATGTTCATGGCGGAAAGTCCATATCTATTTGTTGATCGGATCAAGTATGCCTTAAAGCAAAGAAGCTTCTATGAATCGAAGATCCGATATGAAATTCTTTTAGATTGTGTCCTCTACGATGGAGCAGGAAAAATGGAGCAGGCTTTAAAAGATCGCATTTACAAATTATCTTTGATCCAAGAGACTATGCCCGACGTTAATGAGATCACTCTGGACAGCATTTTTAATGAAGTACGACTAAACTATCAGCGAATAATGATATCGTATGAGTTTCAGGCTTTCCTTACCTCTCATGCCGATGAATTCCAATTTATTGAAGTGCCTAAGAAGCCACCATATGTGCTAGCTCCACTACCATATTATTCAACAGAAAAGATGCACGCAAGATTTTTACAGTGCAGGAAATCCCTGCGAGTAATAACCCTCTTTTATGTCGCAGAATCGATTAAGGGAATGACCAATGCCGCAGCCGAGTGCGTTCACATTGAATCGTTCTGTCTTTTTCAATTTATATTTACCAAATCGGTTGCATTGGTTGATTTTGTCAACAACCAGGAAAACAACTGCTTAACGGTTGTGAAATTCTTGAAGTACACTTGGCCAGAAAGCCTTGCTGCGAAAATATGCATTTGCCTTAGAAGCATTGGCAAAGGATGGCTTGATCTTACAGTCTCCGATTGGAATGTTTTTAATGTGGCGAAGAGTTCAAGATTTTTCCTTCAGGTGAAGTGGCGAATGCAAGAATCGCTGCAGGTACTTTTGGAAAAATCCATCCTCAACTTTAGTCACCTACTGAATGATCCCTGCCAAGATTTTCTTACACTTCAAGACGACTACGAGTGGACCGAAGACTTTCGAACAACACCATTTGATAGATTGCATTTGCCTCCGGTATTCAAATTAATCGTTCACATCTGTGCAACTGGACCATATTACTCTACGAATCCCACAGAATTCGAACCTACCATAACTAAGCTATTCTATACATCCCTTATGTCGACCTGTGGTATACGAATAATTGATCCATTCAGTTTCATAAACCTGAACTTTGCTAAGAATCTGTATATTTACACTGTGGAACTTATCGAAGATATGTATATCGAACATGACGCTTTGCTGCATGCCTGCTATTCGAAGGCGGTGATCCCTTTGAATGCGTATTTAAGAAAATATGAACAATTTGTTGAGTTCCATGAATTGGTGGTAGACGAATTTATCACAGAGTATGCAAACGCTGACAAATCTTCTCAAGAAACCAAAAACGAGATAATCTATCAGAAGGAACAGAAAGAAGAGCTAAGAACAATTCTGCCAGAGGCTCTAATTATTGGATCCTTCCAGATAATCGTTGAACCCTTGAAGAATTATTTGGTAAATAAGCGCATTGAAATAATTCGAAAGTTGTTCTTGTATTATATAGATCGTATGTACAATATAAATGAGAAATTACTTGAAGAATTGACCGAGATTAACGATAAGCTTCACGAAAAACTTGTATCTATAGAGCATCTCTTCGAAATCAGAGATTATATGACATTGGTCCCAGACATGCTCGTTGTTTTGAAGGAACGTATTCAAATAATGATGATGGAATATGGTGTCCTAGATTCATTTTTGTACAACCTTTCTGACCATCAGTTTTCCATGAAATGGGAGGCATTCGCATGGCCACATAAAATCAATAAACGTCTAATAGTGATGAAAGAAGAGCAGAAGATCGATATTGAAGAATTTAAGCGTTTGCAACTAAGAGAGCTTGCAGCTTTCCAAGAACGCTTGGAGTCACTTAATGAAGAAATCAGTGCATTTGGCTTGCAATTCGATCCCGAAAAGGCTTTAGAGGTTGCAGTCGATGTAAGTTATAACTTTTCATTTGGCACTTTATCTTGTCTAAGATTTCCTTACAATTTTATGGACATTTATTTGCGACGCAGTAGGAGCTAACAAGAATTGCTTAAGACAGTTTTTTTTTTTCAATTTCTTATAAAATTACTAATTTTGATTTTTTTCGAAAAGGAGGCGTGTCAGTGTCAGACTTTTATCCTGTATCCCCTTGTACGTCGTAGGGCCTCTACAAAGTCTACGCGCTATGTGCTTCAGCTCTCCCTAACTCTTTCCCAGTTGCCGTGCTTCCTCCTCTACAGTTCTGCGCCACGTACTCCTATGACCCATTATGGGTAAGCGGTTTCCATTGCATCGCCTGGTTAGCCTTCGGAGAGTGTGACCAATCCACTGCCACTTTCGTCGTCGTATGGTTGTGCCTTTAGGTTCATGGCCCGTTCTCCGATAAAGCTGTTCGCTAGAATATCCTTAAGATGTTGCCTAGGCACCTATTGACAAACGTGGCGGTCACCCTCCAGTTACCACATCCATATTTGTAGCAGCACATTGCTAATCAGTAATAAAAACAGTATTGGTGAAACTGTACAGCCTTGCCGAACCCCACTTTGGACATCGAATTTCTCAGTCAGGCTTCCTCTGTGCAAGACGTGACATGTGGAATGCGTCTCCTGCGCAAAGCACGCCAAAAAAATTCCCGATTGACACTATGAACCTTTCCAAAACCTATGAACAGCAGGTGAAGTGGTGATCGATATTCTATATATTGCTCGATGATGATTTGCAAGGTGTTGATATAGTCGAGACAGGATGATCCACAGCGAAAACCTGCTTGTTCCGTGTCGAACGTATCTTCAATAACATTTGTGCTCCAAATGTGGGCGTGGCCATACATAATTAAAGATCTTGCAGGGTAAGCGAATACATCCGTATTTCTTTAAGCCACGAAGTTACACGAAGAGACGCACTTACATAGCTTAATAGATTCGGCTAATGGTTTTGATCATTATGTTCAAAACTATGTATCAAATCTTAGGATAGGGTATAAATATATATCAATTACCGCCTTTAACTAATCCAGGTTCATTAAATTTTTTCTACAGGCAAAGAAAACCTGGAAGATAATACAAGACTTGCAAAAAGTCGGAGCCCAACTCCAGTACCGACAAATCCTTTTCGAAGCCGAAGAATTATCATTAGACTATCTTGATAGTATTATTGAAAGTTTCAATCCTTATCGAGCAATGTGGGGCGCTTGTTCTGATTTTTTGAAATTGGAAGAAATTACAGTTGGAAATCCAATGACTACTATTGATCTAAGTGAGACTCGAGAAGGTCTCGCTGAATTAAAAAGAATTTTGGAAAGATCAGTTGAGATTTTCGAAGAGAAAGAAGAAGTCAAAAATGTTGCCATCGTTTTTCTTGCAAAAATGGAAGAATTCACTCCAGTGTTGGTGTGTATTGATTGGCTTAAGAATGAAAACTGGTTATTAATACACTGGCAAGAGTATGCTCAACGCTCTGGAACCGATATTAAGTATACGGTGACAATGAATTTTAATTACTGCATAAAGAAAGGAATGCTGCAGCATGTGGAACTGGTAAAAGATATAGGTGAACGGGCGGTGCTCGAAGCGGATGCGATACGCAGAGCTATGGAGGAGGAAGAACGCTTGCGAATCGAAGCTGAGCTCGCACTTTTAGCAAAGAAAGCGAGTCGGAAATGTCGAACTGATATTCTTTGAATTGGTTTATTTTATTATTATTTGAAATTTGCTTTTTAAGATGTTAGAATGATATCAAGGACAGAATGTTCTTAAATACACGAAATGGTTTTTTTTTCCAGGACTGAGAATATTATGGGTTTGGGTGTTGCGAGATACTATACACAAAACAACCCTTTTATTTGAGCTCGTTATGTCTTAATGTAGCTTAACTATAGACTAGGTATCCAGGGGCAACATTCTGCGATGCTGGAAAGCTCGTTGCACAGAAAGGGACATAATGCATCGGATAACGAAGGCCATTGAGAAGCCTGCAGAGATTTGGAGATGGACTGATGGACTCACAGCACACAGGAGCCTTATTTCCTAGTAGCCGGCTAGAGAATGTCGCATCACTATACGTACGCCCAAACTGATGAGGTATTTGAGGACGAAAAAAGGAGCATCTACACCTAGTTGGGTGGCAGTTTTTAACCAAAGCCCAAAGGCGACATTGTCATCGTGATCGTAGCCGTTTATGTCAAGCAAGAGAGAATTGCCTCGAAAGGATTAACGAACTGATCCAGCTTAGAGATCAAATTGGAGTATCTACAGCAGAAGGGAAGGACAAGATAAAGTCCCTATATCCCATGAAGAAGAGTGAAAATCGAAAATACATGAATGGACTGTCTACAGGAACAGGAAATGCAGCCATTTATAGAATCACCAAAGAGGTGAAAGGTAGACAAAGCTCAACTTAACACCTGGTGAAAGGCTTAGATGGTACTTTGCTCCTATCGGATGAGGTAGAGATATTAAGCGATGGAAGGACAATTTTGCCACCGATTTGAATGGAGTACTCTCTAGTGATAGCCCCCAAATGAGACCGAGTTGTTCTAAGAAAGGACATACAAGCTGCACGCATCATATTACTACGACAAAAAATGGAGTGAAAAGCAACGAAGTGATTGTAACTTGATAATATCTCGGAGAATTTTTGTGAGCACGCAAACGAAGCTACCACTTCCACGCATAGAAAGCCTGCTTGGCCTTTCTGGATGAATGTATTTCTTTTACCAGAAGGTTTTCCTCAACTAATCTTACGATGAATGCCTACACTCTGATGGAATAATGTAGAGTGACCAGATAAAAACGATAAATCCTCATCCTCCTCAATTTGTTTATATGGCTCTTAGAGAAAGAAGCTGACCCATCTGCTTTATACATCCATTCGTAGAGCTAGAAATAATTTGTTTGGCATTTTACTTGAACTACCTTACCGATTGAGCTTTTATAGCGACCAAATATTTCCCCTGATAAAAAGTGTTGCATATGCTAGGGAGCAAAATGGTTCAAGTACTGAGAGTGTGCCTCTGCTACAAAGTCACCTGAATAACCAAAGAGCTCAAGGAAGACAGCCGTAGTTGGAAAGGCCATACGAGTATAATGAGTAATTGTTGGAAAGGACAAAAACAAACTACACCGAAAATTTTAATCAACATTTAAAGATGATCAAAATAGAACAAACAGCAGCGTTATGAGCTATGAGCTGTACCAGGATGTGGGGTAATCCAAGAAGCCAAGACAAGATGCCGACTTCATTGGCTCGGCTACATCGTGCTAATGAAGAACAAAGCTCCAGCCAAGTGGAGGTAAGGCGGCTGTGTCTCAGGCAGTGACTCTGGGTCAGGAATTCTTTATCAAAAAAGTAGGATATAAGCAGCTCGTAAAGGGCCAAGAATAAGACCAAGAATGATTGTCAGGTGCTCGCAAAAAGTGTTAGCACAGTAGTCCAACACATTACCTACAGAGTTCAAAATTTTGCATCAAAATAAGCCAAACATTTAAACCAAATTTGAGATCAAAATTGAATGCAACTTGCCAAAGGTTGTGGTAATTGGGGTATTTTGCTTTATTGGTTAGTTGATTGTGTTCTTTAGGTTATTATCTCGTGTTTGCTTCAAAGACCTGGTTCCTGGGTAGCTTTTCTTTCCAAATAAACGTGCTCATCGCCTGTTTTGATTTCACTTGTTTCATCTTCTACAAAACCAATCACTCCCCAAACAAGGCCAGCTATTCCACCGCCGAGCACTTTCAGAACTGCTCGACTTTTACCTATTAAAAATTCTAAACATGCAACAGTCAACAGTTCATCCAGCTAAACTTAACAATCGCGGATGAGCTAAAGCAAGATTAGAACATTGGCTAAGACAAATGTTTGGTGGTCAGCTGAAGATTTGCACGGTTTACGGCCCTTTAAAGAATGTTCCACTTATATCCTTATTTATAGCCACTAGACTCGTCACGGAAAAAGTTCACTACGAACTCTAGTCCATCGGAGAATGTGACGCGGATACGACTCAACAACTCTCATCAGGGGCTACGACCCCAGCATGACGCAAGCCAGTGACACGGATTCAAAGCAATGCGCTTCATCTTTTAGTAGCTCAGTGCCACGACGTTGAATAGCTGGATGACTGTTGTGGAGAATGTGACTTTGCCTAGTGTTTGAATGGTTTTGCAGACTTAAGCCTTCTGGGCTTTGTAAGTGTGCTCTCGGTTCGGCTATTCACCATTATTCTTCGGCTCTCCATATAGTTTTCTCGTATTTCGATTGATTTTTATGAATTGGCTTTTGATCTGAACCCTTGGCTAGTAGCATTCAACTTTGATCACCAATTTATTTTAAAGAATTTTAATCGCAGCAAGATGTTGAACCAAAAAGTAGAGATTTTATCTTACAGAAGACGCAGGCACCTAACGAACCTCTAGTTGAAATTAATCTTCATTATGGTCACTGTAAGTCTCCTTTCCTTACTAAACGACAATAAAATCAACATTTCCCTCATCCAGGAAATATATGCACATCCTAAATGATAAATCAGCTCCAAGGATTGCAACCTGCTCATTGAAAATGACCTAGTGACCAACATGAAACCATTTATCCTTAGGTCAATAGCTACCATACGTATAAAAGGACTGAACTTCTTACATCGAAAAGCAGTACCCGATCTGTCCCGCGTCCGTCAAAGTTTTGGTTATTCTGCGACAAATTAATTCCACAACTCAGGTATGTAGTCAGGACTTCTCAATACGCCTTAAACTAATCACAGCCTACGACCTATGTAAGATTTGATTTGTCGAAGTATGCCAAATAGCACCTATCTTCTTTGAAGATCGTTGTGATCCGATCCTTAGTTTTGCCGATCAATATGAATGATTCACTGAACTGCGGATGAGTTCTGAGCCTGCCCACAAAACAGAACTTTAAAGCGCACTCCCTACAGATATTTGTCACAAATAAACTTATTTTACGTCGCAAGCATAAGAGATTAAGTAATTTTAAATACTTCAACTTATTTGGAACTTAAAAATTGATTTAGTTATAGAGAATGCCAATAAAAGTAGCTGAGCAGGGTCATTCAGAAGAAGACTAAAACTGAATGCACAAAAATACATTGATATTCAAGATAAACATAAAAAAACCTGCATGTACCTGTATGTATCTCATTTTCGACAAATAAAATTCAAAGCCTAACTCTATAACATACCTGATCAAATCAATTCAATTTTCTGACTCGAACGGTTATTGGAACTGTAAATGCTGGTGTAGAAATAGAGTCTCGAATATTTTTTGAGCCAAAACTCAATTCACTTAAAAAAAAGTTCACAATTTCTTAAGTTTTTTTCCATAAAAATATTCACTCAAGCACTTATTAATTTAATATACGCTTTATCACTATTTAAATACATTTAAATAAAAAAATTAGAATAAACTACAAAAAAAAAAAATTTTTTTTTTCTTTCTACTGATCGCGAGCACGACTGGACACGAAAAGCCCCTGTTTAATACTGATTTGGCCATTGACCGTGGGTGGGATATTTCTCTTTCTCTCTTTCTCTCTCTTTCGTTTTTGGGGTATGAGTGAACTTGGGATATTTTTGGGGGAGAACTGAGAAGGTCGTCGAATAATGGCTAACGGCCATTTTGTGAGTAGGGTTTTGGTGAAGGTGTAAAATTGATGGGATTACAATTTGTGATTCACAAACCAATTAGGATCACAGCAAGCACGAAACGGATATTGGCGAAGAGTGGCTGCTCTCAACAGAAATGGCATTTGACAGTCGGGGGTCAAGAGAATGGGATATTTCTTTTTCTCTCGCTCGTGTGGTGAAATAAAAGTGGGAGACATTTTTTTTGTATTGATGGTGGTAAAGTCGTGGGATCAAGATCATGGTGGTCGGCCATTTTGGTAAAAAAGGGATTTTCTGATGGGATCAAATGTATGTCTTTATCGTTGGGAAATTTTCTAGCTTGGTCAAGCCTTTTTTAAGCTAACCTTGGTTGTGGTATTAATTTTGCATTATATCAAGCGCCATATTAAATCAAAGAAAATTTTGCATATTTCTTCATATGTAAGAAATATTTTTTTTTCTGCCAAAATTTGTTGAACAAAAAAGCTTGCCAAAAATTTGAAAAATTGTATCTCAATAATTTTATTTGTAAAAATACATGCACATCGATGTAAATATATATATAAAACATTTTCTTTTTTAAAAAACGAGCATCTAATAATTTGTCTATATATGTAATAAAAAGAATGTATTAAGTGCAAAATTTGAGGATATATACACCAGTTTAAGATGTATAAATCCATCAATCATTTTTTTCCAAGTTTCTTTACCTCGCTAAAAGGTTTAGCATTATACTCTGCATACTCCATAAACTTTGAACCATAATGGAGCATAACCTTGCTAAGGGCGATCACATCCCCCTCAGCGTGGTGAAGATTTTCAGGCGACTTTTGGAACAAGCGACGATAGATATTTTCGAGTTTATATTTCCCGGGTTCGTTAAACACTTTTGTTTTAGTCTCTGTAGTTGGAGTTTCAAATAATGATCGACGGGGCTTAATATTCTGACCGTCTTCGATGATACGTTGTCTTTTATTTTCTCTTGGCGCATTTAAGAGACTCGTCGGCCTTTTTGGTGTCGTTTCGTTAATTTTTTTCCAATCTTTTACTTTTTTCACGTCTTCTTGTGAGTCTTGTATTATAGTGGCTATGCTTTCAATGTTCACCTTTTCTATTGGTGTTTCTTCAGCTTTTTGTGATATTACATTAGACGAATCCCCAACGTTATCCGCCAGTGGTTGTAGTATCGCAACAGTAGATTCGTCAGCATCGGTAAGGGGAATGATTTCTTTTCTTTCCTCGGCAAACCTGCCCATTTCCCTAATAGCTGTCAAGCTGCTTTCAACATTCTCCTTTTCTATTGGCGTTTCTTCAGCTTTTTGTGAAATTACATTAGAAGAATCCCCAGCATCGGTAAGGGGAATGATTTCAGATTCCAGTGAGGATATGATCTCTTTTCTTTCCTCAGCCAACCTGTCCAGTTCCCTAATAGTTGTCAAGCTGTCGATGCACAATATATCACTGGGAAGAGCCTAAAAACCCGAATTTACATGAACTTTCTTTGATATCGGACAGAAAAGTAGAACAAACCACTTGTATTTTGTCCAGCGCCTGCTTGAGAACGGGAAAATCAAACACATCGCCATTGTGAGCGACCAAGCAAACCGGTTGCTGCAAGTGTTTCAGGAAACTGATTAGCCCATTGGCTGCATTGGTGTCGAACCAGGATTCATTCTCCAACATGTAGTTGTCCAAACCTGCGCATGGAATATATTAAATTTCTACTGTGTTGTAAGACAAGAAATGGAACTTGCCAGTAATTTTCTCCGCTTCCGGATGAATCATCGCCCGCGGATTGAACAGAAGAGTCAACTTATGAATTATGCGTGGAATTTCACAAGTCGTTCCTTGGCGGACGTGTTTCGCATCAAATCCGTGGATGGACATCTCGATTATACTTGCTTTATTGAAGTTGTAGTCGGATAGTGTATTTGTCTCGAAATCTAACACGGCGAACGTTGTAATTTTCTTCGTTTTAGACATTTTGAACCGGAGAACTGGTCAGAAGCTACAATGGTGAAGAACTTTCGAGGAAAATGTAAACAATAACACAAATTGCAAACTGAACTGTCACAATATAACACTCAGACCAGACGTTTTCGTATAAAATATCGATAGGACGAAGAAAATTCGATAATTGATTCGATAGAATCGTTTTTGTATCGAAAAGTGAAATCGCTAAGGATGAGATAGAGTTTGCTATGGATGCGTGTTTTGCTATGTTTTAAAAAAGTCAGAAAGTGGTGCTGTATGAAGTTGCCTCTGTTTCAAGTTCGTGCTTCATGCTAGGCTTCGAATTGTTCAGATGGAAAGCGAAAAGCTCTTCCAAAAGATGTTACGAAGAGGTAATGGATCATGATTAGCAGTATTCTTTCTCTTTGGAGGACAAAAAGAGCGTGGGGGCTTAGCGTTGGCCGCGTTCCCTACCCAAAAAAATTCGACAGTCACTAGACTGAGAGATAGTTTTCTATGAAATATTGGAATACAGCGCAAAACGTAAATTTTTATGGAAAATGATTTATTCTATAAACTATTGTTGGTAAAAACACTGGGTATAGGCAAAAACACGGCTTTTATTAGCTTGTGTGGGAATTAATTTTCGTTCTAATTGTCTGTAATAAAGATGCAATAACATAACAAACTATACCTCCTTAAAGTTTTAGTAAAAATCTCGCCGCGTCTGTTGTAAATTAAAAAAATATATATATTTCTTAGCGAGAACGAAACGTTTCTCTCTTCGCATTCGTATGCTTATTAGGCATAACTTTTGAACACACCCTACATCGTGAATGACAGTTCTTCCACAGGTGCAACTGCATTTTATCCTGTGTTTACGATTTGTTTTACTAAAAATGTAACTATAAACAAATGAATATATCTAATTTATTGTTAACTTATGAGTTATTTTTTCGAAGGAACCAGAAAAGGAAAACCCCATCTGTTTGCTGCGTGCCGTGCTGCAAGCGTGAACGCTTTGACCTGACCCACAAGTTTCCCAGGGATCCTGCAAGATGCCTGCAATGGTTAGACGTGATAGGATGTCCTAAACTAAGGCAGATTCCCATGGCGAAACTTAGTCAGGTATATCAAGTGTGCAGCCGCCACTTTTACGTCGACGATTATAAACACATAAAGTCAAGAGGCCTAAATATGACTGCGATTCCATCACTCAACTTGAAAGACTTGAGCGAATTGCATTTTTCAAAGGCCTGGCAACTACTTGAAGATAGAAATCAAAATTCGGTAGTTCCAGAACTTATTGGGATAGACCACTGTGACATTGAAATCGAGCCGGAATATAACACCAATGCAGATGTTGCTGAATCAAATGGGACTGATATTGTAACTGCTTATGACTGCTTCGAAATGGTTTCGATAGACAATTCTGTCGCGAAAACTAGTATCGGTAAGATAAAAAAGCCATGCTTTATATAATAATAACAAAATACTATTTTATGTTTTAGATCAAACGAAAGTCGATATGGATGATGATGATGATAAAAACCTACAAATGGATACTTTTTCAACATATTTTGAAGTGAGCCATCCTAGTTATAAGAACAAGCTTTCTCTGAATTCTTTCTGGCTGCGGTGTCATTGTCGTTGCTCCGACTGTTATGATCCATTTAAGCGTAGAGTGAAAATAAGTCCTACAGATATTTGCAGTTCAGTTCAACCAAAATCCGTAGAACAGGACGACAGCTTAGATGTTCTGATTCTTGAATGTAATTTCAAATGATTATTTGTTAATTTTTTTTTTATATTCATTTCTTGACAATCAATTTCAGGGGACGATGGTCATAAATCTCAGTTTGATGTTAACTTTCTCTTTGCCTCTCAAAGTATTAACGAAGAATCGACTCTTCTTCGAATACCTTGGCACAGACAGTCTGATGATATACAGCAATTCACACCGATGGAATTCAACGCACTAGTTTGCCTTAATGAAAATATCGAAGCAGTATTTCAAAATCTTAGCCAACATGGAGTCGCTATAATACAGAATATTCCCGATCAGACAATGGCAAAACTTGCCTTGTGTCGTTTATTTCCACAAATGCAGAATATGCATTTCGAGGAATCAAATGAAGAGCATTCTGATATCTGTACTAATCTTACATATTCCAGTGCTGATTGTGGCCTAAAGTGTTTCTTTTTAATAAATGAAGTTGACATAACTCTAGTGGATGGGCTTAATATTGCATATGAGCTCAAAGCTACTAATGCTTCGGCATTCAAAAAACTCTCTACAGTTAAGGTGCCTCTAGAAATCAACGATGATAATGTAAAGTGGGAGATTAAGGCACCGATTATAGAAATAAATCCAGAAACAGAAGAAGTTATCCAGTTACGGTTGGACGTACACAGAATGGGAGTACTAAACACATTGCCACAGATACAAGTGGGTTTAAAGGAAATGATCAAATTTACCAAAGCCGATGACAATCAGTGGGTATTTACATCGAAACCCGGTACAATGGTTATTCTGGACAATTGGAGAGTTTTTCACAAATTTTCCGGAAGTTGGGGAATCTTTGAGTGCTATTTGGAACGAAAGGATTATATCAGTCGAATGCGGCACTTAGGATTTGCGTAGAGCGGTATTAAGTTAAAAGTGTGCTCCAAATAGATAGTTTATGTATGATAAAGCTTAACTTGAAACATTCCTGTGTCCAAAGTTGATCTCCCAATCCAGCAAAAGCCATTTGACTTTAAAGGTTCATAGTTTTGTGACTTTGGAGAACACAGTTGCACTTGGAGAGATGACAATACTCCTACTTAGTATGTAAGCTTAATCAGAAGCATAAACTTGGAACTGCATCCAGGCCCTATTTCAATACTTATCATTACTTCGTTTCAACCATAAGCCGAAAGTCCATGCAGAGGTCCACATCTCGTCCCATCTAGATCCCAGCTGGACATATCTGTGAAATATAATTGTTTCCTATTTGTGCACGAATTCATAAACCTTCCCACATAAACAGTCCGGGGCGACTTAATAACGAACATCCCTCAACAACAACGATCTAGCTAGCTTCTATTAATTACTCGAATTGCATACGCTCTCACTTTTTTTAACCTTGGTCTTTTAACGTCCGTTTATTCCTTTTAATCGAACATTTCTCTGGCTTTTATAATATGTTAGTTTGATCCTGATTACTTCCTTAGCCTTCAATTATGTATAGACTTGCGCAAATAGTCTGTAAAAAGTATGGTGTCATGGTTCAGTGAACGCGTTGGACGTCTGCGCATGTGATTCGAATCACAGAAAATAATATTATTGACAAATAATATATAAATATAATATACAAATAATAAAATGACACTCAAACAACCAGAGTGACCAAATTTAACTTCACCGGTAAGTGACTAGAATACTGACGTGGACATTTGGAAAAAGGTCTAACTCCTGGTAAAATGTTATTGTTAAGTTTAACAGTTTGCTCGGTAGCGTAAAATTCTGATATTATTATTAATAGAGTTTTCGGTATACTATATTTATAAGGTATGTTTTTTTAGCTTTGTTTTTATTTAATTTCAATCACGTGAAATCAATAAATTTAGTTAATTCGAAAGTAAACTTTTTTTTTGTTATTAAAACTAGTATGTACATATTTTATTTTACCGCAAACAATTTGTTAACGGAGAGAATGTTATAGTATATATATTTCCCATTTTTGTAATTATTTTACAAAACAAATTTATAATTATTATATTTTTATATTTAAGCTATTTTTATAAATAAAATATAAATAAAAAAAAATTTGCGTATCTAATTATTAAGTCATTTACTGAATAAAGCTAAAAATGCACTTTTATTTAAATGTGGAGATTTTGTGAATCCGCAAAAAGTAAAAATTAAGACTTAAACTCTGGACTATAATAGAAGAATGATTTCGTGCGACCACTCCCGAAACAGAGCGAATACAAAGGATTTGTATTGTGCGACCATAATAGGGTTTAGCTTTGATTCGTTAAGTTTTTTGCCGCTTTTACTCACTTCCGAAAGCCATTCGCTTTTTCGTATAAATTTTATAGCAGTCAGTTGGAAAAATTCTAAAATTATTTTAAAACGTAAAAAATCCATCAGCGACTCATTTTGTTAGTACGTTGGATTTCTGCGCAAGGTTTTCCAAGTTCGAATCCAGAAAGATACCATCAAAAGTTTTTTCTCGGCCCCACATCTTCAGAGTGTCTGACAAACATTGAGGAATATAACTGTCATGAGAAAGCTTTTCAAAACCCCTCTGCCCTTCTAAAAGGGTAGGTCGCTTCTGTACGTCCAGAAATGTATACCACATTGTGAAAAGGTGGCACTTTATGGGCTGCTTACGGCCTAATATTCAATTATTTATTTTTTATTTACAAAATCCATCAAATTTTTATTGTCAAACGGTCTTAAGAGCTCTCTTTTCTGTGAAAAACTAAGAAACAAAAACTACGTACGGAAACAGGAATTCGCTATTTTTCATAAAAAATCGTAGATTTTTCGTAGTTTTGTCAGTACGGAAACAGACTTGGTATGCGCAACTTATGTTAATGACTGCACTGAAGAAAACTGAACCTAGATTTTTGACATTAGCTTCGGACGAATACAGTTTAGTCTTTATGAATTGATTTCATAACAGTTGACGTTTATTCAAAAACGAAGTTTTTGTGTTTTCTACCGTGAATATAGATTATATACCAAAGGAGGAAAAAAAGCAAGCGGACATATATACATTAACAATTTCGTGAATTTTATTCGGATATTTCAAACAAGGGAATATAAATCGCAAAGTTGTTAGTGGGCGTCCTCAAGAAACAACTCACATATAAGATCGTCATATCATAAGACAGATGAAAGTCAATCCATTGAGGACTGCAGTGGAAGTTAACCCCCTCTACGTCAATGACATTTTGTAGAATGTAGATGAACATAGGCGCCCATTGAGGAACTCGAAGTGTATACCAGACGTCCAACTAAATAGAAAGAAACGGTTGGACTTCGCGAGGCTGCTCATTCACACTTATTTTAAAGTAATAAGTAAGTAAAGTTATAAGAGCAACTACAACTTGTTTCTTAAGATCCTGCCCTTGATTTAGATATATATCTTCGACTATAAAACACGGGGGGCGATCAGTAACGGTGTGTGGTAAACAGTTTAAAATCAGATTTAAAATGAATGGTATCAGTGGTTGACTTCATGCCGTCTAGATTGCGTACTTTTTGCACAAAGTTCGATATAAAAAAAAATCAGCTGAAATCATAAATTAGTGTCCGTACCTACATACATCGGAATAAGGCCGTTCGCGTATCCTACACCCAAAAAAAAAGCGCTGTAGATTTTACAATTGAAGGCAGTAGATTTAACAATTCCTTGTAGATTTGTGTATTTAACAGCGAATCTGGTTAAATTAACAATTTTTTGTAGATTTTACAGCGAATGCAGTCATTTCTACAGCAAAATTGTTAAATCAACTACAACCCCCAATTGTAAAATCAACAGCGCGTTGTCAATTTCGGCTGTTAAATCTACAGATATGAATTTGTAAGACCTACATCAAAATATTGTAGAATCTACAGCTATTTACTGTAGTAACTACAGCAGGAGCTGTAGAAATTACAACAAGTTGTAGATTCAGCATCTATTACGAAAACGTAGAAAGTAGATACCATTTGAGAATATTCGCATTGTAATTTTCAGAGGCCATGGCGTTGTGGTATGTGTATGCAGTCGCCGAGTAAGAGGTTCCAAGTTCAACCCCAGCCAGATCCAAACATTTTTCACATTTTGTAAGTAAATTAAATTATATAATTCGGTTTAAATACAAGCTAAGTATTTCTTGGACAAGATCCATCTAATTGGATTTCAAAAGCTATTTCCACCCCATTTCTCGCACCATACCAATAAATTAGAACTTTAAGCTTATGTGGTGCTATGAAAGCGATTTTTTTTTTACATGCAAATTGTTGTTCTTTCTACAGCTGTTCTACAGCTGTTCGACGGCAAAGTGCTGTGAAATCTACAATTTTAGCTGTTATTTTCACAACTGGATTGTTAAATTTACAACCACCCCTCTGTAAAATTTACGACGAAAATTGTCGGGTCGATTCTGACAAGGAATGCAGTAGAATCTACAGCGTTTTACTCTATTCTTACAGCATCTTTTTTTTGGGTGTACCAAAACAGCGAATTTTTTCGAAAATCTGTTCGCGTTCGTACAATTTTCGTAGTTTTTTTTTACACAAAAGAGCGCTCACGGGAGAGTAAGATATTTCCACATGCTACGAATTTTAGTGCAAGAAATTTCTTTGGGCTGGTTTGTGAAAACTGTCAAATCTGTCAAACCAGTGTATTTTCAAATTTTTCTTGCTCGCTTACTTTTTCTTAATCTTGGTTCTCCTTAAGAAAATTTGACCCCCACTTTTCGAAATTTAATAGCCTACGAATTTTCTTGTAAAAAGTACGCGAATGGGCCTAGTTTTATGTAGCACTTGTGAATCATGATGTCCAAGATGCCGATGCCATTCTTGTTTCCTATTATTGTTCTGTCTATTAAAGGTCATCAATGAAGCTTTGTTATGGAGTCGAAAAGTCCATTTACATGATCAGCGATAGCCTCTTCTTGGTCCCTGGAATGAATCTCAGCACTTTTTTTGTTAAACAAAACAAAACAATTTCATCAACGCCTTCTTCTGTTGCGTTGTTACCTAAGAGTACCCGTTTATTTACCCGATGAATTTTTGTAAATACATTCAGAGCCGTTTGTTTATTAGTAGCCATCAACTTTAAATTTTAATTTTCGCCATCGTCAATTCGCATGAAATGTGAACATATGCCTCGGCTTATCTCTATAGTTTGGACAATTCATACGACAAAGATCCAAAGAGCTACAGTTCCAGCATCCTTTATTTCTTTTCAGCGTTTCCACCGCGGTGTACAAGCGAGAGTTTTTCCGAGAAATCAGATTTTTTGCTTAACCAATGACAAAGTGAAATCTGCTTTAACTCGGAGTTCAAGAAATACGATAAGCTCCTTACAGAACTCTGGCAAGTCAATATTAACATCGGAAGTGTCTTTATTCACTCCAGACAAATTCTAGCGATCACCTAGGGCAAAAGTTCATTTTTGTAGGGAGCTTGACGGTCATTCCCTTGCATATAGCCGGTGAATACTCGGTTTAAGACCTTAGCATTATGATCCCTTGCCCTCTTTAACTGATTCTCATCTGATATTAGAAGTTTTTAAAGAAAACATATACCCCTATGTTTGCAAGAATTTAAGTTTTCAAGAGAATACCTTGTATTTAAAGTACAAAATACAACCTTCTCCCGTGGAATTTCGTATTTCCTTTCTCAGCAAGACATACAATAGATTTAACAAACAAGTGGGTTTGAGGGATAGACCAGTATTGACTCACCCTCACTTTTCTTGTAAAGTCTACCAAAACTTTTTGACTTTCTTGTGAGCCAGCTTTTGTCTTCAATGTAGCATCCCCAGTAAAATACTTAGCCGCCCTCATGCTTTACTCAAAAATTTAACAATTGTCAAAGCCCTTGCTCGCATTTTGAAACACAACACTTACTGATTTGTTTGCTCAATGGAAGGGCTTAATTTCCTTCTAAGTTAAAATGCCAGTTGAAATTATACCTCCATGTTTAGATACGTAGATATGTATATCCATTCAGAGAAAACAAAAACCATATCCCCCTGTCAACACAGAAATTCGCATCGCATCGCTACGCTTTGCTATTTTTCTAAATATGTATGTTATTCCTCTCGAACTGATGTTTGCAATTTCCTTTTCCCAAAATATTTCGATTTAATTCAGGAAGGTTTTACAGCCGCCAAATCTCTCCCCTTGCTGATGGGGTTGGTGTAGATGCAGGCAGGCAGGCAGGCAGACACGCAACAAAAGGATATTCGGTTACATTTTTGCTTCGAGAAACGATTTTATTTTAGGATTTCCTCTGCAGGGTTACAAAAACTCATGTGCACCCCCGAACAAATACGCCACCGCCATATGCCAACGGGGGAGGACGAGGACGAGGACGACGCTCACGATGGATAGGTAATGCACTGCTGCACCCTTCATTTGTTGTTTTGACAAAATATTCAACTCAAGCTCACCTGTCGTTGTCGTCGTCATGGCGCCGCGCCCTGACCAAAACCAAAACAAATTCGATTTCCTCCGCGTGTCCGCATTTGGAATTCTGTCAGTTAGCGCTCGCTAAATTCGGTTGCAAACGGTCGAACGGTGGAAATTTATTGCATAAGCCACCTACACACATCCATACACCAATTGATGGCGGAGGTGCACATCATCGGACAGATATTGAAGGCAGTCGATTTTGAGGAGTCTCATCTCTTCTGCAAGTGGAGCCTACAAACTGGTACGTACCTACTATTTGTGATGCAAAACTTTGTCAGCGATTGATGCATTAGGCTTTCAATAATTCTAAAAGGTTCCGCTTGGAAAGTTGTGCAAGGCAGATCGGAGGGACGTACCTTTGTTGGATCAAATCGATTTGAGGAATCCTCAGAGTTTTGTTGCCCGTTGGACATCCATTTGGCCACTGGCAGTGTGCAGGGCTGGCCCAAATTACATTTAGAAATCTACGCAGTGAATTTTCTTAAGAATAGCTGGCCCGTGGGGTATGCTGAAGATTCGATTACTTTAATGGTTTCTGTGTTCAGTATTGTGTGAATCTCTTGCAGATTTGGGGTGGCTTATATTCCAACACGACCGGGATTCCATAGAATCGAATTGGATACTTGGAAAGTTGCTCCGGTTACCTTTTGGGATAGTGTTAGAGAGAAGTTTGGTGCTGGTGGAATTGCACTTAGCAAGGACGATCTTATTTTCTCGGGTGTAGAAAGGTAAGTTTGGAAGCTTTTAGGTTTATCAAGAGAACCGTACCTAATTATATTCTCTGCAGATATAAACTGCGAACAAAAACGTCTGGAACAGTGATTATAGAAATTTCTTTGATATTTCGCAACTTTTCCAAATTTGGTGTCGAATTTAATTAACTAAAATGTATATGCAAACACTTTTCATTCTATTGCTATCCGTACTCATGATAGAGAGTGTAAAGATTGGAATTTCAAAGCCAGTAAGTGTACCTGAAAACGTGACAACTGAATCTACTGAAACCACAACAACAGAACCGACTACGACCACAACTAAAAGTACTACCAGTAGTACAACAAGTACAAGTACAAGTACAACTCAGACAACATCGTCTACAACAACACCATCTACGATCACATCAACATCAACACTCTCTCCATCATCAACAACAACAACAACAACAACGACAACAGCAGCACCAATTCTGAAGAATGGAACTGCGCTAAGTCCAATTAGAAACCAAAATAAGGCGTACTCTGGATATTTTTGCAGTTGCGATCTTAAACATGACCATTGTGATATTAATTGTTGCTGTGATATTGACTGTATAGCGGAAGAGCTTAATTCTTTTACTTGTCACCAAAGAGAGACCCATCGAGTGGATATTCACTATCAGCAGGGATTGCCACCGTGCAAAATCAATGAAGGCTGGCTGTGCGTTTTCCGAAATAACTTTGACGACACTAAGCATAAGGTAAGTGTAGCTAATGGTAGGTGTACAATTTGGGTATATTTTAGTCCTTTGAAGGTAGAGTTTGAAGGACCTTTAAATCTCAGATGTCGTCGTATCGATGTTCAAACACATTCGCTGTCGTTGATGGGGTTGCAGCGTTACCACTTTGCTTCAATTGCAGTAGTTCTAGTTGATTTACTTCAATTTATTTCGAGAATGAAATCTACTGCTATAAAAGATAATCTACGACATTTTCGTCACTTTTAGTAAAAAACGACACATTTCGAAAAAGTTGAACGTAATCAGATGGTAAATCCACAAACGATCTCATTCGGGTCGGCTCACGGCTGCCACTACATTTTTATAAAGTAATTCAAAAAAGTGAGCTCTTTTCAAAAATAGGCGTGTCAGTGTATAGATTTTCAATACTATTCAACGTATACTGTACTTTTGACCCAAAAAAAAACTAACGAATAAGCTCAGTTCTGAATATCTAGAATGATAAATAATAATGACTGTTGGGAACGTTGGTAAGGGTCCAGGGCTCTGAGATTAAAAAAATAGTTCTAAAGTGGCAACACTGGTCTCAAGTTGTGAAAAATATGGAAAGAAACAAAAATGCTACAGACTCCCTACAAATTTGTACTTATTCTTGCTGCATACACAAACATGTGTTGCTAATGTCAAAGGCAATTAGTCCGACACGGATTTTTCGATTTTTCGTAGGTTGCCATCTACCAAGCTGTAATCTGAACAGAACCGCAAATTTTTACAAATTTTTACGAAAAGCTGTTTGCGTACGGAGAATTTTGGTAGTTTTTCACAGAAAAGAGGGCTCAAGAAATTTCCACACGCTACAAATTTTAGTGCAAGAAATTTCTTTGGACTGGTTTTTGATCTGTCAAATTCGTTTATTTTCCACGCTTTTCTTGCTCAAGTCGTTCGTTTACGTTTTCGGAGTTTTTGTTCTCTCTGAAAGAGTTTTAACCCCATCATCACTCTTATTTGTATTGTTTTATTTCCATTTGTTGTGTCACCCAATAACAAGATAATGATTTGACAGAACTCATAAATTTTTATTTCATTATGGGGAAGTTTCTTACCCTCTCTTCTGTAAAAAAAACTATGAAACTCTGACGTACGGGAACAAGAATTTACATTAGGTCCGTTTGCATACCCTCCCAAAACAGCGAATTTTTACGAAAATTTACGAATTTCTACGAAAATCTGTTCGCGTACGGAGAATAGTTTTTCACAAAAGAGAGCGCTCACGAGAGAGTAAAAAATTTCCCCGTACTACGAATTTTAATGCAAGAAATTTCTTTGGGCTGGTTTGTGAAAACTGTCAGATCTGTCAAATCAGTGTATTTAAAGTATTGCCTTGTTCAACCCGTTCGTTTGTTTTTTCTTATTATTAGCTCTCTCTCTGAGAGAAAATTTTACGCCCACTCTTCGAATTTTAGTGCAAAAAGTACGCGAACGGACCTTATATTTTTCAAACGAGTGGCATTTTTTGACTAAATTTCGGTTAAGGATGTCATAACAATTGTCAGAACTGCCTAAATTAAATTTCAGAACAAGCATTGCACGTAATGTGTCAACCTTTAGAGAGTGCATTCATTAATGAAAACATCCGTTCTGTAGATGCATTTGTCCCTGGCAAACAAAGGAGGTGCTGGGTCATGGACACGCAATTTTTGAATGGTATCCCATTTTCTTTAAAATTTCCATTTCAAAATTTCAAAATCTTCAACCATCGTTGTTCTGTACTACTTATTATCTCCTCCCATCTCTGAGGGACGGTTGGCTGCGTGGTTTTCCACTGTTTCTATGCACATTGGACGCTAAGAGTTTTCTACATGGTCAAATCTGGTGATTTATGCCAAAGGTCAATATTGGGGATCAATCTCCATCTACCTTTGCCAGAAGAGTTCCATCTGTCTTGCCAATCTTACAGGTTTTTTCTTCGTTGTAATTCATCATTACTTCGACTCTTTGCTGTTGGCATCGTTGTTCTTGTGGCACGATATTTCCATGCGGCTTCTTTAACGAGGAGGTCTATTGGCACAATTCCAGCCAATACGCACGCGGAAGGCGCTGTATACCCTCAATGCATTTATTCTGTATACTGCTTCTATCTTTATTCTGTATGATTTGGTACTCATTGCCACGGCCCTTATTTGGAAGTCATAGAGCATCATCGACGTTGCTACTCGTGCCTTTGTTCGGGTCCTCCAATATTTTTCAACAGAGAGACCTTTATGAATGCAGTAAAGTGGGAGGGTTATCCATGTCAAGGGTCCGTCTATGACCATTTATTGGACAGTAGTCTAAACGGCTGCACCGATTCGCTTCAAACTTTATACCTTTCGTCTGTGAGGCGCTTGCAAGCTCAGTTCATCCTCCATTCTGGAAAATACTGACCACTTGACTTTCTTAAACACACCACACTAAGC
This sequence comes from Chalcosyrphus nemorum, assembly GCA_949716465.1. Taxonomy (NCBI): domain Eukaryota; kingdom Metazoa; phylum Arthropoda; class Insecta; order Diptera; family Syrphidae; genus Chalcosyrphus; species Chalcosyrphus nemorum. The sequence continues at coordinate 67,726,199 of OX454332.1, read as the reverse complement.
TGTAGCGAAATCCGGATCGGCCAATTGAAAAGCTTCCTCGTGTCAGACTTTAGCCTTTTGGGGGGATTTTTAGAGTTCGAAGCTCTTAGTTTTGGTCATCCTACGACAAAGGTTAGCGACCATACCCCCGGCTGTTCTTTCACAGCAGCAACGGCCTTGTTATAGGCTTCGCCAGTCGCTGTATTCACTCCCTTTTCCGTTGTTCTGTCTTTCTTAACAAGGACCTTATCAAAGCGGCGCCATTGGTATGGTTTCAATAAACCAAGCCAGGAAGTACTTTTCGTTCTTGATGAGGTAGGTCTCTTGCATCCAGAATCTTCTTAACGTGCATCGCTTTACGGAACAACGGCCTTCGCCTCAGACCTAGAAAGACCTTACTCATTTTATCGGCATTTCAGGGACTCTTGAATAGATTTGCAAGCAGTTGCTCTCCCATTTCTCAAGCGATCTGCTCATCCAAGCTGGCGGCCGATAGAAGCTGCCGCTTCTTTATCTTGTTTTCTATTTTATCTAGTTTATTGTTTTATTTTAGGAACTAAATTACGTTTTGGATAATGTAGTAGCCTATAAATGGCCACAATTACTGCTTGAAACAAATGACTTTAACAATGACTTCAACAATGACAGAAGCTATTATAAAGTCGGAGAACCTGTCCTACTTTACAGTTTTGAACGAAATGAAATCATAGAATATGGTAATTTTAAACAAATATCACTTTAAGATCCTCTTTATGACTATTTTCTTTTTCTAGACATTCCATTTTCGCTCATTGGACAGCAGTGTCAAATTTTTGAGTCAATTCGTCATCTAACGCCTCAAACAACTTACTGCTATATGGCGATAGAGAAAGTTCAAAGCTTAGAATCAATGCTCTTTCAAAAACTCTGTACGTCATTTCTCCTGCAAGCACCCAACAACCGAATCCCCACAGATGGCGTTATAAAAGAAACCCAAACTGAATTCATTCCAATAACACTGAATCGTTGCACAAAAAGTCTTGATTGCATTCCCGCAACAATAAATGGCTCCCTTTTCGACAGTTTCGAGGACTGGGACTACAGTTCATTGATTGAGACCAAGATCTATCACAACATTACGAATCTGATCCGATGTGACGTTTACTTTGTCCAATCTGATTATAGGTCTAACAAAGTTTGGCAGCAATACGAGGTTAAGTTTATACACATAAATGAAACCAATGAAGTTCCATCATATCAAAGTGGCCCTCTGGGCTATAACCCTGGTAGACCGCTAATTATAGGTCACAAAGTACTTCTGAACGAAAGTGCCGATCACATTGAGTCGAATCTTATTCTAAACTACTTCCATCCTAATAGAACGGAAGCAGTACACATCTTTTTACCTCAACGCAAACAGGGAAGATGTAAAAAAAGTCGGTCAAGTATAAATTTTGGCGAAAGTATTCAAGTTCAGTGTTCGATTGAACTCGATAACTCAACGGATCTGAATAGTGAAACAAATTTCACCAGAGTTTGTGGAGATTTGCAGAGTCGTTCCTTAGAGATTTTACAAGGAAACAATATTCTAGGACTTCAAGATGATTATTTCGTTTCGATTCTGGGGTATCCGGAAAATAAGACTAGTCAGTGGACAAAAATTGAAGTTCAGAATTTTGAACATTTACCAGTTGTCGGGGTGTTTCTGGATAAGGATTATGCATTCATCTGTGAAAATATGATCATAGACTTGAAATATGAATTTCTCACTGTCAGGGATAATGTTCAAGGAGTGCCACACCAAAATATTCTGAAGCGAGCCACAATCCAGGTTGGAAGACGACATGATTTGCAATTTCAATTGGATGAGGTTATATCGATGCCAATAACACTTTCGGTTGTTTTCCAAGATCTTAGAGAGATCAGTAGTTCGGCAAGGCAGTCTTTATACAGCGGGAGTGTGTTTATAGGTTTATTTACTTTAGTTTATTATAACAACTGTCTTATAAATATGTATTAGATAAAATAAATTGGAAAAAAAAAACTGCAACTTGGCTATTTAGTATTCTATATTTCTTTTAGCAGCTCTGTCAGAACGCCCTTTAATATGTCATCTGTAGTCTCTGTGTAGTCCTTTACAACGCAAACCGTCTTGTCATAGGTGGCACCCTGTTTTAGCACAAGGTCTGCCATAAAATCAGTTGGGTGTCAACTGACAGGCAAGTAGCCTCCAACCAATTTGACCATTTTGTCATCAGACGCCGTTTCAGAAGCAGTCTTCTAGAAGTCCGAAATAGACGAGAAGCGGACATGGGGTTGGTACAAGATTACCATCTTATGATAGCTACTGTCCAGTTAGGCACTGCTATCGTTCGAAGATCTAACGACACGAGAATAAGGTTCAACGTAGACCGACTGAGAGTTGCCACAGTGCGTCAAGAACTACTCTCTCACATGAAGAAAAACAATCAGCGCTGTGAAAACTGTTTTCACATCAGGTGCTTAAAGGATTGTTGGTCAATCGCAGGGCTTTCCAAGGATACTTGGAAACGGATCAACGAACGAAAACAGCTAAGAGCTCGAATTGCAGCAGCATAAAGATGAGAGAAGTGCAGCGTAGCTGTGAGGAGTGACAAGCGCAATTACATCAATGCGATGGCTACGGAAGCAGACGAAGCAGCAGCGAGGTATAGAGAACCGTATAGAGAATCACCAAAGACCTTGTAGGTGGCCGAAGCTCTACTCAACACCTAGTGAATGGCTTAGACGGTTCGTTGCTCATATCCGATGAAGATCAACTGAAGGTAGATGGAAGGAGCATTTTGCTTCGGTTCTAAACAGAGTAATTGCCGGCAATAGGCATCCAAGCGTACACAGTCCGTAGTTCGCACCACAACCCCCAGTAAGGAAGAAATTATTTCCGGCGTCAAAGCACTGAAAACCAACAAGGCGTTACGAATTGACGGCATACCTGCGGAGCTATTTCAAGCTGCTCCAACTGCTACTTTTCCCACTTGTCGGGAGAACATGGGAGCCGAAAGTTTTCCGGATGAAAGGAAGAAGGGAATGATCGCCAAGCTCCTTAAAAAAGACAATGCAGTGCGAAAACTGGAGAGGTATCTACCTGTTACTTGCTGTGGCCAATATAATAGCTAGAATCATCCTGAAGCGAATCAAAGGACACCTTGAAGACGATGCGCTGAGTGTGACCTGGAATGGCCGAAGAAATCCATAGAGTCTTCCATCTGAACTCAAGCACCTCGACTACGCCGATGATGTATGCCTTCTGTCTCACTGTATAATGGACCTTCACCAAATGACAGCAAATGTGGAAGGGAAGCAGACGTCGTTGGGCTGTAAATTAACTCAAACAAAAATGATCAGCCTAGGACCGAATTCATCAACTCATATATGCATTGCTGGACAAATGGTTGAGAGAGTATAGAGGTTCCAATACCTTGGGAGTATTGTCTCAACCAATGGCGGAACCGAACTGGATATAGCTAGCCGAAAGGTCAAGTAAAATCTGCGCTTGGGATGCTATCCACAGTTTGGCGAATGAAAGCAATTTCGTTGAATCCGTGCTGCTATATGGATGTGGTAGCTGGAGTGTGCCCACCACTATCAAGAGGAATCAGCAAGATTTTCTGGCCAAATCGTATCTCTAACGAACAGCTTTATTAGAGAACTGGCCATGAACGATGAACGATGAACGAATAAAAACGATGGTGCGTAGGCGTTGTAGAGGCCCCTTGCACTCTCAAGGGCATACAGGATATCAGTAAGTAAGTCAAATATACCTGCTATTTCGTCAACTTCAACCGAAACTCAAATTTTCTTAACATTCATAAGTCCAATACGGACTGGATTTAAGGACTAAGGAGTCAATCCAGAATGACCACTAGAAAGCTGTAGAAAATATTTCGCAACCAGGGTACAGACTGATATGTATATATGTATGTGTATTTTGGGGGAAAGGCAGAAAAGTTACCACACATGGCAGACGGATCTATTAGCGTACACAAATGAAGGCTTACATTATACCGGACTTCTCAGGAGAGAAATTCGAGCTAGAAGTTCAATGTGGCATCAAAAAGAATGAACTATATACCCACCAAAAGTTAAGCGGTAAAACAAATCAATCATCACGCCATTTCACACGCATAGGGCAGACTGCAGACACGCAGTTTGAACCCATCTTTGATTCGCATACACGCACACAGTTTAATGCATGCGTGTTTCATTACATCAGAATATGCAAGTATTAGCAGAAATCTATAAATCAAATCAGATTTATAGCGATGTACGAGTAACATAAAAATTACCTTGATTTTAATGATAATGATATACAGAAAATATATATTATTATCAGTACTTCCAAACTTTGTATTAACTTTCAAAAAATCAAAAACAAAATTCATACATATCATATTTGGATAAATAATTTTCGATTATTTAAAAAAAGATTAAAAAAGAAATCGCTATGGTTTGATAAAAAAAGTAAAACACATGGAAAGGAGGATTTAAGTTCAAAATTTGCTTTTTGGCTACAACCTTTCAAAATTGTTCGTTCTTTTCAATGGCGACCACAATTGGAAAATCGGGTACGTAATTTTGTCACCTCAAAACAATTTATAGCTGATTTTGTATTGAAAAAAAAAAAAAAAAAAATCTTCAGAATTCAATGTGTCCGATGAAGATGAATCTGATGCAGTGGAACCGGTCAAACCTAAAATTGTTCACCGTTCTGTTTCGAATGCAAACATAAGCAAACAAACTGAAACAACGCCTACCGAACCCAGTAATGATGGTATGCCAGCGATCGAAGAGGACAGGCCGCCACGGAGTCGTAAAACCATTCTTGAAGATCACGGACTCATATTGGGAAAAATTATCGGTTCTGGGAGTTATGCTAAAGTCAAGATGGCCTATTCAGAGGAATTGGGACGAGAGGTAGCCGTTAAAATTATCTCCAAGTTGAAGGCACCACCAGAGTACACGAAGAAATTTTTACCAAGAGAAATCGATGCGGTGAAGGGTCTTCATCATGAAAATCTGATACAGTTCTATCAGAGCATTGAGACTAGTCACAGGTTTGGTTTAAAAATCAATTAAAAATCATATTATGTAGTATTGTTCAACTGGTTGAAAACTCTTTGGTTGATCAAATTTTGCTCGTTTTCCTTGTACGCATGCATCGGTTTCAACTTAATACAGTGATTGCGAATAAACACAAATTAAGACAAAATCTAAAATTTGCGCTAGGATCCCAAACTTGCTCGCCTAAATGGTACTACTGTATACCCCGGTTAACGTTGCCCCGCACAACGTTATTTCGTTTAACATCGTGTTTTCCAGGAACGCACTAACGACGTTAAACGGGGTATTCCTGTATTTCATGAAGTTTTGAAAACTGACAGTTGATCAGTTTTAAGGAACGTGTCCATTTAAGAGCACTTTCGCTACTAGCTACTCTCAGAATACGAACATTGTGCGAGTTGATCTCCGAGAGTAAGATAACGCCTGTCCATTTGCGAGCAACTATTTAAAAGTTTGAAAGCTGAGAGTAGTAAACCAGCACTTTGCGAGATGATTTCAGGTCTGTGTCCAGTTACAAAATTTCTCTCGAGAGTGGCTTGAGAACTTCTCGCCTAAATTTTACTCTCAAGTGGAGAAGCACCTTTATAGATTCGCCGGACTCTTCGGATTATGAAACATTGAACGATTCAACAACAAAATCCCCAACATGTGTTCAAATTCTTGTCAATAAAACGGTCCCAAATTAGCTTAATTTTCCTTTTTTACAGAGTCTACTTAGTCATGCAAATAGCAGAGAATGGTACCGTTTTGGATTACATACGCGAACGGAAACATTTGGATGAGCCAAGTGCACGTAAGCTCTTTCGTCAACTAATCGCGGCAATTGCGTACTGTCATTCGAAGGGCGTGGTGCATCGGTAAGCCTCTGTCAAATGAAACTCAACTAAAATATATATATATATTTTGCTTTAGGGACATAAAATGCGAAAATTTACTTTTAGACTCTGAGTATAATTTAAAAATTATTGACTTTGGCTTTGCCAGAAAAGATACTCTGACTAGCGATAACACTGTTATCCTTTCGAAGACCTTTTGCGGAAGTTATGCATATGCAAGTCCTGAGATATTAAAGGGTATGCAGTTATATATAGTCTCTCTACTATTTGTAATTAAAATATTTTTCAGGAGTTGCTTATAATCCATTTCTCTCTGATATCTGGGCGACTGGGGTCGTCTGCTATGCGATGGTTTTTGGACGCCTTCCATTTGATGGATCAAATGTACATACCCTGCTGAAACGAGTAACTTCAAACCTAGTCTTTCCCAAATTACCGAAGGCTACCACCGAGTGTAAACATTTAATATTTCACATCTTGGCACCACTGAAAATTCGGTATCGGATACCGCAGATACAAGATGATCCGTGGTTCAACGGGAAGGTTGCAAATGTTGAAAATGGGGGGAAAACTTCAAAGTAAATAGTGAAAAATTCAAAATGGGAAGATGTTCAAATTCAAATAAAAGAATGTACATAAAAGACGGCAGAAAATTTTATTTGCTTTTTAAAAGGTTGGTAAGGACATAAGTTTTTTGAAATAAAGAGGGGATTTCGTCACTTTACAGCGGCTTTTTCTTTGGAGAATTCGCAATCAGTGCAACGTTCACTCCTAATGTGGAAGGGAAGGACTTATCTGCAGCAATCTTCGGGAATAGTGCAGTTTCATCGGCGTTAAAATTGTTTTCACCTAATTTGGCCAGATTTGGCCAGATTTTAATACCCTATCCTAAGTGTATATTAAGTCTGACATATAGTTCGTAACATAAAGAAATATTGCAGACAGACCCAATAATATATACATATATATAAATGATCAGTATCAATCGCCGATTCGATTGAGTCATGTCCGTCTGACTGTCACCAGCTTTTGGGCCTTAGATTTTGAGCTAGGACAATGAAATTTTAGACATCGGGACAGAACGAGTGTAAAAATGTTCAAAATCCGCCCACTTTTAGAAAAATGCACTTTTTTCAGTAATTTTACATGAAACTCGATAAAACTTACTTAAGCAAAAATGTAGATATTTCTTTACCCTACATATCTTCTACAGACAGTGTACAGCCACGCCCAGGTTTTAAGGCGTTTTTTTATGGAAAAAACTGATTTTCGACAGTTTCATCAAAATAATAGCACATTTTAGGAACAAGATGCAGTGTTTTGGAGTAATTTTATGAGATTTTTGATATTGGTGGAAGAAAGTGGCATGTGTATAGGAAAGGGATAGGGTATCATACGATCCTCTCCAGACGGATTGTAGCATACTCATATTTTTCTTTCTCTTATTCTTGAACCAATCTAAATTGTGTTTATTTCGATGGACTAGCATTGTCTCCATTTTGACCACGTTCGGTGAGAGTCGTACAACACAAACATGAGTTTAAATATTTTCGAAAAAACGCAAATTCATTACCGATGGCCGGTTCAAAGCTGAACTGAACTACATAGTTGCTTACTCGTGAGCTCACCGAGGAGCAAGGACGTCGCATTCGGGAGCTAACCGCCATGGTCTTGAAAAGCTGGCAACTCGCGGTCTTTGCGCCATTGCTCAGGCTGAATAACTTCATTATAAGTTGATCGGAAGATTGGCTGTGCATCGTGCTTGTAATAGTGCGCTCTGTTTTATAATGGAGTTAGGCGCCAAGGGTTGCGAAGTTCTTGCGCCGGCAAGTTACTGTTACTGTTAAGTTAGTGTCAGTCAATATGTCTATCGTCGAGCTCAAGGAGGAGATCTACGAGACTCCAGAGATGGAAGATGAAAACTAAGCCCTTGGAAGAGGTTGTGGAACCAACAAGGTGGAGTTTTGTGTTCTATCGTAGTCAATGAGCTTCTAAAAATGAAGATTTCTATGTCCAAGGTTACGCAGACGACAGTACGATACTTATCAGGGGCAAATTCGAAAAAACGATCTCGAATCTCTTCCAAAGATGCAGCAAGGGACTACACAGGACAGCCTCAATTAACTGCAAAGACAGGCTTGTGTATGTACTACAGATGCAATGAAAACTACGCCTACTGCTGGAGGTTTTTCTCGACCTACCACCACTTCATCTCCACATAAAGAGAGAAGCTATGGTTAAGGCCTTTGTGCTCATCGCAGATGAATTACTAGGAATTACGATCATAGACAGATGTCTACGCAAATACAAGCTCAGCCAAAATTTCAAGGTTACATTTCCTTGAAATTTGAACCGAGAACAGAAAAAAAAACATTATTTGCCAGTATTAACATGTTTGGTACACAGATGGATACAAGACAAATGAAGGGGTTGGGGCTGGAGTACCCGGAGCTACAACTAAAAGTGTAACTCCCTATTCCAAGCCCAAATTTTCGCTATAGACCTTTGCATCAGAGAGTTTATAAACCGATCGATTAACAATAAGAACATTTCTATTCTTTTAGACAGTAAGGCAGCTCTATTAGCAATAAAGGCTTACGAAATATCATCCAAAATATGTAGTTTGTGATTGCCTTCAACTACTAAAACTATTAGACAGCATAAACAGTGGATACCTGGATACAGCAGCTGATAAAGGACACGAAATAACTAATCAACTTGCAAGAACCGGTCCGGTCTACTCTCCTCGATGAATAGAGCATTCTGTGGATTACGTATCAGCACAGCTAAAAGCTGTATTCAAAATTGACACCATTAATGGATGGACACTAAAGTTAACAGATAAGCTTAACTTTTTATGCCTCCCCTAAAAAAAACGATACAACTCCTTCAACTCAACAAGAGTCAGATTCGTGTTGTCACAGGTTTTCTCACAGGACACTGTCAAGTGAGAAAGCATCTCATGGCCATGGGGATAGCACAAGATAATGTATGCAGAATGTGCGACGAAGAGTCAGCAGAACATATACTAGGTATATCACTGTGACTGCTTAAGCAGAACACGTCATAGATTTTTGGGTAAATTCTACATTGAAGCAGAGGATATTATTATTAGTCAATACTGTGATACTGAACGAGCTCTAGAGTAAGGTTGTCACAATAGGTCCACAGAGGCCGCAGTGACAAGGTGAATAGTTCCCATCTCAATCTACAATCTACAAATCTACGAATCTATTAACAAAATACAGCGTATGTAGAAAAATGCTCAAAACCCACCGAATGACACGCCTACTTTTGGAAAAAATTATCGTTTTGAAACATTTTCTCAAGAAAATATTTGCGATCTACAAAAAAGGGCTAAGATATCATATGATCTACATACTAAGTTCCTTTTGGTATTTGGGTAAATAATACCAGCAAAAGTTTACAAAATTTCGGGTATAAAATAAGAAGCTTTTTTATCAAAAATATCTCACGTAAGGACAATGAATGGAGGGACAACTATAGAGTGTGGCACAGTCTAATATTGGTACGAAACTTTATTTCTTTATTATTTTGTTGTGGACGATTTAGAAGAACTTAATCCCCTTTAGAATGCCCAACTTCTAAAGAGATTAAAACTTAATTTTACTTGTCCATTGACTGTGACCGAATATAACCCATTTTGCCATTATCTCACCATTTTATTCAACTACTAGGTAAAGATAATCATCATCTTCCGTACATCTCTTGAATTAAAATCCAAGTCCTGCCAACAGTATAAGTCAAAGTAATGACTCACACCCCACTTTATAGTTTAGTCGCTTTCAAAAATACATTCACTTGATGAGAGTCCTAAAAGGATATACCTGTAGCTGTCATAAATTGCACCACGACCATTGCCACAACGCGCGCACTCTGTCTCATTTCATTTTATATCCCGACACTCAAAACGCCATTCCATTAGCCCTACACTTCAGCCCCGTCGCTGTTAAATGATGACGAACAAAAAAAAAAAAAAACACCCCTAAAATACTCAACGTGTGTGCAATGCAAAATGTTTAAACCATTTGCAGGGTGAGGAAGAGAAGTACCGAACCGGACTTCATACTACAACTGGCTTGAACCCGCCGCATAAATTCTCGCATAACCGGAAATAAATTCTGTGAATTTATTTTATTTTGCTCTGCCTCCATGTTAACCGGGCTACCGGTCCCGTACCCCGGTTGTATTCTCAGCAATATGTGCTCCTGGCAGATTTAAATGTTCACGAAATATTCATGGCGGACGGATATTTGCACATTGAATTTCATTCCCCGTCGCTGACGAGGCCCTGGCTACACATTCATCATACAAACACATACAGAAGCCGTGTGTTTTGGCTTGAAAGACCGGAAATTAATAATTAAAACACTTCATGGTTTATTCTGTGAAAGGAGAGTTCCTAATTTTTTTTTTTTTTTCGTTTTTGTAGTTTTGTACAATGCCCACGAGATGCAAGCAGGAGGAGGAAAAAAAAAAAAAACAGGAACCTTTTCAGCCGACTAACGAAGTGTAAAGAACTATTTTTTGGAACATGACCGGTTGAATGCTCTCACAAGCGGCTTTGAATTGAGGTCTCTCGTTTAAGGAGCTTTTAAGTGCTTCTTACTCATTTGCTCACATTTCAGCTTGCTGTTTCGGTTCTTGATGCTCAAATTAAGTGAAGCATGTACCTACATTTTAAGATAGCAGAGTCATTGACCTCATACAGGTATGATATCTCTTCAGATAGAAAAGGAATATACAAACATTTTTAAGGTCTATCATTTATCAGAAGAACCAGTCGGAGTCCTTGACAAAGCGTAGTAGATAAACTCGTTAGACTAAGATCATCAAAGAAGTAGCAACCCCTCTTTGATGATAGGGTAGAGAAGATGAAGGGTAGTTTTTTTTCCTGCAGCTCCTGCAAAAATCAACAGGCAATGTTCCGTAAGGAAACCAATGACGATACTCAAGTCTGAAGGCCTCAGAACCATAAGTTCGTTTGGACGCTTCTGGTACAGGTAAAGCCAAAGTTCTCTGGACATTCTGGAAAAATGACTAGAAGAGAATTCTAATAGCATCTAGTTTGACCATTAGTTTGGCAGTAGTAACTGGCATACTAACTCGAGGTGGGATCGACGTGCGAAAGTTTCGAACCAAACTGATTATTGGTGGGATATAATCTGTGGTTTTATTAATGAGATTAGGTTGTCGTGGCAGCTGGCACCCAGATACAGATGGGCACCAGTTCACTTAGGCCTAAAAGGCCCATTGTGGTCATATTATTAATGAGATTACATTCACTAAAAATGGAGGAGTGGCCAAATTTGAGGCATAGCCATTGTATCGCTGTCATTTGGCTATTTGTCTGCTGACGATATCTTAAGGCTGTAGGTGAATTAAAGCATCTTATGCTGCGGATGAGGCAGTTCTAATGGCGCCATTGATGTACAGTTAGTCGGTTCTTTGAACATTTCCCAGAATAGTGAGTTAGACAGTCTTTGATAGAGCTTTTCACCAAAAGGACATGTCATAAAGAAGTATAGGTCTAACAACAGACGTATACAGCCAGAGAGTGGCATGAGTTTTGAATCTCGATCTTCTAGATACCTATCTACTCCTGCTCTGGGATATAAGGCAATGCTGGCGTCCTTGTGCTCTTGAATATTGGCTTTTCAGTGGAGCTTCATGTTCACAGTGAGACCCAAACAATTTGATTTTATCGTTCCCGGCAGCAATCACAAACACAAAATTGTTACAGAAATATCAACTAGGTGTGCATTTTTGATGAAGTGCATTTGATATTTGATGAATTTCAAAATAGTTTCCGAAAGATACTTACGGGTCCTAAATTGCGTATAAAATAAACGAGAGACGAGACGATATTGATAAAGTTACGGAGAGGAAACCGATGACGATATCGTTGACCATTATCGCTTGGACTATTGTCGTTCACAGAGTTGTGGAATGAGTGCCTTTTACTTTTTTAGTTCCTCTCTTTTTTTGTTGTTGAGTACAGTCACCAACTAAAGAGCAAGAATTGCAACCAAATAACATAATAATTCTAATTGCTGAATTGTGCCAAAAAGTTGATTTTAAATTCAACCCTAATAAGAGCATCAGAATTATTTAGGCATATATAGTTGTGTAAGTATTTATAACTAGCTGGACCCGGCATAACTCCGTTTTGCCCGTAACCGTTGACCACCAGACTGTAAATATGTCGTTCGCTTTGACGTCGTTGTCATACGCAGGCTTGACTGAACATTAAAACTTTGAAATTTAATACCTAATTGTTAATCGAAACGAATTCATTGATAGATATTTATATACAAATATCGCGCATACAAATCGACACCCTCAACGCCAACTATGTTTTGGAAAATGCTAAAAATGCATAAAAATGAGAATTTTCTAAATTTTCTTTATCTATAAACCTAAAGTACAGCAATACGAACAAAATAAAAAAAGAATCGTGGAAATCGGTTCAGCGCTTATCGAGTTATAATGTCATCGAGCTTCACCCCGAAGGAATTATATATATAGAAGATAGAAGATTTAGCGTTAAACTTATGTTTTTGTTACTAGTTTGTTTAACAGAAATATTATTTTTTTTTTAAATCCGCGCGTACCAAAGAAAGAAGAAAAATTGATACAGTACACCGAACTAATAACTAAAACAGCAAAATCTTTTCCTTCTTCAACCCGTTTAACCTATTCCGAAAACTTAACCTAACCACTTTGCAGTAGAGCAACATGATTTGCCGATTCAGAATCAGGTTTCCCAAATTACTATAAAACCAACTAAATTTAGTTGTTTTTCAGTGAGCAAGTAGTTATGACCGCTCTTGTTTGAGAGTGGAACCACTGTGCGGTAGCGTATCACTGTGGTTGTAGTAACAATTGGCCAACTGTGAAGTTCTGTGGCGCAATGAGTCAATTTAAAGAATGGGCCACCTAGTGATTTCTTTTTAAATCATAGGTTATTTTGACATCCAGCTCGAAATATGACAGAAAGTCAGTATCATACCTCCGTCCGAGGAACGAAATGAGTCGTTTTACGCCTGAGCACGTTGGGAAATATTGAAAAGTTTGTGCAAAAAGTTCGTGAGACTAATATGCTAGTCCCCGTCGTCATACGGGTGCGCACAGACGAAAATGTGGCTGCTGTGGTCGAGAGCGTGAGACTCAATTCACATCAACATCAATTTCCATGAAAGACATGAATTTGGACGATCTCTGGTTCATGCAGGATGGCGCGGCATGCCACAATCGATCTTTTGCGCACCAAATTCTCAAATCGTGTTATCAGTCGTCCTGGCGATGTGAATTGGCCGCCTCGGAGCTGCGATCTGACCGACCCCTTTGAAATTTTTTTGTGAGAAACTGTGAAGAACCAATATTATGCTAACAATCCGGAAACGATTCAAGCACATAAGACCAATGCCATCCAAGCAATCCGAAACCATCGACAAGGTCTTGGGAAATTGGAGTGACAGAATGCCCTACTACGAAGCCAGTGAGGCAGCCACTTGAATGACATTTTGTTCCATAACTAATCCGAATGTCTGCTCTTACTAAAAAGCCATTATAAATCGAACAAATTTCTTTTTATTGCATTTTTAAAAATAAATTTGTATTTGGCTAACCCTTTGGAATTAAACTTTAATTTCAGTCAATAAGTGTAAGTAAATGTAGCAGTATGAGCTCAGTCTAAGTTTGCTTTGGTCAAAAGATGGCATTGTAGTCACACTTCTCTATATGCTGTAACTTGTGAGCACCCTGACTGTGTGGTGATTTTGTTGTGTAAAATAAATGCACAAGTAGTTTACAATGTAAAATTCCTCTGGGCATTTTCTCAGGTTAAAATTGGAGCCAATTGTGCAGAAATTCGAATGAAAAACCATTTTGGGTCAAAAGTGATTCCATTAAAAATGCATTGTAAGGTTCATTTCACGCAATCAACCCTAGTTCACCTGCGGACAGGTAGGTATACACCATATACTCGTATATCAAGCTAATTTTCACCCAAATTAAATAATCTGACATATGAATAAATTCCTGCCAGGTGGTGTGGTACGACCACCGCCAAAAGGCAACCACCCATTATGACCTGAACGTTTCTCTAATTTGTTTGCTAACCCATTTCTAAAAATATACACTCTTGAATGGTGCTACCTTACCTACTTACATATATGTATGTGTGTGCTTTATTTTAGTAGGAAACTTCATAAATAATTTATTCACTCTCTCGCTCTCTCGGAAAACAATATAAATTCATTTTTAATCGTTCCGTACCGAACTCGGTCGAATTCGCTTCGGTTGCCTTTCTTTTGGGCTAACTCTTCGCATATGTGCGCTACAGTACTGCATAGTAAATGAGATTGGTGGTGGAAAGTGCTTTTCCGCCCACAAATCCTCTTACACCGCCTCTCGAGGGAGTTCCCTGTCCTCCTCCTCACATCGAACCACCTCATCCCTCTTAATCGTTCGCGCGTTGTAATTATTTTGATACTAAAGTTTCGGGCTGCCATCAGTTGGCGTGGCAATGATTGATGGCCATTTTGATATCGTTTGGACGGGTTTTTTTTTTTCTATCTTCTCGCTCTTTTGCATCGTGGAAAAAATATATAGGGAAAATAGTCTATCTCTTCCTCTCGACGAAGTTCGATTAATCGCTTCAATTTTGCATAAACCGCACTTTAGTCGCATTTAGCTAGAAAAAATAACCGAGCACCACCCACCGCCGGCCGGCCGTCGCGTCGCCTGCTTGCGCGGCACCGAATGTATGCAAATACCGTAAATGTGTACATAAATAATGCGAAATTAATTGATTTTCGATCGATTTCGCTGGAATTATGCGGCGCGCAGCAGTTTATTAAATAGAAATTATTAAAATCTAACAGATACCGCACCGCAGATTGCGTTCCTTTTGCGAGAGCGTAGCGGAGAGATACAACAAAATTAAATTAATGCAAATGACACTTATGCTTATCAATTGATCCTTCAATTGGAGCGCGTACGCCGTACATACATCAAAGTAGACATCACTTTGATGATGATAATCGAATAAAAATGACACGCAATGCGTTTGTTCAGTTCATTGGGTGTGAGGCTGTACGCGTTTGTGTGTGGGTATTCGGCGATGCCGGCAGTGCACTGTGCAACCTCAGGCACATTCCGAATGCAACCGAATGAAAGAATTAATCAAGTCCTACATCGGGTTCCATCAAATTCATTTTGTTCTGTGGTAATTTGCCTCAAACTCACATCGGTGGTTGATTCATGTGGGCTGTGGTTGGGGGTGGCTACAGGGCTGGTGTAAAGTCTCTTTCAATTCAGGACGGCGACTTTCGTACTTTAGAGTATTCAATTGAACACATTATTTTCAGCTTTCAAAGATCAATATTTATGAGTCCTTTTTTCGCTATCCTGTCGCTTCTACGTAGCAATGTTGACTTGTAGAAGGTACTAAGTGTACTCAAACAGCTTATGTACACTAACGTGACCCTAGCCACACCTCTGCTGCGTCAACTCCTGATCTTATTAGTAGGGACAAATTGAAATAGACAATGAATCGTTTCGAGCGTTTCAAGTGCCCTGGGCCGGATAGTATTTTCAAAGCATAAACATATGGCTAGTATTCTGAAGATACTGGTCACCTGGACTGCGTTGAGAGTGGTATTTATACACAAGATAAGATCTCTGCATACCCTTCCAAAAGACATTAGAACTATCAGCCTAACGTTCTCTCTCCCCAAGATTTTGGAAAGAGTCATGCACTGTCCCCGTGTCCGCTGAGCACAATTTCAGTTGGGCCACAAATACTCAATACCAAATAGAACAGAATTACAAGATGTGCTGTACTACAGCAGAGTTGTTCAGTCCAAAGTCAGTGTCTGCGGATGAGAGTATCGTTAGATATCGTCATGTGCATCGACAGCCGGGTGGCCTGGTGAGTATGTTTTAACACCATAGTTAAATAGTACAGCCTCAGCCTTTGTAGGGCACCAGAAGAACTAGCACTTCTGATCGATATTGAGGCTTCAAAGTTTTATGTTAAGTACCTGTTCACCGGCGACGTGATAAGTGACTTTAATCACAACTTGCAATGTATGCTATTAATGTATGAACATATAGAGAGCTAGACAGCTCTGGTTGACACTAAATAAAACCAGGTACATCGAACTCATAAAACACAAGAGGGGGATCCTCTCTAAGATAGTTAATACCTTCACCGGGGATTCTACTGACTTGTTGAACCTTTATAACGACTTTTGTAGAAGCTCTAGGGACGAAGAGGGAATGCCATTAGCTGCCTTCAATGAATCTATCCTGAATTCGCCAACATCAGAATCGCTATTCTGTACAAATGCCTTCCCAATGATCTAAATGAGTTTCGCAACGGCTGCAACCTTTACAGAGAAAAAGTGTGAACTATCCACAAGTGCGGTCTGATTTAGGGCTGGTTTCAACCAATTTACTATCATAAGATGGAGTTCTCGAATGTGCACTCCTTGTCTGTTTAGGATGTCCACTTGAAGTACTCCCCATACTCTATTTTGGCCCTTCGCTGTCGCTGTTTACCAAAAAATCAACCAGTGAAAAATGCTACAATCCGCCTGGAGCGGATCATATGATACCCTATCCCTATCTTATTTGGTCATTTCAGTGGGCGGTAAAAAATGTATTCACAAAATTTTCTATTTTGCCCTATAAACTTATATTTTTACTCGAAAATAATTTTTGAAGTAAACGCCCCTAAAAAGTGGGCGTGGCCATATACAATGTTTTGACAATTTGTAGATTTAGTGGATATCTACATATTTGCTGAAGTAAGTTTTTTCGAGATTTTTTTGAAAAGTGGGCGTGACAGTGGGCGGATATTAAAAATTTTTACACTTGTTCTATCCCGATATACAAGAACTTCGTATACAAAATTTCATTATCCTAGCTCAAAATTTAAGGCCCAAAAACAGGTGACAGACGGACGGTGGAATAGTCGATTGGTGTGCTGGAGAGTTCCTCTATATATCCTGCATTTTGAAGCCTGGGAAAGTTGCATAGGAAGTGGATCGTGTCCTCAATATCTTCTTCATCACCACAGACTCTGCAAAGCTCTCCTTCCATTCTCGAAGTTTTTCATATGATACCGCAGAGTGTTGTGGCCTGCGAGGCCTGCTGAGGTCTGGGAACCTGATTGACCAATCTATACTCAACGGTTCGAAGAAAATGTCAGGTGAAATCATCAAGCTGGGCAGATCACAAATTAGGACTATGATTGGATTCTCTCTGAACATTGTCTTCTGAGTCTACATCTAGGCAGGTAATTCTTAAGTAGTCTGGAAGGTTCATGTAACCAACCGAAGGATCCATTCTATTTCTGCAGGGCAATCATACGCTTGGTCGACATGGTTTAGGCTTTAGGTTTCTTTCGGCTATTTTAGACTAACTAAAGCGATCGTGATGGGCCCATTATGGTGTCTAGAGTGTTTATACCTTTAAATCCTATGATTTGATAGTCAACAGTCAACTATCAAGTTAGAAGATTTCACCGTTGGCGAATGAACACACTGTCATAGGCACTTTCACCACTGACGATAACGACATTGGACTGATAGTCTTTATATATTTTGATTGAGGTATTTAACTTAAATCCAATTGATGTGAAGCAACGTTTCCTATCAAAACTTTCATAGTTCTCCAAAAGACCTTTAAAGAACGAAACCTTTTCAACAGAATTTCGAAAGAAAAGGAAAGAAAATTTTCAAAGAAAAGTAGCATTTAAAACAAAAACTATAGCAGAATGCCGGTGAGTAGGAAAAGGGATTCCTTGGATGGAATCAGGACTTAAAGGCGCTTAAGAGAGCGATTCATTTGGAAACAATGAAACTGAGACTAAAAGGTAAAGATCTTAACTAAAAATGCCACCCATTTTCCCCTTTAAATTATTTTAAGCAATTTAGATAAGGTTGTCTATCTGTTTTCATTAAATTTCGGTTTAATGAATATCAATTGCACCAAGTATCTCTGATGATACAACAAATTGATGATTGATATTGATCTGGAAATATAGCTAATTTACAATGATTCAAAACAATTTAAACTCAAATGCTTTTTTATTACTTTTTCGCAGAAGAGCCAGCCATCGGTAGACTTTTACTGATTCATTTTTTCCGCAATAAGCCCTTAATCCGTCCCTGTTCGGGAAAACTGGCAAATGTCATGAGTAAAGAGTATTACAAAAGCGCGCCCGCACACACTGCAAAAAGCGCAAAAAAAAAAAAAATAAATTAAATTTGTACATTGTTGTGTAAATACAAACAAAATTGTCGATTTACATTATTAACGGTTTACCAAGTCGAAACCTATCAACCACCACCATTCGTAGCAGTAGCAGCCGCCATCGCCACCCTCTCTACCTACATCCATTGGCGACCTTCGCACCCATGACAATGTATCGAATTTCCCCCTTAGCACTAGTGTGTATCACGAGGTGCCACCTCCACCATCAACAGGAGTGAATTAAATTTTCCCTTTACCAGGACGACGACAGTGAAAGATTTTTCTTATTGACAATCATAGAGCAACTGGAGTTTGATCAGAATGGGGGCGGGCGAGCGGGCCGAGTTGTGCCGTCCGTTGCGGCTTCCATGTCAATATTAAATATTCTGTTTATGGCACCGCACGCCACACGAGATACGAGAGATGGAAGACAAAAAGCAGCGACGCAGCGCACATTCATTCGCTTCGACATTTCGACGACGAAATCATGGCTTCCCTTTGTCTCTCACTCGGGCCCAATTCACTACACTTACTGGCACTCTACGTGCACCACATAAGAACGGCCGGATAAACATTTTATTTCCGGACGTTTAATCTGAATTATCTCTTTCTACCTCCGGTTCGGTTCGTCCTTCGTCGCATTCACCTTGTGGATATTTTACGGCTTCCCACCCTCTCTATCCGATGCGTTAGTCACTTTAAATACTTACAAAAAAAAATTCTCCAAAAAAAAAAAAGGTCACGTGGCAGAGGTTGTGGCTTTCATCTGTTCGAGGACCGGAGCTAACGAAAAATTACGCTCAAATAATGATGATGGCAGCAGCGGCGCTAGTATAGCCAACATTTATCTTCCAAATAGATACACACGGACACACTCTCTATGCTTGGGAATAATGGATGTTTCGTGAAGTGCCACTTAATGAAATGGAATGGAATTATCATAGAGCTGGAGCGCGCTCGCGAACTCCAGAGTCGAGATACGTTTTTAACTGCAATAAGGTAACAAATTGCTAGTACACACAAAGCCAATTTAGCAGATAATCACGTTTATATTCTAAATGACGTTAGGTCGTCCGGAATGAGTGGGCGAAATGAGCCGCGGTAGGGGTTTCCCCCCCCCCCCAGTAAGGATGGTAATTAGAATTTATTCCATCAATTAGAGGAGGCTAGCGGTGCGCTGTTTAGAATAAGACTTGTTAAGTGTTTTATCTGTCGAATCTGTTGTCTTTCTAAGGGCATAGGTCCGGCATTATTGGTACTTCGAAGGGGGCTTCAAAGTAGGAATGCATGTAGGGAATTACTTGCCAATTAAGTGCTATCAATTGATATGGTTGAGCGGCTTAATTCTCAGGATTATCCGCTAAGAGTTTAATTGAAAGAGGGTTGCAAACATTTCAGATGTTATTTCCATTTCAATGAATCTGCATAAGTATGCAGATAATGATAATTTGAATTCCCTTTCATTGTATGGGATGAGAATAAGCTTAATGTAAAAAAAAACTAACAGTCTTATACGCGTAGACAAACCCTTCGGCCTTCATACTTCTCATGAAGGTAAGAAAAGTACAGCGTAGAATCAAAGCCCTGGCTACGGAAGCAGAAGAAGCGTTTATAGAATCACTAAAGACCTTATAGGTGGCCAAAGTTCAACTCAACACCCAGTAAAAGGTTTAGACAGTTCGTTGTTCATATCGGGTGAGGATCAATTGAAAAGGTGGAAGGAGCATTTTGCTTCGGTTCTAAGCCGAGAATTCCCCAGCAATATGCTAGCAACTCAGACTGAAGTGTCCGAAGAAAGAAGTTCCCGAATTCGCACCACAACCCCCCCACTAAGGAAGAGATTATTACCGCGGTCAAAGCACTGAAAACCAACAAGGCGGTAGGACTTGACGGCATACCTGTGGAACTTTTTCAAGCAGCGCCAATAGCATCGGCAGATCTACTGTTCCCTTTTGTCGGGAGAACATGGGAAGCCGAGAGTTTTCTGTATGAGTGGAAGAAGGCTGCCTAAAAAACCGAAACGTGCGAAAACTGGGGAGGTATCTGCGTGCTGCCTGCTGTGGCAGAGAATCAATAGCTCGAATCAAAGAACACATTAAGGACGCACTCGATGCCAAACCAGTTCTGGATTCTCCTGCGTCGACTGCATTACCATCCTGCGGATCTTCATTGAGCAATATGTTGCATACCGATCGCCACTTCACCTGATGTTAATCGATTTTGAAAAGGTGTTTCATAGTGAAAATTTATATGGCATGTCCAGGAGAAGCATTCTTGATAAATTAATAGCAATCATCAAGGCTACACATGATGGGTCCACATGTCACGTCACAGAGGAAGGCTGTCTGAGGAATTCGAAGTCCAAAAAGGGGTTCGGCAAGGCTGCATACTTTCACCAATCCTGTATTTATTGGTGATTAGCGATGTGCTGAATGTGGCCTTATCAACTGGAAATAGAGGAATTCGATGAACTCCTACATCTCAACTCAAGCACCTGGACTACGCTGACGATGTATGCCTTCTATCTCACAGAATAATGGACCTTCACCAAATGAAAGCAAATATGGAGAGGGAAGCAGACATCGTTGGGCTGAAAATTAACTCGGCAGAAACAGATATGATGAGCCTAGCACCAAACTCATCAACTCATATATGCATTGCTGGACAAACGGTTGAGAGAGTAGAGAGTTTCCAATACCTTGGGAGTATTGTCTCAACGGATGGCGAAACCGAACTGAATATAGCCAGCCGATAGGTCAAGCTAAATCTGCACTTGGGATGCTATCCACAGTTTGGCGAATTAACGCAATTAGCTAAAACACCAAGCTGCTATATGCATGCGGTACCTTCAGGAAGACCGCAACTATCACAAAGACGCTGCAAACGTTCGTCAATAGGTGCCTATGCTAAATCTTAAGGATTTTCTGCCCAACCCCATCTCTAAGGAACAGCTTCATCAGAGAACGGGCAATGAAGCCATAGGCATAGCCAAACGACGATCAAAGTGGCAGTGGATTGGTCACACTCTCCGAAAGGGTGACAGATCCATAGCCAACCACGTGATGCAATAGGAGAGAACAGTTGAGAAGGAAGCACGGCAACTGGGAAAGAGTAGAGAAACCGCACATGATGGTTCTAGCACCCACAAGGGGATACAGGATATAAGTATCTAGTCGAAAATATTGCTACTGCGCTTTCAGATGCCCAGTGAGACATTCAAAAATCATCCAGACGATGGGCCATGGAGTTAGACATCGAAAGATTATTGGAAATCATCATAAGCAACGAAGTAATCAATGACTTCTGTGTCAAGTTGATGAACTTGCAAGCGTATACATGGACACTCTGTAACAGGCGCTGGCATATTAATAAGAATATGCGTCAAGAAGACTTAACCTTACTTTGTTTTTGTGGCAGTAAATGTTTCACTAGAGCACCTAAACAGAAAGTGTATCAGTATCAACACTCTCTCCACAAGTGTCACAGCCAAAGATTAAGCTCTACCTAGCGATCCTATTGGGTGTCTCATTTTCAGGGAACATGATCTTGTAATGCAGCTCATAGTACTTTTGCATTCATCAACTAGGAAGGGTTTAGAAGAGCCTAGGCAAAAATACTGTCTCCATTCCACGTCCTTCTAATGATGTAGGTTGCGTTTAATAGGATTGAACATTCTTCACTTTCACGATAGACCACCGCCTGATCCTTGATTGGTTTTGAAACCATTTGGACAAATTTGACCTCTATTTCTCAATCAAAGTCTGGCCGAAATCAGTCCTAACTACTCCGAAAGTTGAACTGATATTGCAAGCCTTGGTGTCATCGCATTAAATGACCTAGACTCCGATTGAAACTTGACTTTTTTGAGCAACCATAATTCACTTTCTCTTGTCACAGTTATACGGAGAATATGGAAAGTTAATATGATGATTCCGAAAGACGTACGGACGCCTCCACTTCATGCCAAGATACATACCTACTCATAAACTAAAGAATAATGTCCCTTATCAAATCTGATGTGAATGAATTACATTCGTTAAACATTTTGAACAACAAAAGTTCTCCCAAAGAAGATTGTGTACACGACTGTTTCCTTAATTTCTCTCGAATTGTTGTAACACTCTCATAGACATCAGTTACAATCTATAGCAAGAGGCATTATGCCTCAACTGAGTTAGCTCAAGTCCAACATCTCTTCCGGAAAGTAATGCAATGTCATTTTGATTTGCCATAAGTACATGACTCTGATGATGATGATGATGAGTGGAAGAAGCAAAGAAGTAGAGAAACCATACCGCAGAAAGGAGATTGCGAATGCTTATCGTTGACACCCTTTTCATAAAGCATATCTGACATCGTGTCGCCCTGAGGTGTCAAAAGGCGGAAATTAATTTCATTTGACACATATACCACATTTAAGTGTAACAAACAACATCCGACGAGGCTTTGACTCTCTAATTAAAAATATGTCAAATACAACTTGTGACTGTACGAACGACAGACAACGTGCCCGGAGCCGCCGGAGGTGGGTGGAATAGTTTTCTGACACATTTTGTCAGGTGGTCATAAAGCCAACCCAACAGAAGAGGAAAACACAGCCTACAGCCTGTCGTAGGCTTCCATCCGTAGGAAAAACATTTTTGCTGAATGCAAATCTAATGAGAGGCAGTGCCCCTGCTCCTTGTCATTGATGTGAAAGATGTAATTAAAGTTCCGTAAAATTGTGATTATTTGATCCGGTTCCATTTTGAGGAGTTTTGTAATTACACTTTGACTTCTTCGAAACAAGGTGTGAGCTGCATAAATTGTATAGTTTTCATTACAAGCACATGCACTGTAGAGGTCCTTGTGAGCTGGATTCGTATGAAATAGAACTGCAAAGGGTTTTTCAAGTGAATTTAGTTTTTGCTATAATCTATGTAGGTCAAGTGCGGTGTAGATTTTGGTTAGCCAAATATTTTATTTAAAATATTTTCAGAAAGAGTTGAAGTAGGGTAATTTTTGAAAGACATGCTGGGTAAATATTTTTGTACATTAATCCGTACAAAAACGCGTGGCAAATTATGGTTTCGTATCACAAGTATATTCGGCTGCCTAACAATGTTTGTCCGATTCACTGTTTTTGCTCGGCACAGGAATGTCTACAGGTTTCCTTAAAATCATTTTTAAGATCTGTTTTCGAAGACTTAGAGCTTGTGTTTGTTTGTTGTGTTTGGATCAGAATAGTCAAAGCCTGATTTGCTGAGAACAGTGCTTTCCAAATAAAGGTTCATTGTTTGATGTTAAAGTAGGCAAACGTTGTAGTCCTTCCATTTTAACCTTCCATCAATGTACTAGTTGAGATCTATATTCGACGCATTGTCTTATAATGATCCGGTCGATATAGGAGGATCGGTGAAGAGAGTTGTATTCAGTTGTTGTTCAATCGGAGCTAGTAATGATTTTTCCGGAAGAAAACACACGTCGTTGAATTAGTTTATTTTTTCTGCAATGTTATGAGCTCGGTTTTCTCTACTGCTGAGTAATCTGCAATCCCAGTTTTGATTGCTCATTAATAGATCCATTTTCAGGCCATGGGCGGTAACTCAAAAGCAAAAGTATCTTTCACTTCTAAGGCAAGATGGTCGTTGATCTCTTAATTATTCATGCTCTTGTCGGTCTTTAGCTTAGAGACTTTGAGGAAATAATAGTGGCTGCTGTTGAGTACACAACTCTCTTAACGTAAGACGTTACATGGCGATTTCGTAGGAGCAGCATCTCCCGATAGGCGTTGGTACGCTAAGAAACGAGAAAAACCTCTTTGCAGACGAAAACTAGTAGGTCTGTTAGTAAGCCCTGCTTCCACCTTTTCGTGATGCTATCTGGGAAATTCTGCGGAAATTGCTAACGGGAGAGGATAATTGACGAGATTCATGCGTCACACAACAGGAGTATTGTCGGGCGCAACGAGCATCCACCGTAAACAACCGGACTGCTCCGACCGGCTATCGACCGTATTCTGGAACGTTAAGAACCTCCTACGTTAGATCGTAGGATACAAAACAAGCATAGCTTAGGGTTCACCGAAATAAGATGGTTTGGCGAATACGTCTCTCCAACTCAAAGCACTGTCTTGCTCTCTCTGGTAAGTCATCTGGAACTCCACGGAGGTCCGGAGTAGGTCTGCTGCTAACTTTAGTAGCGCGCAAATGCCTGATATCTGCGAAACCTCATAGTGATCGGATATTAACGCGTAGGTTCCAGAGTAGAGTCAATAGGGTCACCATCATAGCGTGCTACTGACCGATAGCGCGGCTGAGGATGAAAAGGACAATTTTTATAGTTATTTAGACGCCGTCTTCAACCTTCTTCAGACATTATAACCGTGATGCCAAGGTAGGTAGTAACAACACTATCCTTAAACACGTGATGGGAGTTCACGGCCTTGGGGACCGAAACGACAACGGGGAGCGGCTTGTGTACTTCTGCAACACCAATGGCATAGTCCTTGGAGGTACACTGGTTAAGACTAACACCTGCCAAAGAATCAATTAGGTCTTCTGGTTTCGGGGTAATTTCACCCGATCCTAAGTGAAATACTCAACAACAACAAAGAACTGAGAGTGAATCCTTTAATTCCTGCCATCAGATCCCCAGATATCGGCGGCGTTGCGCTAAATATCGCGAGTTCAGGCAGATATCTGGGTGTTATTTTGGACTACAAACTAAACTGGAAAGAAAATATTGCCGAATGCATCCAAAAAGCATGTGTAGCACTCTACTCTTGCAAAAAGACATTCAGTAACACGTGGGGCTTTAAGCCAGCTATGGTATACTGGCTATACACGACGACTATACGACCCATTCTCACATATGGTTCACTAGTATGTTGATGGTACTTCAGAAGCAATATCAGCTTTCAAGACTCACCAAAATTGGTTCAGAATCATGGGATCAATGAAAACAACATCGATGTCGGCAATGGGAACCATGCTTAGTTCCATTCCGCTGGACATTTATGTTGATGCGGATCGAATCGGTGTGCTACATAATGACTTTTGCAGAAGTTGTAGAGACGAATAAGAAGTCGAATCTATTCGTCATCTGTAGTGTGTCTTTCCTGCCCTATCCGTCCGAAGAATGAGAACTATTGGTAGTCATTTCTTCTATGAGGACTTGGAACTTAGGCAACGTTGAGCACTATCTGGGTGGTTCTAACAGCGTTTCCAGGGTTAAATGTTTGGGGACAATTTGTTGGACTAAATGCGCAGTGATTATCTCGTCACAAGGCACCCATCTACCCAATCTAACCTAACCTAAAGGAGAATAACTTTACTTGTTTCTTCGGAGACTGCACGTTTTGGTATGAAATTTTAGTTAAATACATATGAAAGTACTGTAATTTCTCTGGAGCGGATCGTATGATACTGAAATTACTCAATTCTGGAAGTACAGTTTTCGAAACGTTGGTCATTGAAGGGTGGACTCCAGCCAAGATTTAACGAGTAACCTTCGGGTCCTTATCTTCCTGAAAGTTTTCCATTCCGGCGGGAAATTGTCAGAGATCTTTAAAATAAAATTTCTCAGGATGTCTTTATACATATATGTAGGTAACTCTTATCCGTAATTTTTCCGTTTACTGGGACAATAGGACCAACACTGGATGAGGTGAAGGATCCCCAGATCATCACCCCTTCCAATCGTTCACAAACACATTGAATTTAGACTCATTTCTCCAGTACGACCAATTTTCACAAAAGAATGTCTTTAGGAAAATGGCGAATTGTAATTTTCTTCAGTCACCTTCGGACAGTTTCGGAAGCTGTAGCTGATAGCTCTAATCGGGTTTAATATCCTATTGAATACATATGTTCCAATGATAGACAAAATCTTCATCGTAGGATGGTACTTCCTTCCGTAATTTTTGGAATAACAATTGCAATCAAGGAAATAACCGCGGTGTCTTGATATCTGCGTTTTTTTCTTTTGCAACTTTTCAGTGTAAATAACTTCAAACGAATATTTGAAGAAGTAAAAATAACTCTCTTTTATCTTTTCGACGTTTTGGCGAAATCAAATTTTCATATTTTCTACACGCGTCCATAAAAATAAATCGACCAGGGCCTTCACAACCACTGCACCAGCTTCGCCTCACCGCCTCACCGTTTTTTGGTTCCTATGAAATCAGTTCAACCAAATAAATT
This sequence comes from Chalcosyrphus nemorum, assembly GCA_949716465.1. Lineage (NCBI taxonomy): Eukaryota > Metazoa > Arthropoda > Insecta > Diptera > Syrphidae > Chalcosyrphus > Chalcosyrphus nemorum. The sequence goes on along the minus strand of OX454332.1, from coordinate 67,699,834 downwards.
ATTAAATTCCTATTGCGCGTGTTCATATTTCCCTGAACCATGCGGGAATTGCTGCCACAGAAATTTTGTTTTTAAAAAAAAAGAAGAGAATCTCGTAAGTTGCCAGGCTCCATTCGGCACTGTCTCTCTGCTGTGTGTAATATAACTAATGAAGTTCCCCGAGGAAAGTAAAACGAAGTGATAAAAAGGAAGACGAGCACACTGCACATTTCTCCTTCTCGCCGAAGCGCGCCGCCCGGCCCTCTCCTGGCATTTCACTTTATTTATTCTACAGAAATGTAATATTAAGATTCTCCTCCATTTGGGATGCCATAGTATTCAAGTACTCAAATTTAATTGTAGTTGAGGCGTACTCTTAGATACATATGAGAAGCAATTTCGTATTCCAAAATGTTCGGTAATTTAAAATTTTAAAGTATAGCGTTACATTTAAGGATGTTTACTGTGCTATAAACTGTTTGAATTTCACATGCGTTCAAGTATTATTTATTTATAAACTTGAATTTAACAGCAGGTGCTTTTTCCTAAAAACTGGATGTTTTAAATTTTAAAACTGACACGTGTATAAGTGAAGTGCCATTCTGTGTCGGAGCTTAGAACTTTTACTGCGTAGAATGATCTGGTTTAGCACAAAACTATGTACACACATGAGTTATGTTGGGTATTTGGTATTTCGAAACTCAAAACACAACAAAAAAATATGAATTAAATCTAAATCTAAACTTTTTAGAAAGTTCAACCTAGAAAAGCTATTAAACCGCATATTGCCCTCATGAGACTGAGCGTTAGATCGAACTTGAACCTGATACTAGCTATCAAAATTGTCTTTAATAGATGAACCCCGCAAGGTGGTCAAATTAAGTTTTGAACTGACGATTAAGAGTATTGTACATCTTAGCAAAAGGTACTATCTAGTAGGCTGAAGAAGAACCAACGCCCCCTCCCAGTATTCAAGAAATTTATGGCTCTGATGGGCTTTCAGATGAACTCTTTAAATATGGTGGTGTTGTCTTTGTACAACTCCAAGGCATATCCCTGCTAAATGTCGCATCTAAGATCCTACCCAACGTATTGTGTGAACGAGTAAAACCCTTCTGCAACACACTTATCGGCACTTACCAGTGTGGCTTCTGGCCTGGCAGATCGACAATAAACCAAATTTTCACACTCAAACAAATCCTGGAAAAGGTCTACGAATTTCAAGTTGAAACCCACCACCTTTTGATCGACTTTAAAGTCGCCTATGACAGCGTTCATTGACAAAACTAGTCCAGATGTGCGGCGTAAAGCTGGAAAAAAAACTCGATGCTCTGTGCAACAATTCTTCTGAGCTCTACCAAACTTGGCAAACATGTGGCAGATGTTAACACTCTTTCACAAATCCGTATAACTGCTGAGATACGCAGAAGATATTGATATAAGGGACCTTATATTCGAGGAGGAAAAGGTTCAACCGCGAACTCTATGAGCTGTACTAAGATGTGGATGTAGTCCAAAAAACCAAGATGACTACATTGGCTCGGCTATATTGAGCGAATGGACAACAATGCTCTAGCCAAGAGGATCTTCGAATCCCAGCCCCAAGGTTCAAGACGGGGAAGAAGACTGAACCTCCGATACAAAGATTTGTCGCGGATACAAGAAAACTTGGTCTTCACAACAGCGTGCCCGGGACCGCAGAGGATCGAAGGCAGCCATATTTCAGGCAGAGACTCTACAAGGGTCGGAAAGATAAAGATTGTCTAGTAGGCTAAGACCTAAGGAAAGAGAGATAGAGATCTTCGTGAAAAAATAATTTACAGTAATAACCCACATGAAAACATGGACACCAAAAGCGTTATAAATAAGACACTTGGTTCCCGAAGTTCCTCAAGAAACCCGACAATACCAAGTGAACACTGTAACTCTAGAACTGCTTTTTATAATACACTACCCAGGAAGAATTGATTTAAAAAGCAAGCCCCTGCGAACCGCATTCTCTGTGAGACCAAATACATAATAGACGATGAAATTGAATAAAGAAGGCCATATTCGGGCGATAGGGAACACTTTTCGTTGGAGCCAGCTGCTTGTACTACATACCCAAAGCCTGGAGTAAAGTAAACCAAAAACCGAACACTAATGTCTCCTTCGTTTCAAGCTCTTACTGGAGGCCCATCAGTGAAAAGTTTACATATTATCTAGAGAGAGGGAAATATCAACCATAGCAATATCGATAGATGGTCCCAAACACACTCCAGTCCAAAACGATAGAGATCCATAAAGGGAGGACTGACAAGCGGCATAAAATCGCTATTTTTTGGATGGTTCAAAATAGCTTAGTGGGCATCATACTTGCATTACTATTTACTTATACTGGAACTTCCTTTTGAGATCGTTTGTCTCGCTCGACTGCTATATACCAAGTTGATGTTGTCGAATCTATAGCAATATATACTGATGGATCAAAAATGCACGCCGGTGGCGTAGGGTGAACCACTGGTGATATCCAGACCTATACAACTCCATACAGCAGTGTTTTCCGAGCCACCCATGAGTCTGCCGTAAGAGCAATACCACCAGAAGAGGCTGCTATAAAATCAATTGCTGCTACTGCAATCAAATCCTAGTTGTGAAGTGCTTTCGCGAAAAGCTTAAGATGGGTCCTGGGCACGACGGTATCTCGGACAATGAAAAAGTAGATGAATTAGCAAGGAAAGCTTCATCAGATTCAGTAAAACAAAAAAACAAAAAACAACTGTTCTCTATATAAATATCCCAACCTGCATTCTCAGGCTTGAGGCAGGGAAACTTACCATGAGAGAGGCGAACCTGAGATGAAATTCTATAGAAAATATTAAAAAACAATAATGATTATCCTTCGATAAAGCAAGGACCGAGAGACTTATGCGCAAGGATAGTCCATGTTTGTGGGGATCTTAACGGGTCATAAAACTCTGCGGTACCATTTGAAGAAACTGCGTCGAGAGGAAGCGAACTCTGCAGAGGATACGGCGATGGAGAGGGTGTAGAGGACACCATCTACTTTCTCTGCCAGTGCTTTGGATTCCAACATTCCAGGAACAAACTGCTCGGTAAACACTTCTTTCATGATCTAGGAGAACTCTGTAATGCAAAACAAGTTGCTGAACTTCACAAGACCATCAGGGTGGTTTGTATCAATCCTGTTATGTATTCCTTAACTTAAATACAATATTAAACTTAGTTTTCTCTTCCCTTCTTCTTAGTGTTTCATAGAAGTGATCTAAAGTTCTGCTAAAAAGTCTCACCAAAAATATGTGATCTACTATAGACAGCCCTTACCAATGCTTCGACCTTGACAACAAAAAGAAAAAGAAGATGTTCAAGTTATCTGAAACATTCAGTTCTGCCATGCCATGCCACATTGATGGGCATTCCATTAGGATTATTACTTCTGTAAGAAGGAATTTGTTGATTGCCGAAACTACATGTTGCTTATGAACAAAATAACACACAGATCTCGACTGGCAGCTACTCCTACTCATGCCCTAGTGCGAAGAGAATTTGAAACTCTAATCTTCCACGAAGGGATACATATCAATGCCAATGTCATTGCCAGCTTATCCTCTGACACTTACACAACATGGCTACATGTTCCGCCGACAGGCCAGCCCACCACAACCACTTTGAATGTTGTTATTTTGTGCATCTTCTTGCATGCCTGAGCAGAAACGATTTGCAGTCCATTTGCCACTTGACACACCACCAGCAATTAAGCATTTTTCAATGTCATGACTCCTGTCAGCTCTTTCGAGAGTCCACATAAATTCCATGGAATTCTCCATCTCCACCCACAAGGATCGGCTCGTCCCGGCTCTACTTAAAGAATGCGCCCATCATCACGAGTTGAATTTCTCATTTCGAAAAAGATTTGCGAAAAAATGTTTCCGCTCATTCTGTCTTCGTCCTCTTCTGCCACATCGAGTGAATGATGCAAGCAGCTACATAAAAATCTTTTATGATTAGTTATCTGCATTCGACGAGAGTGAGAAGCACTCATTGTCTGAAGTGCAGGGATATTAACAATTTGGCAACACTTATGCATGGGAAACAAACACATAAAATTGCCCATAGAAGGAGAATGGGCGTGCTGTTAAGTGCCACATCCGGTGGTGTACAATTGGTGGATGGCCCGAAACATGAATGTACACAGAATTGGAGAAGCGTAAATGTTTATTGACGCAACAAGTCATGCCCAGAGGCAGACACTGGCGAAATTAAATTCTCAATCGCAGGAGAGGAAAGGTAAAAGTTCAGGTGGAAATTTATTGAGGCGTTCACAAGGATTCATAAATAAGATTTCATTCTATCTTCGTCCGGGGCTGCGTCAAGGAGAAGAAGCAGAAGGTCAAAAGGGCAAATGGAATTAAAAAGACAAAAAAAAAAAAAAAAAAACAAAGAAAAGGTCTGTTTGTCATGGGAGGCACATTGTTCTCTGTGTAAATTGCAACCGGGAGTTTAGTGTGCCTTAATGTCAATCAAATTTTATGGTCGGCCACTCTCGCCTATCCTAACCCATGTCATTAATGATGAAACTGGACAAGACGTTAGAGGATTAGGGTATGTCCCTTGACGTCCTCTTCTGTAACAACTAATGGCACTCGAATGTAATTAGAATATGTTCAAAGGTCAAGCCGCAGGGCTTTCTTTTATTGTTCTCTTGGCGGGTGGGCTTAGTGTTAGAACTAATTTCATTCATAGCTTTAGGTGAAATTCTCCTTCAAATTATGTCAAACGTTAGTATAGGTACTTTGAGTATGGAGATGGATGCCTTTAAGGTGATATATAATTGAAGAGAATGAGAAATTTCAAATATCTTTACTGGCTTATTAATCTTTCGAATTCTATTGTAAGGCAGACAATTTTTGGACGCACACTTTTTGCATTAGCCTAATTGTCTTTGTATGAAAGTTGCCACCATTTTAGTGTTGTTAACATCTGTAGCGCCATCTCTTATTCCGTAGGTTAAGTGTTGCCAGGGATGCCGCTCATCTACGATTCATATTTCAGTAGCCTCTTTTTCTTTCTTAGTTTATGGATAGCTCATTGTATTGTAGATTATTAGCTAATCTTTAAGGAACTTAAACATTGTCCACCTTTGGCTTATATGAAGGGATTTCTTTCTGGCCTGCTGTTACTGCGACCTACAAGCATTTTAAACATTACTTCAGCTCGTGTTCGATTCTCCTGGGTTTGACTTCAATGCTGGCCACATCATTCACTTCGCGCCAGTCTCTTCCGACCGCATCATATCTCCAATGGGATGTTCCCAATGATTCTATCTCTAGGACTAAAACGCGGACAGTCGAACATCACGTATTGCCGTCTTTTTCCTAATATGTGACAAGCTGTCTTATAGGAGTACATACCTAAGGCGTTCACTAGCATAATGCTGAATTTACACGAGTGATATATTCATCAGAATCTACGTCAAAATATTCCAACAATGTAGGTAGGTAAGAATGGTTGTACCAGCAGATCTAGCCGATACATAACTCGGGCAAAAAGCGCCGTTTTATTTCCCCACACTCGTGTAACCTGAACTGATATGGACTGGCGTGGAACCTAAGAAGTGAAGTGGTTACTCAAATCCACCCCGTTGCATTGAGAAAATTAATAAAGTCCCCAATCCGTCTCTGCTAACTCTGTTAGCTAGGAAGCAGTCTAGCCCGGCCTAGAGCCGGACATTTACAAAGAGAGTGAATGGTGGCGATACTCCAGCTGCGGTAGTGGGCATTTAACCTAATACCTTTTCTAGCCGCATGAATCCCAATGCGACAGTGATCAGTACTGATCGAAAAAATTCTTGAAATATCAAGGCGGTTTCTATGTAATAGTTCTTTTGTTCGCTTTAGTTGGTATTTGGGCCACATTAGTCTAGAAATGACACAACTCCGCAACATTCGACACCTTGCATCGGCATTCGAAGTGCGCGAAGCTTCTTCCCCTTATGACACCAAGTTGGACGTAAACAGTTTTCGCAAGGGAACCGTCAAGGCCAGAACCACTCCTCGCTAGCACATCCACTCCCTCATTGCCGTAGATGTTGCCGTGAAGCAGCACCTTACACTGTTCAGCCAGCCTCGAGGATATGGTAGCAGATATAATAGCCTTGATAGCCTCCTGGCTGTCAATAAGAATGGCTATAGTATTTGAGTGAGAGGAGATTTGCTTGAGTAGTCGGTGAGCCTCACGAACAGCAAATACTTTAGCCTGGAAGACGCTGCATGAATCCGAAAGCCGGTATGAAATGGAGATTTTGGGGGCTTTGGAGAACACCATCGTCTCACACCACAGTCCATTTTTGAACCATACCGACGTAAATTGTTTTTTCGAACTCGTTTTTCACTTCGCCTAATTGCCACTCGTCCTTGGTTGGGAATATAGCCCTGACACTGTTACTAAAGTTCACTTAAAGAATAATATAGTCGGTTGAAGAAGCTACCAGATTCCTTGGTAGCCGATTCAAGATATTGCTGTGACCATAAGGATTGGTACCTCAGCATCCTGTATCTCTTAGTCTAACCGCACTACAAAAGGATAAAAACATGATATGAATGTCGAGTGGTAGCAGATGAAGTATAGCGTTCACGGCTTCGGTTTGACATGTTTTCATTACGCCAAAAGCCGCCGTTCTCTGCACCTTATTAATAAGTCTGACGTTGTAGTCTTTTTCTAACACAGGCCACCAGATCAGCGATCCATCAATCATTAGGAAATGTCAATATTGTCTAAATGTTTTTATATTATTCGGAAATAATCTTTCGATATCCTGATGAGCTACAGAAAGAAAGAATTCAGTTCAGTTGAGAATTCAGAGTTCATTCTTTTCTGACACATTACTAGAATTTAGTCGCAGTTTTTAGTGTTCTGAATCTTAAAAAAAAAAAAACGGAACTCTTATGGATTCATTCATATATATCAAAAACAAATAAGTAATACTAAAATATGTCGATTTTCAGCTGGCCAAAACTACACCAACTCCATAATAGAATTGAATTTGAAAACTCGTTGTGTTAAAGTCAATATTTTGTATGAATTTTTGTATAATTTAGTTTGAAACCATTACTTTAGATCACCGCTGCACACCTCCTAGGCATACTCTCTGAAAGCTTGGAGATTATGGAACTGGAGATATTATTCCATGCTTCCCTGACCTGAGTGAAAAGGTCCTTCCTGTTTCGACATGTATTCCGAACTATTCTCCGATCTACGATCTCCAATAGGTTTACTATAGCATTCAGATCCGGAGACTGCGCAGGCCATTCCATAACCCCAACTTTTCTATAATACAACCCGTTGAAAGATCCATTTCAGAGGGAACTCCTTCTTGACATATGGCAGCATAACAGTCATGATATTTTCGTACACAAATCGGTCCATAATTCCGTCTAGTTTATGGATTGGTCCAATTCTATATCCAGAGAAACATCCCCAAACCATAACATAGCCTCCTCCATGCTTGACCGTACCCATAGAATATCGAGAATTAAGTGATATACCCATGTACGATGTAACCATGAAATTGGTTACCGATAGTGCTCGCCCTTAAAGATGGTTTGGCCAACTTTGTTCTCAAACTCTCATTCCAAAATCCATACCAAACAGTGACTTTCTCTGGATGCATCTCGTCGATTGCTCCGAATCTTCCTTAGTATTCAGATTTTCAAAATGTGATCAGTTACAAATTTAAAGCTAAGAAATCTTTATACCCTGAATATGTAGACTATCGTCGGTGCATTCCACTGCCCTCTTTAACCCCTCACCTTAAAGAAATTCCCTGCAACCGAGTGGCACATCATTTAAAAAAAACCAGACTGCCAATCAATCGTCCATAACCATAATTTGAGTTTTTTTTGTGTCTTGTTTGTTTTACCATTGCGCGAGTCTGTTTAATGACTCGCAGTATTATTGATATGATGGAAATGAGGATTTCATTTTTATGACACGCTTGGATGATTAACAGAGTGGCAACGTCCCGCGAACATCAAACAAAGACTTGCAGTGGCCCCAGACACATTCCTAACCAGACACACAAAGTCATCATTGACTTGTTGTCGTTTTCTAGAAGACTCTACCAAATCATGTGAAATGCTTGACTTATTTTGATCCAACAGTTCGGTCTCTTGATTGATTCAAAAATAGCCCTTCTTTCCGGTTTCGTTTGTCAGTCTCAGTCTCAGCGTGTGTGTGTACGTATACGATGCGATGCCAACGAGTGGAGCACTTTCTCAAGCGCAAAACTCATTTATTACTCGTTTACTCGTCCGAAAAGTTTAATTCCATTAAAGGCACACCAAACACAAACACACAAAGGAGGTGGAGGAGGACATGTCAGAACCTTTGATGGGATTTTATTTATTTCACTCTTTTTCGTTTGCAGTTTATCACGTGAGCATACAGAAAGAAAATAAAAATAAATAAATAAATGACTACCAACCGTGTGCTGGTGGCTGAAGATGTCGAAAACGGGTGCGACCACCCGCTGAATGAAAATCTCCTGCTCTCTCTCTGGTGCAGTCCATCCACGTCGCCCTTATAAGTGTAAGTCAGACTGATGGCGCGTCTGGTAGCGGACATGCATACATCAAGCTAACGAGCATAAACAAAACGATTACAGGGCAAGGCATTGTTTTTTTTTGTTTCCTGCCCCTCCGTTCGAAGGCTTAATGCGTTCCAATTAGTCAAAACCGAAATGGACAGCTTTAAGTAGGAAAAACCCAGACGTACAACCCTGATTTCATTGTCAGACAGACAGAGAGAGCTTTTAACAAATACAATAATTGGTGGTAAGGTAGGTAATTATTGTTTGCCGAGGGTTCAATGACAGAGAATAAAATGTCAACAAAGTGGTTAAACTTGCCGATGAATCGAGGGTTGGCCATCGTCAAAGGGTGGGAGAAGGATATTTTTCAAAAGCAAAATTTCCTGCAAATAAGTAGACTAATACCCGTCTGGTACTTGTCACAGACCTTTTATCTTAATGTGTCTATTCTGTATTTACATACATACGACATTGCGTATGACGCACAGAGGGCAAGTAAGGCGGAGATATTTCGGATTTAAGTCTACGAAAGGACATATTTAACAGCTGTCTGACACTAAAGGTTTAACTGCTCTTTTGCCATATTAGTTTTCATCCTTGAAAAGTAAAAGGTTCAAAGAAATGGTGTCAGACTCCAACTCATAATTCGTGTACGAAATACCTACAACATTATTGATTCTATTCATTAATAAAGAACGAGAGGATTTTAAATTGGATTTAAGGTATTCCAAGGACAAAAAATTGAACATTGAAGGACATTGAAAGTAGCAATGAAAGCGTTCAGGGTCTTCGAGATTAAAATTAGTTGGTGAATGCGACTCGGATCTTATGCAATAGTGCTCCCTTACTTACTTACTTAGGTTGCGGTACAGTCCGAGGTGGACATGGGCCTCAATCAACAAACCTCTCCACTGAACCCAGTTACGAGCCAACTCTGTCCAATTGCACACGTAAAAATTGGTTACGGTCTCTCTCCACTTGTTTCAGCCACCTAGCTCGAGGTCTTCCTCTACTACGCCGTCCATCCGGGGTGGTTTCAAAGACATACTTAGGTGGAACGTTAGGCTCCATTCGCTCTATATGACCCAGCCATCCTAGTCACTGCATCCGAACTCTTCTGACCAAGTCTATATCTTTGTATAGAGTGTGTAGTTCAGAGTTATATCAACTATAACTCTATATATCAAGAACAAAGATCACTCGAAGAACTTTTCTCTCAAAATAACCAAGGGCATCCTCCTCATCCGATTTTGACAAAGTCCATGCCTTTGTGCCATACAGGAGGACTGGGATCGGGATGATAAGTGTCTTCTAAAGAGTGAGTTTAATAGTCGAGATAGGGTTTTGTTCCTCAACTGCCTTCTTTGAGAACACCGTTCTTCGTTTGATCGCCTCAGGCACTGGTGTCATACACGAAGCTAACCATGGAGCCTAGTCTAGGTAGACAAAGTCCTTTACTACCTCGAAATTATATCTGTCTATTGTGGTATTCTGTCCAGGACTCCGATGTTGGGTGCTACAGCCTATATTTTGCGTTGCTTTCATTTATTGCTGAACCCATCCTTGCTGTTTCAATCTCAAGCTCTACTGACGGGCCGCTGACTTCTCTCAATTATGTCAATGTCATCGGCGTAAGCGAGTAGTTGTACAGACTTGGAAAAGATTGTAAAGATCCAGTGTTGCCATGTGAGTTTCGTACAATTCTCTCAAGTACTATATTAGTGCGTCATCTTGTCTAAGTCCTTTCCTGACATCAAACGGTTCGGTGAAGTTCTTACCGACTTTGATGGAACAGCGGGAATTCTCCATTGTCATTCTGTGTAGCCGGACTAGCTTGGCAGAGGTGGTAAGACTATTTTCGGGCCTATAACCGCACTGATGAGGACGATCGGTTTTAGGCGTTCATATAATATGGCAGACAAGGATCTTATATGCGATGTTAAGAAGACTTATACCTCTAGTTATAGTTGGCGCAGTTTAAAGGTTTTCCTTTCTTGAGGATCGGACAATTGACGCTGAGTTTCCATTCATCGGGCATACTTTCGGTCGACCAGACTTTGCAGGTAACCTGGTGCATGCTTCTTACCAGCTCATCCTATTCAGCTTTAAGTTTGGCGTCAAGGCCGTCAGCTCCAGCATCTTTACTAGATATCACTATCCTCACTTTATTCTGATCGGGTTGACGAGCGTCTGTTTGCTCCGGTGGCTTCATATTGTAACTTTTTCCGTAATGAACTGATTGGGGCTGCTACAAAAGGAAGAGCCCGTGATATTTGCAGCGTCGACTCTTTCCTTGCACGCTGGTACCCAACTGAGGGTCACCGTATTGGCTAGGGGATATCTCGCTTAAAAGTGACTTGCACGCTCTCACAAGCCTCTTCTTAATTATAGCAGAGTTAAGAACCTTAATGGTTGCCTGGCTATTTATATAGACAGTTATTTTCTCTCCAACGATATTACTCTTGCGTATAATTTTAGCAGCCTGTGTGATGGCTGTGACTTCGACTTGAAAGACGCTGCATTCGTCTCTTATTCTAAAGGAGCGGTTTGTTCCTATAACTAAACAATAAACTTCGGCTCCTGTATCCTGTATCCTGTATCAATCTTAGAACCGTCGGTATGGAATGCCAATTCCTTTGTCTTCTTGGTTCTCCAGTTCTTCCAGTAAATTTTATCAGGAATTCTTATGTCGAATCTGCTTTGGAAGCTAAGCATCGGGTTCTTGTGATCAGTTACCATCAATCCACTGGTAGTCTCCCATAGGGACAGATTTGGCATGGCATGGCTGTAAGAGTTCGATGACCACAATCGGTTTTCCCTCAATCTTATAGCAGTTTTGACTGCCAAACTAGTACAATAAATGTCGAGTGGAATGAAACTAAGCATGATTTTCATTCCCGACGTCGCGTTGATGTTGTTCTGTTGACAAATTGTTGCTCTCTTGATGTTCCTAAATTGCTTTAAATGATTACAAGTATGGCTATGCCGGTCAGCATATATAGTTTACATTAGATTGAAAGCGCTTTGAGGCGATTAGTCCCGTCCCGTGGAGAAAGTCTTGTCATTGGTCACCCAATATCTCCCTAACATTCAAATATCTACATCTTACGTTTCTTCAATAGCATACAATACAAATCCATTTAAATCTTCCTCTTCCTCAACCTCTATCGACATCCATTCGAATTTCTGTAAATCCGAATCAATAATATTTTTCTTTTTATAAATTATGAAAAGCGCGCGTATCAAATCAGTGATTGTATTCAGAGACATGCTCTCAATATTTCATGGGAAGCCTACACCGGGTATTGTATTTCTCTCCTGGTTGTCAGTTGACAATTCAATTTCCTTCTTGACAACCAATTGATTCATACCCTTCAATTCCAGCAGCAAATGTCCTGTCTACGAAACGATGGCGGCGTCGGCGTCGTTGGTGTACATTTCAAACGTGTAATTCACCTTTCTTAAATTTAATATTTAATTTCGGCGAGAGACGGAGACAGAAAAGTGCTCTCAACATGTCAATTATCCTTTATTGTAAAAGTGAAGTGCCAGGGTAGTATACGACCAAACGCTCGACTAAGGATTGCATGCATGTAAGGATACGTGTGTCGGTAGTAAGTTGAAGTAGCAATTGTTTATTTGATGGAAAGTTTTCGGTTCGGCATCGATTCGAAAGTTTCCTTTATTCGGCCCCAAAATTGTCTGTCAGGTTTATTGATCTGGTATAAGAGTTTTACGATTCCAATGCTCCCCATATATATTTTGCCTTCACTTTTGGGGGGGGGGGGGCTCCCCATAGTCAATTCTTCGAATATCAATACGCGATTAATAATTCATTTCGAATGGAAGTGGAAATTCGTGTTTTCCCTTGATGATGAAGTTGAGGTGTGCGTGTGGCCTCGATGGTTGATTGTTGATTGAAAAAAGTTGTCATAGTAATTATTATTATATTTTCTTTTTTCTTTTTTCAATATTCGAATGAAAATATGATGGCTGGTTGGCATCACTGTTTCCGAAACCATTAAATAATAAGCACATGACATGAACAGACACTTAAGGAATTCTGACGAATTTTCTGGAATTGTGTTATCATTTTTAATCTTTTAGTGTTACACTCTTTGTAAAGTAATGGACAGTTGGTAGCTTACATATATTTTTATGTATTTTGAAAGTTTTTTCTTAAGAGTTTCTATTCTTGAAACACTACCCGAAGAAGTTTTATGCTGCCGCTTTTGTACTTGCCTTAATTATTCCATCCCAGCCCGGGTACCGAAAAAATGGATTTTCCACCCAAAAATCCAAAATTCATCACAGAAAACTTAAAATGCGATTTCTCGCTAATCTAAGCGTTGGATTGAGAAAAGAAGCGAAATTTGGGATCACCCACCCCGGGTACCGAAAAAATGGATTTCCCACCCAAAAATCCAGAATTCATCATAGAAAACTTAAAATGCGATTTCTGGCTAAACTAAGCGCCCAAATGAGAAAAGGAGCGAAATTCGGGATCACCCACCCCGGGTACCGAAAAAATGGATTTCCCACCCAAAAACCCAAAATTCATCACAGAAAACTTAAAATGCGATTTCTCGCTAAATTAAGCGTCGGATTGAGAAAAGAAGCGAAATTTGGGATCACCCACCCCGGGTACCGAAAAAATGGATTTTCCACCCAAAAATCCAAAAGTCTTCGTAGAAAACTTAAAATGCGATTTCTCGCTAATCTAAGCGTCGGATTGAGAAAAGAAGCGAAATTTGGGATCACCCACCCCGCGTACCGAAAAAATGGATTTTCCACTCAAAAATCCAAAATTCATCACAGAAAACTTAAAATGCGATTTCTCGCTAATCTAAGCGTCGGATTGAGAAAAGAAGCGAAATTTGGGATCACCCACCCCGGGTACCGAAAAAATGGATTTCCCACCCAAAAATCCAGAATTCATCATAGAAAACTTAAAATGCGATTTCTGGCTAAACTAAGCGCCCAAATGAGAAAAGGAGCGAAATTCGGGATCACCCACCCCGCGTACCGAAAAAATGGATTTTCCACCCAAAAATCCAAAATTCAACACAGAAAACTTAAAATGCGATTTCTCGCTAATCTAAGCGTCGGATTGAGAAAAGAAGCGAAATTTGGGATCACCCACCCCGCGTACCGAAAAAATGGATTTTCCACCCAAAAATCCAAAATTCATCACAGTAAACTTAAAATGCGATTTCTCGCTAATCTAAGCGTCGGATTGAGAAAAGAAGCGAAATTTGGTATCACCCACCCCGCGTACCGAAAAAATGGATTTTCCACCCAAAAATCCAAAATTCATCACAGAAAACTTAAAATGCGATTTCTCGCTAATCTAAGCGTCGGATTGAGAAAAGAAGCGAAATTTGGGATCACCCACCCCGCGTACCGAAAAAATGGATTTTCCACCCAAAAATCCAAAATTCAACACAGAAAACTTAAAATGCGATTTCTCGCTAATCTAAGCGTCGGATTGAGAAAAGAAGCGAAATTTGGGATCACCCACCCCGCGTACCGAAAAAATGGATTTTCCACCCAAAAATCCAAAATTCATCACAGTAAACTTAAAATGCGATTTCTCGCTAATCTAAGCGTCGGATTGAGAAAAGAAGCGAAATTTGGTATCACCCACCCCGCGTACCGAAAAAATGGATTTTCCACCCAAAAATCCAAAATTCATCACAGAAAACTTAAAATGCGATTTCTCGCTAATCTAAGCGTTGGATTGAGAAAAGAAGCGAAATTTGGGATCACCCACCCCGCGTACCGAAAAAATGGATTTTCCACTCAAAAATCCAAAATTCATCACAGAAAACTTAAAATGCGATTTCTCGCTAATCTAAGCGTCGGATTGAGAAAAGAAGCTAAATTTGGGATCACCCACCCCGCGTACCGAAAAAATGGATTTTCCACCCAAAAATCCAAAATTCAACACAGAAAACTTAAAATGCGATTTCTCGCTAATCTAAGCGTCGGATTGAGAAAAGAAGCGAAATTTGGGATCACCCACCCCGCGTACCGAAAAAATGGATTTTCCACCCAAAAATCCAAAATTCATCACAGTAAACTTAAAATGCGATTTCTCGCTAATCTAAGCGTCGGATTGAGAAAAGAAGCGAAATTTGGTATCACCCACCCCGCGTACCGAAAAAATGGATTTTCCACCCAAAAATCCAAAATTCATCACAGAAAACTTAAAATGCGATTTCTCGCTAATCTAAGCGTCGGATTGAGAAAAGAAGCGAAATTTGGGATCACCCACCCCGCGTACCGAAAAAATGGATTTTCCACCCAAAAATCCAAAATTCATCACAGAAAACTTAAAATGCGATTTCTCGCTAATCTAAGCGTCGGATTGAGAAAAGAAGCGAAATTTGGGATCACCCACCCCGCGTACCGAAAAAATGGATTTTCCACCCAAAAATCCGAAATTCATCACAGAAAACTTAAAATGCGATTTCTCGCTAATCTTAAATGCGATTTTCCGCTGAGCCAAGCCCCTAATTGAGAAAAACAGCGAAATTCGGGAACACCCACAGCGGGTACCAAATCTCTAACATTGATCTTACGTGATCAGTTTCCAATTTCAATTCCACCACAGTTTAAGAGCCTGCGGGTAGGAATTGATCTGTTCTTAGTGAGAAGTTCTCGTTTAACCGGTCGCTCACATTTGCCAGTGTCAAGTCGTTTCTATGCTAGGTATACGTTATAACTTTTTTAACCTTTATCCCATCAGGCGATTCTTTCAATTTATAACATCAGAGAAGAGGGATATTTTGAACTTCTTTGCTTAAAAAGTATAAATATATTTTTAAAGATAGCATCGAAATTATTGAAACTAATGTTTTAGTCATTTCATTTAAATTTACTTATGCAATTTTCCACCACAAAGCGATGCTCATGTTAACTAATCTTTTGATTTGTTTATTTTGTTTAACAATCGTCTTTGGTGTATATTCTGAATCTAAAATCGCTTCCCTTTCCTCCCTCGTTTTTTTTATATGTTTAATGCGGTTTTAATCAGATCTCTGATGCTTAAACAAACAACATTATCCTGCAGGTTGCTACGGTGGGATGCATAACGATTTTTTTTTAATATTTTTTTCTGCTTTAATAAAATATTCTAATGTGAGAATTGTAAAAATATTTGTTCTGGAATAATAAAAGCTTGTTTGGTCTTTCCCCAATCTCTTAACACTTCCCACAATTTTTCACAGTGAAGTTTTAATCAATGTACATGTTCAGGGATTACCAGGTCAACCTTCAAACATTTTACATCGGACGACAAGATCCGATTAATCCTGGTCTCTAATGTGCAACCACCCTTGCAGAGCAACACGCAAGGTTAACTTTAATTAATGAATTCTCCTTGAACTTTATGCCACATACTCCGAGAAGATTTGCTTGCAAAACATGGAAAAATGATCCCCCTTCTCAACGTCTCAAAGTAACTTGTGTTCCCTCCTTTAAAAAACTTCTCAAAATGCTGTATAGGTACATTATACTTTCGTATAACACTGACATAATTAGGTTCCTTTTCAATTATAACCGATTCAATGAATTTCCCGGCTACGCAAACTGAACCGAATTTTATTCTCTTAATTTTTTTCCTTTTTTCTTTTTCTTCGTTTTTTTTTGTTGGTTTCCGTTTGCACGAATGGATGCAGTGTTCCAGAAATAGGAAATTAGCTCAGTGGACAGTGGAAAATTAAATTTGCACGTACGTCGTCATCTTGCCTTGACAGATGTTCTGCGGTTGATACGAAGTACTTTAACCGAATTTCTAATGAAATAGAGTATGCACGTTGTATGTACCTAACTCATTGCATTGGGCTTTGGGGCGGGGACACAATTTCGAATTATAATTGTAAATTTCCACAAATTTGCTCAGCAAATTAGATTACTGTCACAAGAAGATGGAAGTAAGTAGGTGGAATCGTATTCCCATTGATATGGCTGTGGATGTGGTGGAAAGCGGTAGCTCCTACAACTGAATGTTGGTCAGTTTTGATTGAAAGCACTTGTATTCATGATTTGGCGGATAGATTGTGTCGTATTGAATCGAAATGGTTAGCCACAAGGCCATTTAGCTGCAGATTTAATTAGATTATGTAGTACTACTGTACGGTAGAGATTTTGCTAAGCTTTTGTGGTTGCCGGGAAAATTTGTCATCTTATACCTTCTGATGATAAATGATCAGTCAGAAAGTTCAGCATTTTGGAGCACATATTTGAAGTGAATAAAGGGTTTGTCAGCAAGGACTTTAAATGTTTTCCATCTGTCAGTAGCAGACCTTTTACGATCGATCAGTAATAATGCCATTACCAGAATTGTCATTACAAACACAATTAATTCTTCATTATTTTTGACCCTTACACAATTGACACCTTTAGTGTCAATATTGAGAGACAATATGGTTCGAAACGATTGGCTGCGAAACCATCAATAATATTTGGACTTAGCCTTGGTAAAAGTGAAAGTTGCCAAGGAAGTAGAGGATGATCGTAACTACTACCGCATGGATGACATTTGACATTTGCCTCAAAAGATTAAACCACTTTTGCAAAGCAAGAATACTTATATTTTTGGGACTTAGCTCGTAGGGCCATCTGCAGCTTATAATTCTTCAAGTTTTATTGTTTTAAAGAAAATTTTACGAACAATAACTGGCCAAGACACTCATGTAAGCACAACGCTCTAGCGTCTTTTAGTCTACGTACCGCGGTACCAATATCACAAAGCTACCGAAGCCAAGCACAAAGATAGGATTCTGGAATGTGAAAATGCTCCTTGACTCGGGAAAAGAAAAAAATGCCAGATTCCTCCAACTTGAGAGAGAATTCATGCGATATAGGTTAGGTATCCTAGTCTACATACTGTGTTGCTCACTAATACCACTTCCGGCCCGGCAGATACATAATAGACCAAATTTTCACACTCAGACAAATCCTGGAAAAGACCAAGTTGAAACCTTTTCATCGACTTTAAAGCCGCCTATGACAGCATTCATCGTCTTCAGCTCTACCAGGCGATGGCCCGATTCAGGATACGACAACACTCATATTTCCAGTCCTGCTGTATTGAGCCAAGTGCTGGGTGATAAGTAAGAAAGCTGAGCAAATATTGGGCACTTAAGAGCGCAAAATACTTCGCCGTATATTAGGTCCCATAGGCGAGGAGGCCGAATGGAGGAGAGGTCCAAAAACCCAAGATACGTCGACTGCATTTGCTCAACCACAATTGTGAATGCAAATGTGGATCACATATGTATGTATATGTACATATGTATGAATATATTCGAGTACAACACAGCTAGGGTAACTTACAATTCCTCTTATCCTGTAAAAAAAACTCGTTATTATTATGATCGCCCTTTTATTTAGAAGAAACACTTCAAAATCTGTCAGTCTTCAAGTTCTTAGCCTCAGGGGTAGACTCTTCTCTTTTGAAATTTTTCGGAAAGCCCTTAACAAATCAATTTATTTTTCGTTTTGAAGTAAGGTAAATGAAAATAATTAGTTGCATAAGGTTGCCTCCATTTTCTTCTTTATATAAAAATCCTTTTTGCAACAGCAGCTTCCCTCGACTGTATTTTGTAATTAAATTGTGTTCAGTTGATTCAGTCGGTTCAGTCGTAAAATGAACAACATCTGTTGGGGATATAACTGCAAAAAGGGTTAGAACTTTGCCAAACATATCAAGGTACAGCGAGGGAGCTTGCAATTTAATGATTCCGATGGAAATATATTCAGCCCACGATATTTATCGTTATTGAATTTCAAAATTGTGCACTAAAGCGTAGAAAATTAATTTTGAATATTTTTTTTTTCTTTTTAAATTTGAATGGCGGGTGCAAAGGTTTCTACGGATAAATGGGGTTTATGGCGTAAAGATTTTTTATGATTATTTTCGTATTGAGTCTATCGTGACCTGGCGGAGTTCAATTGCAAATATGTATAGTAGGTCTGATTTTTTTAATACACACGAGGTTCAACGACTTGGACGAACTATTATAAGCAGACGTTTTCGAACGACGCTCCCCCATGCTTTAAAGTACCAACAATTTTGAAAGCATTCTGACGTTTCCTGCAAAATCAAATGGAAGCTCACGCATACTTACTTAATCGATGTTATTTTTACGAATGCTGAGCAGTCATTTTGTAGAGTCGTTCTGTACACTTTGTACAGATTCAACGTTGGAACGGAACAGTCGTATGCGAGTTAATTTTCAGACATCTTCCCTCTCCACATTTGATGTCATTTGGTGAAGATCTATTATTCTGTGTGATAGTAGTCATATGTACCGTTGGTGTAATCTTGGTGTTAGAGTTCAGATGCAAGAGTCCATCGAATTCCTCCATTTCCTGTTGATAAGGAGCCGCATTTAGCACATTGTTAATCACCAATAAAAACAGAAGGTATTGGTGAAAGTGTGCAGCCTTGCTGAACCCCACGTTTGACCATAAAATTCCTCAGACAGCCTTTCTCTATGCTGTGGGTGACAATGGCAGCCATCAATCACCAAAGCTTCTATTCGACTTGCTTAGGTTGAGTTCAAAATGTCTCTGTTATTATGCTTCCCAGTGGGAGTTCAATGCCTCCCAGAGCCAGTTTGTCAGCACATTCAACTACTCAATTCTCGTCGACGACATTGTCTGCAGCAAAGTATGTGTATCAGCGCGTGAGAAAAGCTCTCAGTTTCCTAAGGTCTTCCAATTACAGGAAACAGTACCTCAGTCGATGTTGTTGGCGCTATTCGTAAGAACCCGGTGGGAATACCATCGAGTCCTACTGCCTTGTTGTTTTTTAGTGCCTTGATCGCGATAGTGATCTCACCCTTATGTGGGTCGAGGTACGTATTTAGGAATTTTGCACCTCAGTCAGCTCCCTCTGATTTGGGAGCATATCGCTAGCGAGTACACGGTTCAAAACCGCTCCTTCCATCTCTTGAGCTGTTTCTTATTTGAACTAAGCAAAGTGCCGTCTAAGCTTTTCACCGGGTGTTGGCTGTCAGCTGCTTTGTGGTTCTATGTAAACTCCGTGCAGCATCCTCTACTTCTGTAGCCATCGCGTTCGTGTATTTGCGCTTGTTACGTCGTACGCTACTCTGCACTTCTCTTCATATTCAAGCGATATAGGGACTACAGCTCGCTCCCTTCTACTGTTGGGGTAGTAGCTTTGCGAGCTTTCAGCTCTTTTCATCAGCCTCCAGGTATCCTTGGAAAGCCATGTCCTATGTCTTCCCTGCGATCGACCAACATTTCTTTCAGTACCAGATGTAAAAGCATTATTCACAGCACACCAGTGATCTTGAATAATTGCGGGCAGTGAGCAGCTCTTTGATGATGTTGCGGTATTCGGTCAACTATTTGTTAGCGTTTGTGGTGCAGAGAGTTTCTCGGCCAGTTGCTCTTTGTAGGCTCTGGTTCCTTCTGACATGCAACGTAAGAAGATTGAGAAGTATAGTGTGGGTATTGTTAAAAATTCGAAGGTCACTTTGGATGCACCAAACTTTCTTTCGTACCAGATAGTACCAGCTTGAATTGTTGGGGATTGATTGGTCAAAGGGTGGTCCCGTCGGGAGCAATTAAATCGTTGCCGTCATCACAGCGAGCAGTACTTATGAAGCCACTATTTCAGAGATGTTTTACTGCCTTTTAGAGCACAATTGTCGGAAGAAGTCGAGAGATTAGGCTGCCCTCAGGAGTTTTCTCGATATTCTCTTAATGGTCTGCACTATGTGTATAGTTTTTTTTAGAAATATACATTTGTATTGACTATTTCTGACCTATTGCAAGAAGGTCTTATGCCAATGGTAGGATAAGCCGCCTACTGTTCCTGAGTCCCCCGTCACTTCCATTCGTTTTTATTATCATTGTCCTTTTACTGTCTGATTTATAATTCACTTAAAAACTGATGAACATATTCTCTTTAAAAGAAAAATTGCTTCCTTTTCGCTATCTATATCTGTACACCATCTTTTGTTACCCAACAAAAAACATAATTAACATCATGAAAGAAATCCTCGAATTCGATTTTGACACCACACGACAGGCTGCTAAGTCAAGCTGTCATAAAACCTGTCCTCTGTGCGATTGTGAAGTAGTCAAAGCATTTTATTTTCAAAGTCCTGACACAGCCTTGAAAGACGCTTTAACAAGATCAATGCAAGATAAGGTAGGATATAATGGAATTACTCCACATCCTGGAGCGATTTCTACTTACAAAGCAACAAAGGACATTTCAAAATCCTTCCCTTTTTTTCAGCTTTCTTAATGAAACTACTTGCACTGCACAGCAGAGGTATCATGTTTGCCTCTATTCATGACAGTAGTCCCTAGTAATCTTGATTTCGTTTACACTGCAGATTGGTAGGGCCTACACAACATATGCATCTGGTTGGCGTCATAAAAAAGTATGGGGTATACCAAGAACTACTTCTTTTTGAAATTCATCGGACGACACATATGACGTGCCGTGTGATAGTTGAGTTCTCCTGTGCTATAAATTTCTTCTGGTTTCATTTGTGCCACTCACTTTACACTGCTCCAGCGCCAGCTCCTGCTTTGGGTTTCGTCCATGCTCCTTTTTCTTCCTTGATGTGATGAAGTGCAGCGAAGGCAGAGTTTTTTTTTTCATTTTTTTGTCGCATTTCAAAACTTCAACTCGACTCATGTTGCTGGGTAACTGGGTCACGATGTATGAAAACGCGTGGCACCCTCCTTCCATTGGAGTAGACGAAAAGGATGTCGACGACAACGACAACGACAACGACGACGACTCCGACGACGATGGCGATGAGGACAATTCATGCAGTATTCATAGTGATTAACTTCGTTTGTGTTTCAGGGCGTCAACGCGTACATGAGACAAACACGAGAACGAGTGACGAGTTCATGATGCACTGCAACGCCAGCTGAATAGTTATAAGGCCCACAGCCACAGCCAGTCTGTACAGATGGGTTGTGTGACGGAAGGAAGTCAGGGCGGCAGCCGCGTCAAGGGAATCCGTCACAATTTGCATTTCACAGCATGATGATTTCTGAAGAATTTTTGATGTCTTTTGAACATTTTTCCACATAACTTGGACGAGTGTTCGACTGGGAAGACTTTCAAGGCGTATACATAAAAAAGTTTATTCTTTCCCATGGGAATACATTGAAACAGAGTCGTCTAAGGATATGGCATTCAATCGGCAAATGTTTGGATTTAAGTACACACACATACAGAGAGAGTACAGAGAGTTTTTGACATCCATATCCATTCCAGTTTCCCGGAAATGAGATGTTAAAGTTGTTGCGCAATGGCGGGCTGTCGAATCAAAGTTTTTAATGAGTCCAATTGATCCAATTAAAAATTTCCGCTTAACAGTGGCATAAAACTCTTAGACGCCGCCGTCAATACAAACTTGGTCAGTGGGATATTTATACGGAATACAAAGTGGTAACTTGTGGTACTTGTTTGATAGAAAATAGCAAACATCAATGGAATCGAATAAAAGGAATGATAGAGCGTTAAAAATTGAATGTTGATGGTATCCTTGGGGAAATCTATCTTCTTTCTGAATGAACATTCATACAGCAGTTTCGTTTGCTACAATATCTTTTCTTTGACCTTTGGCTTTGCACAAAAATGGAGAGTCTTTACTAGTGAACATTTAGAATTCTTAGGAAGTAATCCAATGATATTATACTTTGGCTGAGTATAGTGAAGTGACGGACTCTACACGACGAACAGCTTCAGGTACACTTCCCAGGTTCGTCTCTTAACATAACATTCTATCAGTCCAATACAAGTGGCCAGACGGCTTACGTTGATAGTAGAGTCAACAGTTTATCTGGAAAGATATTTAGTACCGATGCTACAAAGCTCCCGGCGGTGACAGTCGTTTTCCAGCCCTTTTGCAAAAATCAATGCACAGTGGGTGTCGTTCATAAACTTTTCAAAAAGATAGAAGGTGTACTAACACTAAGCTCCAAGAAAATAGACGTCGAGAGCGCTTTCGATAGCACACGCTACGACTTGATCGAAAGAGCGATAAGTAGCAGAGGTATCGACGATCTGATCAACCAATGGATAATGGCCATGCTGGCCCGATGTTCTATCACTTCCTCTTCAGGGTGAGTGTCGATGTCTGTAACTGCAGACAGGGGCTGCTCGCTGCTCTCTCCTCTGCTATGGTCAATAGGCATCGATAATCTGTTAGTAGATCTTCACAGATCAGGCTATATCACCATAGGTTATGCTGATGACCTGCCGATTCCTATTAGTGGTAAGCACGGTACGACAGTCTCCAACGCCATGCAAAGTGCATTACTTCAAGTTTTAGAATGGTGTAGTTGAGAAGGGTTATCTATAATTTCTAACAAGACCGTTCTAATGCTCTTTACAAGGAAGATACAGGAAAACATTGTGGAATAGGAGCTGGGGTCTTTGGGGTACCGATGTACCAAGGGATTATGAGCAACGAATCTGCGTTTATTGGTCCTGAACCTTATCGTAGCATCATTGGACATCAGCCACTTCGTCTATACCACTGGGCCAAAGCGCCGGGTCTTAGAATGGTTTGTGCGTTGAATTACTGTGCATGGAGTTACAGGATCGAATCTCAAAGAATACGATCAAGGCTTATGCTTTTGCGCCTGCTCCTGCGAATATATGCCAAATTTTATAATATGAAAGCTTCTCAAAAATCCATTAAATGTATACAGCGTAGAACATGTATGTACAGCTTTGAATGAAGCCCGAACTCTCTATGAGCTGCGTTGAGGTGAACACAGAAGACAAATTCGCAAGCCCCGAAACTCAGTTGAGTTTTCCTGTATCCTCGGTAAAGGCTTTCATTGATGTTTGGGTTTCTTCTAACCACAATTTTGTCTTGCATAACTGTAATGGATGTAATCTTACTAAGCTGATGCTGCTTGACATAGTATGAAATCCGCGACATTCTTACTGTGTCTCTCAGTGGAAAATAAATAAAACTGTCGGCTTTCCTTCAGCCGTTTTGCTTTTTCAAAGCGTCCGATTTTCTTATTCTTAGATAGTGCTACAGTGAACCAGGGCTTCAACCAACAACGCAGTCCATTTAGCTCGATCTTTAACTAATTGCCTCCAGTTGTGCACTCCAAGTTGGTCGAGATCCCCCTGAACTTGTACGCGCCACCTGCTGCAAGGAGGCACTCTACTGCGGCGCTCCTTTGGGTTTGATTGGAAGACTCTGCGGGCAGGAGTGTCGGCGTCCATTTGCTCTATATGTTGTAGCCATTTAAGACGCCCAATACGCAGCTTTTTTTACTAGATCAATGTCGCTATACAGCTCGTTCAATTCATCGTTGAATCTTCTCCTCCAAAGCCCGTCAAGGCAAACGAGATCGAATATCTTAAGAAGAATTCTTCACTCTAGGTGAACAAGGATATGTTTACCCGCTTTCACTAAAGTAAAGACTGGAATGATCAAGGTCGTAATCAGAGTTTCCTTAGTTCTTTGAGATGCCTTATTAGCACAAAAAACAGCGGTTCGCTGGCGCTGTGCTGGAATGTGCATTGTCAGAGTTAACTGTCCCTTCAAATTGCCCACCGTGACGTTGACAGCATGTACATAGCTTCCCCATTTTAGCCACTTCTGATTCAATACTTGCAAATTCACCGATGACAGCCCGCTGAGTCCTTCCAGTAATACTAATATCGTCGGCGTATATAATTAGTTGAACAGACTTTTGATAGTCATAGAAAGCATGATGTTAAAGAAGTCATAGACAGCGCATCACCTTGCCTAGAATCTTTTTTGACATCGAAGTTCTCAGTACAGTCATTACCGACTTTTTGATGTACCAGCGAGAGTTCTTCATCGTCATCCTGCACAGACGAACAAGTGTGGCATGGATATCAAAACTAGACATGGCTTTATATAGGTATAGTTCGCCTCTATAGATGCTTCCAAAGGCGCCTTGAAATCAATAAAGAGATAATGAGTCGCGCTGTTGACTTCTTGGGTTTTTCTCAAGATCTGCCGCAGTGTAAAGATGGGATCGATTCTGGAGTTAATTGGTCTAAAACCGCACTGATAGGGGCCAACTAGGCTGTTGGTAACAGGTTTCAGGCGCTCACACAGTATTGCAGAAAAGCGTCCTAACATTATAGACTTAAGCGAAGCCTCTATCTAGAGTGCCATCGCTTGTATTTAGCTGAAGGTTTGATTAGGTGAACGCTACTCGTTACCAAAGCGTATTCCTTTAGAAGTTGAAAAATTTTAGTAAAATTGGGTTTTAAATGACTGCTTTAAGACAGTTCTTGGAATGTCACAAAAATTGTTGTGTGCAACCAAATCCGAAATAATTTGTAGGCAGTCTCTGTAGCATCTCCGTTGACTACAAGCTTTAAAGGACTTTTATTTTATTTCAGGCCACAATTTTGAGAACCATTGAAATTAAGTGGAATAGGTACCGAAACCTGTATTTTCTTCTTCTGTCAGCTCGAAAGCCAATTCACAAATCACAACTATTTCCTTCTTAAAGTCCAATTATATCCTCGTTTCCACTCATTTCGAAAGAAGCTATCAACAGTTTGAAAAGTGGTGACTATCCATTAGGGAAAAATAAATAATTAAACCATTTATGTAATAATTTCAATTCCATAGTGTGCTCCGCAGTCCGCATAAGGAAGTCGCTTTCAATATTTGTTTTTTTTTTTTTGTCCAGTGTGGTGGTTTTAAAGTTTGACACAAAATAAAAATTTACTGCCAACTTTTGCTCCACAAATAGGACGAGAAACCATCAGTTGTACGTATCCTCCTAAACCGCCACCTGAAATATATTTGACCCAGAAAAGCACATAACTTTGCTCTTCATATGGGTTGTTGAATGACCTTTTTAATAAATCAACGTACGTGTGCCAGAACCGGGCTGCCAACTGGGGATACGTGTGTGTGTGTGTAATGTGTATCCTCGCTCCAAATGAGGTATACCTACAAGTTTGTATATTTCTTTTTTTCCAGTAATCATGAGATATGTGTTTCGCAAAATGATATCATTCCACAAATGAAAAAAAGAAGGAAATATTTCAAAAAGCCATAAAATAAAAACAAGGCACACATGTTGATGTGTGGTAGAGAGATGTTGCTGCCTGATCCTCCCTTTACGACGCGCGCACAAACCAATGCCAAAGCAGCACATTTTCCATAAATCACATTTTAATTAACATAATTATGGATGACGAGGTAGATGTGGCAGGCAGGCAGGAACCGCGCGCTGCCGTGGACCTGCGGTCTAATGAGAATCCCTGAATTAGATCTAGATGTGTACACACTTGGCATCACTTTTAAGTATTTTAATAATGGCTGTTAATGCATTTTATGTGGTGCGCGCTAGTGTGGGGGCTGAAGGGGGAGTTTGATGCTATAAAGCATTTTGTAATTCGTTTCTGTACACACGTGCATTATGTATAACCCTCGAAGGTAATGTGTGGGGATTCTAAAATTTTTACTGTTTACACAAATGTGAGATCTACCTTTCGACGAACCCATTTAAGGAGAGCATTTGCAGCTAATTGAGGGAATATGTGTACTGTTCGTTCATTTTCATCCCGAAGGATACATTAATTTTCATAGAGATGATGAAACTAAATGTGTGAGGTGAATGGAAATAAATGCTCGCTCATCAAGAAATGGCAGCACATATCCATGGATACTGTGTATTGTGTGGCTTGTGGGGAAGGATTTTTGTTAGTTTAAAACGAAACATTGTTTAGAAAAGTATGCATTTTGCGATATTAATGAATAATAAATCTAGACAGGTAGGTACATAGGTTAATATAGTGGAACAATATCTAAGGGGAACCATCAATGTTGTACTGGGAAATAATATGTGTACGCTCTAGGAGAATTCGGGTGTTAAGGAAATTAATTCGGGAAAGATACTTGACAGAGACTTGAAAGAGACACCAAACGATTGAAGACATTAAGACTCGTAAGAAAGGCCAGGCAAGGAAGCTGATGAATGGGCGGAAGAAAGCAGTAGTGTGGGTCATCTCTAACTTGTGCGATTGGTGCACAAAAATCCATACAGTCTGATAGCTGCACCCGTAAACCAAGCTGACTCAAAAAAACCAACTTTGCGGCTAGTTCGATAGGATATCATCATCAGTAATCAGCTTGTTGTGATCTGATTACATGAAAAATCAAATTTTCTCGGTATTTACCATCAGATTGTCTAAATCATTGGGGTACAATTGGACTGCACTTCTTCAGCAATGAGCTGTTTTTAATCCTGGAAGCGGAAGCATGGTAATTCCCTATGTTAGACGTTGCTATTGCTGTCTGAAAGGAACACCCCGATACTCTCCCTCTGGTGCCTTCTTGAACTAAGCTGGAAACGCAACATCCTTTGGGCGTTGGGCTGCTGTAAAAGGGCATAAGACTATAAATGTGGACTTCAGTTTTATGCATATCACATTTTGTCAATATGGTGTGACCGCCTGGTGGACCGAACTAAATCAAGTCACATACTTTGACAAATTTAGTCGTGTGCAAAGCACGGTATACTGCTTTGAGGACCAATTCCACACCGACCATGGACATAATATTCCATTTGTTACCGCTAGATATATTATATACTACAAGCAGGTGGCAGCAAGAACAGGCATTCGCATAAAAGTATCCTTTCTGTGGACTAGTCTTCCAACAAGCCACTCATCTATACTCAATCAATTTGACTGCATCCCGGTAGATACCAACTGCATGCTCTCCCAATTCTTATTCAACAAAAGTTTCCCCTAGAACGGATGAAGGATTTTACAAACGATCCATTCTCTTCTATACAGAAATGGAAACGGGAGTAAGGGGAAGTGTATTTTCCCAAGATCTAAGCTGTAAGATCTCCTTCCGCTTTCTTAATCACTCTGGCGTATTCAAGGCGGAAATAATGGAAGTTTTAATTTCAAGACTGTCCTTAATTACCACCTATCCCTTAATGAGATGACTGATCACTTCTAAATCCACCTAGTATGAGTACATTTTAACATTGGCCGTTGTAACATCCAGGGCAACTGTATGGCCGACGAACTCGCCAGGCCTGGCACAACTCTCTAGGTTCTATCCAAAAAGGAGAAACTCAACATGTCTCCTTCTACATGTACACTCTTAAATGTGATCAACGTTACTTATGTTGTCGAACATAACCACTTTCTCCAGTACCTAGCAGATCTGGCCTAAGCTGGATCTCAAGCGCTCCTATAGCCTAATAAAGTGAAATACATCATCTCATATCATTACCATAGTAGGCGTCATCATAGGTCACTGAAGACAGGGCCTTCCTTCAAACGATTTCTGCTGAAGCTGTATCAAATAGGAGGAGGAGACTGCACCTCATCTTCTGTGCAGCTGGCATCCTTTACCTTCGGAAAGTTGATTTCGGTGAACACTTCTTCGAAACCTTGCTCTGAACTTGAATTTTGTTTCGTCCAACAGTTCTCTGAAGAGCAACTAGTCAGTTTTCCAAGGATTGCTTCATTCCTGCAAAGTAGTAGTCTCGATTTTGATTTCGTATGATCTGCCATTGACACTTTCGGCAAAAGTCTCCAGTTTGTAATAGGCTTGAACTTCTTCTATCTTTCTGTATCAAAGGTTGGCTAAGAATCAAAGTTATTAGTGACCATGCCAGATGGTGGTTGCTACGTACATGGAGACGGCATTACACTCACAAGTACGTAATATCGAATACCCCATGGTTCATAAGGATAACACGATGGTTGCCTTTCTTGATACAGAAGGCGTTTTCAACAATGTCAATGGATTGGAGATAGCAGATGCACTATCAGCTCTGAAGGTTGACAGCTCACTTGACGACTTGATAAATCTACTGCTCAATGGTCAGATTATCTACTCCAAGCTGGGTGAGGTATCAACAAGAAGATCTTTTACTAGAGGCATTCCACGAGGAGGTATTCTATCTGAAAGGTGAAGAATGAACGGCGCTCGCTTATGTAGATGAAGCCGTATTAGGAAAGCACCTAAATACTATAAAAGAACTACTCGAAAATGCTTTAAACAAGCAAACTTAATGAGCCAATCGTTGTGGTTTGGTTCATAACTCTCATAAAACTGAATTGATGCTCTTCACCAGAAAGTACAAAATCACAACAGTTGTCAAATGGCATCAGCCTAACTTTTTCAAACCAAGCTAAATATTTGGGTCCCATCCTGGATCAGATGCTGAGCTGAAAACCCAACATCCAAGAGAGAGTCAAGAAGTCTACAATAGCACTCTTCATCATGTTCCATCTATTACCTCTTGTTGTATTCAGCAAGCAAATGGCAGTGAGTGCGACCACCTTGAAGCAACCTCATAGTGGTCAAGGAAGAACTATGGCCACAACTTTGACAAGAATTTTCTCATTACCATTCCTTCCAGATCAGTCTGGAGTGAGAATGCTGTAGTAGAATGCAATTCACTTCTACACTGACGCTTCAAAAACTAAGGATGGAGTTGGGGCAGTGTTTTCTTAGAAAGCCTTAATCTTAAGCTCTCATTCCATCTTCAGATCTATTGTAGCATATTTCAGGTGGAAATTATGACAACCAAAGAAGTCTTATCCTGGCTTAAGAAAAACGTGATGTCCGTATCTTTTCAGATAGCTAAGCCTGGACGCTATATCTACATCTACTTAAGTAGCCCTCGACTGCCGATCGTCTCTTACAGAGATGGCAGAGCAGTTTAGTATTCACCTGTGTTGGGTGCCGAGATATAGGAACATTCATGGAACTGTAAGGCCAATGAACTCGCCAGAATAGGATCAACCTCACCCATCATGCCAGAAAAAGCCACTGTAGTTATACCAATCGAGAGTACAAATCTTAGGTGGACAAGTGGTACAATATGTCTAGCGACTTAACAAATTTGGCCTAAGCTGGATTTAAAACGGTCTAAGACTTTGATTTCTCTCAATAGGTTGCATATCGGGGCTACGGTCTAACGCAACAAGGCTAGGATTTTTCGATTTTTACAGAAGCTGCAGGGATCAGGCGGAGAGAGGCGGAGACTCACCATCTTTGTATACGTGGTATACATTTCTGTACGGACAGAGGGGACCTACAGTTTTATGCCGCATCCGAAGGGCAGGGGGGTTTTGGGAAGCTTTTTCATGACAGTTATACTCTTGAATGTTTGTCAGACACTCGGAAGAGGTGGGGCCGTGAAAAAACTTTTGATGGTATTTTCCTGGATTCGAACTAAGAACCTCTTGCGCAGTAGTCCAACGCACTAACCACTGACCCACGGCACTAGCGACTTGGGTGATCTAAATAATGTAGATATAAAAAGTCTCTTCAAAAGAAGTTCTAAATGGTTCGAACGAGTATTGGTGAATTTAGGATCCAAACTCTGTGTTATTACAACGGACCTATTTCTGGTCCAAGGGTGTTGGCGTTTTTTAGCTGGCAGCCACTTCCAACCAACCAACCAATCAACTGGGCACTGTTCCCAGAAATGTCCAAGTTTGGTTGCTCTAGACTTCTTCGACCTCTCATCACAAGGCCCCGTGGCACCACGTATATCAACGAAACCACTGATGCACTTGTTATGCATCAATGCTTCTTGGATAGATATTATGTGGCTTTTCTTCACACATTTTAAAATTTTCTGTGAGAACAGTAGCAGCCATAGTATGAGACGGTATATTTCATCCATAGATCCAGAGACATCTTATAGACGTCGGCCAAGGTCATCAAAACTGGTGCCTTAAAACCCCATTAAATTGCATAAGAAGAAATGTTTCCTCTATTAAGCTAATATTCCTTGTAATTCTAATTGCATTATGTAGTCTGAGGTTTCATAAGGAGATGCACCTATTGTGACAAATACAAAGCAAACCCGACCAAAGTCCAATGACTTCTTCAACCTAAGAACGATGTCTGATAAATGATTCATTCATTGGCTTGGTTATTGTGACATAAGTTCAAGTTTCTGAAGAGTTAATTTAAAGTAAACATAGAGAAGTAGACACGAATTGCAGTTAACATAATGAACAAGTTTTGAATTACATTGAATAATTTTGTAAGGTAAGGGAATTCACATTCAAAACAGATAGAAGTTTTCCAACTTGTGTACGTCTTCTTCTTTTACATACTATGTATGTTCAATGCCTTAGCAAGAACAAAATTTCTTATATATAACCTGTCAAAACAAGACCAAAGGCTTTGATATAAGTTTTGAGTTTCTATCGAAAGCCACTTTACCAACCGCATACATGTAAAACATCAACATCATTTGCTCCTCTGCCTGTGGCATAATTTCAAATTAAAATATTATATTTAAATTAAGAACATTTTCGTCTTATTTCATTGACTTTTGCCCTCCCATCCATCCATCCACAGCAAAAGTATCTTATTGGACATCAAGCAATTCAATGTTTGTTTTTTTCTCATTTTTCATATGAATTCAGTTTGACGAGAGAAACAAACTTTATTTAACAAAAGATAAAGTTTGGCAAAAAAACATGAGAGAAAAAAAAAAAAACCTCAGATATCTCATGCAAAATTCAATTTTATTTCTTACAACTGGCAGGAGTGTGCGCTGCCGGTTGGTATGCATGTAGGCGGTTTGGGGGCAGAGGGGGAAAGCACCAGCTCTCAAAGGAGCAGTTGAGTTTTTGCCTCGCGGCAATTTCCAGAAAGGTAACCAACATTATTTTCTTTTATTGAAGCATACAAAAACTTCAGTAAAACATACACAAAGTTCCTGGACCTTTTGTACCCTTGTCTTGTACATGAAAGCATACTCATTGCATACACATACACACTCATTCACACAGGGGAGATCCTTTTTTTTCCCCGTTCGTATGTATGTATGTGTGTGCACGTCGACGTAATTAATAAAACGTATCGAAGGAAGAATGTAGGTTTATAATTCTGTGAATGTATCCTGAACGAATATTGTATACTCGTAAACTCGTTCAATATTTTGTCCTTCCAACGGGGGGAAAAAGAAAGAAAAAGTTCAAAAGGACATCTTACGTAATTATGTGTCATCTTCATTCATTTGTAGCTTCACTTTAGGTTCTCTGGCTTGACGTAGGAAGCTCAGCTCATACGTGTTGGCTGACAACTCTTCTCTTCTGTGTGTGAGATTTTATTAAATTTTCTTCTTCTCTCTTTTAAAGGACTTTGAGTAGAAATCTTTGAATGAGCTGATGTAAATCTTTGACGAAACGAAGCAAATCTCGGATAAACGAATTACGAGTGTGTATTTACAAAGAAACATGACCTTCGAGAGGAAACGTGCAATCTTATTTTCTATTTCGGGATAATAGATCTATCTATTAGGATGATTTAGAAAAGTTTTGGCAATTCAGGACCACACTTGTCACATTCATATTGAAATTAAGGGTTTATCTGTATCTTAAATGTTCTTATACAAATAATAAACGTAGGAGGAACGCTCCTACGGTAATACAGGGTGGCGAATAAGTTCCATTGTGATTTAATTATTGAATACTTTTTTGTTTACGTATTTTTCTTTTCTCAGAATTAACTTTGAAAAACTTGGGATATTCATGACAAAAAGATTAAGCACAGAACAAGGAACGAAAGTTTTTATTTTGAAAATTGTCATTCAATTATTCAGACACAATGCGCCCAGTTCTCCCACAGTTTACCGCTTGGTCCAGCGTTTTCAGCAACAAGGGGCTGTCTGTGGTCCTCCGCGTGCTTAGTAGTAGAAGACTAGACTCTTTAAAACAACCAAAGGTTGCCCTTAAGGAGGTATCCTATCCCCCTTACTATGGTCCAATGTAGTCGACAAATTCCTTAACAACCTTAATTGTGGATTTCCAACACAAGGCTACGCTGATGACGTAGTCATAATTAAAAAGAGTATGGAGCTGGAATCTTTGGTCCAAACTACGAATTATCTATTCCTCTAGGTCTCTTGGACAAGCAATCACAATCTTTCAGGGAGAGGTCCTCGCTATCGAGCTGTGTGGATAGCTAATGCATTAGAAGAAACCTCTGTCGATCACATATTAACTTATTTTTAGACAGGCAGGCAGCTCTTTGGGTGAAAGCTAATTTGGAACTGTCTCTAACCTCTCTTGCAGCTTCCTGCACACGATAAAATCAAACTAATGTGGGTCTCTGGACACAGCCAGACAAGGTGCCCAGTCACCATTCATTGGTCCTGAACCATTTTGAGGCTTACAAGCTAACCAGATATGGATACAGTGCAGTAGATGGGTACGTCAAAGAATGCTCTCTTACTGGAACGCTCAAACTGGCCTAAAACATGCCAAACAATAAGTCAACTTCTCAAAAGGGAGAACAAAAGTCATCCTTTTTATGATCAAATACACAGCCAAACAAATCACTAACTTCCTAACTGGACATGGCTCTCTCAATTATCATCTCAAGAAAATAGGCCGTGTGCAATCGGGCGCATGTCATTTATATAGACACTGAAACAGCCTACCATATACTGTGCCACTGTCCAGTCATAGCTCGGTTGAGGCTTAAGTATTTTAACTTGATGCCCTCTGATGTCTCCTCTGCTTCAGCTCAAACTATCCTTAGCTTCAGAAATGAACTAGACTTCAGCTAGACAGCACAATAACTAATCACACGAAAGATCTACCTAGATCGCAGTGATTCTAAGACTTATCACCTCCTCTCTTACTAACCTTAAGAATATTTAAAAATTGGCGTATACAGTACTTTGAGATACTTAAGCCTTATATAGATAATAGATTCTTTAAAGTTCGTTACGGTTCAGTCTATTTTGAACTTGAAGAAATACAAGCAGCTGTTCCACAAGGCAGTGTTATAGGACCCACTCTGTATTCATTATATACGAGTGATATAGCGCATGCGCATTTGCAGACGGCACTGCTCTTCTATTAGCAGATGGATGTGTGACTAAATCTAAAGAAAAGCTATAAAATTCAATTAACGCGATATGTGATTGGACGCAGCTGTTTTTAGTGCGGTTAATGTCCCACACTACTTTGGGTGTCTTTCGAGAAAAAAAAAATCTTAAAAAACTCTGTGTTGTAATTAAATAGATGAACTGCTTCGCCCATCTATATGTCGCAGTGTTATCCCTTAGCCTTGCCACTAATAAAAAGAAAATAGTTTTAGTTAAATTTAACTGAATTTCATATCTCGGTTTTGATATTTTCTCAAGACAATCCAATGTATGAATATGAATTTATATTCACTTCATAGAGACGTGAGCAAAACTATTGCACATTCTAATTGTAGCTTCCACACCATATTCTTCGTTGAAGGACAATTATTTTTCCTTCTTTGAATCCGCTTCTCATTATCGCTCAGTTGACATCATGAAAACTGGTACTGTGTTCCCTGAACCACTATAACTCTTCTTGAACTCTTCATTATCACATTCCCAATATGACACTGTATATACATTTTGATCCTTAGCCTTACCATGTGACTGAATTC
The DNA here is from genome assembly GCA_949716465.1 of Chalcosyrphus nemorum. Lineage (NCBI taxonomy): Eukaryota > Metazoa > Arthropoda > Insecta > Diptera > Syrphidae > Chalcosyrphus > Chalcosyrphus nemorum. Next base: position 67,665,808 of record OX454332.1, on the reverse strand, counting down.
ATTGACCCATTGAGTATTTGGCTTTAGATATCATTCCCGGAAAATATTCCACGCCATTAAACAATGAAATGAACATTCCTCTTAACCTTCTTCTTCTTCATCTTTTTGTCTTTGGATTCTCTCTCGCTACTCACGTAGAGTCTCTGAATGTCTTTGAATTCATTTCCTTATTATTCATTGCAGTAAAACAAAAGATAGAAGAAAAAAAAAAGAAACAAAGTTTAACAACGGTAATACTACTTAAGCTAGTCGTTGCCTTTTGCACCTGATGCTTTGTGTACGTATCCTTACTGTTTGTCATCTCGAAACAATTAAATTGTGGAGCCCTTTTCGAAAAGGACATTATTTATAACACTCCCAGGATCCGGTGCGCACCATAAATAATTCCACTTATTTAGAATTCAACATTTAAGGATGTCGCTTTATGCTTTTTTCATAGCGTCACACCAACGAAAAACATCTGTAACCGAGCCAGCCAAGCCAGAGAGAGAGACGTTTACTTTGTTTTATACAAATTCGCATCTCAGCGACTGTTACAGATACAATATCTCATTTCAATCGATATGAGCGCGAGCGCTGCTGCCTGATGATGACGATTAAACATTTCGAATTTCACTTTACAATTTGAGGGCTTAGTTTGTTGTTTTTCTTTGTAATTCTATGAAAATGGTAATTAATTGCAAATGGAATTGCTAATTAGCCCGGGAAATCGAAATGTCCCATGTGGCTATTTCTGTCCTGGATTTATATCAAATGACATCCCGGATATGATGCACATATGTATGTATCCCCCATTCAAACGCAACATGGCAATCAATTTGAAATTAGAAATTTTCTCCATTCATGTTACGTGAGTGTGCTGTGCATCTGTCAACAGGATAGCTGCTGGCTGTAACGCTATCCCCAGTAATTAAAAAGCAGTTGCATTGTAATTGATGAAATACTCTGGTAACAGATAGTTATTATTGGGCTTAAAATTTCAGGGTATTTGTCACGCAATAGTAAAAACATATTAGTTTCAGTTAAAAATAATTCCCAACCTAGGTAAATCGATTTGCAAAAGCCTACTTGTTGGTAGTGTAGGATGCTGGGACTGAAAGACATTTTGAGGCTGATTGCAAGGATAAAAATATTTGCTTTGTGTTCCTTCAATGGCGCATGCCTCATTAGTGTGACAAACTGACAACCTGACGTTAATGAAATCAATCAGATGCCGCTCGCTCAGAGAACGAAAGTAAGATGCTTTTCAATGCACTAACGAATCTGTAATGATGAAGCAAGGCGTTGTAATTTTGCTTCTTTTTTTTAATGAGTTTTATTTGAGTTGTGTCATAATTTGTCAGTATTGGCTGGACGAACTAGATTCTGTAATTGAGATGAGACCCCACTTTTATACACCTAGTCTATTCTTGGTAAACACGAACTTTAGGAAGTAAGTATGGCAATATATGTATATTTCTACTTGCACCGATACTTAGTATGTATCTAAAGGATTTTCCATTTGAGATATTTCAAAACCCCTATTATCGACAGTACATTTATGAATGGAATTCGACTTCGTTCATTTGGCCACCGAGGGCATGTTTGCAGTGGTCGATTCGTTGGACTCAATTTCGGTCGAAACGACCGGTATTTCGCGTTCAATGTTGGCTCTGAGCGCTTCCAACGTCGTCAACTTGTAGGCATAAACCAATGACTTAACGTAGCCTCACAGAAAATAGTCAAGCGGCGTTAAATCGTACGAACGAGGCGGCCAATCGACTGGCCCATTTCTTGAGATACCACCCTCACCATACTTTCTCTTTAATAAATCGATTATAACGTATGCTGTGTGGCGCGTGGCACCATCCTGTTGAAACCACATGTCGTCCAAGTCCATATCTTCCAATTCGGGCCAAAAATAATCAGTAATCATGGCGCGATAACGCTGAGCATTCCCATAACGTCACGATCGTTATCGTCGACGACAAAATATGACCCAATAATGCCGCTGTTATTTTTAGTGGTTCAAGTGGTGATTCATGAAGCACATGTGGATTTTCACCCGACCAATAACGCATATTTTGCTTATCGACGAACCCATTGAGCCAAAAAAGAGCTTCGTCCCTGAAGATGATTTCGCGATGAAATTCATCATCTTGGCGCATCTTCTCCAGAACCCAATCGGAGAACGTACGTCGCTTCAAATGGTCCATCGGCTTCAATTCTTGAGTCAGCTTGATGTTGTATAGGTGTAAACCAAGATCCTTACGCAAAATACGCCATAATGCGGTGTGAGCGACGCCCAATTCTTGAGAACGCCATGGAATTGACTGATTTGGATCGTTTTCTATTTACGCCTGAAGGGCAGCGATATGTTCGACACTTCGACCAACCCGTTGTCTTAAAGTTGCGATCACCGACTCTAAATTTTGATAGAAAGTTTCCATAATTTGTAGACGTTGTTCGTTCGTGTACTTTATTTTATGAAAATGTTGAGTTTACTGAATAAATTGACAGTGACAGTTAGATGATGCGTGAAAGAGTGCGTTCACAAATCAAATTCAAAGTTGTCAAGTCCCTATTGGAAAGTAATGAAAAGCCCTTTATAATGCAAGTTATGGATTCTCGAAAATTTACGATCTCCAGATTTTGATAAATTCTGACAATTGGTACCTTTATAGAGAAGTCGGAAAAAGTTCCGTCTGTCTGTACCTAAGGCTACAGCTCAAACGGGTGGTCGGATTTCGATCAAAGTTCATAATATCTAGGGTCTGTGGGTTAATCCTTAGAAAGAAATTGAAATTTTTGTCTTAACCCTAAGTTAACGGTACTTTTCTTAAGGCCAATTTTGAATAAATTAGATTTATTTCGAAAACGGCTCTTACGATTGATTTTTAACATTTCAGCACGTACAGAAGGGACCTACAGTCTGATATGATGGAATGGCAAAGGAAAGCGCAACATTGAAGCTCTGCCTTTTTTCGTCCTTTTCATATAGGCATGTGCACATACATACTTAACATTTAACTGAACCACTGAAACATTCACTTGCACAAAATCCATCTTTGAATGAAGATTGAAAAGAGTTCTTTCGTTTGACTTCTCGTTGAGAGCTAATTTTGAGGAATTTTTCACTTCAAAAAGGCTATTATTAAAGTTCCGGACACGTGACACTGTCTGAGCAATTATCGATAGTAAAGTTAAAAGCTATGTACCTATGCCTGTTTCTTTCAGAATTTCAATGGTTTCAAGACTAATAGAAACCTTCTTCTGAAAAAGTATGAAGAGGCGACACATTCTGCACACACAATCACTATTATTCTTCGATGAGAAAGCGGTTGATGGCAGCAGCACCCGCACCCGCACCCGCACTCGCCACACATACATTACACACAGTCCCATACCATAAAATTTCTACTTAAGTTCACATCAACAGTTACGAAATTGAGGAAACCATTCAAAAGGACCAAAATACCGTACAAGTAGCTGGAAACTTTTGATACACTTCCAGAGATAGATACATGAAGAAAGGGCATGTGAAACACGGTACTCTACCTCCCATCGCCATCTCATATGCTTCGCACAACAATGCGGGTCGACCAACGACGACAACGGTGACGACAACGGCAGAGAGAACAAAATGCACTCCATTGCCTTTTCATAGTCGGAAGGACATCATGTCAATATCGCAAATAGTTAATCTTTTTGTGGCCTCAGGAGCATTAGAAAGAGTCTTTGGGATGAGGGATGAGGGATGAAGGATGCCTGATGGGACAGAACCCATCACCATCGAGGGTGGTCCACTGGTGGTGAGGGGAGACCCTTTTATGATTCAATAAAGTGTAAAATAAGCACCCAGCCAAGTCCTTGCGACAAAGACTTTTGATTTTGTGCACCGAGACCGCAGAAAAGGGCTGCTGTGTGCTCGGGCTATTACTAGCTGCTAGTGTGCTCAAATTGGAGGACGGTAAAACATCCTCAACGTCGACGACAACGTCAATGGCTTTTATGTACTCCTAACTTGTTACTTGCCTGGGGGGCTGAAGTGTGTTGTGAAAATTTTATTCAATTGGAGGTGGTATATTTTTTTTTTTCGTCTCTTTTTTGGTTCTATGTTTTTTTTTTTTTTTTGTATTGCCGACATTTTTGGCTTTTAGTGGCACTGTCATGCCATTGATGCTGATGGGCAGGATACGTAAAGTTTGAAGCTCTACTCCTGCAGAGAATTTAGTTTGATGTTTCGCGCTAATGTATTCCACTCAATTCGATGAAGAGATGCGCTGTGAGGCAATGCAGGCGGATAGAGGTGAACTTTGTCGGGATTGAATTTTACTTATTCGTTTACTAAGTGAGCTCAGGATTGCAGGACGGATGAGAGTGCTGCTCGAGTTTAAAAATTGTTGTTTATAAGGCAAAACTAGTTTCGAAAGTTTGTGCTTGTTATCATTAGGGCAACACAGCTTAAATCGCACACTGTGTGGTAGTTGGACTTTAAAATTACCCTGTCGATTGTTGTAGTGTGAGTTTTTCTTTCAGACACCGTACGTACTTCAACCACTCTTCCCGTGGGACTTCTGTGAAGTATTAATTCGAAGGGCTGTCTAGCAGTTATGCTATAATCATCCAGGCCGCCTGTGGGGCTCTTATTAAGGCTTCTGCTCTTCGCAGGGCGTTGTTCTATGAATGAGAAGAACTCCATCCACTCGCCTTCTGATTTAAGGAATTTTCTGGACTTGGCAGGTTTCCTCTAACCTCTGCAAAGCGTCTGTAGCAGAACACTATATGCTCCATATTTTCCTCCTCATTTGGATATTCCGGGCTCTGCGGCGAACTATAGTGTCCAAATCTATGAAGGTATTTCCGGTAACCATGCCCAGACAGGAACTGTGTACAATGGTAGTCCCCCTTGTTTGCCACAGCGTTGCCGGAACTATCCTTTCCTCCACGTTGATCCTTTTTGCCTCTTGCCAGTTCGAGGATCGACTATGGTACACCATTTGCTTCTCCTTTGCGAGGATTTCGATTGAGACCATTCCGCAACTACTTCGTCGTTGTTTGCGCAGAGTCTGCAAGCTGGTGATGCACCCGCCAATATCGGGACAGCGTAAAGGGCAGAGCTGATCATTCTGGACAGCAGGATCCTTCGTGCGTGTCCCAGTCCAGCGATGTTGAGGAGCATTCAGAAAAGTGCCGCCTGTATTAGCGATGCCTTCTTATTTGCATACTCGACATGCACTTTGAAGCGTAACTCATTGTCAAGCATAACCCCAAGGTACTTCAGCGATTTCGTAGATCTAGTTATCTCCTCACCAACTTGGAAGTTCGTGTACTCCACCTCGGTCTTATGAACAAATAGTTCGAAACCGGCAGATTCCAGTACCTCCTTTACTTAAGTATGTAAGTGCCTCATCCGTGGCGGACTCCACCTTGTGAACATGCTTGGCTACTGTGCTGTCGGCAAAGCCAATTACGTTAACTCCCTCAAGTAGTGACAGTCGCAGAACTCTGTCGGACATAATGCTCCATAAGAGAGGTCCAAGAACCGATCCTTGCGGGACTCCTAAGAAAATGCTGTAGCGCCATCATCAGTGCGATATCTTAGTTTCCTATTGCTGAAGTGGTCTGTAAATATCCTTAGCAGGTAGTACGATGTATCCATTTTGGACAGGGACCTCCTAATAAATGGCCAGTTTACGCAGTATCTCTTCGTTTCCCATCTCAACGTACATTGCTTCAGATCCTGTGTCTACTACGATTTTCGAAAGCCGTACTGGTGGTCAGACAGGGCACCATTTTACTCCGTCACCGCGAGCAGCCTACCGTATATGATACGTTCCAGGATCCTAGTGTATCAAGCAGGCAAGTTGAACAATACGACCATGGTTCTCTGGTTGGCTTGCTCCCCTTCGGAAGTAGCACTAAGTTTTGTAGTTTCCATGGTGTGGGGAAAACCTCTTCCTCCAAGCACCTTTGCATCGTTGTTACAAAGATGTCCTGCCTCATCTTAATAGCCGTCGTCATATGCCATCTATCTATGTATCTACTTGCCTGAAGATGGCGTAATGTTTGGTAGAGGGTAAAAGAGGAAAAATTACAGTGAAGCCTGGAAGAGTAAGGAGGAGAAAGAGATAGACGTAGTTGAGCTGGAAATTGACTCGCTAACTTAAGTTGGCAAGGCAACTGTTGGTCCTAGAAGAATTTCCCGCAGAACAGTGGAGAAGGAAGAAAGGATGCACAGTAGGGCGCGTAGACGTTGTATAGGACTCACGATACTCCAGTGGATACAGATACAGGACATAAGTTAGTAATTAAAAGTTGGTTAAGGAATTCCTACATTCTAAATGCATTCTTTGTTTCACCAAGAACCGTGTGTCATTTTTCTCAAAATTTATAGTAAAATAATCCAAAAAGAACATTTTTTTTACAATAAAAAGTTCCTGTCTTCTCTCTAAAATCCTCCCACCTAGCCTTCCCTACCTTCTCCCAAGTAAAAACTCTTTCTAAAACGAAACCATTATCCTGTCAATCAATGACATTAAAACAATAAAAAATGCAACATATTTAGTTTTCCCGGATCCACCTTACCCGAATTTATTATTCAATTTAAATTTCATGAGACCGGAAAATCCCCGAACGTTGCGTTTTCCTTTTTTTCTCTTTTTTTTTTTTTTTTTGCCTTAATTTGGAGATTATCCCCGTCCAGTACCCGTCGCCGTCGTACCCGCTCGCTCTATAGCTATCTCTGGCAACTTTAAATTACTTTTCATTTCGTTGTTGTGTGGCAAAGCCAGTAGGAAGGCTCTTCTCTTGGCGCGCCTCACCTCCCCAAAGTAATTAATAAATGAGCCTTTTAGGCCTTCTGATGCTCAATGGAGCGCCAGTGCCAGCCAGCCAAAGAGAGAGTGAAAGGTAGCAACCCCCATCAATGTTACCCGGCTCATCCGACTTCTTGACATGCTGATGAATAATACAGCAGATTGTATTGACAAATGACAAGATGGATCTGCCTCACAAAACACACACACACACAGAGAGAGGAGTACACCACTGGCACTAGTGTGCATAGAGCCTAAATTATGCAAAACATTAGTCGTCCATTACGAATCCCCCGCTCTTCAATACCGATACCTACTGCTCTGAACAATGACAAAGCTTTAGGCTCGGTACGACACCATCGCATAGTCATCGTATCCACCACATACAGTCGTACCGAGTTTGCAGTGCATCCGACAGATACAGAGATATATGTATGTATTCAGAAGTCATGGCACACACAAAGTGGAGGTGGATTTGCAAAACTAATTCGATTCCATTGTTCGATTTTAAATTGATGACAGTGCAACATGTATACCCGACCCTACGCACGGCCGGGGACAGCAGTGATTTTGTAACTTCCCAAATGCTTATTGCTGGGGTGACAGTAATTCCCGTAATGTACAACGCCGAGGCAGTTTGTACGACTAGTAGTGGGTATCATCATTGGTGGAACGAGAATTTGTGGGAACGTTTTGCGGAGCTTAAAGCCAGACACATGGTTCGGGACCGGGAAGTGTGAAGCTAATGGTTATGGTTTGAGGATATCCTTCCTGAGAGCTTAATGGTTATTAAATGTTTAGTCGGGTCTTAGGTGGGCTATTTGTTGATAACATAGCAGATTCGGAAAGTACATCTTAGTTGTACTAACGTAATTAAATTAAATTCAAATTTAATCTAAGTCCGACTAAAGAAAGAGCATTTCATTGAAGTGTCCTTCTTATTCAATTTCTTTTTAAAGACTTAAAGATGGTACTAATCGAGTTAGAATGCTTTGATCTATAATCTTGTTCCACGCATAATCGCCTTGATAATTGAATGAAAATATTAAGTGGGCTTAAAATTATAAAATGGAACAAGTAATTGAATTAATGGATCGCGTAACATTTTTCACACTCTTTTAGATATTTTTCTCGTTCGTCCTTCCGTGGTGGGGACTATGAAACTGCATCCGCAGCAAATTAATTTGTTGTACATTCAAGTATCTACAAAAATTCACAGTTAATTATATTATATATGCTACTTTGCATAAAAAAGCATCCTTCATCTCAATTTGCAAGTTTGTGTATTATTTTGCAAACTTTCCGACCTCGGTCCGTAGGTAGTTAGGTATACCTAGCATAAAGTTTCTCGAGAGAAAAAAGCAAAAAAACGTAAATCTCTCCATTATCTGGCGGCAAAGTTTTAATTGATTTAAATTGTTCAGTGTAAGAGGAATTAATTTTACGGTTAGAGTTACGGTTTATTACTACTTAACTTACAAATGAAAAATGCACTCACAGCTATAATAGGAATATTGTGAGGATGACATATGTACCTAGGTGCACATGATACAAAATTGCCCTATGAGCTTTTGTAAAACGCCTTTTCGGGAGAATAATTTCCAAAAGGCTTCCCTAAACCGTGTTTTGAAATGAGTTTTTGAGTTTAAATCATCCGAATTATTAAGTGTTTTTGAGGAAACTAAACCAGATGCGAATAAAATGTTGTGTTGTTCGGAAAACTCATGTTTTTAGTTCGAGTTTTTTTCGCAGGGTGAACATATTGAGATACATTAACGCAAAGTTTGAAAATTGAATTAAAATTAAACAAAATGATTTGATTTATTACCGACATCGACACCGAGCTGAGATTTGTCAAGGCTACTGGGATGCTCAAATCACAACCTAGTATTCGTTGCTAGGAATATGACTACCACAGACGAACTAAATTATACAGTCAACTTCTGGTCGTTTGACACTTTCGCTCCCTAGGAACGAAACCTGTACCCTTTTCCGGGTAGCATGGCCATGGTCTCTTGGTCTAACATGATGGTGGCTCTTCCCAGGTCTCTGTGGGCACTCCTATCTGTTCCAATCACTACGGTGGAATTCTGGGTTCAAGGTGCATATTATCTTTTCTACTGAGTTTCTAGACCCGAAAATAAGATCTTTACATTCAGTCTGCTGGGTAGGTCCCGTGACGATCCTTAGTTTTATTTTCTGGCCGAACAGAAGCAACTTTTTGATCACTTTCTTGGCCTTACAAAGGCATCGCAGGATGATTCAGAAAAGCTTTATGTTTGACAGGCGCACGAAAAGTGGTTTCGGATTTTAGAGGTCAGTGACTTCTCGACTTATTCTAAATTCCAAAGGCACGATAGCCTCAATTCGTTGTTTTAAGTGAGATAGTTCCAAGGCACAGGTTTTGCTAGGACGTGTAAGCAAAAATGGGACCTCACCCATATAAGTGCAATTTTGGGCATACAATTTGACAGCTATAGGCGCAGCCATTTTGTAAATGCAGTATGTACAATCTGTTATTGTTAATGGCATAACAACCTGCCAAAAATATTTTGTTCAAAAGGAATGAAAGGGATAACTCGACAAATTTATAGTTAGGTCTTGGGCACACGCTACTTCACATTTATTCACAAACAGGGGAATTTAGACTGCGCCTGTTTTCGGTAACGAGGGGGCAGGTGAAGTTCGAGTTGACTGTCCAATTTAGGTAGTCTATGATCCCTACCAGGGTTTATCCCTGTTTCGTTTAAAAGAGTACTCAATTAACTTGAAAAGAGTGTTTAAATGACACCAACCAGTGTTGCCACTAGGCACAGAGCATGTTATAGCAGATCCTTAAGAAAAGCTAGTAAATTTAAGCACATGGTAACAAGTCAAGGAACTAAACACTAATAACCATAGACGAACTAAATCAGACAATCAATTTCGGATCCTTTGACAGTTTCGTTCCCCCAAGCTGAAAATCACCCAAAAACGTTGTTGTACTTTGACGTTTCACTGAAATTAAAAGGAACATCAGACAAAAAAGTGCAGTTTTGGATGACTCGCTTGACAGCACAAGGGTGCAGCCATTTTGTAGACTCTGTGCGTACAACTTGTTATTTTTAACGGAAGCATATTTTGCTCAAAAGGAAAGAAGACTGCAGAACGACTCATTTATAGTTAGGTCTTGGTCATACGAAAGGACACATGTATTCACAGATAAGACAATTTTGACACCACCAATTTTAGGAAATGAGCAGCCAGTAGTTACGAGTTGACGGTCTTTTATATCTAGACTATACTAAAGCAAACAAATTTCAGAACTCAAGATTTATATGACATTTTAGAGCAGCGGAGCATGTGGGAAATTGAGCAACCCGACTGATAATAAATCGATATATTCAATATTTCAACCAACCTTTGCTGAGACTTTCTGGATGCGAATAGTTATAAAATAAAGAAAGTCGTACTAGCAGGAAATATACACAAACATTGTCAACAAATAGTCTGAGAGATATCGTATGTAGTTCACTTCATATACTTCATGTACCTCAAAACTTTAAGTACTACAACTACAAGTGAAATTTGACAACTGTAGAAATGATGCTTTTTACCTCATCTTCAAACTCCAATTTTATAAAATATTTAATTTAAAATTCAAGTAGATTTTGAGTCACAAAAGTAGCAAAAGTGCCAACCGAAATAGGTACTCTGACAACGGCAGCAAACATAAAAAAATAAATAAATATCAAGCCGTTAGCAGCCCATAGAGGGCCAAGGCCTAGCATCTCACAACTGTACATGTACAGAAGGGACCTACAGTTTTATGCCGTATCCGAAGGGCAGAGGGGTTTTGAGAAGCTTTCTCATGACAGCAATACTCTTGAATGTTTGTCAGACACTCGGAAGAGGTAGGGCCGTGAAAAAACTTTTGATGGTATTTTTCTGGATTCGAACTTGGAACCACTTGCGCAGTAGTCCAACGCACTAATCACTGCGCCACGGCACCCACAAATTAAGGCAGTGTCAGAAAACCTCGACATCGAAATTTTTTACGATTCCAAAACTTGCCCTATACATAACTATATACGTATCGGTGCGAGTAAAAATTAACAAAAGCGAAAGACCGTCATACAGACAGGCTTATAGACGGCAGGCACACAAATACTCAAATTCTATAATTTTAATTGTGTATAGTTGAGTGAATATTATGGTTTAAGTAAAAAATTTAAATTTTGTCACGGGTGCTAAGCCTAAGAACTCAGATATATGGGGGCTTTCGCGCCCCGGTGAGATTAGAATTACGTTCAGATATACAAAAACATAATTTAATTGGCTGACAACATATTTGAAAATCTTTTTTTTAAAATTATAGAAATTACCAAACAGAATTTTTTTCTTACAAAACTACAACAACTAAATTTAGTCTCGTCGTTTACTTTAAGTGCTTGGACGGATTGTTCTGACAAAATACTCTATATGGGTCTAATGAGTTAAGCTTAATTCTATATTCCTTAACGTTCTTCACCAGAGTATTCTTCAGGACGTACTTTTGTGGTCTTAGAAACTCGCGCACTAAAAACTTTGACCGCAAAACTCTTTGATTTAATTAAGCGATTTTAGTCTAAACTCTAACGACTATTTTTAGCTTATACTTATATAATATATAAATGTGAAGATTATAGAGAAATAAATGTAATTAAATATAATAAAAAAATATATATAACAACTCCGCTACAGTTCGTAGGGAGGGTGATCTCCTGAAAAGACAAAGAAAAAAAATCCCACCACCAAATGGATATCCCCAGTTCTATTCATATGTCTAACCAACGACAGTTTTCCGAAAAAAAAATTAATGCTCTTCGTAACGTACAGTAAAAACTTACCGGCGACGTGAAGTGAGGATCGAAAAACATTATAAAATATAAAACACAAGACTCACATAGATTTTTTATACTGCTTGCTTACTGCTTACACTGCTACAACTGCTGTCCTTTGTCATCCTTATTAGTTGTTCGTTGTTCTTGAAAGGCCTCCTCTTGAAGTCATAATCCAGTTGCAGGCCACAGCTTCATTCCACACACACACGCACTAAATTATTCGACCACCGCGATGTTGTAGTCGAAAAATAAAACTTAAACCAAGAAATTCTTTCGAAAAAAAATTGTTTCTATTTTACGAATAAAATTCACTGTTTCTATGTACATATGTATGTATGTACAATAACACTCCCGAAAGAAAAAAAAAATTCACTCACTAAATCTATCTGGACCACCCGAAGGTCCATCCACGTCTGCACTCCGAGAAACTACACTCCCGACTGAACCCGAGTAGCCGGCCACTAAACGGATCTGGACCACCCGAAGGTCCATCCACGTCCGCACTCCGCGAAACTACACTCACGACTGAGCAAGAGTAACCGGCCACTAAACCGATCTGGACCACCCGAACGTCCATCCACGTCTGCACTCCGAGAAACTACACTCCCGACTGAACCCGAGTAGCCGGCCACTAAACGGATCTGGACTACCCGAAGGTCCATCCACGTCCGCACTCCGCGAAACTACACTCACGACTGAGCAAGAGTAACCGGCCACTAAACGGATCTGGACCTCCCGACTGAACCCGAGTAGCCGACCGCGCGACCGATCTGCACCCCACGAGGGTGCACCGCCGACTGAACCTTATCAGCGAACCGATGAGGTCCCCATGTATGCACAAACGTGTTTGTGTGTATGTTCTTATGTGAATTTTTTTTTATATAATTTTTTTGTAATATTTTTTTCATCACGATCCAGCTAATTTTTTGTTGTTTTTTTTTTCTCTACTGGGCCCTGGGGGCGGTCAGTTATTTGGTGTGTGTGATTGGGGTGAACATAATGGGATTCATTTGGAGGACGAAAGAATGACAAACTATGATACAACTGTTAAAGATGATTTGTATCATGAATAATCACCAATTTTGTTGAAGAAGTGTACACTGTGCAGACGTTCAACATTTAATGATACTGTACCATGTTCGCGTAGCCTTTTTTAGTGTCTGTAGCCTTAATGCTACAATACATTCATTTATTTTTTTTAAATCAATCTTGGGTTATAGACACCACTCGTCGGTGTTCTATTGTATATTTGAAGACTTTTGGTGGAAATAATACTCGTTCAATTTCACAAAAGGACACACTCTAAAATTTTATGGAATTATTTCGAACAAACTAAGAGCTCCCCTAAGCGAATGCAGGTTAGTTTTTTTTCAGAAAGTCATAGGTCCAACATAGCCTAACGGTGTACACTTTAAATAAGTTCACGAAATCTAAAGAATTTTCAATACCTTGTATTCGATTTTCTACAAAAAAAAGGACGTTCTCAGTTACGAAACAAAAGTAAACACTTTCGAATATGTTTATTTCCCACGACAAATTTTAAGAAATTATGGTATCAATACACGATTTTAAGCAAAGAGAGCTCTATTGAAAAATTAACCGTGCAATCAGTTTTCCTTTAACCAAATTTTAATCGAAAAATCATACAAATTTAAAGGCGTCACTTCCCCTCTTTCGAATAATACCAGGATCGAGTATTCCTAAAAACGAAAAGTGCAGTACAAGCTTCCACATATAACCAACGATCTATAATATTATAATATCAAGTTTTTTGAGTAAAACTTTGTTAAGTTGGCTATAAATAAAGTACCATTGTTACCAACTTTAGCCAAAAACGTGGCATACGATCTCATGGGTCTTCACAAAATTAGTTAACAAAACCCATGTTTTTCCATAGAACAAGACACATTGGTCACAGCGACAGCAACTTCAACGTTAGGCGTTAGTTCTAGAATAAGTCATGTCCGTCCATTCGTCTGTTCATCCGTATGTAAGTCTGTCGGTCACCAGCTTGTGGGCATTAAATTTCGAGCTAGATCGATGCAATTTTGGAAAAGCAAGCAGTACCTACAAGTGTAAACATTTTCAAAATCCACCCACTGACACTCCCACTTTTCGCAAAATTCACTTTTTCAGTAATTTTGCATAAAACTCCATAAAATTTACTTAAGCTACTAAGTTAATATATGTATATACCTCTTCCATACATTGCCTACGGACACGCCTATTTTTAGTAAAAATAAAAATTAGGCAAGTGCGAGGAGGGCCTCGTGCAATAGTGACATTTTATATTGTCGTTTAATAGAGGGCAATATTATTCACATTCTGCATAGGCACACCTAATACTGGTTTTGATTTTTGAAATGTTTGGCAAGCTTTTTTGCTCAACAAATTTTGTCAGAAAAAAATATTTCTTACATATATGGAGCCCTTGCAAAATTCTCTTTAATTGGATTTGCCACATGATGGGGAACAAAATATTTTTTTTTCGCTTCATACAAGGTGCCCAATAAGGGGCCCCTAAAATAAAATTCATTGCCGCCATCTTGTGCGGGCTCCTAAATAATGTATACACAGCAAAAGTTTCATGGACAGACGGACAGACGGACGGACGGACAGACAGACACCGTATCAAACCCATAAGTGTTCCGTCTTTCCTTTTAAGGTCCGGAACACTAAAAAACATAAAAGTATTTATTAATATTTTAAGATCGAAACTAACCCACACATAAGCCGTGATAGTGATTTTGTTCGATTTTCGATGGAAGAAATTCTACTATTTTCTTCTCATTTTAAATTTATTTTTCTAGTTGGTCATTGTGGCCATGCGTTTAGGCTGTGTTTATGGCCAAGTTTATCTGCGACTTGCTTTGTAAAGTGATTCGACTCAATGAGTTGCTTGTCTCAGTATTATAGGTGCACTGAGAACCTCTCCCACCGCAGCGTTCCAAACCATGTTCCACCTACTTCCGACTGCGATCGTCAGCAAAGAATTGGCTGCATGCCCAGCAATAAGACTGAGAAGTTCCAAACAATGGAAGGACAACACACTGGACACGCCAGGATACTATTGATGTATCGTCATCTTCTAAAGGTCACCGACCACTTGCCCACTGAACACAACTTCAACATGGGCTAGAAATGCTTAATACCCAATAGAACTGAAGGGACAGAACGGGATGTCCTACACAATGAATAGCTGACAATCTTTACGGATGGTTTCAAAACCGAGTAAGGAGTCGGTGCTGGAATCTGTGAGCTGGAATAGTAAAGCTGACGAATTGGCTCGACGAGGCTCCTCAGGTCTGAACAGCATAAGCGTCTACGACATCGAGAAGCTGTAGAAATGAAGAAGGGGAGACTATCGGTCCAGCCACCTCCTATGAACGTGCCTCACACTCGCCAACACTAGAAAGGCGAGACACAGTCGAATGTGTATGGAAGGCATGCTGCAGGAAGGTACCTACTTTGTTGGGACATTAGTCCATAATCAACATTTTAGACTTATGTCCTACTAAAGTAATCCATTGTGTACTTATGTCCTTGTTCCTTAAATTAAGATAAGTTCTGTCAGACCACTTATGTAATATTTTGAAGAACTACCTTACGAACGCAGATTATTCCGCGTCGAGTGTGGAAATGAGTATTCTGATTTTAGGGAAATAATGGCCAGCTTGCCGCAAGAAAGCAGTTTTGGCCCAATTTCTGATACATATTTTGAAACTCGATTCAAACTCTCCTTGCAAATGAAGTTAAGTATCTTAGAATGACACTTTTTGCGAAGCTGAAGTAGAAATTGCATGTTACAAAAAAATCGCAAAGAACTACAGAATTAATATAAAAAAACGTTTTGGTTTTTAAGTGGGTAAGAATCACAGAGTATTATGAGCAGCTAACGATCCTCATAGCTTCAGGAAAAATGAAATAAATCGGTCCAATAGCTCATCCACCCTTGGCACTGAAAAAACGGTTGTTTATGGACGTTAATCAATGAAAATAACTCGCAAGGTTGTAACTGCTATAAAATTACTCACTCTTCTCCCCTAACACATGTATGTGCAGGCATATATCTCTTGACTAATCTCAATAAATAATATTAAATAGCATTTCATAGGGTGATTACTTGCCATCTTACCACCGCGCTCTCTCTGGGTTCATAAAGAACCCGATTAGTATCACAGCTCGTGCCATCGTAATGGCGTTTTTCCGCCCATTTAGCACATTTATCCGAATGGAAATCTCAACGCCCATATCTTACAACCGTCAAACCGTCATTTGCAAACATTTAAAATATGAAAACCGTTTTCTACTACACACACCTCAGTCGTGTGTTATTTCATTCTTGGCTTCTTGGTTTTCTTTTGTCTTAAAAAAGCAAAATTGCCAGATCCTATGTAACCTCATTATCCTGACTATTCAACGCACATACACCTACCGTCATCCCACAGTGCTAATAGCGCGCAAGCAAGCACCACCAGTAAGAAAATAATTTACAATCACTCATGAGTGCGACTCCGTCAATATGCTTGCCACCGCCACTCTCTCTGCCTCTGCCGCATTCACCACCACCCTCACCACGCCTCCACAATCTTTCACACTGGCAAATGCCTAATTTTATGCTCTCCTCAGCAACAAAAAGAACATACGTGCTCCTGCTCCTGCCTGAGACTCCTCTCATGCAAGTACACACAAAGTAAACTCACTCAGAGCTCAGTCTCAGTCTCAGTCACGGTAGTAGTAGTAGTAGAGGTGTATGGTATGGTAAACGATGGCATATCCTTGTTGTGTCAGAACCTTATTCCACAGATTTTATGTGCAAAAAAAAAACGAGGAGAAACAAACATTCTACCGTCACTACCATGGGTGCTGTAATTTATTTTAAATGGTTTACTTTTTTATTCCTTCGAGGAGGAGGACGACGACGACGACGACGAGTTCCTGTGCTGCCGTTTTCGCCACACGAATGCCAAGGATCAACAGAGGCAAAGCCACCCGCACAAGAAAACGCATAAAAATTTGTTACTCCTGTTATGTTTCTTTTAATGACTTTTATGGTGATGCTGGTTGGAATGACATACACACTACACAGGTATAAATATTTTATGTGTAAAAATTACCATACACACGTATAAAACACGACACAACAGAAGGAGAGACACTTTCGTGTTTCAACTACCTTTGGAGGCCCATCCCAGCCCAGCCCAAGCCACCCATCCATCCACTTTCGCTTGGCTTAGGAGGTGAAACAAAAGGGTTTCGGAGACAACGCACTTAGGCACCAGACGACAAGGACTAAAATTACAATACACACACCCATAGCCATACATACAATGCATAAATATTATTTTCTTTGGTACTCGCAGGATCATCCACCGCCAGCACGGTACTGTGGTTCCATTTGAAGTAATTCACTTTGATGATGGCGCACTGCTTGTTGTGCTTCCGTCTCCAGTTGTCAGAGCACCAGCAGTGGAAATGAGCAGTTGGATGCTGAAAAAGCACAGCAAAACGAAAGAAGGAACGAATAATATAAAAAAAATATGCCAACGGAAGAGAAGAAAGGATTCTTTTAATCGTGAATATGTATGTATGATTGTGGGCACATTACCTGGTTGCCTCTCGCTGGGACTGGAATGGGAACTTTATTTTTAGAAGGTTTTCAGTTTTTTTTTTCATTTGAAAGGTTTTACTGTGTTTGACAGGCAACAACACATTTTCCATTTTCTTAATCATAATTCAAGGATGAGAATGGATTTCACGGACCACGACTTCAAGGCCATTTTGTTTATTTTTACATTTGTTAAATAAAGAATTGGGTAATTTAAAGAGAAATATTTTGAAGAGTATGTTTGAAAAGAATTATCTAAAGTTTTTATGTGAAAAACAAATGTGTGTCGAGGCAGGGCACAGGGAAAGTCACCTTCATGGTCTTTAACCATGGTCTTTAACAGACGAAATCCTAACTCTCCCATAACGGACTGGAAGGCAATGAAAGGTTTGGCAAACGATCGTTCAGTTTCTACCTCAACTGTAAGATCTCTTTTCGACTCACTGTAGCGTCACTGGAGGCAAAAATAATGGCGATGAAGGAAGCCTTATCGCGGCTTAAGTGTAAGGCAATATCCGCAAGGGATGTCACCAACTTTACTGATAGTCAAGCCGCGATTGAAGCCCTAAAGTCGGACACTTTCAAGCCACCTATCTCTTAATCCACCTTATGTCGGTGCCGGGCCACTGTGACATCCATTGAAACTGTATGGCTGGCGAACTTTCCAGGCATGGTACAACTCTTTCGATTCTACCCGAATAGGGTCTCTTGCTACATTCTAACTTTGAATCACTGGACACTGTATCCTCAATGAGGACAGACAAATCAAACTGGAATCAGGAGGTCTGAGGGTACCTTTACTGAGACCAAAGCGGATGCCGCAACACGCCTTCCAGCGAGGAAAATCCTTTGAGACTGCGCTGCAAAATCTGGTCTCCAGAATTGACGGCGTCCAATAGACCATTGTTGGTGGACGCGGAGTGTGGCCAATATGTACCGCCTGTGGTAAATAGGACAGCCATGGTGGTGCCTTGCATCCCCTATTATGGTGCATGGTGGTGGACTCTCTGTTGACAACTCTCAATAGCTCTTACATGTTGGTACATGCCTCAGAACTGTCTGTGCTAATGTGCAGGCGACCTTGGACATGACCGATGAGTGGTGTACTACGAATGGGCTTTCGGTCAATCCTCGCAAGACGAAAGTTGTTCTCTTCACGAGAAAGAGGATGTTGACTCAGACAGTACTAAAAGGTGTCACCATCTGGATAAGAAGCTTCTCTGGTCAAAACCTTTTGAATCAAAAAACATCCAATTCCCTCTCAGTTTTCTCGCATAAGAGTGCTTTTGCAAAGATGTGAGGCTTGTCAATGAAAAAAGTCAAAAAGTCACTGTCACTTGTCACTGAAAAAAGAAAAAAGTGATCTTTGCAGGAGCTGCATGTAGGAGGAGGAGATCTACTGAAGCTGCCAAGCGCTTTAGACGAATACTTCAACAATTTAGGTGAATTCGCTGACTTTTACATGACTCGATTCCAACGCTTCATAGTAAGCTCCTGTTGGTTTTATTGGCTAAACAGAGGATATTCGATCAGATCAGAAAGGTATCACAACGAAACTTTCTGGCCTAAGTGTAGCTACACCCACTGCAGTCAGCCGATGTAACCTAACCTTACCTAGGACTCGACGATCATCGGAATTAATCCAACGTATGTATATACTATTATATATACATATACTGTATACTGTACATACATAATTAAGTAGACACGCGATAGAGAAAAACTAAAGACAAGACAAGTAAGGGTTAACAAAAAGCCTCAAATAGATTCTGTAACATGCAAGTGAGTTCAAGGAATGCTTAGTACGAGTAACCAAAGACTAAATTTTACTCTAGACGATATAAATGACAAAATTAGACTCAAGTGAGGTAGCACTTCTGAAGCTGATTAAATTGTTTCCCGGGATTTTGAAAAAATATTCCAAACGCTGCTTTAGCTCTCGCGATTTTGCTGCACACATCTAGTTCAGAGCCACCGTTGTTAAAAAAGACTTTATTGTCTAGATATAGAAAGTTGGGAAGTCTCTTGACCTCCTGTTCCTCAACTTTGAGTTGAGCGCATGGCTTAGCTTTGAACCCTACTTTGGTGGCCTCAGCTTCTAGATTATGGGACATTAGAGGGATGTTCATTATCCAGTGTGAAAGTAGACAAACATTGTTAGCGTAGTCTAGGTAAGATGTCCTAGTTCAACGAATTCCATAGCGCCTGTGGCAGGGTAATATCCCCTGGATTCTAGTACTGGATGGTTTGGTAGACAGGTAAGAAAGAAATGACATGGAGTTCCAAGTAGTATGGTGGAAGGCAACAACCAAACGCTTTATAAAAGATAAGTTGAAGGCGATACAAAGATCATCGAATGTTGCTATTACGGGCGCTTTGTATACGACGTTTTTAGACCTTCTGCCGCTCGACTTTCCGACGCACATGCATAGGGTTCTTTAAGGGCAGTAGCACAGGGCACAGCTACATTCTTAGGAATATTTTGGGTTTTCTCCACCTTAACACTACGTACGAAGTAGCGTATCACAGCAGGGAAGACTGGCAAAATGAAGAAGTTCACCTTCAGAAGGATACTGCCATTTTTACAGATGGGTCTAAAGACAATGAAGGAACTGGCTCAGGCATTGATTCAAGAGACTTATATATAGAAATCTGCTGGAGCAGACGGCCTTTCCGCCGAACTTTTCAAACGCCTAAAACCGATCATCAACAACCTGATAAGTCCTTGCCAATCGGTGTTTCTATGGGCTAAGAAGACAATTTAGCAACAAAGCTTTATCTGGAACTACTAAGGAACTATTTACAAGACACTAATCATCCTGATCCTCTTATATGGCGAAGAGGCATGGACTTTGACAAAATTGGATGAGGTTGGCCCTTGGTTATTTTGAGAGAAAAGTTCTTTGAGTGATCTTTACTCCCGTTTACAGGGACGTTAAGTGGCAAAGAAGATATAACGCCGAACATCGACTTTGTCAGATGGCTGGGTCTTGTAGAGCGGATAGAGTCCAACGTTCCAGCTAAGAATGTCTTCGAAACCACCCCAGATGGACGGCGCAGTAGAGGACGAACTCGCGGTAGGTGGCCTGCACTAGAGACTTTTGTCATCAAGGTGGAGCTAGTTAGTGATTGGCGCGAAAAACTTAAAGGATAATCGCGTAAGATTGTGCTGGGTGCCTTGGCACTGAACACTGGCCAAAAAAAGCTACGGAATTTCCATCAGGGAACGTCATCAACAGGATCAGGGCACCGCTGCGTGTTTCCAGGAGAAGTATTATTACCAATTGTATACACAACTTGGCTGACTACAGGCTAAGGACATAGGCCATCCAGAGCCCTATGGGCAGAGCTTGACCAAAAAAGCTAGGAAGATCACAAATGAGGACTATGATTATGATCCTCTCTGGATATTGTCTTCTAAGAATAGGATTATCGGAATTGGATATTTGTAGGTATTGTGAGGATCTACACGGCTAAGAGGGTATGCGAGGGCTATTCCAGAAATAGATTTTTATACACATAGCCAGGCACTTCTTTAGTAATCTGGAAGAAGTAACGCAACGAATGCTTAGGCGACAAAACTTATGCTTTAGGTTTCTTTTTGCCATTTTAGACTCACTAAAGGGATGGGTCGGTCCATTATCGTGCTTAGTGTTTTCATGATGAACATATAGCACTTTTTAGACCTAACCTAACCTTAACCCTTTTTCGAGGAATAACATTTCCTGTTTTTCAACTGCATACATCTTTTTTAAGGATACAAGCAAGAAGAATCGAATTCAACCATATTCACTTCCTTTGGTCACATGAAATCCTCTTAAATCAAACCCAGTGCACAGTTAATGAACAGACGACATCGCTGTCATTATGCCTACCACTTTTAAGCAAACTTATTTGTGGCAAATAAGCAAAAAAGGAAAACCAAAAACTACCTTTCAAATAGCACACAACTTGTCTTCATAACGAAGGAAAACTTCTCTTGTAACTATTTACTTTCTTTCGAAAAAAAAAAACATTTCTCGATACAAATACTTTTTCAGAAGGAGAATCAAAGGATACAAACATAATCCACCCTAGACGGCTTATAGCTTCCTTCCGCATGACGAATAGGTAAATCTCTTCATTCAGCTTTCGCCTAGGACTACTTCCACTTCGCTTCCTAAGCACATTTACTCTTGTCCTCCACTCGAAGCAAAGCCATCTCAAGAGTATTGATACGGCGGCGATGATGGCGATGGCGATGGCTGGCGGTAACCATTCCAACTTTTATGAGCATGTTCTTTTCAATTTATGAATAGGCCGGAGGTATCGCAAAAGACCGAAAGTATATATTGATTTGTGGTCTTAAAAGAAAAAAAATATGCGATTGGAATATTTTATGATATTTTTCTCGAAAAGAGAGGGCGACGACGACGAAGCACATTATGAGTGGAGTTGCATGGATAGGCAGCGTGAACGACAAACCTTTTCATAAATCGTCCTTTTACCGCACAACAACAACAAAAAAATATATAAAGGACTCAAAACTCAATATGCTCTGCATACTGCTTATTTTCTTTTCATTTTCTTAAATGTAACCAAAATAAATCGCATTATGGCTTGATGGTGGTTGTGTGGTGGTTACCTTAAAGGAGTATCTTCATGTGGTAAAGCCTTTTGTTGGGACACGTGTTTTCACCCTCTCAGCAGTATTCTTTTTTCTGTCTTGTATATATCGGCATTCTTCCTTCCTTAAGTGGTTTAAATATATTGCTTATACTGCTAATTTAAGATCACAAAGGATTCGAGTATGTCTGAGGGTTTTGAAAATGTAATGTCCCATTCCAGTTGCTAGGCGTATAATGGCAAAGAGATATCACCTTGCTTTTCATATCTACAATAATAATGCCATGGAATCTTGTAGATAAACATGCGCATAAGGGCACAGGCAGGGCTGTTCAAACAGTCCTCGAATAAAACACGCAAAAAGTCCAAGATCCTCGCACGATTAATTGGGGTGGTTTTTTGAAAACCATGATGTTATCAGTTTTGGAAAATTAAAAGCTGTCTCAAATTCATTTAACAACCATTGTTTGTCCTAGAAAAAGAGTCCTGCATAACCAGATCTTAAGATTTACTCCTGTGTAGCGACAACGTGTTTTCATATTTCTTCTGACAGGCAAAACGAGGTCTACGTCATTGTTGGCCTTATTGTTCATGGCTAGACCGTTAATCGTGGGGTACATATGTATGGCCTTGATTTAAGATAATATTTAGGTATTATTGCTTTATCAGACCCAAAAATCTTATTGAAACTGCGGCATCTCATGACCTTATGTCAAAGAGCGAACATTTTTCTCATCGTTCAAATGCCAGCGTAAAAAGTAAACATGTGGAAAGGCTACAATTCGACTGGATTGGATTGTGTGACTCCCTCTTTACAGAGGGGCAGAGCCTCTAAGACGGCTCTCTACCAGCTGACGGAGACATCGAAAGAGCTCTCGATACAAGAGAAATAGTAATCTGCGCCTTCCTTGATATCGAAGGGGAATTTGATAACACTTTGCTTGAAGCTATCAAAGGAGTCTTAGGGTGTATGAGTTGCTGAGAACGAGAATCAAATAGAATCATGCCCACAAGGAGGAGTACTATCTCCTCTTATGTATGTGGTGTCTTGTTGTGGATAAACTACTTGAAAGGCTAACAAACCTCGGAATCAACTGTCAAGCTTATGTCGATGACATAGTGTTGATAGCCAAAGGAAGATTTGAGAAAACCTACTGCGACATTATACAGAATATCAGTCAAGAATGGTGCAAAACAGCAGGGCTCGACATAAACCCAGTCAGAACCAAAATAGAACCCTTCACGAGAAAAAGGAAAATTGGACTATAACCCATAAAATTCTTGCGCACGATACTAACAACGGTTAAAGAAGTAAAGTATCTAAACTACTGTGGAGAAAACACACGAATGAGGTCACTAGGAAGACCACCCTTCTTCTTATGACAGGCAGGAACCTAGGGGGTAAGTCGTGGGGCCCAATCCAAAAATACTAAGATGAATGAACACTGCCAATGATCGCTTTTGGCGCGATAGCATGGACATAGCATATCATTATAAGACCTATACTGACCTAGAAGTCTAGTCAGTCAGCAGGCAGCCGAAAAAACCATTCACCTTAAGGCCCTCACGAAAGTACAACAATTAGCGTGCATTGGTACCACCAGTGCTATGAGAAATACACCAACTGCTGGTTTTAAGGCTTTTCTCAACCTCCTTCCACTAGACATCTTCATTAAATTACAGGCACCCGTTGGTGCTTAAGATTACCCAATCAGACCATTCTATTGCAGGTACCCTAGCAGGGATGATTGGAAAAATGGACATATGTATAAAAATGCACAATCCATAGCTGTGTATACTGATGGCTCCAAAATGGATACGAGCCTAGGTTCTAGCATTTTCTCCAAAGCGCTGAGTATAGCTCAGACAATCAGGCTACCAGACTACAGCAGTGGCTGCTATAAAAGCCTAGAAGAAGAACTGGAAAGAGGTGGCTCAACATCTCCCACGGAACCAAATCACCCATCCGTGTAGATGCCGCCTTGTGCCCTCAAACCTGCAGCTAGGAAAAAAGCCACGAGAGGCAAATCACAGGTGGAATACCAGAATACCCTGGTTCACGCTTGACAAATCAAGAATCGACAGATTTGTTAGAAAGTCGGCAAGCCATTTCCTCTCTTGTGGATATCATCACAGGGCACAACACGCTGTGGTATCATATAAGAAAACTACGAAGGACTGAAGGAGTTCTGCAGAGGCTGCGATAATGAAGAAGCTGTTGATGACACTATCTACTTCTTATGGCATAGTCCCCGGCTCTAACATGGAAGACATAAGTTCTTAGAGAAACACTTCTTCAATCAAATCAAAGTACATTAATGGACTCCATATGGAAATTCCTCAAAAGCTCTGGTTGGTTTGTATATAATGGACCGCAAACAAGGTTAATTGAAATATATTCATGTCATTTTCTTTATCAAATAAGGTTATTTTGGGTAAGGATAATCATGTAGGGTCAGCAATGCGGCGAGATGACATACCTAACATAACCTATATTAAACACGTCCACTACTCTTTTACACAGGGTAATTTATCCTACACCTTAAGACCTTCATCAAGCTGCAAACTGCAACTGCTCTGCCGCTAAGTACTCATCGTAACTTATGCCCATATAGAGGCTACGTAAAAAACAATCAACATGTTTACTATTACTTTCAAATTGAGCCTAACGTGCCTAGCATTGGCGTGTTTGAAATTGGTGTAAGGATCAGCTGACGGGCAACCAACCGATCACCGCTTTAGGGGTTCAAATCAGAGGCGTACCCAATATCGGACAAAAACGATACTGACATCGTAAGGTAGGTACAGAGCTCATATGTGGATCGCACTGCGTCTTCGTCAACTTCTAAAATCTACTGCCAACAATTCAGATTGTTCCCTTAGAAGAGGAGACAATCAACAACACAATCCAGAGTGTCTTTTTGCAACTGGAGCACGCAGCATAGTGTTACAAGGCGTGCCAGAGTGCTACAGATGTAGTTTTTGCTTCATCCTTTTCTCTCCTGGTAACGCGAGAGTGTCGATAGGAAACAATCCGGATATAACACAGTCTGCTTCGGCCTGCATCTACGATGCCTTTTTTACTAAAATGCTCGCCGTGCTCTTTAAACAACAGGCTGTTATCAAACATGAGCCTTAGGCATTTCAACGCTTGCTTAGGCAACTCGAAAACTTCTATATTTCCCAGTCTTTCTGCTGGTTCTTAGGACAGCTTAAGACCTGTGGTGAAGGTGCCAGTTCAAGGCCAGCCGAGTCTAGCAAATTTTTCATTCTGGCGATTGCTTCTCAACGTATGATACGTGACAAACGTCAGTACTTTAAAGAAACCACTTGCTAACTGGCTAATCCAATTTCTAACGTCTTTGTCTGCAAGTTAAACATAAAACATTTATGACCATGCCCTTGGACAAGTTAATATTATGATTCGCTCAAACAACAATTTTAAGTGCAAATAAAAATCGAAAATATTTATTTAACTTTTCTTCCAAGTTTTCATTAATTTTAATACCTAAATCCAGCAGTAGAGAGGAAATCAAATATAACTCTCAGCATGATGTTCCGCTTTAAAAATCCTCATACTCTCTTGTATGTAACCCGAAGCAGTAGAATCATTCTGTGAGCGAATAAATATGTGGCATGCTCCTTCCACCTTATGCCAGTCATATGAATATTCCTTAAAGCAAGTCATATCCTTAATTAAATTAGCATTACAAAACGAAAAGACGCAAAAAGTCACAAAACGTCTTAAGAGTAAGACGTCGTCGTCCTCGTTGTTGTCGTTTGTCGTCCTTCCCACCTCAGCAGCAACCAACGAACCGAGAGTAAACGCATGTGAGAGGACACAGCAACAACAAAACCAAACAAAAATAACAACAAAAAAGGAAAAGTGAAAAATTAAATTGAAAAACAGACTTTTCTCGGAATTTACCGTCATTCAAAATGAACATTCACACGAAAAACAACATGATGACGAAGAGCCAGAGGAATAAAGTGCACAACAGCAAAACCCTTCAGGTTTCGGTTTACCTTCTGGAGTACACTTTTCTAATAAATCTCTCGCCCGAGTGAAATGGAAAACGACGACTACGACTACGACTACGACGACTATGAGGACGACCGACGAGGACGACAACGACGCCGACAGTACGTCTCATAAAAATTATTAGAACGGAAAGTGGATGCTTATCTGAGAGATGTTTTAATTAAAAGTTCCAGGGTGCTGCCTGTTTTAAACGAAAAAGGCCAGAAGGAGTCATGCCGTTTATGTTACACAAGATGTCAGAAGGCTTTAACCTTCAGTTATCCGATATGTTATATCCTTGTTTTGGAACTTGAAAATCGTGTCAATGAGAGGGACCGAAGGGGTGGTTAAGAGGCTTCTACAAAAATACCTTGTAAGCATATTTGTCCAAAAAGTGGTAGGTATACCCTCTTATCATTATCTCACTATAAAAGTCGTATCTCATTGAAAGAAATCATTAAGCGAGGTCTCATCGAAAATCCTTTTCTGTAAAAATGGAATTATGATCCTTCAGAACTTTTAGTTTGAAAGTTTTAAACTATCCAGCTCTACTTTGGTTCACTTTCAAGTGAGGTTGAGCAATCGAAACCAAATGTGGGTATAAATAGAGAAGAATAACAAGCGCCTGCCAGGAAAAGAACTCCTTCTTATGCCCAAAACACAATTGCGAGCGCTACACATCTTCATGTGTATAAGAACTGCAAGGTATATTTTTTTGGCAATATCAGTTTGTCCGCGTTGTTTAATTAAAACTAATGACTAAGTAACATATGCGACTTGTTGTTTATATATTTAAAAATGTGCAAACGGTTCGAAAAAAGAAGAGTTTTTGTTTTCTTTAAGAATCTGATTTGCATGTTTTTGTTTGTAAATTAAAATTTTCTCTGCCTACACTACAAGAGAACGATTTTGTTTGTTTACATGTTTTACCGTCAAAGCACACAAAAGTTCAGCTCGTTTTAACTTCGAGTTTCGGTCTCGTTTAGAGGCATGTGTTTCCTACATAATAACCCAAAGAGAGCTGATATGCCTACTTATATACATAGAGACAAAAAGAATCCCCTGCAAAACAAAATATTCCAACATCCAAGCTTCCGAAAAACACTACTGTACGCGTATCAGAATGAAAGAATCAAGAATAAAATTTACCAACACCATGCCAAGTGAAAATAAAATGTGCAACTTACCGTTATTTGGGAACGTCCATACATACTTTCAGTCATTCTATCCAAAGGCAAATGCGATACGATAGGGGAAACCAACACACACGCGCACTGCTCACTACACTTAGATGGCAAAAGGGGAACACCTGCATTTTAGCACTTGCTCTTGCATCTTAATAAATGCTCATAAAAGAGCCACACAGAGAGACTTTTTTGCAAGGAGGTGGGGGTAATAGGGCACACAGATGGGAACTTTTCTTTTTACACTCATTCACAGAAATAGGAGAAAGAGACCACTTCACCGAAGACGCGCAGAACGAAAGCTGCGCTGTCAGATTGGAACACCCACAGAAACTTATTTGCACTAACACACTTTAAGGGATGTGCGTGAAGGTGGGACAGATGCGAAATGCGACGACCCGGCACTTACTACGCGACCGAAACCGAGCTCACCGACACAGGAAACTGCGATGGAGACGCACTGAGGCACTGATGGGATAGGGATAGGGGTGATATGGGCAGTAGATGTGAAACGCTTACTTCGCACGAGATACAGAAACACTGTAGAATGAGGGAGACACCGAAACCGAAATTACCGACGACGCAGAAGATGGGGACACGCATAGAGACTTATTCGCACTAACACACTTTAAGGGATGTGCGTGAAAGTGGGACAGATGGGAAATGCGACGACCCGGCACTTATTACGAGGCGGAAACCGAACACGGTACGCACTAATGGGATATGGGTGATAGGGACACTAGAAGTGAAATGCACTAAACACAGAAACACTATAGAACCAGAGAGAAACCGAAACGCAAGAAATGGGGACACATAGACTCTTATTAGCACTAACCCATTCAGAGGGAGGGGGTGATAGGGGCACAGACAAAAATTACATACGACCCGACACTACTACGAAACCGAAACCAAACTCACCGACACAGGAAACTGCACTAGGGACACACACAGAAGCCTATTTGCACTAACACATACAAAGGGACGGGGGTGATAGGGGCACAGAAGGCAAATTCTCACTTCACACTAACACACACAAACACTAGAGAGAGACACCACTTCACTTCACTGCACTGCACTCGACGACCCGGAACTTACTACGAGACCGAAACCGAACTTACCAAACCGAGAAACCGCGAACAACTGAAGCTGTACCACCGGCTAATCTGTCGTTTGACCTAGAAAATACAGAAAAAGTTCACTCACCTGTAGTGGGGGTAATGAACTCTAAAGCAAATCACCGTAAGACAGAGAAAGAGGTTGGTGATCTCTTATGGGCTTGATTGTTGCTCAACAAGGTCAAGTGCATATCTATCATCCGTGCGAGGTTGCAGTTGTTGTTTCACAAAACGTTTATGGAAAAGTAGAGAAACTAATGAGACGGAACTAATATTTTTAATTATTGCTGAAATCATCAGCACTACATAGCGTCAATCTCGCGAACCACAGAACGTATTGGGTTGCGGTTTTTATTATTATTATTTGCATTTCTCTGGGAAGGTTGTTCTTTACCTAAAATTAAATTGTTCTTTATAGGAGTTAAGGATTCCTGGTTTAAGTGAGAAAAAAGGGATTCAAATTAATTTTATGTCTTTCAACTGCCCTATATCAACAATGGTCATATTTTCTAAATTCATATGAACTTTAAATCATAATACTGCGTTATTCCTAAGCTGAACTATGCTTAAAACAGCATAGAGCACAACAACGTCTGCCGGGCCATCTAGTTACTGATAATAAATATACATAAGTAGTCTAGTCCCTCACAGACGCTAAAACATGGTACATGTATATGGTACGGTGTCGTAAAACCGTACAACCAACAAAGTTAGGAAACCAGCTTGTGTTTGATGTCTGGTACTACTAAAATCAAATGGTTTAATTTTTCAGTTCGGAGTCAATGTTTGATGTTTTAGCGTCTGTAGCCCCCTTTAGACTATGTGTACTATTAGTTATTTTCTGCAAGAAATAAAAATATTCATTCCGTCTCATTCTCGATCAGTGCATAAACTTTTGTAAAACAACAACTGCAGCAGTCTTGCACTCGCACAGATGACAGATATGCACTTGACCTTGTTGAGCAACAATCAAGCCCATAAGAGATCATCAACATCTTTCTCTGTCTTTCGGTGATTTGCTTTAGAGTTCATTACCCCCACTACAGGTGAGTGAACTTTTTCTGCATTTTCTAGGTCAAACGACAGATTAGCCGGTGGTACAGCTTCAGTTGTTCGCGGTTTCTCGGTTTGGTAAGTTCGGTTTCGGTCTCGTAGTAAGTTCCGGGTCGTCGAGTGCAGTGCAGTGAAGTGAAGTGGTGTCTCTCTCTAGTGTTTGTGTGTGTTAGTGTGAAGTGAGAATTTGCCTTCTGTGCCCCTATCACCCCCGTCCCTTTGTATGGGTTAGTGCAATTAGGCTTCTGTGTGTGTCCCTATCGCAGTTTCCTGTGTCGGTGAGTTTGGCTTCGGTTTCGTAGTAGTGTCGGGTCGTAATGTAATTTCTGTCTGTGCCCCTATCACCCGCTCCCTCTGAATGGGTTAGTGCTAATAAGAGTCTATGTGTCCCCATTTCTTGCGTTTCGGTTTCTCTCTGGTTCTATAGTGTTTCTGTGTTTAGTGCATTTCACTTCTAGTGTCCCTATCACCCATATTCCATTAGTGCGTAGCGTGTTCGGTTTCGGTCTCGTAGCAAGTGACGGGTCGTCCCATTTCCCATCAGTGTCCCTATCACCCACATCCCTTAAAGTGTGTTAGTGCGAATAAGTCTCTATGCGTGTCCCCTCGTCGTCGTCGGTAAATTCGGTTTCGGTGTCTCCCTCATTCTACAGTGTTTCTGTATCTAGTGCGAAGTAAGCGTTTCACATCTACTGCCCATATCACCCCTATCCCTATCCCATCAGTGCCTAGTGTGTCTCCATCGCAGTTTCCTGTGTCGGTGAGTTCGGTTTCGGTCGCTTAGTAAGTGCCGGGTCGTCGCATTTCCTGTCTGTCCCACTTTCACGCACATCCCTTAAAGTGTGTTAGTGCAAATAAGTTTCTGTGTGTGTTCCAATCTGACAGCGCAGCTTTTGTTTTGCGCGTCTTCGGTGAAGTGGTCTCTTTCTCGTGTTTCCCTGAATCAGTGTAAAATGAAAAGTTCCCATCTGTGTGCCCTATTACCCCCACCTCCTTGCCAAAAGGTCGCTCTGTGTATGTGGCTCTTTTTTATCAGCATTTATTAAGATGCAAGAGCAAGTGCTAAAATGCAGGTGTTCCCCTTTTGCCATCTAAGTGTAGTGAGCAGTGCGCGTGTGTGTTGGTTTCCCCTATCGTATCGCATTTGCCTTTGGATAGAAATGACTGGATGTATGTATGGACGTTCCCAAATAACGGTAAGTTGCACATTTTCTCTTCACTTGGCATGTTGTTGGTAAATTGTATTCTTGATTCTTTTTGTTTACCATATGTTTATAGTAAGCCTGAATGTTGGAATATTTTGTCTTGTAGTGCATTCTTTTGTTTTGTTTTTGTATCGAAATATGTGTATGTGTGTATATCAGCTCACTTTGGATTATTATGTAAGAAAGATTGTGTTTATGTCTGTTCTTAAGTTGTCAACGCACTTCCAGTGACATAACACCTGCAAGACATTCTGTACAGTTGTCATCTTAAAACACAGTTTGTTCCTATTTCTCTTTTGCTTTCTTTGACAGAGACTGTCATTATTATTAGTTCTTTTAATTATTCGCCGTCATCTTGCACAAAACAATGATTGCATTATGTTGGTTCTCCAAACTTTGGGTAATATTCCAAGCCCAGCTTTGCCTTCCTGATTTTGCTGCATAGATCCACTTCAGTGTCACAGCGGTTAGCGGAGACCAAGCCTCCTAGATGTAGAAAGTAGACAACATTCTTTATGTTCTGTTTAGGTCATGTTAAGTTGAGCGATGTTATTAGCAGTGTTGAAAGCTCTATTTTGACTGTGTTTATTTTGAGACCCACTTTGTTTGACTCACCTTCTCTTTATGTATGTACATATCTCTCAGTTTACCTGGATATTTGAAATTTCCTAGATTATAAAGATAAAGACATTGCAATAATATCATTAACTCATTCCTGCGCTCTACTCAATACTAAGAACTCATACATTTCTAGAAAAAGGGATGCGTTCCAGACAGATTGGAGCGCTTTCATATTTCCTTATACACTGTATGTAGATTGTTACAGGATTTCTGTACATACCTACTGCCTGACCATTTCTGAAATTTGATAATCTCTGTCCAGTAGAAACGTCATGCTTCCTGTGTAACTGCGTAAATGTTAAATTCCTGAAATTTAAAGACTTGCAATTCATCTCTTTATATCTGCTTTTTTTCCACCTCTCACACCTTTGATTAACTGCCTTTCACATATGTATATGTGTGTATATGACTAGCTTTACTCCAAACCCCCAAAGTCGTTTAAAAAAGAAAAAAAAAGAAATAAAACAGAGACTCGGAAGAAGACGAACCACATGGAACGCCCCTCATTTCTCATTAATATTTAAAGATAACGATGCAATTTGAACTTTTTGCCAAAAAGACACGCAGAGCCAGACCAATTCCCTGGCTGTAAATATTTCTCAGTGTGTCGGTTAACCCCATCTCTCGTGCAAGGATATCAATAACCTCACATGTATTCACATTTTGTTGTATGCGCTGCGGTCCGGGTCCTGTCCGTCAGGCATACCAAAGCTCAGATAGACTGCCTGCTTGCTTGCTTGCTGCTTTTGCCTGGTGTTGTTCACATATCCTGGGCACATTTCGTAGAGGATATGTGAATGACTTCCGAGGCTAAGGATGGATATCATTGTCCACTGGCTCGTAAAGTTTATTATGGCACAAAACGACCGGTTCTTCTACCCCAAACACACACACACACACACACACACACACACACACTTTGAACCTTCAAATTACTTTTAGTAATTTAACTGACGAAACTTTTGCTATATCAGAGTGCTGGTGGTGGTGGTGATGGTGGTGGTACTCCACAAGGAAACTAAAGGTAAAGAATGTTCCAAGAGTGCAAGCAGCCATTGTACAATGTGCCATAGGAATGCATTAAATATTCATTCCTTGGGTTTAAGGAATTTTGGATTTAACTTCCCGAGCATTGCTTCCGTCGCCGTAATGGCTTTTTGGAGAAATTTCAAATCGCAAAACCCCCCAAACACCCAACGACGCCCGAGGGTTAGACAAAAACGTCTTCAATCAAATAGCACTGAATTGTCCGAAACGTACGAGTATATGCTGCACTTACAAACAACAAATTGCTGGCGTTTATCGACAAAATGTTTTCTCCTTCTCAGCGTCCGTGAAGAAAAAAAAAAATAAACAATTATCGAAATGTAATCACTTTCACGAGTCGAGAGATAGACTTTTGCCTCCCTCGCAGCCGAAATGGCTTTTATGTGTTCGCTATTCGGCTTCCACCCTTGACTTTCGAACCCCAGTGTACCTAAATCGTCGTCGGTCGTCGAAAGACGACACAAAAACCCACATTTATGTCCAATCAAAAAGCCATAAACGAGCAGCATTCGAGATGTCTGATGATCCCCGGGACAGGGATCAAGGAAGTCACCATCACCAACCAACAACACTGGGAGTCGGATTGACTTTTCCCTTTTGCGACGATATCGTCGCCCGCTGTGCAGCAGCAATAGCAACAAATAGTAGATAGTAGCGGTTGTGTGGTGAGATGTGGAAAAAAATTAACCGGAGGGCGGAACTCTGCGGTGAGTTTTCGTGATTTGTTTCGAGATAAATTGATTTATTTTTTGTTGATTCGCCCGGACAGCTTCCTGTCGGTCAGATAAAAAAAAAAAAAAAAGTAAACAGCAGACAATCTGTCCCGGACCGCATTGGCCGGGAAAGGACAGGACTTATAAGGGTTGAACCGCAGCAAAAGTTCTTCGGATTACCATCGGTTTCTGTGATGACAGTGAATGACTTTGAGCAGGGATTTGCTGAATTGAAAAACTCATTTGTTAATAAATACATGCAAGTGAAAATTGTAACAAGTTAATGGCAGAATGACATTGTAGCTATTGGAGGGGTTAAATCTGTAAAAACCCGTCTGTGCTACGTAGATATACAATCGCGGGAAGCAAGTTATACAATTAATTTAATTTCAATTCGAGATGTTACAGCTTGAAACTTGTAGCATATAAGGAGAATGGCATATTGACTGATGCTGTTGAAACCAAAAACGTAAAGGTTTAATTAATCTTCAGCAGCATAAGGGAGATTGTTTCGTTAGAATCATATGTGGTGCGATGCCACATCGATCGTTTGCCACTTTTGTTAGTTTTTAAGAAAAGAGAGTTGTAAGGAGACTCACAATCGACAGGTCCTACGAGGAAGCCATAAATTATTTGGACCCCCGTTTGCCGAATTGATGAGTTACCTTTAAGAATTATCTTCTAAATCCTTTAGGCAGCATAAGGCGGCTATGATAAACCCTTGTCGGTTGGTCTTTCTCGTAAATATGTGGTTGTCTATTGAACAAAACAACAAAGAACAGTTTGTCTCGGGTGCACGGTAGCCTTCCCCAGTACTCTGGGCTCTGCTCTAGACGCACTGCTGAATCTCCTCCTTCTTGATACTTACTCGTACCTATATATCATGAGGTGTTCGTTAAAAGCTATTCACAGGCTCAGACGAGGTGGCTCTTGGTATGAGCCTTACTGGACCCTTGATGATCTTGTACGACAGCTATCCTAGGGCTCTGGTCTTATGGGTATGCCGTCTGATGCTATTATTTTAGGTGCGGCGCAAGTTTGAGGTCGACTTTCTAGATATTCAGGACTGGCTACTGCCATCGTCTGAACCGGGAATGGAATGTAGTCGTATTTTCACAGAAGGTTCCAAAACCGATCAAGGTTTAGGGGCTGCTGCATTTGTGGAAGACTATAACACAAGACTACAATACTCATTGGATAAGCATGCGTCTGTCTTCTTGGATGAGATATTTGCAATCCTAATGGGTTCGAGTCACATCCTTAAAATAGGTGGAAGGGTCATAGTATCTGTGTCTGTAGGACAGTCAAGCTGCGCTTAAAGCCTTGCTTAACCCTAAGACTACATCCAAATTGGTCAGTGAATGCAAGAGAGCTTGGAACTGTGTTGCAAGATTCTATTCATTGACTTTCATCTGGGTGCCAGGTAACATTGGTCACGAGAAATGAGATATCTGATGAGATTGCTAGAGGAGAGTTTTTCAGGACCCGAACCAGCGTTAGGTCTTCCTGCATCAAAAGTCAAGGCTTCTGTTAGGATTTCTTATGAACACAATCGTGTGTGGCATGTCTCTCCTGGGTGTAGGCTGTCTAAACGGATGCTCTCACACGTTAATGAGAAATCCGTGGCATTCTTGCTATCTTTCAGCAGGAAATACTTTAAACAACTTCTTGGCGTTTTTATGGGGCTCTTCCCTTTTGCTTAGCAACTTAATATGATTAGATTAAGGGAAACATTTGTCTCTGACGCTTGTAGAGAGAATGATGGAACTGCGGAACACTTCCTATGTGATTGCCCTGTCTTTGCTCGTATCAGGCTGTAGGTTCTATGTGCAGATGTGATGAATGCTGAATGCATTTATGCCCCTTGTCACTGAAGCGCCTACTCCAATGCATTATATAGTAAAAGGAGGCGTAATGGGGTGCTTTTTGGTAGTATAATAGACAAATTGATGTCTGATTGCTAAAGGGAAGCTTTGCCTCCAAAAAAAAAAAAAAAAAAACATGCGGCGTTGTTCCACCATCTAGTTCGTTCCTAAAGAGTTCTACTCTGACATCAGTTCGATTTCTGACATCTGTCAGCTGTTTTTTAAGATTTCAAATACAAATTAAAAAAGAGTTTGAATTATGGATAAGGGATTCCGAAGGCGGAAAAGCCTAACAGGTAGTAGGTACTTAAGTGGTTGGGTAATTGAGTGACAATTGGCGATGTTAAGCAATTTTCGCGATCACAATTCCAGTCTTGTTACGTAGATAAAGCTTCAAAAAATTAGGATTGTAAGCATGGAGTAAGAGGAAAGACTGTTATGGGAAGGGGATCTAAATTGCTTCATTGTGAAACACCGAAAATGTCCAAGTAGGGGACCGAAGGTTTAAGCGAACGTACGTTTAATGAGTTTCTGAGTTGTGATTTTTCTTTTAAGAAAGAAAACCGAACAAACGCAATTTCAATCGACAAGATCAAGCTAGGGACAGAACCAAACCTTAAATACTTGAAAACCCACCTCATAGGTGCACTCAAGGCATTATCAGTCGAGAAAAGGTAGCCTAGCCCCAAATATACTCGACAAAATGTACCGAAACTGATGGTTCTTGCCTAAAATGGCACAAGCCTCAAATATTGGGAAAAGTTTGAGACATTGCTAGACAAGAACCATCGGCTTTAACTGAGTGCTTTTGTGTTTTGGGTTGCTCTAGGTTCTCGATTGACACTACCTTTATTGTTCCTTCGACCTTAGATGATAGACTAGACAAGAACCATCAGTATTATCTGAGTGTTTTGGTATTTAGCTTGGGGTTTCACTATTGGCTCAGTGGTCCGTCGAGATTGGGTTTCATACATGTAATTGGGTTTCAAATTTTTTGCACTGCTATATACAGACCACCTATGTTAGCTTAGACAAGAACCACTGGCTTTAATGGTTTTAGGATCAAGCATTGGACTGAGTCGCAGACCTAATGTTTGCGTACACTTCTGTGCTTCAAAAGCTTCGGGTGAATCTACTTAGGAAGAGAGGTTGCCTAAGACATGGCAGCTTTTTAAGAAAAACGTACATATAAAGTGGGCGTAAGTAAATAGGTGTCTTCAATTTCGCATAAGTAATATTTTTCGAGTTTCATGTAAATTTACTGAAAAAGTGCATTTTTCAAAGAAGGGGCATGGCAGTGGGCGGATTTTGATTATTTTTACAGCTGAACTGCTTACTTTTTCGGAGACCTTGCACATATATAAAATTTTCCCGATCTCCCTCAGAATTTAAGGCCCGAAAACTAGATTTATACTCTCAGAATAGAATATAATAAAGACTCACAGAATTCCACATAGCTTGGAAAACCGCATATTTTTGCATTAAATTTGTTTAATTTAAGCTTTTTAATATCACTGTTACTTATTTGTTTGACAGATTGTCAAATTATTATGCTTTTCTAATAGATAATGATATTTCTCTTAAATTCTACTTTTTTTTATTACTAATATTGGTATATGCCATTTTTAATAGCCGACTACCCCACAGTGTGCCATTTAAATGGGACGGCTGTAAAAAGTGGTGCTAATTGTCCTAGTTGTCATTACGTATCCATTAGATAGGTATAAGCTTTTTATTCTGCCACTTGAATGTGAAGAAACTTCACTGCCATTTGTAATGACATTGAAAAAGTAGAGCGTCACAAGAGTGGCAATCAGACGGAGGATAATTCAAATGGTGGCCTTGTGACGCTTCAATGGAAGAGAATAATGGCCGCCTAATGGTAGCTTTATTTCTTTACTTACCTTTAATGCACGATCTACATCCCTAATCCGTGATCAAATTTTCATTCATAAAAATTACTCAAAAACTTAAATTTTCTTAATAAGTGGGCGTGGTAGTTGACGAATTCAAAAATTTGTTCAACATCTTATACTGTGTTTTGTTCCTAAAAAATCATATTATTCTAATGAAACCATTGAAAAGCATTTTTTGATAAAAAAACCGCCTCAAAAATGTAGGCGTGGCTCTACACAATGTATGGGGAGTATGTAGAGTAAAAGAATATCTACACATTTGCTTTAGGAAATTTTATGAAGTTTCATGTAAAATTTTGGAAATAAGCGTATTAATCGAAAAAGAGGCGTGTCAGTTGGCGGATTTTACTGCACTTTTTCGAGAAGTGCTTACACTTTTTCCAGAAGTGTTTACACTTTTAATGCCAATTTTTTTCAATACTTCGATTGATATGTACATCGATTTCGCTCAAATTTTAAGGACCAAAAAATGGTGACAAACAGACGGACGGACATGTCTAAATAGACTCGTCTAGTGATGCTGATCCTACTTTATTGAGTCTATCTTCAATATTTCCTGAGCTACATATGTGTCAAGCTTAACACACCCTCAGTAAGTTTGCAGATTTTTGCTCAACAGGTTCCAGTACATTTTTTGTACATTTTTGCCTTGCAAAAGGCAGATTTTCGACTCTAACGATTTTGATTAAATATTTGGGACTGTTAAGGAATGGAAGCTAAGATATAGTACTTCAACTTATGAACTGATTTTTACAAACATTTTTTTCTTTCTTATGGCTTTTGTTGGTGTATATTTTTTTTCATATTTTAAAATTAGTTTTTCAACCATAATCATATATGTTCAGGCACGTAAGGCGTATATACCTGGGGTGAAATCTTCCCAAATCAAACACACATCAATTCAAATTTGCTTGAGGCTTCAAACCAAGAGAGTAGATTCCAAAATCGGATCGCCATCTCCTGCAGTCCATATGTTTCCCTGTACCTCTTAATCCATATCGATTCACAAGAGCTACATACACGAGATATAATCCACCCCATGTAAACACACCCCACTTTGAAATGGAATATGTGTCAATTCACTTTGCACCACGAGTAATGTTTGAAAGGAAAAAAAAAACTCACCCCATAATTATTCACTGCAACGCCACATCTAAATTTGCCAAACAAACAGTTTCTTTTTGGCCCTCGTTCCTGGGGGGTGGGAGCAAAGAAACAAACCAAAACGCAAACAGTCCTAGCTCAGGCGACTGCATAAATTAATCGAATTAAGGCAACGTATACGTATATTAGCCGAGAACCACCCCACCAATAAGCTAAAATAAGGACATCATTTCAGGGCTTACTAACACCTCACTAAATAGCCAGCTTCGCTATTGCCATTACCACTGGATGGAGACAGCCCAACCACCACCAACGACCAGCAGCAGCAGCAGAGAGTAAGGAACAAAAATAAATTATGCAACTGCAAACTGATTACAAATTGAAATTCGAATTGAATTGAATCCCAAGTGAACCCTAAGAGCAGTGCGGTTAGACTTAATCGAATCGGTTAAGCTACCTCACCATACCGACGACGATGCTGACGCTGACGACAAGCAACCCCCTTTACTTTTCTCAAAACTTAATTCCCATTCCAGGGTTCCTTGTCATGAATAGATAATGATTCAATTACAACGCCCAAAGGGTCGTTATAAATTGAAATTTCCAGCAAAAGTTGCACACAGACCCCGGGTTAGGCCTACATATTTCATTTCGTGGGATCAGAGTTTGGGGGGGGGGGCGTCCTTTTTTTTTTTTATGAACAACAAATATAAGGACTTTGGATTTTGTGCCATTAAACGTGGTGGCGTACCTGCATGCGGGCGCGTTGCTTTTATTCTTTTTAATTTGTGTTTCTTTGTTTATCCAAAAGGAAAACACAAGTAGACCGACCGACCATTGAATCTACTCCGGGAGCGTTAATTTAGGTCGATATTTCGGGGGGCTTGTATGCTGCCAGGGATCCGCATCCGATTGATTATAATTGCCGTTTGCCAAGTTGAAGGGACGTTCATCTCTATTAGATTTGTTTATGTGGGTTAATAGGGGGAACTGCTGGTCAGTCAGAGATATTTGAATTTGATTTGCAATTCTATTTGATGAGGTTCTCTGAACTGTTCACTTGCTGGGACTTCATTCGGCAGAGAAGAGAAGATCTAAGAAATTCTATGAGTTGAATGTCTGCTTTTTACTTGATTAAATGTTAAACTGAAGGATGGGCAGTCGAAGTTTGAACTCATAGTGGGTCCTACGCAACTAATGAGAGAAATCGTAAAATTTTTTATCTTCCATTTAGTTAAATAGGTTGGAAGGTGCATTTTATTTTTTTGTGGTAGTTTTGGTGGGCAGAAACATGTCGAGACGAAGATGTTAAAAGTGCCATTAGTTTTCTGGTAGCCAAAATAAAACTATATCTAGCTTTTGTATTGGCTATCAAGTGGCAAGGGCTATCTGATTCCCTGCGCCACAGTTGTGAATAATTTTGTTGTTAAGGTGTAAGGCCTTTTGGATGACCTGTTCGAATAGTGAACAACACTTTGAATCTTCTGGGAAAAGTTTAAGGACTCAGGTGTCTATGTATAAGGCTCGAATTTTTTTGGTTATACTCTGGTCCTATATGTATATCCTGTTGTGGGCGGCTCACAGCAAGCGCCATTAGCTACCATTTCTGGGGATGTGTCTCAGCTTTACCCAATTCTTTGCCAGTTGCGGTAATTCCTTCTTGACTTTTCTGCGCCACGTACTCCTAGAAGCGGGCTTCATTGCATCAGGTGGTTGGCTATGACTTTGTCACCCTACGTTGTCGTATGATTGTGTCTATAGATGTCAGAAATGCTGATCATTTGTGTGCCTTGCAGCCCAACGACGTCTGCTTCCCTCTGCACATTAGCTGTCATTTGGTGAAGGTCCATTATTCTATGAGACAGTAAGCATACATCGTAGGCGTAGTTGAGGTATCTGAATTCAGATGAAAGAGTCCATCATATTCCTCCATTTCCTGTTGACAAGGCCGCATTCAGCAGATCGCTAATCACCAATAGAAACAGTATTGGTGAAAGTATGCAGCCTTACCGAACCCTACTTTGGATTTCGAATTCCTCAGAAAGCCTTCCTCTGTGCAAGACGTGAAATGTGGACCCATCATATGTAGCTTTAATAATTGCTATTTATAAGGAATAACTCTCCTGGCAAGGCAAGATGAAGTGGGGATCAATACTCAACACACTGGTCGATTATGATCCGCAAGGTGCTGATGTGGTGGAAACCGGCTTGTTCAGCGTCTAGTGTATCTTTAAGGTGTTCTTCGATTCACTCTAGGATGATTCCAGCTATTATCTTGGCCGCAGAAAGCAGCACACAGATACCTTTCGCACTGCATTAGGGAGCTTGACGATCATTCCCTTTTGCCAATCATCTGGAAAACTCTCGGCTTCCCATGTTCTCCCGAGAAGTGAAAACAGTAGCTCTGCCAATGCTGTTAGCGCAGCTTGAAGTTCCGCGGGTATACCGTCAAGTTCTACCGCCTTGTTGGTTTTCAGTGCTTTATTGGCGGTAATAATCTCTTCCTTACTGGGGGTTGTGGTGCGAATTCGGGAACTTCTTCCTTCGGACTCTTCACTCTGACTTGGGTGCATATTGCTAGCGAATACTCTCTAGACAACTCTCTTCAGTTGATCCTCAACCGATATGAGCAACGAACCTCCTAAGCCTTTCACTGGGTGTTGAGTAGAGCTTCAGCCACCTATAAGTTCTTTGTTGATTCTGTAAACGCACCTCGCTGCTGCTCCTACTGCTTCTGTAGCCAGTCATTAACATGATTGCGCTTGTCATTTGTGGTCAAATTCTGGCTGTGAATCTCAAACTAAAACTGCTGTGATGGTAATGAATAATGGAAACAACATAGGCATGCCATTTTAGGAAGTATCCTCCCCTCAATAAGTCCGATTCCCCATCTCTCTGTTCTACATTTGAGACTGTCCTCCCTTGCAGTTATTCCCCAAATACTGCTATGTCTACTGCTCTATTTGAAATGTATCATCGGTCAATGTACTGATTGAGACAAGTCAATTACAATACATCTCAATCTAGCCTACGAGACCAAAACAAAAAGAAAGAAATATTTGAAAAACATGTATACTCCTATGGCCAATCTATCTTCTTTTACGTCGTTGCGAATCCTCTTTATCTGCATCCTTCTTAGCATGTATTATTCCAAGAAATCTCATACGTCATTGCGTCCATTTCGAAAAGTTTCACGAACGAAGATACGCAGTACCTTAAGTCAGTTTTCCCGCAGCTTTGCCATAAATTTAAAGAGAATTTCCATAAAATATCT
The DNA here is from genome assembly GCA_949716465.1 of Chalcosyrphus nemorum. NCBI lineage: Eukaryota > Metazoa > Arthropoda > Insecta > Diptera > Syrphidae > Chalcosyrphus > Chalcosyrphus nemorum. Next base: position 67,624,818 of record OX454332.1, on the reverse strand, counting down.
ATTTCTATACGCAAAACATTGTCACCATGTGTGAATGGCCGCAAAACACCAATAGCAAAGGAGTCATTGTCCTTTCAAAATCTAGCCTAAAACCCCTCCTTTCAAATAGGCAAGAAACGACGAGTATTTTGCAATTATACGCAATTCTTCGCCACCACCAGACGCCTCCCTTTTACCAATCCGCCACGCTACCCCAAAAAACAACAACAACAACATCAGTAATCTCTACATCCATTAAAAGGAAATAATTCCTAAGCTTCCATATTTCATTTGCTAGCTGCTCCCCATACAAGGACGAAGGACGACTTTTCCTACATGCGTAACAAGTGGCTGTGACGACTTTTATGTCTATTGTTCTATCCAGACCGACGACGACGACTACGACGACGGGAACAGTGAGAACCTAGCAAAATAAAAAAAAAATATATTCACTCTCCCTTTAGATGGGGTTTACCATACCTCCACATCCCTATACATACATATGTATGTATAAACTTTCGTTCTTTTCGAACAATGCCATTGTAAGTGTGTGTTTCTTTCTCTGTGCAAATGTGTACATTTATATCCTTTCACTTGATATACAAAAAAAAAAAAAAAAAAAGAAAGAGAAGAAATTGTTGTGTCCTTTTGTTTGTCATTCAATGCAAAGCGAACCGAAAATAAAAAGAAAAAAAGTTTCCAAATAAGAGAGTCTCCCCTTTAATGTGCGATGCGCGATTGAAATTTAAAATCCATAAAAAGTGATGGATGATAGAATTATACACAGCGCTCGCAATCATATACACAGCGAAGTTGGTCCTTATTCCTTGCGGCTTTGGCATAAAAAAAAAAATTGGGAAATAAAATTCCATTAAACCTCAACTGTGCGCAAAAAAATAACGATTTTAATAAAGTTTGCAGTGGATTCACGGTTAGACAGAAATAATTTGTCTCCAAAGTTTGGTGAAATAAAAAAGTGCGGCTGGGTCCTTAAAATCTGCGTTTAACCGGAAGGTTTCAACGACCGTGACCTTAAGTGGTTAGGCGAAATAAGTGATTCGTTTATGGAATTAGAATAAAGAGCATCAGTGCTTTGCATCGTACAAGGTTGATTAAGGGAACTCAGAGCGGTAAGCCAGGTAGTTATATAAATCGGATTTTGAAAGAGCGTTCTAAATGAGGATTAAGGCTTCGTTCTATGGCCCAAATCAAGGGGTGCCTGGTAAGAACAGTTGCGTAGTAAATACGTCCAGCACTGAGCGCTATTTTTCTCTTTCGGGTTTCTTGAAGTCCTTGATCTACGTGAGCAAACATATTCTCTAACAGCTCCGACCGACAGTATTAGGCGGTGACGGATGTACCTGCCCAACGAACACAATATTTCATCATAGTTTCATGCTAAACTTTGACTTTCAAATCCACTCCCTTACGTACTTACGTTACTTAAAAGGCTCCCTCCCCTTTTAGATTCACTGCGAGAGACACGGCTGTCTGCCATCCTCTGTGGTCCCGGGCCCGCTACTTCCAGTTGCGAAGACCAAGTTTTCTGGTATTCGCGACAACGTGGCATTTGTACCGGAGGTTCGGTCTTCTTTGCCGTCTCAAACCTGGGGGCTGTGATTCGAAGATCCTCCTTCGCATCCTCGTACAGCTCATAGAGTTCGCGCATGAATCTTCTTCTCCATTTGCCCTCCTCGCCCACCTCCGACTAAGTATATACATATTTCACTCAAAGTTGCCCAATATTTGCTCAGCCTTCTTACTTCGAAGATCCTCCTTCGTCCAGCACTCTGCTCCATACAGCAAGACTGGTAAGATGAACGTTCTATAAAGAATTAATTTGGTCCGTCGAGTTAGAAGTTTTGAACCCAGTTGTTTGCTTGGGTTATTCTTCGTCGGATCTCTACAAAGGTGTCACTTGAAGGATTTATATATGTTCCGAGGTAGGTGATCCTTTATGAGTGATTTCCCGATGGTTTCAAAATCGTCTGCGTGTCCCAGAAGTTGGACTGATACTGTCTTCTCTGTTGGCATCATTTAAAGTCGATGAAAAGGTGGTGGGTTTCGACTTGAAATTTGTTGATCTTTTCCAGGATTTGTCTTAGTGTGAAAATTTGGTCTATTGTCGATCTGACGGGCCTGAACAAGAATATGCCTCGGTAGACATAGGATCGCTTTTTTTGAAGATGGGGCATATAGACCTGATACTCCTGTCGTCGGGCATCTATACTTGAGCGATGACTTAGTACATGCACCTCTTCACCTCCGTGTTTAAAGAGTTTAGCTAGTAATCCATAAAAGCCAGCGTCTTTGTTGTTTTTCAATTTTCCGATGGCTACATTAACTTCTTCAATACTGCGTGAGGGAGCGTTGGTTCCTCGTTAACTGGAAGTGGGTTCTCCTCTTGACCGGTCACTCTCTCTATTTGCTACCTGTTAAGCAACTGCTGGGAGAGTTGTTTAAACACATCAGTAATTCCCTGTGCGTTGGTGCCTAGGTTGCCTTCATTATTTCTAAGAGCCTGTGTTTCGGGTTTGAAGCCAGCTGCCAGCTGTTTGGCTGTCGGATAAAAATTCCGGATGTTGTTGCGCTCGCGAGACTACTCGATATCCTTGAGCTGGAAAACATCATAACCCTTATGACCTGAGCTTACAGACTTACAGACTCGCATAAGGTATCTGCCAAATCGTCCACGCATTCCGCCGTTGATTTCATCTACAGAATTCACTCGCCTTCTATTCAGCTTCTAAGGACTCTCGATAGACACGTAAACCACGTTCATTTGGAGGTGTTGATGTGACATTTTGCCCTCCAATAGCAGCCTGATTCGAACATTGGGAGGACAATCACAGAGGAAGTGGTCCACTGTATCTTCATCCTTTTCACAAGCTTCACAGATGGAGATTTTGCTGAAGCATGCCAACTTAGGACACAGTCTTTTTTGAAAGTCAGTAAGAATGCGGACCTACATCCAGGATAACAAGGCCAATCACAACTATGTCCATAAGAAATCGAATTATCAATGAAAGCCCTGATCAACGATACAAAAAGGCCTAAATACCTTATCAGAAATCTAATTCCTATTAAGTTAAATCCTGCGACACAATTTATAGTGTTCAGGAACTGAAGAGTGATTTTTGCGTTGCGCATCTCCACTTAATCGAAGAGTCCTCCTCCTTTTCAGCTTCCTTAGCGACGGCAGATAAAACAGCTACAGCAGCAACTGTGGAAGCAGTGGCAGCGAACTTACTGGAATCCTTAATGAACTCCTGAACTCAGACTGGATTTAATGTATAATGTATAATATAGTCATTAATAAGCCCACAACGCTACCTGCCAAACCTACTTTTTGCTAAGATTTCAATCTAGAATTCTTTAGAATATATACATAATACATAAATATACATATAAAACGGATGACGTGGGTGCAAGAAATGAAAACATTTTGCAAGGCTTCGTCAAGCTTTTTTGTTCTACAAAATTTCTCAGAAAAATTTATTTTTTATAATATCTCTCTCCATAACAAAGTTATAGCAGGGTTGATGACTTGTTTTTACTTAACTTATGTATAGATTCCATTAATCTGGTAAGCATTTACAATACGTTAAGGGACTTAAAGGGGAGCAGACTTTAAGGCCACATCATCCCCTGAAAACTTTCTATTCTAAACTGAATCACCCTGTATACATATTCTGTTGAAATTTATTTTTAAATTCAAACATTCTTGTTTATATATCAATACCATCCCGGTTCATGGCTCGAAAAATTTAACAAAAAAAAAGAACAAATGCAATAAAGTCTGTAATTTAATTAGGTAAGAAATTAATACCTTACGGGAGGTACCTTACTTCTCAATTAAGAGCTTTCATGCATACCATCAGCAAAAATCTCTTAACAAGGATTCTGCAAACTTGCAAAGAGCTTTTCTCTTACATGATTATACTGTGTGTATTCCGCTTCATATAACTCCCACAATGTGAGTAGATAATGTACACTGTGTAGAACTGAGCATAAATTGAGCAAATTGCAGTTACAGATTTAAGCTCCGCACATGCACATTCCACAGGACATATTTCCTTGCTGCGCAAGGAAAGTACTCCTTTATTAGAAGGTATTCATTTGATTCCCTTCAGATGAATTCATTTACAGTTCAAGAATCAATGTGAACTCATTTATTTTCAAGGAAATGCGGTGCTACATACGTATGTACATATATCTGTTTAAAGAGAGAAAATATATTGAAGTGTTTTTTTTACTTAAAAGTAAAGAATGGTTGGAGGTTTAAAAACAATAAAAATATTGGACAAACATATGTATAAAAATGCAACAGCATGTCTTGAGTGGATAGGATAGGATACCCTATCTCATTCCTATGTACATAGCTCCTCCTTGCACCAACAGACTTGCTTAAAAAAGTTTTTTTTTTAAATATCTTATAAAATTACTTCAAAACACGAATTTTCTCAATAAGTGGGCAGATTTTGAAAACGTTTACACACTGCTTTCTTTTCCAAGGACATAGTACACAACATTTCGTCGATTTAGCTCAAAATTGAATGGCAGTCGTACACTACATGCTCAATGCATCTATCCAACTCCATTCAACTGTTTTTTCAAATCGAACTAATTCACGTTGCCTGTGTTGAGCAACGCAATTCGACTAAAAATTGAACATGTTCGTGTTGAACGCATTCCGAGTCCCATACACCTAGTTGAATAACTCATTCAACTGTTGAATAGCCTGGTACACTTGGTTGATCAACTCATTCAATTGGTGAAAGTCTCGTACACTTAGTTGTTCAACTCATTCAACTGTTGAATAGCCTCGTACACCTACTTGATCAACTCATTCAACTGCTGAATAGCCTCGTACACCTAGTTGAACAACTCATTCAACTGTTGAATAGCCTGGTACACTTGGTTGATCAACTCATTCAATTGGTGAAAGTCTCGTTGTTCGAGTTGATCGACTACTTTACCAGTATGGTTGAATAGGATTGAATGTTGATCAACGCGTTGAACGCACTTGGCAACTGACAGCTGTAGCGTATCTTGATTTAAATTATTTTTTCAATTCAGTTTGACAAAGTTTTTCGAATTGGGACGATTTCCGCCGAAAGAAGAGGAGAAGTGGATGCCTCCTTTTTTTAATTTTAGTGGACAGTGAATGGCAAAGTCAGAAAACATACCATTTTTACACACATTTACTATACATCTGAGCTGATCAATGCGTTGCTTCAACTTGCACCAGCCGCAAATTTCGTCGGTCAAAGCCAAGATATGTCGACTATATTGGCTCGGCCACATCGAGCGAATGGACAACAATGGTCCAGCCAAGAGAATCTTCGAATCACAGACGAAGATGGGGAAGAAGACAGAACCTCCGGTACAAAGACCAAGTTGTCGCGGATGCCAGATAACTTGATCATCGCAAGTGGAAGTAGAGCGCCGCAGAGGATGAAAGGCAGGCTTGTCTCAGGGAGAGACTCTGTAAGGTTCGGAAGGCCTCTCAGTAAGTAAGTAAGTACTTAGAAACAACGTTTTGTGTCATCAAAATGATCGCAAGAAAGTCAATGCCCTGAGAACGACTACGTGCAGTGACTTTATTCGTAAAGTGATGCGAAAGTAAGTACCTTAACTTTCAACAGTCATCACACGGTACGCAACACAAAATATGTTACTTACTTTCTAGTGTCTCTTGAAGTGATTCCTTTAGAAGACAACAATCCATGTACATAATATCAAACAGCATACATGTCTATCTGAGCAATTCGTTAATTAAATCATGCTCTTGTGATGAAAATCTACGAAAATGCATTTCAGAACGCTTCTCAACTTCACTAAGCACTCTTTAAGTTGCCTCGACAATTTTTCAATGACATCTGATACCTTCAAACGAACGTAATACATAGTTACGAGAACGTATGTAGTATGGAACGTCTCCTTTCAATTTATCACATTAATGAACGAAAGATTATCAAGTTAAATTAATTTTAAGTGCTGAGCTGTTCTCCTATAGAATACGAGTAAAATTAAATTAGAGTGAGAATAATAATGTCTGCGAGTGAGTAATGCTCAGGATCAAGTGCCCCCCGCGTTTGAGACGATGTCAACAAACTTACAATTGGTCACAGCAATATGCGGACCTGTATTTTTTTCTGCTTCTTCTTTTTAAGACCAAGTCTAAGAGTAGAAAGGAAGAAAAAAAGAAAACTCTAGATGACTCCATAGAAAACAGTATCACATTGCACAATAAGCGCGCGAGGTATCTACTCCTGTACTGTACTGTAACCCACAAAATGAATCAACAGTCACAGCAGGACTTCTTTTGAGGTCCTGTGTATACGTCATGTCGCATTACAAAAACTACTAACAAAAAATGACAGCAATGATGATGACGATGAGGATGAGGATGAGGATGATGAGGAGTGGGAGAGAAGATTTGCATGCACTGTATTATACAAGTCTACTAGTACTTCTACTGTGAGTCGGTGGACTCTGAAGGATATAAATTTCCATGAATACGTGAAAAGGACACCACCATTCAAATGTTGCGCATTAAAATGTCGCATGTAATTCAGCTCGAAGACTCTCATCCAATTAAAAGAACAAAAAAAAGATGTCAGTTCACCACCAACTAACACCCGCCGCCGGTGAAACAGGGGTTGGGAACTATGTTATTTCAGGGATATATACTTTTTCTTTTTTAAGGACATCCAAATCCCATAGCAAGTGTCAAATTTTCTACTCTCAGGCAGGCTATAATAGTGAGATACTTAAGTGATATTTGCCTCTTTGTGGTTGTGTTACTGATCTCCACTGGGGCTCGAACTTGTACATGAATACGAGCACACCCTTGTGACCCACAAAAGGACTATTCTAAGCGTTTGGCTAGAGTTTTTATGCCTTATTAAGTTCTCTATCGGTTTTAGTAAAGTTATCCTTTTATCTAAAAACTTATTGGCTGACTGCAGTAAGTGCAGCCACACTTAGGCAATAAAGTTCCATTGTGCCACCGATTGGATCCTTAATTTATTCGTTTAAATCCAGCAGAAGCTTATTATGCAGCGGTGAATACGATTAATGTCTAAATGGGTGAGTTCGCCGAAATGTAACTTCCTTCGGATTGAGAGCGCATGGCAGCTCGACAGAAGATGAGGAATAGTCTCCTCCTCCTCCTCATCCATTAAGCTCCTCAGAAAGTCGTTAGAAGGGAGGCCCAATCTAGCTGCGTGCCTTTCAATTATGCAGTGTCCTGTGACTAAAAGTGAGTAGAATCGGAAGAGTTTTGCCATGCCTGGCGAGTTCGTCAGCCATACAGTTGCCCTAGATGTCACGGTCGTCTAGCACCTATATTAAGTGGATTTTGAATTGTTCAACCCGGCAATTAAGGGCAGTTGAAAGTGACCGACTCCAGGGATCTAATCGCGGTTTAACTATCAGTACACTTGTTTATATCGCTTGTGGATATGACATTATACTTTAGTCACAAGGCCTCTTTTATTGCCATTATATCCAATATATTCCGCAATACGCTACAGTGATTATGAAGGCGACAAGAGATCTTACAGTTGAGATCTTGAGAGGACCCACCTCCTCCTATTCCCGTTTCTGTTTTTGGATCCATCCATATATGTATTTCCGTCCATTACTGTTTAGGTTGTAGTGGCAGCTGGCACCCAGATACAGATGGGCACCAGCTCACTTAGGCCTTAAAGTCCCATTGTGGTAAACCAATGGTTGTTTTCGTTGCCACACACACATTATGTCCATTGTCGCTATGGTCCTGAGAGCACCACTGATGCAGATTCTTGCTGTTCTTTGCACGAGCCTAGGTTGACCTTGTCTAGCGCAGTCACTAGACAGTCACGCCATAAGTAAGTATTGGTCCGACTACAGACACATATAGCCAACGTGTAATATGAGGCTAAAGTCTCCACTTGCATCCAAGAGCCTTCTTGCAGCAATATGGCGCTGTAGTGGCTTTCCTGATTCAAAAATGTTGGGTATTCAGCTTAGTTTCTTTTCTAAGATGAGGCTTACGTACTTTGCCGTACTTGAGAGCATCAAAGGAGTGCTATTTATTTTCGGAGGAACAAAGTTAGGAATTTTGTACTTCCTTGTGAAGAGGGATAATTCTGTTTTCTGAGAATTTACCCCCAGACCGCATTTTGGAGGGCATTTTGCATGAGTTCCCTGAGCGTGTCGAGGAATTGGCATTACCGTGCATCCCCTCATCCTTCCAGGATTCAAATCAGCTCATTCACCACTAGATCCCAAAGAAAAGGAGACATAACACCTCCTTGTGGGTTGACTCTGCTGACAAACGAGGCATCGTTGATGACACTGGATATAAGTACCTAACTGGTTCACAAATCGATGTCTCAATTCCAAGCTTCGAAATTGGGCTCAACGTTGATGTATGCTTCTTCAATGTCAAGGAAAGTCAGTAAGCCACCGAAGTATATTCTTGGCAATTCAGAGATTTCTCTATGATGCTTACTAAGAGGTAAAAGTTTCTACCGGTTCCCTTTGGTGTATGCGTGTTTAAATGCTGACAAAGATCTAGGATTCACTCTGCAGCGTATGTGGACGTCAAGTACTTTCTGCAAGATTTTTGGAAGAAAATATGACAAGCTTATGGGTCTAAAATCTTTGGGGTTAACATGTGGAGAAAATTTTTAAACCTTTCAAGAACTTGGCTCACAAAGGGATCCTTAATAGGTCCAGTCTGGAAACATGATCTTACTTTTGTGTCTCCGTTGCATTTCAAAAGACTAGTCAAACATATTGATTCTAAATCTGTCAGGGAAAAAAGGTTGCACACTCCTCCTCAGCTATAGAAATTCATATTTTTTTTTTCTTCTTTCAACAATTTTTTTTTATTCTTTATATTTTAAATTAAATTCAAGCGCAAAAGTGGCACAATGCTCTTGTTCTGCTAGAAAAATAGAAAAAATAGAAAAAAAGGAGAGATAGATTCTGTAGTGACATGGTTAGGACTCGTTACTACAATCCTGTCGTGTTTTCAGGGCTGTGCGCTTCTATTGTACTCAGGGTAGGTCGCTTGGATCCCAATTAAATATATAATATTTTACACCTCTACACTTGTATGTATCGCATGTGCTGCCAAAATAGCATTCACTTCAATTATGTTTTGTAAGCATTGTTACCGGTGTTATTGCCCCGTGTTCCTTTTTCATAAGGAGAAAAAGCTATGACATTCCATGTCCTTTGACGCTTAGTTTGTGGAGTGGGCTACACTAATTTACATGATACGTACATACGTTCTTCTTGGAAATCTTGACTTGGATTATATCATAGTTCGAAACACTATTCATGAATGGGGGTGTAATTGAGGGGCAAGTCACACTGTAAATTGATGGGAATCAGGAACGCTTATTACGTACTTCAACACGGGAAGAGAGCGAGAGTATCCTATCTATCTGTCAATTGACGTCGTGTCGTTGACGTCGCTGCTTCCTCGCTTAGGATAGTCTAATTTTCTGTGTCCCAATAGTGTTAATTAAAAATTCCTTTTTAATTATTCAAAAATTCCAGAGCAGTTACTTGACTAAAGCTCGCTCCAACAACAAGAAGAAGAAACGAACAAGGCCCAAGATAAAGAAGCAGAAGAAGAATATGGAAATGACTTTGCTTCGAAAGACGGATGAAAACCCAAAGGTTGGGGGTTGGTTGCTGGTGAAATTTGTGTTTGATGTGGCCGGGGAGAGATGGAATTATGTTCTCAGAGTTTATAAATAATTAATTTGGAATTAAAGGCAAAAAAAAAAAATCCTCCGCACTGTTTATGTATAGCAAAGAGGTGGGTTTTGTTTTCTTTCTTTTTTGTTCGATCCTGTCATTAAAGATTGAAGTTGAGCTGACATAATTTTCAGTGTAAAAGGGCTTTAAAGCCAGGTAGACAGAGGGAATTATTATCATATTGCTATTGTATGGAAATTGGGGACTTGTATGGCTATTGATCGGGAAAAGAACATCGATTGGACCAGTAGCGCAAAAACCAAGTTCGTAATGTAGTGCTTGCTTTACCTCCTCGTGGTGGTCCCATGTAGGCCAAAATTGCAAGTCCGAGAATGTCTAGGGTCTTATGCCTGGACTAGGTAACCGCGGCCAGCAATGCACCTTACCGAAAGCTACGGAAACCGACACAATGCCTCGGATAAGGACTGATAACACGTTGACGATCTTTGGCTATCGTACCCGGACAAAGACTAGTTTCTGGAATGTGAAGACGCTCCTTGACTCTCAGAATTGAAGCCAGATTCCTTCAACTAGAGCATGAGTTCATGCGATATAGGCTGAACAATGAACATGTTGGGAGCAAGTGAGATAAGATGGTTAGATGCGGGTGAGTACCAATCCACGGCGCCTAACACTGTATTACTCTACTCCGGAAAACCATACGGAAGCCTCCGTGGCTATGGAGTTGGACTGCTGCTAACACCTACAGCACGCAGAGGCCTAATCTCCTGGCAGCCGCACGGTGATAGAATTTTAACGGCCAGATTCCGGACGAGAGTACACCGCATCACCATTATACAGTGTAACGCCCCCGCGGATGTTTCATCTGAGGACGAAAAGGAGACCTTCTACAGACAGCTCTTTATAACGCAACACCCAACGGTGACATTGTCATTGTGTGAATTGAATGCTATGATAGGCAGCGAGAACGAATGGCTCAAATATTTTATGGGACGATACGGATTAGGCAACTGCAATGACAACAGGGAAAGATTTGTTGACTTCTGAACCGCAAATCGTTTTGTCATAGATGGCATCATGTTTGAGTAAAAGACCTGCCATAAGATCAGTTGGAAGCAACCTCCAACCAAATTGACCATTTTGCCATCAGTCGCCGTCTTAGGAGTACTCTTCTAGACGTCCAAAACAGACGAGGAGCGGACATGAAGTTGGTACGAGATTACCATCTTATGATAGCTACTGAACACTAGAATACCTAGGCTTAACGTAGACCGACTGAGAGCTTCCCCAGTGCGCTAAGAACTAAGGGACCACCTCTCAGAATTATCGGTCGATCGCCGCGAAGCCATATGGCGTGGCTTTACGAGGATATCTGGACAAGGATCGATGAATGAAACCAGCTTAGAACTCGAATTGCAGAAAATTCAGCAGCAGGGAGGATCGTGCTAGAGTCCCTATATCGCATGAAGATGAGAGATGTGTGAGACGTGATAAGCCATAACATCAATGTGCTGGCGGCAGAACCGTTTACAGAATCACCAAAGAGCTTATAGAAGGCCGAAGCTCTACTGAACACTCAGTGAAAGGCTGTGACGGTTTGTTGCTCATATCGGTTGAGGATCAACTGAAGAGATGGGGAGCATTTTGCTTCGGTTCTGAACCGAGTATTCGCCAGCAGAAAGCATCCAAGTCAGAGTGAAGTGTCCGCCAACTGCATCGACAGAGCTACTGTGTCCACTTGTAAGCAATTAGCTTAGACACCAAGCTACGACTGTTCCGTTTCAACGTTGAATTCATGCTGTAATATAGATGTGGTACCTGGAGAGTGACCGCCACTATCACGAGGAAGCTGCAAGCGTTTTTCAATAGGTTCCTACGCTATATCTTAAGCATTTTGTGCGCTAGCCGCATCTTTGACGAACAGCTTTATCAGAGAATGGGCCCTGAACCTATAGACACAACTATACGACGACGAAAGTGGCAGTGGATTGGTCACACTCTCCGAAAGGGCGGCAGATCCATAGCTTACACAGGATGGCAGGATACGCGGCGGTATCCTAGGAGTACGTGGCGCAGAACAGTGGAGAAGGAAGCACACCAACTGGGAAAGAGTTGGGGAGAGCTGAGCCACATGACGCGTAGGCGTTGCAGAGGCCGTAGGAGGACCAAGGCGATACAGGACATGAGTGAAAGCAAAGAAAACTACTGTTGGTCTTACTCATTCACTCAGATCCTTTTGTCAAAAGAACCTGCGACCTAATATAGTTGCATACACTTAATGTGCTTTAAAATCGACTATGATCCCGATTACAAAACCAAATCGGCTAAAAATAAGTGCAGGAAATGCAGCATTTAAATTCTTTATGAAATTCCCACTCTCCGAATTGAGTTTACTGTCCAAAGTTGAATGGTTTCTCCCGACCACAAATTGGATTTCATTCCTCGAATCCAATATAATGTAGACTCTCTCTATCTGCACTCATCTGTTGGTATGTACATATGTGGATGTGCCATCCGCCCAACAGATTCACTCTACAGACAAGTTTTAAAAATTCCATTTGACAGAGAGATTCCCAAACCAGAAACGCTCGGTTTCAGTCATTATTAGAGGCTCTCGCTTTGAATCAAATGCAACTTCATATCCTGTAACCACGAACCACACAGGATGACTTCCTTTCTAAGCACACACACACTCTTGCTTTTCAATCGTTTTTTTTTTTTTTTGTTTTTATATTTTTTTTTTGTTGCTTTTCAACTCCTAACTACAGAGATAAGGAACCTTGTCACTTTGTGATATAAAATCTGCAATTGCAAAACTCAAAGCGAACTCCAAATGCAAAAGAGTACACAGTCAGGCAGGCAGGCACGAAGCCGTGAGGAAGGAAGGAAGGACGAAAAAAAAACTTGCAAATTAAAAAGTGCACAGTGAATAGACAGCGACACCTTTTGAAAATAGCGCGCGTCCTATCTGTGTTTGCCTTGGTGACGACAACAGCAATAGACCGTCAGTCGCTCCTTATTTGATTTTGCCTTGATTTTTTTCTTGTCCTCTTTGCTATTTATGTCCGATTTTCCATGGCCATCAATATGGATGTTATTTTCCTTTTTAAATCAAAGGTTCATTTGAATTATTAAAAAGTTTTTCCCGATATCTTTGTCTGCTTTTATGCAGTTCGACAGGCATTTGTATTATTGCATTGCGTCGTTTATTTGCTCTTTCCTTTTGAATTGCATTTTCCAGTTCAAAGGGATTAATACAAGGGAAACTGCATGGATTCAGCTGGGATGAGTTGTGTTACGATGTTCGAATACATTTAATTAAATGGAATTATACCCAAAGGTTCATTGGGTTCGTTAATTAATCGTCTGTAATTGAGGGGGGAAAAAAAACGCTGAATGCAATTTTCCAAATGTTATGCCAATCAAAAGGGGGTTTTTGTACTAAACGCCTGGCAGTCATCTGTGTTTATTTATTTCCACTAGATATGGTTTAAACCTTACAAAGGTCGAATCCAGACTGTTTTCAGTCAAAGGTACATAGTTTTGGTACAGAAGGTACAAAACTGAGTATCATTCTGGGATTTTCACCCACTAAACTCACCTCTATTGGCAACCGAGTACAATCCTCCAAACCTTTGACAAACCTGTCTTCGTTGGTCATGATACTTGCCATAGTCTCGCTTCCGAGCTTTTTACATGCTCAGCATGATGTCGGAATTGTGTTCATGACCAAATGTGTGGAGGTAGCATCAAGGGTCAACTCACTGTGCGTCGTATTGATTCAGGGGTCTATGTAGGGGATCAATATGTGCTACGATCAGCCTTTGGCAAAGTGGTACCATAACACTTGCAGCCTTTCAAGGCTTGTGCTTGGTGGTACATCTGTATCACTTCGACTCGTCGCTGTTAACACCATTTCCGCTAAACTTCTTCAAGCCCTTTCTTTCCAAAATATCTATTGGTACCATTGTAGCCATAATGCAAGTCGTAAGGTGCTGCATACTTTCAGGGGTTTGAATCTATACTCTACATCCATCCTCCTTCTGTTCGACATAGTCTTCATGGAAGCGTAGCATATCATAGATGTCCTATCACTCTTCTTTGGCTTTGGTCCTCCGTTAATTGGCATGATATTTGCCAAGACAGACATGGTTCTTGTTGCTTTCTTAGCTTAATGCTGCAGATGTTGCTAAAAAGTTGCCCTTAGGTTGAGTTAGGTAAGCAGCTTGGCAGAAGAAAAAGGACTACTCAGATCAGAGCTAACCGTTTGCGTCACCCATAGGTGGAGGAAAGGTATTCCCTTGTCCTTTTAACCCATGTGTCTACTAACTACTCCATGGTACTTACTTGTTTTCAGAGTATACAAACCATCCTGATGATCTGGTGAAGTTCAGCAACTTCTGGAGACTTCTCTTAGATTTTAAATGAATTGTTTATCGAGAAATCTGTTTCTGGAATGTTGGAGTCCAGGGTATTGACAACAGAGTTCATATGGTACCGTAGAGTGTTATGTCCCGCCACAGGCATGAGGAGGGATCATCTGTTCTTGCGAATAAGTTCTTCTGTGGCGGGTTTATCGAAGGTTCGCTTCTCTTGTGGCTATATTCCATACTTCAAGCCTGAGAAAGCAGAGTGGGATGCTTATAGGGAATCCGATAAAGCTTTCCTTGCTAATTCATCTGCTTTTTCATTGCCCGGGATACTCTTGTGCACAGGAACCAAGCAGAGCTGAACCTTATGCTATATTCCAAGAACAAGGTTTTTATGTTTTTCCCTACTTGGTCTACCTAGGGTTGACAGTTTAAATTTGGCTCCCTACTCCGAACGTCTGATTCTGATTAACCTCTGTCGACCTCCTCTTTCTACATCACTTAATATTTGGTCAAATTGACTGCCCAGCGCTTCTTACATCGGTCTCACCTAATACCAATCCACGTAGCCTTCGGTAGACTCTCCTTTTCCGCCTCAGACTTCACCGCACTAATTGTGGTTATAACGCACCCTTACCTAGAATGCTTCGCCTCTCGCGGTTGTTTGTTCTTCTCAATGTCCTAGTATCTGGTGAAGTATTTTTCCCCTGAAGGTGCCCAAAACTTGATGAGAGACCACTGAAATATACTTAGACTAGCTACACAATGAGTAGTCCAGTCTTCACACTCTATGTGTTGCCTATGATTTCTACCAAATTTGTGTACTTTACTATCTCAGGCTTTTTTCTTCAAAGACTGAAAGGATTTTGATAATTTTTCTCGATTATAAAGGTCTATGAATAAATATCCCGAACATAAACAACATTTACATCTCTGCACCTCGTTTTGTTTTCTTTTGAATAGACTTTCATTCCCGGTGCCAGTAAGCCTTTACTGCCTCTGAGTTTGCACCATCCTCAACCTACAATCTCTCCAAAACACATTCCTGCAGAGGATTGCATAAATACGTATGTACGACTCCATCCAATCTACAACGAAAATAAATGATAGAACACATCCATTCGTTCCACTTTATATCTCTACAGATCCTTTCTGACAAATAGCTTCCTAAATATTTGGCAAAATCCATTGACTACGTACCTAGCTTCCTATTGCCTATTGATCTCTCCAAACTAGGCCACTGTATTGTACCGGCGCGCGGAAGCCAATGGGATTTTCCTTAAACCAACATTAGCGCGATACATTTTCGCATTGATTCCTATTGGCATTAGCGTTCCATAACCCAAACGTGCCTCACACGCAGCTGTGGATTTCGATTTTTATTATTTGGCTTGCTCTCTGAAGGAAATCATGTCGCCATATCCGTAATCTTTGACAAAATCACCTTGAAATTTACTACTACGACCGTCGTCGGTAAGGTAAGGAATGGCATTCCAATTTGGTCGACTTGGCTGCGCTCAAGGTAGGGAACTCGTAAAACATTTCCACTGATATCCCGGCCTCTGAGTGCACGTCTATCTGTGCAAATGTTCGCAAATGTGTTTATGGCTCAATATAATTCAAATCGCCATAAATTTGCCCAAACAGAACAATACTTCATTCAATGCGACAATAAAAAAACGCAATAAATAATAAAATTGAAAATCGTAGGCGTTCACTGTGTCTGTGTGTGTGTGTGTGTTTTTGCCAAAAAGGACAACTAAACAACAAAAGTGAGCAAGCAGCAGGAGCACCCCCTCCTCCTTTGGGTGGTGGTGGTGACTCTCTAAAATGCTTTCTCTAAATGTCTGGAATTAAGACCATTGCTCGCTCGAAAGAAACCAAAAGATAAATAATTCCCCTGTAATTCTCTTGAATTATTTTCGATATTTTCGGGTGATAATGTGAAATCGATGTCCCCACTTGAAATGGTGAAATATAAAATTCAGTGCGGAGCGGAGCCCTTAGGGGGACTTTCCGCCCGCCGCCCGCCACCAGGTTTTTGGTATTTTTTGCCACTTGAATAAGTTTCCGTTTTCGTTTGTTTGGGGAATTTTTTGTCTTCACCACCTTCGCCGTTCGCCCTATCGAAGGGTGGAACCAAAGTCAAAGCCGAAGCCGAAGCCAAAGCGAATAATCGAAGAAAAAGGGAGAGAACGCCAACTAGAAAGGGTGGAGGAGGATTGTAAATCAAAGTTCTCCATTCAATTTGATGTTGAGAAATTCGCTTTCATTTCATCTCCTCGAACAAAGGAACTATCGATCCGAAAAGTCAAGAATATGAAAGCCAAACCAAAGAAGAAGGATGACGATGGAGGAGTCAGCTTTTTGAGGAGGAGAAACGCGAGGAAGAACACAGCTAGAGACGCCATTTCAAAAGGATAGGAAATTGATTTGAAAGGGAAAGCAAAGGAAGTGGAGGCTGGCGCACTGTGTTCATATACATTTCAATATTTCCCTTTGTTTGGATAACAAAACTTTGATACCTGCTTGCTTGCCTGAATGCCTGAATGACTGCCGCCTGCCTTTGGCGGAAAGTGTGACACGAAGTGGATTTTAAGATAAAGAAAACCTTCTAGCAGAACACGACGACGACGAAGAAGAAGAAGAAGAAATTCTTATTGAAGAAAGCCACAAATGTGGTTGAATATTTTGTCAAAAGTTATCATGATGAGTATCTATGATAGAAATTAAAAAAAAGATTGATGCTTGTTCATTTCGGTGAAAGAATGGATGATGATTTATGAAAGGAAGCAAAATATTTTTTTCTTACATTTTACAAAGGTCCAGTTTGGGTAGAGATTATGGAGGCATGTTTGCCTTTGCAGGAAACGAACTTGGGGGAGAGGAAGAGATGGAGAACAAGGTGTACATTCAAATGCACTGAAACTAAGGTTTTGTAAGCAGTTTTTGGAAAGGAATATTCTTTTCTTTTTAAACATGTGGACTTAGAGTGATAAGTTGGTATCTTTTGTTCTGTAAACTCTTTGAAGTTTCGTGAAAGTTGGTCAAAGATGACAGAAAAGGGAGAATATCTTCAACTACTACTAGCTGCCTTAAATGTTCACTTTCATTCGATAAAAACTTTAAAGGATAATACATGGCTGTATGTTTAAAAGTCTGCTACAATCTATTCTTAGAGAGCACTTGATTTGTGGTGTCAGGTTCAATGTTTTTTTAAAGGGTAAATGTGTATAATAAAAATGCTTCCGACCAACAAGCCCTGGCGAAATATGCATCCAATATACTTACTTACTTTTTACTTTACTTAATACCTTCAGTCCTTCAGGGGCATAGCCCTTCCTTGCGTACTTCTGAAACGCTGTTGAGCTTTCTCCAAATTTATTCCTAAAGAGCTCCTCGTATGTTCGTAATGGAGTTGTCTTCGCGCCATAGGATGTGTCCAGCGCACTGACACTTTCTCCTTTGCATAGTAATGTTTATAGGTTCCTGGCCCGTTCTCATATGAAACTGTTCGTTGGAGATTGGGTTCGGCCAAAGCCTCAGCTTCTAGATTGTGGACCATAAGATGGAGGTCCATTATCCGCTGTGAAAGTAGTCAACAACCTAGACTACAGGTGTTTAAGGTAAAATGTCAAAAGTGAATTCCATAGTTTCTTTCCATCAATGCTGCATGGAGGACTTCGCTGATAATCACCAAAACTAACAGAAGTGACAGTACGCAGTATGCATAGTAGCTGATCCGAAGGTTGCCGTTTAGACTCATTAACGGGTGTTGTTTGGCGTTCCGACTACCAACGAGCTCCTTGGGGACACTACAAATACTACTGTCGCATCTGCTCGCTGCTCCTTTAGCTCTTAAAGCCAGTGCGTCAATGTACTGATGTACTTGGGTTTCTAGCTCGGTTTTCTCCACTCCTGAGGCGGATGGAATCCGAGTCTTTGTTGCTGTACGGTCTTCGATTCGTCTCCAGTATCTACCTACTGATACAAGGTTCTCTTAGTGGGATAATTATTGTACATTCGCTCGATGTGGCCAAATCAATCTTCTTAGGCAGCATATCGTGGATTTTTAGGTCACATCCAGATCTTGGTACAGCTTATAGTTAGTCGAATATATTTTTCACCATATGGCTTCTTCTTTTTTCCGATGAGATTGGCTTCATTCCGAGGATGAAATGAATGAATGAGGAAGCACGGCAACTAGAGAGCTGAGGAACATTTACAGAAATCGCACACGATGGCATTGTAGAGGCAAGAGGACAAAAGCATTCCGAGGATGAGTTTTTGTCCAGTGCACATAGCGGCTTGGTTGGCCGATACGAGTAATCTTCGAACACTACTGCTTATACACTCTCTGGCACACAGTTCGATGGCATAGACCTCTGCCTGGAAGATGATTAAGATGAATTCATTTCGGCATAAAGTATGAGTTACATACTGCTGATGTAATTTCTTCCAGGAAATTCATGTATCCAATAAAGTTGGAATACTACAAAGCAGCATTGCATACTACGGATGCGTAGGGACTCTGCATCTACATATGCACATATGTATGTATATGCTAGAATTCTGTAATTAAAAAAACTGAAATATTAAAAGTACCTAAGACTACTTTATGAGAACAGCTCGAAAGCAATTATTCTGCTATTGAGCATAGAGCACATGTTTTCGTGTCAATACTCTTGTCATTTGCAACTACATACTTCATGTTATCAAAGGCAGGAAAAATGTTCAGTTATGAACGATATTGCCTACAATTTCGTTCAACTTTTTCTTAAGCTTGGCTCAGTGTCTTCTGTAGATTAACCATCTGCCAAAGCCCTTCACCGAACTCTTCCTAGGCTCCTTAAAAGCTCATTTTATATAGGTCGGTGATTTCTAGGTGAATTTCAATCTGTCCATTGGATAAATTTTCATAGGTGTCAAACTTTAAGGATATTCTGGCATTCTCCTAAATTTTTTTTGGTATTTTTTGTGCCAAGTGTTTTTTTCAGTGTTCCGGACCTTAAGAGGTAAGACGGAACACTTATGGGTTTGATACGGTGTCTGTCTGTCCGTCTGTCCGTTAGTCTGTCACAGACCAGTAACTTTTGAACCGTTAGACATAGAGAGCTGAAACTTTCGCTATGTATACATTATGTGGAAGCCTGTATACATTATGTGGCGGCAATGAATTTCATTTTGGGAGCCCTTTTTTGGGCACCTTGTATGAAGGGCAAAAAAAATAATTTTGTTCCCCATCATGTGGCATATCAAATTAATGAGAATTTTCCAAGGCCTCCATATATGTAAGAAATATATTTTTCTGGCAAAATTTGTTGAACAAAAAAGCTCTTCTCTTGCTGCTACTGCATTCCATTTCGATTTTTCAAAAACTAAGTCATTTGCACGAATGGATCGTATATATTAGCTCTATGCTGCCATTGAAAACTAAATAAGTTAAAAAAACTAAATTTTTTAAAAATTTTTTTTTTCAAAAATATTTTTTTTTTAAATTTTTAAAACTCTAGATAAATGCTGTATTTCTTCGCATGTCAAGTATTGCCAGTGTTTTGCCTTACTTAAACCATTTAACAAGCAAAGTACCGTTACATGCATTTTTATCCAAAAAGCTTGGTACGCTAACTAAAATATGAAATTTTATCATAATCGTTGAAACCATTTTGGAAAAAACTCCGTGTTTGTAAAAATGGCACTACGTGAAGGGGCTCTAAGTGTAAGGCTAGAACAAAAATTTCAATCTCCCCTTTAGTGGCCATGCAATAGCTCCCTAACATGAAGTTTAAAGTAAATTCACTCGTTATACAGACAGCCAAACAGAATCGGCAGACACACTATAACGACCAACAACGTAATTTCAGAATTTTTTTAATTTTTTCACGAATTCAATACATGTTTTATATCGAAAGTGCAAGTTAAAATGGACTGGTATCTCAGCAGAGTATTATTAGGACATACCTACATACTAGGCATTACATCGTTCATATCAAAACCAGTATTAAGTGTGCCTATGCAGGATATGAATAATAATGACAATATAAAATGTCCGGAACACTATTGCACGAGGCCCTCCTCGCACTTGCCCAATTTTTTTTTGGGTTAGTGTTATTACCTGTTCAGCAGTGGGGTTGTAAAATGTTTCGTTGCCGCTGCACTCTTCCTTGACTTTTTTCAGAAATGTTTCCCTGAGGGGCTGTGAACTTGGAGTTCGCGTTGGTCAAATGCTTGTGCATGACACACGCGCTAGTCTCCTCTAGAGCTTTTGCCTTGAGATGACCTATCCTGTAATATAATTGACAAAAAATATTCGTAGAACGTTCCTAGTTAGACTATTGCGCGAGTCATGAGTATAAGTTAGCTGAAGCAACTCAATGCCTTATTATAAATTAATAAATAAATGTTAGGCCATAAGGAGCCCATAGAGAGCAAAGGCTTAGCATCTCACAACTCTACGCGTTGAGCGTACATTTATTTCCTTTAGTAGTATTCACAGATAGTAATATAAGTTGGGTCATTGGTAATTGGTAATGAGATCAAACCTAATCTTGCCTGATGAAGTTGAAAAAGTAGGCTCACTCCCTTTCTTTAAAATTTAATTTATTTTGTTGATTTTGGAACTCTTCCGGATACAATATGCTTCCCCATCTGCTTTTCAAACTCGTTGGCTTCATCAGGAGGGCAGGAGTCAGGTCGTTATCAAAGTACATCGAGAGAATGCCGCCGAATGCTGAATGATAAGTTAGAAAGCAGATCAAGGATTGGGCACCTTTCAGCGAAAAATTCTTTAAAGGATAGTAGGTCCCTAGCTAGGACGACAAACTGAGGAGATGATACAGTCGCAAACTCTATGAGTTGACACATCTACTTCATGGCTTTGGCCACATCAAGCGAATGGACAACAATGCTCCAGGCAAGAAGATCTTTGATCTTAACCAGCAAGTTTGAGGTGACCGAACTTTCGCTGTAAGAACCAGGCTATCAGAGATGTGCACCACAAATATTGTTATTCCCAACTGGAAGCACAACTGTGATCGCAGGTGATGAAAGCCATTAAAACAGTGTCACAAAAAATACCGATTTTTTCGTGTGGAAATTGAATTAATTTTCTGCCGAAAGACTGTAGAGAAATGGTAGATTGGTTAATAGCAGTCTTGATTCCTTATTCCCTGATCTAGTTTTCTATTAGAACACTGCATCTCCCATTTCAAAACCCAAGTAAATGCGATTGTTGAACCGTGTTAGCCCTTCCTCTTTGAATAATATTAACTTACTTAAAGGGCTCCCGACCCTTGTAGAGTCCCTGCCTGAGACATCGTTGCCTTCCATCCTCTGCGTTCCCGAGCACTCTGCTTCCGGTTGTGAAGACCAAGTTTTCTGGCATCCGTGACAGCTTAGTCTTTGTACCGAAGGTTCGGTCTTCTTCGCCGTCTCGAACCTGGAGGAAGATCCACTTGGCTGGACCATTGTTGTCCATTCGCTCGATGTGGCCGAGCCAATGTAGTCTGCGTATCTTAACTTTTTGGACTACCACATCCCGGTACAGCTCATAGAGTTCGCGGTTGTACCTTCTCCTCCATTCGCCCTTATCGCATTGGGGACCTAATATCCGATGAATATAAAAAAAATAATATTAAATCTATCCTTTTTTGCTCAACATGCATAAGCAAGTAAATCAGCGACTGCTGGAATAAGAGCACAAAAATCGGTCCATAAAAAATGATTTTATTTATTCTGCTACTGTAATCTCATATGAATTAGCATTAAAGTATTACTACGACTAACTGCAACTAATTCCCATGTAAAAAGCAACATTTTCAATGGAATTAGCATCAATATCAACCCCTGTTTCTCGTTCCACGGAGCGAAATATTTTGTAAACCCTTTGACGCCGGTTTCAGTCACCCATTCCATCAATTTGTGTGGAGTCTTCGTCTCATGGTGGTCGTAAATTTAAAATTCCATTTGCAGGGTTATTGCGGTTACCTCTGGCTAAAGCTGGAGTATGTAGGTAGTACACAACAAATCACTATTTTGACGAAATGGCTCAGGATTGCGGTGGCATTGTTTATTTACTGAAGGGTTTTCCTTTTTGATTTGTTAACATGAACTCTACTTTAAGCTTAAATTTAAACCGACAACGTAGTCGTCTTTGTGTAACGAACCGGGTGTGCATTTGTGATGCGAATGTAGATTAATTGGCCAAGCCTTTGGGGCGACACGTGAATAGAAGTTTAAATTATAAATGAATTAAAACCATTTCTTTTGATTTATTGATGCCGCCCAATGAGACGTGTGTAATAATGAGGTTGTTTTATAATTTCCTAGACACAAACTGTTTACATCGAAGGACATAAAATCTTGAGCCAATTTTTATGTAGTAGAAGATTATAAATTAATAGTCTACCATTCTCAACATTCTCTTTTTAAACCCTTGAATTATGTCCTGTATAGGGTGGTTCATTTAGAGGTACTTTCTTGTCTATGGATTTTTTGACAGATGTCGCGTGATTCCTGATAACGTGTATTGGCATATTTATTAAGTATTCTTTGACATTTTATCACGGAAAGGCTTAGCCCAGCATAGCGTCTAGAAATTATTCAGCTGTATTACAAAAATCAGCGTTGTACGAGGAATGTGTTTTGTGCACTGATGGTCTGCATAATCGGCCTACCGAAGGCACGATTTGAAGCCCAATTTCCATTATTAATAAAACTTAACCATATAGACCATATCCAGTATGTAGTGAAGTAAATATTGTAGCAGTAGCTGAGGATGTGCGTAATGAAAGGATCTTGGCATACCAAATTCAAGTCCTATTAAAATTGAAGCAGGCTGACCTCATTTTTCAATCTCTAGCCTTTTGAAGAGCTTAAAGATAATCGAAGATTTCTGGTTAAACGGCTACGTCAATAAGCAAAATTGCCGTATTTGGGCTGAAGAGCAACATGAAGAGATTGAAGGGCTGCCATACATCCTTTTGGGCTATGTAAAATCCAAAGGCTACATGGATAAGCCGGGTACGATTGAGGTATTGGAAGCCATACAACACTCGAAATGCTCGGAAGCGTTAACGAAAATTCTAACTATGTACCTTCACAACACTACTGTGCCAAGTTCGAAACCAGAAAGATACCATCAAAGTTTTTTCACGGCCCTACCTTTTGCGAGTGTCTAACAAACATCCAAGAGGATAATTGTCATAAGATAGATTCTCAAAAAATGCGTTTGTCCTTCGGATACCGCATAAAATTGTATGTCCCTCTGTAGGTGCAGAAATGTATACTACGCGGAACTCGTACAGTTTTGAGGTGCAAGGCCTTGGCCCTGCCCTGAAGGATTCTGAATCGTTTCGTACTTCTCATTAGATCTTATCCATGACAAGGTCTTTTTAAAAGCTTGGTTTGGACCCTTTTAGTCGATTCTGGAGTGACTTAAGATCTTTTACCAACCAGGAGTTGCGGAAACGTAAAGCCGATATACTTTAGACTTAACTCTATTTAATGCTGTAAGCAAAAATGTCAATAGTTCGACAGATACCTTGCATACTGGATAAAATATGTAGCTACGAAGGCTTTAGCTCATTTTTTAAAAGGCAGAAATTAAAAACGGCAACACTGGTTTGTAGTTGTGTGAATGCAATCAATACTTTTGTGTGACCACATCAAATGGATCGAATCAAACGCGATTGACACAGCTCTACTCCAATTGTTCGTCACAATCATTATGCGCCTAAAAATAGACAACAAGTTAAATTTTCCTCTAAATGTATGGCATATTTTCGAATGCACATTACATGTTACCAACTAGGAAAGTACGTCATATGGCAACATAAGAACGTTTATAAATGTTTCATTTCATATTAATTTAATTGGTTAAAGGATCCTTAAGGCTATAGAAAATATGATTGAAAAATACCATATTGTTTGTACTTAATAAAATGTTTGCCAAAACTCCCAAGACGCCAAAAGGTCAATTTCTGTGAAATTATAAATTCTCCTTATAGAATGTGACAGTGTTGAATTCTTAGTCTAAACATACTAGCTCCTTCTTTCGCCAATATTCTTCCTTAAGCAACTTTTTTTCAAATATTTTATAAAACTCCTCCAAAACACAAATTTTGTCATTAAGTGGGCGTGGTATTTTGTTAATTTTTCAACATATACTGTATTATGCTCCCAAGAAGTGCTATTATTTCGATAAAACCTTCAAAAAACATTCTTTTGATAAAAACGCCCTTAAAAACTAGGCGTGGGCATACACAATGTACTGAAGATATGAGGGTTTAGGTAATATGTAGATAATATTACATAAAGTAAGTTTTATCGAGTTTCATTTAAAATTACTGAAAAAAGTGATTTTTTTTGAAAAGTGGGTGTGGCAGTGCGCGGATTTTAAAATTTTTTTACATTGGTATTGCTTACTTTCCCAAGAACCTCGTATACAAAATTTCATCAACCTAGCTCAAAATTTAAGGCCCAAAAACTGGTGACACACGGACGGACAGACGGACAGACGGACGGACGGATGGACGGACATGGCTCAATCGACTCGGCTACTGATGCTGATCATTTATACATATATATACCTTATGTGGTCTATCTTTAATATTTCTCTATGTTAATATACCCTTAGGATAGGGTATAAAAATAGATACAGGGTGGGCCAAATACAAGTTTTTTTTTTTTTTTTAAATGAACTAAACTAAATGTTTTCCATGTATTATGGCTTTATTAGTAAAAACAGACATTCCCGTTAATAATGGAACACAACGTCGTTCAATTATTTGCCTCGATTGGCTTCACCCTGTTGATGGTTTCAGGCTGTAGCTCGCGGATTGCTTGGATGATATTGGCCTTAAAAGCTTGAATCGTTTCCTGATTGTTGGCATAACATCGGTCTTTTACGGTTCCCCACAAAAAAAAAAAGATCAAAGGGGTCAAATCGCAGCTCCCAGGCGTCCAACTGACATTGCCAAGACGATATGGGAATACGATTTGGGAATTTGGTGCGCAAAAGATCGATTGTGGCATGGACTGTTTATGGCGCTTCATCTTGCATGCACCAGAGGTCGTCCAAGTCCATGTCTTCAATTTTCTGTCTGTAACGCCCACCGTTGACCAAAACGTTGTTCCCAGCCTGGAAAATTGAGTCTCATTCTCTCGGGTACAGCAGCCATATTCTCGTCTGCGTGCACCGTACGACGCCCGGGACCATGAGTGTTGTCCACTAGCATATTAGTCTCACGAACTTTATTTTGGCCAAAATTTCTTTTAAAAAAACGCACTGTTTGGGCTACATAGCACTAACTTTGGAAATAAGTTTTCAATATTTTCCGTAAAGCGACTGATTTCGTTCCGCGGAGGTATGATACAGACTTTCTGACAGTATCTCTAGCGGAAAACATCTGTCAATGTCAAAATAACCTTTGATTTAAAAAGAAACCACTAGATGGCCCACCCTGTACATATAACTTAAACTATTGTGGCCAAACGAATCTTATATTAGAATTCAAGTAAAGAGAACATCCCACAGGCTGTTTTCATGCCTCCACAAGTCAACGAAACGAAAATCTCTTGATTTAATTGAGTGACTTGTTTGTGGAGGTCATACAGAGACCACACAACCGGTATGGTTCCTTTCTTATATCAAAGTACTCCGTAGCCAGTAGTTTTCTCTATTCAAAGAACCTAAACTCATAAGGGGCAACTTTTGTAAAATGAATTAACAGGCTCAATACAAGCCGCCAGCAGCACTGGCCAGACCTACATAAGTCACAAACTTTTCAAAACGAATGAGTGTCATTAAATGAATACACAACACTGCTACTGCTGCTGAAAAAGACGAAATTGTATACCTAAACCAAAAATGGCACCATCTACTACCTATACATCATATACTGGTCCTTGCGGCTGTATGTTTATATGTGTGTACTCCTTTTGGGCAGAAAAATGCTGAGGAATTTCTCTGTAGGTAGTACGTTGTCATCACCGCATCACCCAATATTGCATTCGTTCACTGGCATGACTGCTATGCTACTGTGCTGTGCTGCGCTGTTTGAAACATGAGAATGTACGGCCAAAGGATATGGAATGATGTCCCGCTGGGGCTGGAACTGCCATACTTTTATGGGGGGCGAATGTTTGGTGGTCCTGTAACTCGGCACATTTACCATCGTCATCAGGCATCCACCCGGAAGAGTTGTGCCGTAGTACAAAACTGTAACCTTAGCCCCGGTGTGCTTACGGTGGTTGGTGAACCTTGCTGTGGGTGTACATGTACATATTTGCCGACCTTTCAGCCGCCCATTCAACACAAGGCCTCTCCTGTGCTATTATGAGAGGGTCCACCGAAAAAACGACGATTACACTACACACACAAACACTCGCATACAGTGAAAAATTACATATGATTTCGTTTGTAACTGCTACATTCACCTTTTTGCCAAAAAATCGATCCTTGTGCTGGCAAAGCAGGCAAATCAGACTGCATAGTATTTACTCGGTTATGCAAAATTAAAGGAATGTAAGGGTGGAGGCTGTCATTTTATCCACAGGTCGTGTGCAGTGCTCCTGTATGAGTTCAGGAACCCTTTAAAATAAATATTTTATCTGCACAGTTATGTGTGGGTGTGTATGTATGTAGCTGGGGGAGTATGAGCCATGAAGCGATATTCCATCGACAGTCTCAGTAAAGGAGATTGGAGCTGAAGGAAAATATGCAGCGTAATACACAAATTTTTACATACAGGGTGTAACAAAAGAGTTTGTTATTAGAATTGAGTTCTTTAGATCTAATTTGCTTCAACATTTCTGGCACACCGATGCCAGTAAGTATTAGAGCTAAGATTTACACGTGAAAAAGCCAGCAAATCTTTGTGGTATTTTGTGGAATTCGTGCTCCGGGAAGAGTGTTCTGAAAAAGTCACAGGATATTCGTTAGTTTTTTCAGTAGTGCGAATAGTTTCTCTAATACGTCCCACAAAACGCAAGGGTATTCTTGACATTTCTAAAGGTTAGGTTAGGGGTAAGCCGGTTGGTAAATGGACTTCCGCCACACTCAGGTCAGAGCTGGTCCATTCTGTTACCCATAGGGGGAGAAAGATATTCCATGGCACTTACTTGCTTTTAGAGTATACAAACCACTCTGATGATCTGTTGAAGTTCAGCAGCTTGTTTATGTTTGCACTAGAGAGTTCTTCTAGTCTTTGGAAGAAGTGTTTGCGAAGGAATTTGTTTCTGGAATGTTGAAGTCTAGAGCATCGGCAAAGGAAGTGTGTAGTGTCCTCAACATCTTCCTTATCGCCGCATCCTCTACAGAGTTATTCTGCCGTTCGACGCATTTTCTTCATATGGTACCGTAAATTCTCTTAAGGATCCCCATAAGCATGAAGTGAGATCGTCTGTCGTTGCGTATAAGTTTCTCGGTCCGGGCTTTATCGAACGATGGCCAGAGTTGTCTTGCGAGTTTCTAAAGAATTCCACCTTAAGTTCACCATTCTTGTGGCTTGTGGCTATATTTCCTACTTCGGCTCTGAGAACGTAGGGCTGGATGCTTATAGAGAGGTCAGTTTGTTCAAGTGAATCTGATGAAGCTTTACTTGCTAATTCATCTGCTTTTCCATTGCTCGTGATATCCTCTTGCCCAGGAACCCAACAGAGGAGAACTTTGTGCTTTGTTCAAAGGACTTTAAGCTCGATTTCTGCAGCAGTGATTGCTTTTATAGCTGCTTAGCTGTCCACCTCCTGGTGGAATTGTTCTTACGGCAGACTCACGGGCGGCTTTTGTCACTGACAGAACGTCCCCTTAGAAAACAGAGCAGTGGTCTGCGAGTCGTGTAGATCTGGATGATTCAGAGAACATTCCAGACCCTACGGCGGTATCCAATTTTCATCCATCTGTATACATAACTATTTTTGTATAAGGGTATTCTGCATTGCGACCTATAGTGGTCTATTGTGCCCATTACTAACCCTAGAGAGATTTTTACCCTCGTCAGAGTACCCCTTCGCCTCTTACTTAGCCTTTAGAGCTCTCTCTCTCGAGACCAGCTTCTTTTAAGAATCTGAGAATGAGAAGTGGATCCAAGGTTGGCATATTCTCTGCAAATGTGACTCATTGTAAAATCTGAGATCTTCATTTGTTAAACCTAGTTTCCGTAGATGCTGCCTCAGTTGTCAGCAGTGTTCTGATAAGAAGCCAGTTATGATGCGTAGGTTTTCCTGGCTGAGGCAGATGCAAGCCTCGAATCTATTATGGTTGCAGCTTCGCAGTAGTTTCTAAGCTTGTCTTAGGCCTGTATTGTTCCAGGTTCTTGCCCTGTCTTCCTTTTTTGTTTTCTTAAATTTTTCCCGTCCCCTATTCCGCAGAATAGGTTCCTTGTCTTTCCAAGGCGTCTGCTTCTTCGTTACCTATCTGTATACATACATTGCTAAGTTTGGCGTGATGTAGTCCATGGTGGTTACATGGCCAAGAAATCTATTAAGGATGGTCGAACGGCTCGTCGCATTTCCCCATAATCCACTAATAGCTACCGCTATTCTAGCGGTGGCAGATTGAGAATAGCTTCAAAGCCTGCAGTTGGAGTACTTCTCATATTACTGGCGGCACCAATGCCCTCAATTTCTTGTACTTTGGTGTGGGCCATTAGGTAGGTGGTTCTATTTAGCGCTGTCCCCCATACGAGGGGTCTTATAATAGCCGTGTACATCCAAAGAATTGCTGAAGGAGAAGGTCCCCGGGTCCCAGGAGGCTATGCTGGCCTTTTTAACTCTCTCACTGATGTTCAAACTGTCAGAGATTCTGACGGAAGTGTCCCCAAAAGATGGAGTTTCAAGGAATCTTTCTTTGGTTCGTAAATGAACCCAGTTCCGTTTTCTGCGGTTTGATAGTAAGGCCGTAATTCCTAGGCAAAGGGTGTTAAGGGCTCTATCGATTTGCTCACTGAGAGTACGGACTAACTTGCCTGTTTCTAGAAGCACTATATCGTCTGCATAGGCTATCACTTTAACACTACCTACCCACGTTTAGTTCGGTCTGAGCGCACCCTTTGAATGAAACGCTGTCGTTGCTAGACATTCCGGCGGACCAGCTTAGTAATGCTATTGTGCTGTCTGCCCTATCTCCTCTCACACTATTCAAGGAACATTAAAAAATTATACTCGCCACCCTTTACATTTTCATAAATAAATATTTAAAATTCTGTAAATATGTAATCCAGGTACACATACACCACACTCAGCCATCATTTTGCCAAACCGAGCAGACAAAATTGCGGATGAAATAAACACACGGGGACCGAGCAGGGCAGGGCATGGCAGCACACACAGAAGGGCGCAAAGTCAAAGGATACGAGAGTACATAAAACTCTCTGTTAAATATTTCAATTCTTTTCACCTCTGCACATGAATTGGCATAAGTGGCACACAGGGTCGAATGTCCTCCCACCACCACCATCACTGCATCGTATCGCCCTTCGTTAGTAGTTAGTATAGGATACAAAAGTCCTCCACTTTCACTGGGAATAAACCATCACCCGGCCAATGAACAGAGACAAACTCGTTGGTTCTCTCTTCTGTGTAACTACATAATAAAGTAATGCGAGTGCTATACATTAATTAATACAAATTAAGCCAGGCCACAGAATTAGGACGTAGGATTCTGCATAACAGCGGGTCCTTCGAATAAAGGTTGCACATGGGAATAACCGGGTAATCCGTCCTAGTCCTGGAATTTCTCTTTCCTTTTTTTTGTGTTGAACTAAGTTTGGGAAGAAACTTTTTACACATACACACAGTAGACTGCAACGAACACAAAATAGAAAAGTGTTTGTTTGTTTGTTTGTTTGTAGTTTGATCCTTTGTTTCAATTATTTCACCCGTCGTCGTCGTCGTCGTCGTCCTTGTTGTCGTTGTGGAAGGAAGGTAGGTAGGTACCTACTCTTTTAGCTTTTCTGAGAGTGTAGCGGGGGAGGGGGCTTTGATAAATTGATATAAATTATTGAGGGAACAGTTATTTTGGGGAAAAAAAAAAAGTCAATCCCTGGTGTCACGTCGTCGTATAGAAGTGGGACTTGGGACATTTTCCTTTCTACGCGCGACGCGTCGGTAATAACTGTCTTCTAAATCAAAACTTCTTTTCTAGTTTTCTAGTTGCAATTCTTCACCTGAAGCAAGGGCCAGAAGGTAGGTAGGAGAGAAGAAAAAAGGAAAGAAAACTATTTTCCCGTAGCGCGTGTAGCAAGCACTCAAGTCCTATTCGATGTTCTTTCAAAGAAAAGGAAATGTTTCGGCTTGATTTCAAGTCACGTAATTCCGTGAGTAGTACACGCATTTCAATGTTAAAACACAGGTGATACGTTGAGGGCGGGCGCCTGCCACGACCCTTTTTTTCATTTTTATTTTACGTATGTACCATGGGTACACGACTAATAGGTATAACACTGAATTTCCCGTGGGTTGTCTCTGTCGTGTGCCGGAATGTCGCAGGGGTTCGCTTTCATGTAGGCCGCGGTACAACTCTGACGTGTGCTCACCACGCGAGGATGTTGGGTGGGTAGAAAAAAGCACACCTAGCTTAATGCTGTTAGTGTTCTAAGAACTGTGAGCTCCAGGACTTGAAGAAATTTCAATCCAGGCGAAAAATATTGTTGAATTGAGGAGAAAATGTCAATGATTTCCTCATCCTCGGCAGTGACAAAATGCTGGAGTTACAACAGGATGTGTTGGTTATGGTTTCCTTACATTCCCTCTGTCTTTTAGGCTGTGATGGAACAGACTTTTAAGTTTACAGCTCCTGATGTTGAACTAACCCACATTTTTGTGCGGTTTCTATGCTGATATTTTGGTATTTGTGTTGTGTAGTTATACTCTAAAGTTTTCAGATTGTTGTTAGAGCACTTAGGTTATGAGAAAAGTTTTACAGGATACATGGGGGTATGCAATGTGAATGTTTGCAATTTGTCTGGAGGAAGAGAAACCTTTTGAATTACATACCTTTTAAAGAATTATAAAACCAACTTTAGTTGTATTCATACAGATGCATAACGATGAAATCAAAATTGGCTTAGTGCAGTTGCAATCTGACAAGAAATGTAACTGCTTGGAACTCCCTAATGTAGAAAAGTAGTGGTTGTTTAGGGCATTATCCTTTGTATACCTATCAATGGTTTCATATGTTCTATGACACACAACGTCATCCTGCTAGAACTACATGAGGTTCGGATCAATGTCGTTCATAATCCTAAAGAAATAATCACTGATCTGATTCTACTTTAAAACAAAACCTGAACAGCTGCGAGGAGGTACTAGTACAATATTATTGTTCCGGATGATTGTCTTCTATTTTAATACATATTTCCAATAAATAGAGACAATATTAAGAATGTTTTGAAAGTGTAGTCATATACCTACCCAAATACGGTTTCCATTTCAACGATTGCAGATAATAATTATTCAAACCATCAGACTGCAAGTTGAGAGTTAAAAAAATCCTAGCCAAAGTTAAATCGGTGATGTGGGTTAGTGGTGAGTACTGTGCAAGGATTGAATCCCTCGTTTGAATGCTAAGAAATAACAACAATGTTTTTTTCACGGCCCTAACTCGTGCGAGCATTTGACAGAGAGTATTAGTATCATGAGAAAGGATAAGGTACATCCATATGTGCAAACACAAAACATATAGCTGTAGGAGGCTAGGTCTCCGCTCTCAATGGGTTGCTCAGCTCATGGCAACTTACGATAAGTTTCTTATACTCTACTCCTACTATGTTGAGATCTTAACCTCGCACCTGTTAATGTATATGTGACCGACAATGTAGGTACTATTAAGGCATTTTATATAATACCAAGGCTGTAACAATGTCAAGATCGGCTTTAAGCTGCTTGAGGCAAACCCGCGAACATTCAATGTAATTCGTGGTATAGTTTCTTTATCCTAGTTTAAGTTCTAAAGAGCTGTGAAGAACATAAATGAAGGTGTGGCTGGCGACAAAACCATGTCCAAGTGTTTTTAGTTGTTTGTTAAGTTTCTTTTAGTTCTGAGAAAATGATTTCCATTCTAGCTTCACTTTCACCAGGCCCAACGATTTTTGAAACTCTTCCAGTTGATTCTAACTATTACGAAAGTTTTTCTTTGAACTGAATTGAAGGGGATGAAGTTCTAAGTTCTATACTAAGTCTTCTAAGTATCGGATAGCGGCAAAAATTATTCCAATACCTCAAACCCATCTTAATTTAGACTCTTTAGTGCGTTACCTCATGTAGCAACATTTTTTGAAAATACGATTACAAACGAAAAAAACGGTGACTGTAAAACTGCAGTTTTTAACGAAAGTTAGATATGAACACGGCTTTGGATTGCGATAAAATTTGTATTATCCTTCTGTTAAATTTCTCTAAAGCTTTTGATTGCATATCCTGCTGGATAAACTTCATTCAGAAATACACCGCTAAAATTTATTTCGAACTATTTGAAGAACCGAGTACAGATTGTGGGAATCGAGCAAGTAATCTCGAATCCAATTATTGTCAATTCTTGTGTACCGCAGGGGTCTGTCTTAGGGTCATTTCTCTTTTCTTTATTTATCAATGATCTGCTAAGAAAAGTTGTGAATAGCCAAACACATTCATATGTTTGTATGCGGACGACGTTTTACCTTACTCTTTCCATCGATCGGCTTGATTGAAGATTCTGTAGCCAGAGTATACAAAGCTTTTTAAGTACACATAAATTGTTGAACTCAAATAAGCTAAAACTCAATCCCGGAAAAGCTAATTGTTGTATAGTTTGAAGTCCTTATCATACTTGCTTCCTTCTACAATGAAGAGTGAACTGGTTAAGAGTCTGGTTTTACCATATTTTACGTTTAACTGTTTAATTTATCCTTTCTTGGATTGGGAGTGTAAATAAATGTTGCTTTCAACGAATGCATAAGATTTATACACAGTATTCGAACGCGTTGCAGTGTTTCTGACCTCAAAGAGTCCCTTTTTGGACTCAATTTAAGGCTTTCAAATAATTCTTAGACTTCATAACATAGTCCATAACAAATGTCCTGAATAATGAAACAAAGAGTTTCAGTTGACTCGGTCTCCAACAGGCTTAAAACTAATTATGACGCGCTTTTCGTACACTATTTCACTACACCCATACTTTGTGCAAGCAATCTGTTTGTGGAATGGCCTTTCAGACGAATTGCAAAGAATTGCCAGACTTCAGAGGAGATTATTTTCACTTATCAGAATTATTGGGTTTTCCTTTAAAAAAAAACCGGGCAAAAGTTGGTCATAGAATAGAAAAGGGTATAGTTCATTGGTAACGCTGATAATTGAAAACGATTATTTCCAATCTTCCTGTTTTTTTGCACAACTATCATCTGCAGTGCTGGTTAAGAAAAAAGCAAACTTTGTATATACCAAACCTCGCACCGACTCCAAATTCAACACTAGTGACCCTAAGCAAGGGAGTTGCAGGGGCTAGCACGCCTTCCATAAATACTGCAATGTTTCTCCAGCATCGTATCCATATTTAAGTAGTAGTTTAATTTTCCATATTTCATTATTTTTCTAACACAAGTAATACAATACAATTGGAGGTAAACAAACAGTTTTCCCCAACATATTTACACTTGGTCTTACTTCCATTCCAAACGCCCATTTGGTCATACTTACATTGCACATTCACCTCATCGATTATAATCCTCCCATTTTACTGCAGACATACTGGTGATCTCTAAAGTATCATGTCCGTCCGTCTGTCACCAGTTTTTGGGCCTTAAATTTTGAGCTAGGACAATGAAATTTTGTATACGAAGTCCTTGTATATCGGGACAGAACAAGTGTAACAATTTTTAAAATCCGCCCAAAAGTGGGCGTGACACTTTTCAAAAAGATCACCTTTTTCACTATTTTCATAGGAAACTCGAAAAAACTTACTTGAGCAAATATGTAGATATCCACTAAATTTACAAATCGTCTATACATTGTATATGGCCACGCCCACTTTTTAGGGGCGTTTACTTCAAAAATTAATTTTCGAGTAAAAATATTAGTTTATAGGGTAAAATAGAAAATTTTGTGAATACATTTTCCACCGCCCACTGAAACGACCAAATAAGATAGGTATCATACGATTGTAGCATTTTTTCACTGGTTTTGTTTTTGTGTGATCCACGAATTTTCTAGCCTTCCTCTCTCTCTCTCTCTCTCAAAAATAGTTATAATTGTGCACATTTCCTTTGTAATATTTTTGTGTTCAGATGAAAGTAACAAATAAGATTTATTTATCAGCGATTTATTTGAAGAACTTTTTTTATTTTGTACTTTGAATACCTTACTCGCGCAGTTTTGTTAGCTACTTATTCCAAACAGCATCCTTAATATATATATATATTTTTTTTTTAAATTCAAACAATTTTTTTATGTTTAAGAATTATTTTTATTTTTATTTATTTTAAATAAAACACACAACATTTTATTTTTAAATTACAAATTAAAAACAAAAAATAAAAATAATAAAAGAAATATTTATTTAAGCGCATTAATAAGAAATCAGTCTTATAGTATTTTCCCCGAAGATATGATAGTGTGGATGCTTTTTTTTTTTTTATATTTTGGAACTTGATAGAAACACAAAAACAACTAGCAAATGGTTGTCAATAGTAGAATCTGAAAAGATACAAAAATAAATAAAAAAAACTATTTTATGTGATTTTTAATTTTTTTTAAATTGTAAATAAATTGTTTTTATTCTTTTTATTTTATTTTTATTATAAAAAAAATAATAACAATTGTGTTTTTTCCAAAAAAACTTAGGTATGATAAGATTTTAGTAAAAGTTTTTTACATAATAAATTTTATGTAAGATTGAGCTTCTAACAAGGTGTCCTCCGCCATATGAGGTTCCAGTGGTAGAGTGACTTATTTCACCAACCACAAGTGCTTGTAGATTTCAACTACAAATTTGTAATTCGGGCCTTTGCTTCACAGCATAAAGTTTTAAAGCACAAACTTGTTGAAACAAAATTAAATGATTATTCTACAATTTCTGTGGAAAAATGCTTGTAAATTACAATTTGTAAGCATTTAGGGCTGCATGCCTACAAGATTCAGTTGACAATGAACAAGACCATGATTAATGCAGAAAACTACTCTGCTTGGGAAGACTCAGTTCCCTTGGCCTGTGTACGAAGAAGTACAAAACTTAATTGAAAAACATTTTCCTGACGGCTTCCTAAGAAAGTTACATACATACGAGTATGTTTGTACTTCCAAAATTAGAACCTTTATGAACACAATTTCCTTCAAAAGAGTAGGTTAAAATCAGTTCCTATGACTGACAACAGCATAGGTATTCATGCCTTCTCACTAAAGCTAGAAGTAATAACAAAAGAGCGCCTTACTTACCTCTAAATACTCTTCACAATAGCCTAGACGCCTACCCGCCTCGTCCTCTCAATCCCTCACGCCGATGCAGCAGGATCCAAATTATAGATTTTCCGGGAACTTTTTGAAATTGTATATCCTGGCAGTGGGCGGAAAATATATCGACATCTCTGGTATCGTGGAAGTAGAGTCAATTGTTCCTGTCGGAGTCGAGAATCCAGTTCCAGTTCCACCACCACCTCCTCCTCCTATGCTGCCATTACCGCTGCCATTCGAGATCGGTCGATATATAGCCGTAGCAGCATAGTAACTCTCAGTTGGTCGCGCCGGTACCGGTGGAGGCTTAGGGAATATATTATTCAAAGATTGTGGTGGTCTTGTACGGACATTCACATAGCCCCCTGTAGATTTTGGGATAAAATTTTGCATATGCGGTGCGATGTACTCCTGACAAACAGCATCGGATACTTCTGAAAATGTATATAAATATATAACATTTGTTATCGGCTTCAAGCAGCAGTAGGTCTTCTCTTTTACCTGTGTAATCTGGTGCAACGTGATGATGTCGCATGTCATTCATGGAGCATGCACTCGCAGCACTCGTGTACATGTTCACGTTAAAAGGCTCATGATACATGCTGTTCTTGTCTATCGAATCGCTGTCGTCCATGCCGACCTGCAAAAAGGACACAATAACACAAGGCAATGCATACAATTACCACGCGCGAGAGAGAGTTCTCTTCATTCATTCAAGAGGGGCCTCTCCTCCTAGTGAATGGAAATTTGGGAACCTCCAACGGCTAACAGCATTTGCATAAAATTTCGATTGACCTACCTTCATGTTACTGCTGCCGTGCATACGCTTCATGCCGCCAACGCTACCCAGAGCATCGGAATGGAAATTGTGTTGGAACACATCCAAGACGTTGCTGCCACGAGCTGCTTTCCGTTTATTTCTGGCAATTATCAAGAGAATAACAGCCACCAGGAGCAGAATAATTGTAGTCAACACGCCTATTATCACACCGACGAAGCCCTCCTCGGGCTCTTGGTCGATGGGCTTTGGTGCTATCACTGAGAGAGTGGTAAAAAATTAATTTTCAATTAAAGAAAAGTTATGTGGGAACAATTTCATAACTAGGACAAGGATATTTTTCCAGGCAAATTGGGTAGCCAATTTGCAGGTGTGGAGTGGAAACACTTTAAAAAACAATGAAACTTACCTTGCGGTATACGATTGCTGTCTATTTCGGCCTTTGACAGAGTTCCATCGTGTTGAGGTGGAATGTCCTGCGGTGGAGTAGTTTCCGGAACTTCTTCTTCTGTGAAATTTCCAACTATTGGAGCTGCAAGGAAAGAGATTCCCTGAGTAGTTGAAAAATGTTTAAGTTGTCAAGAGGCGGGCTTTGTTTTCAAACAGGCGAAAGCATTTTTGATATTAACTTGCGCATAGTGTGGGCGAGAAACTTTGTCCGTCAATAAGGACGAAGAATACAATTTCAAACAACAGAATGCGGGGGGCGGATTTTAAGTGTTAAAAGCGACGACGGGTTTTGATCTCTTTCGAGTATTTTGAAAAACACTGACGAGGATGAGGATATTTAAGACTTTTGGAAGAGCAAGGAGTAGGACTAAGATAGTGTCTCTATGTTGTAGGCAGTCCCTAATAAGTTTTATGAAGAGGACTAAATTCTGTTTGTTTAGAGTGAGAATGAATTGGGTGTCCATCTTTGCAAATCTTGAGAGACAGCTTGGTATCAGCGCTTTATATCCATCTTGTCGTTTGAATTCAAATGATATTCTGAATTGAGGAAATTCTATGAGCACAGTTTTGGAACACTGTCAATTCTTTCTTGCAAACATAATTGCCTTTTCATGCGATTGGGATTGCACTTTGTTCCGAGATCCACCAGAGTGTTATGTAGGGCCTTTCGGAGAGTGTTTCACTGGTTTGCATTTCAGTACAGCGGAAGTGTATTTTCGAGTTCCGATGAGTGGATACCCGACTTGAAATGTTTCACTATTTGCTGTCTCCCATCTTGAAATGGGTGTTCTAATGCTTAGGCTGAAGTTGGAGGTTTGTTATGGGAAATAGGTCAGCCCACCTCTTAATTGCTTTAAAAAATGTAAGTGATTACTTTAAGTAGCGTTCTAGTCTAGTCTATCCGTAGGGAAGAGGGCTTTTAAGAAGCTTTCATATGGCAAAAATAGTTCCGGAAGTTTGACGGACCCTTTCAAGATATGGGGCTATGATATGAACCCTATTCACAGCGCACTAACCACTGAGCCACGGTAGTTTTGGGTTCTATTTTCTGTCTTGGTTTTTTGCTACTTGCGTAGAAAGCTATGTACTCATCCTTTCATTAGTGCCGACTGGCACTGCCGTCAAGCATTTCATCGCGAGGGGGGACTTCAGTCATTCGCGACCTGTGCTCTCTATTCGTTCTCGTTCCTGTATTAGTTGCTCCTTCTTGATGGTAGCCACTGTTCACTTATTGCTTCCAAAACTTCTTGTGTACTGAGCATCAGTCTGATGATGTTCACTGAGGTTAAGTTCGCACCCAGTCTGTTTGGCAACAGGTTTCGACCTTTGTGATATCGTAGACAGTGGAACAATATGTGGGCTACGTTTTCCACTGCTTCTGTGCACAGTGGACAGTAAGGGTTGTCTTAATCTCTGGAGGTATGCTCTGAAACATCCATGACCAGCTCTCTATGTTTCTCAGTCCTATCTAACTTGTTATTCTTCCAGGTTTCATCTTCGTGGTATTTCATCATCACTTCGCCTCTTTGCTGTTGGCATCGTTGATCTGTTGGCACGATATTTCCATACGGCTTCTTTAACGAGAAGGTCTATTGCCACCATTCCAGCCGCGTCGTATGAGATTGCTCGGAAGGCGCAGCATACTCTCAATGCATTGATTCTGCATATTGCTTCTATCTTTATGCTGTATGATTTGGTGCTCATTGCTTCAGCCTATATTTGGGAGCCGTAGAACATCATCAACGTCGCAACTCTTGCCAAAAGTAGTCTTTTCTTTTGTTAAGGTCCTCCAACGTTTGGCATGATCCATACCAGGCCAGCCATTCTTTTTTAAGCTTTCTCCACTGTGGGTGTTGCTTTAAAGTTAACCTAGCATCTATAGTAACACCAAGGTACTTCAATTCTGTTTGGGCCATACAACGTGATCGCCCACGGTCACTCTTACAGTCTACATAAACCGTCTGCTACTGATGAGTACTACCATCGTCTCTTCCTCTGTTAGTTGTAAGCCCATAACTACTTGCCATCCCGATGGCTTTATTGCAGTCATGTTCTAACTCTACAAGAAGTTTGGCTACTTAGCAATCGATCGATGTTCGAGGACAACGTCGTACATAAGATTCCACAGTAGTGGACCTAGTACTGTGCCCTGAGGGAAACCGCCTGTGACGTTGTACTGCCTTGTCCCTCCTCGGTGTCGTAGTGGAGTAGTCTATTTGTAAAATAGTCCGTCATTATCTTCTGTAGGTAGCCCGGTACTATCTTGGCGGTAAGTGCTCGGAGAATGTTGCTCCAATTTGCGGTGTTAAAGGGCGTTTTTAACAACCAGCACAGTACTGTTTACTGCCACCCTTCCATCTCCCTTTTTTGCTGTATTTATGACTTCGTCGATAGC
Source organism: Chalcosyrphus nemorum (assembly GCA_949716465.1). Taxonomy (NCBI): domain Eukaryota; kingdom Metazoa; phylum Arthropoda; class Insecta; order Diptera; family Syrphidae; genus Chalcosyrphus; species Chalcosyrphus nemorum. Next base: position 67,585,700 of record OX454332.1, on the reverse strand, counting down.
GTCTATCGTGGAACGTACCTTGCAGAAGCCATACTGGTGATCTGCGATTTAGTCACTGGACTAAATACTCCAGTGTCACTAATTACTTGCTCCAGCATTTTACCCATTCTGTCCAGCATGCAGAGAGGCCTAAGCGATGAGGGATCCTGTCGTGGTTTATTACTACCTAGAGCAAGTCTTTATCCCTTTCTTATAGTCCATCTTAGACACTTTTCGAGTGGAATTCTTAAGTAAAACTCTTGCCAGAAGTACAAGTCCCATTGATTAGCTTGATGATTTGCCTCCATACAATATAATATCACGATGTTGGCTCTTATGAATTAGAGAAAAAAGTCGTCACTCTTGTGCGACCCTAGTCTTCTACAAATTCCACGTCAGTGATTTATATATTTTTTAAGTTCAAGTACAACTATTCAAAGAATATTCAGCAAACTATTACCCGCATCTACATGGTCCCTGCCTATGAATACTAATACGCTTATTATCTTCTCGAGATGCCCCCACTTTGCTAGGATTTATTCAATTATATACAATTAGCTTTAGTTGCGTTTTTGCTTTTGCTTGCTTACGTCAGTGTCGTAAAGTGGAATTTTTATGATTTACATAAAGTATCTCAAGAGAGAGAGAGAGAGAGAGAGAGATTTCAGTGCAGTCATCAAGAATAGGGGCGCAAAATTATTCCTCAAATCCCCACATGCACCGCCAGGCCCTTATGAAACAGGTCAGTGCCATAATTTCCTCTTAAAAAAAAGTTTCATAAAAAAAACTGTCACTTATGTACTTGAACTTACCCGACACAAAAGATATTTCACTGAGCATAATCCACCGCAGTGCGAAATAGAGTCGAATTCGTAGAAACCTTCCGATCCGATGGTGCAATTTAATTGTGACATCTCTGGCATGGTCCAGTACCGTGTCGGGCATATAAGAGAATAGCACTGGCTGTCCGGTATAGTGACGTCCGCCCATACTGAAGTAAACTTTCGCATGAACAAACACCTAGAAAAAAAAAAGAAGAAGAAGAAAAATAAAACAATTTAACAAAACAAGCTGAGCGAAGAAGGAAGGCAGGAAGAAGAAAGGACAAAGTTTCTTTGGCAAGGACGACACATTGCCCCGGCATCGGCATCGGCATCGGCATTCCCGTCACGTACGGTGGGAATATTGATTGAATCAATGACATACAAGAAAAGTTTTTCTTCGCAGAGCGCAAACTTTTGCCCCGGTTGTTGCCGGACCCGGTATACCCGTACCCGCACACGACAAGGATCCTTCTTACTTACTCTCTGCACTCTAGTTTATTATTTATTAGAAAATTGATTCCAGTGATTCGCAGTTTGATTAGTTAATTTACGTATCGAAAACGCTTGAATGGCCATTGCTCTCGCTTTAATTCAATCAATAATAGGCCGTCGTCGGTTGTCGGATCGACCCGGGTCCGGAGAGAACTTTTAACGAGATTTTGATGTCTGCCAATAAATAAGGTTGAATGGTTGAATGACCCATCAAAGGCCCAGTTAGAGACAGAAGTGGGCGGTGGCGGCGGCTGAATGCGATATAAAAAGGATTTCCGATTCCATTCAATTCGATTTTGTCGGTACAAACAAAATACATTAACGAGGGCCGTGCGAGATCCGCACAGATCCCTTCACCTACTACTCCCGCTGTCCTGACATACACAATCGAGCAAATAAAGCGAAGATAAGCAGCAGCAGTAGCAGCGCGCCAAAAGAACATGACAATAAAATGTAATAACCTGCGTTATCACATTCCTAGGGCAAGCGGGGGGTGAGTTTATTTCATTTTGGGTCATCGGGGCGTTTCGTGGATGAAAAAATATGCGAGGGGAGCCGCGCCACTAGGCCACGGCTGGATGAATATGAAGGCGATTATTCATGTAATCATTTTATCTATTACGTGTATTGTGTTGTATTGTTTCAGGGGGTTTATCTTGTTGCAAAGCAAAACAAAACACTAATAGGAAACAAGTGACAGCTGAAGTATTGAAAATAAGAGATACATCCTTTGAAAGATTAGGCAAATCAAATTTGGGTACATTTTTTTTTCTTTCTACTATTGCTTCGCCTTTAATGCGCGCAGTTGCCATATTCTTTCAATTAATTGAGTGCATTAGATCAGGATAATTTAGGATCATTTAATGTCACTTTCAATATAGAGTCCAGTTGGAAAGAAGGATAGCAAAGGCAGGGACTTCTTTAAATGGGTTTGTGGGGAACAATTTAATACAAAAAACTACCGGTAGAAGTATCTTAACTCTTTCCGGCTAGCTGGTTCAAAATTTAAACCACATATTTCTAGGCTTTGCGGCTGAGCGGGACAAATTTTAACCCATGTAGAAAATATTTTCTCCCACTGGCTTAAAGGTTTTAAATTTGTACCACATAGAACAGAAACATTGTGCGAATTGCAAGGAACAATGAGGAATTTTTTGTTTGAACTTATATCATACGGTAAAGTGAGTAACAATGCTTTTGTGAAGTTGGCACTAGAATTTAATTTCTTAACCTGCGTGCTGCTTTAAATTCTTCTTCCTCGCAAGTTATTAGCGAAATTTATAATTTGTAAGGTGTTTAGTGTGTCAGTAATACAGTTTATCACTTTTAGTGAAACAATTTTGTCGAAAACCCGAAAATTTAGAAGGAAAACAAGTGGTACGTTTTTTGACCCAGTGCGACGGAAAGCCCTTTATCGTTTACAATTTTTAGGCAATGTCGGATTATAATGAACCAGATTTTAGTTTAGTTGACATGAGTTTTGATGAATTTTGAAAAGAATTCAGAGCAGACGATGATGCGGCTTAACTTCCTCCAGGACCTGATTCTGATACTTCTTCAGTGAAATCATCTGGGTCAGGTTCCATATTACAGCCTGAGGATAAGTAATTATCTATTGATTCGGAGGACGATATTCCTCTTTGGGAAATCCAGCAGCAACTTCCAAAACCCAATCCTCCAAAAGTGACTCGTAACTGGACTCAGTCCTTCAGAATGATCAGGGGCCTATTTTGCCAGAGCTCACACATGAATATGGGGCTGCGGATTTCGTTAAAGGTATTGAAAATCCAACACCCATAGATCTTTTCCAGTTATTGTTTGACGACCAACTTTTTGAGCATTTGATTTTCCAAACAAACTTATACCCGTCGAAGATGTTCCATCTGCAGCACGCTTAAGAACGAAGTAAGGACAAATTGGATTTGCTCCATTTGCAAAATTTCGCCGTGTTTGGGAAAAAATGAGTCATGTTTCCAGACTACCATAAGAAATAACCTTACCCTTGCTGCGCACTGGTTCAAAATTTAACCCACCTGTTTTTATAGTATATTTAAGAAAATAGATGTAAAAAAATGGGAATAAACTTTTTTTTTAGTTTTTTGTCCATATAAACAAATATGAGCATCTTTTTCAAAAAATCCAAATTTTTATTCTTTGTTGCTGGAAGGGTCGTTTTTCTTAGCAAATTTTCGCGCCGGAAAGAGTTAAGAGCAGAAGACCTCATACATATAGACTGCATGTCGTGTCATTCTTACCTGTACATCCTTTGAAAACATGTTGTTTGTATGTAAGACGATTGCGCTAAAATTCCTCACAGTATCGAATTCGAAAACAATTTCAACAGGTTTACCCAAAAGGTTTGGTGTATCATTCCTCCAGCCAACCCATTCGTAACCTGGAAAGAGATAGAAAATTGATTCTATTGTAAAAAGAAAATAAGGAATTTAAAAATACCTAAATATAAGAATCCTACTGATTCCTTATTTTAAAGTGTTCAAACTAGTTCTTATATTTGGGGTCTTTTACTAGAGTTTTTTCTCGCCCTAAGGTAGGGTACATGGGTGCCTTGAAACAAGAAAGTCACTGCTTACTTAGTAGGCCTACAATTCGGGTCCATATTGCCCAATAATTTAATCCTGAGAACGGTGTAATGAAGGGTATAGTCTTAGGTCCAGCCAGATAGTGATATGGATCTCATGAGGTCCATCAGCTCATGGTTGCCTAAGTCCTCCAGCTCCGAGAAGAAATGACCACCAAGAGTTCTCATGCTTCTGACGGAAAACAATTGACAACAGATGACGAATAGATTCGACTTCTTCTTGGTCTCTGCAACTTCTGCAATAGTCGTTATGCAGCACACTGAGTCGCTTCGCGTTAAGGTCAATGGCCATAAACGACCCGTGCATTATAACGACTGAGTCTAACCAGAGCTGATGATTTCGTCTGCCATAGCTTCACCTTCTAACTTCTTCTATAAGCGAATGATTGCTAAAAAAGAAGGGCCCGCGATAGGTCCAGAGTCGACCCTTTCCTAGGGAACTCATCAACCCTTTCGTTTCCTTCGACATCCATATGCCCTTGTACCCAACTGAGGGTCACGGTATTGGCTCTGGTTCTTACAATCCTCGACCTAATTAAATCAAAGTCTAGAGCCTTACTCGCACTTATATACATAAGCATATACAACATAGGACAAGTACATATCGAATTTGAGAAAAAATCGAAGCTCGAAAAAGGTTATAACCTACATATGTACACGATTAGATTTCAAGCTTCATGGCTGAGCTCTACAGCAGGGGTGTCAAACTCAAACTCCTTGAGTGCCACTTTTTTTGTTTGAAGTAAGACAGTGGGCTGCACAATGTGTTTCCGAACTTTGACAGGTGATAGCGACCATATTCTTGAGGCTACATCTGTCAAATTGGCTGCGTTCAATAACAGCAAATGATTGAATTGTCTTATGTGGAATTTCTGTTCAAGCAACATTTTTGGATGAATGGGTTTTTCAAGAAGCAAAATTGTCGAATTGGGGACGATAATATTGCACACGAGATCCACGAGGAATGCAATACTTCCAGAGAAAGACACTGCTATTGGTAGATGATACCCAACTTTCTTTGGCTCCAATTGGGGGACGGCGGTGGTACGTGCCACAATGGACGTTTTTCAAAAAAATTTATGAAATTGAAATTGGACATGAAATTAGAGCAATGTCACGGGCCACATGTTATTGTCTTTCGGGCTGTATCTTTGTCACAATTCATTGTCGTTCTAGTCCTACATTTTACTTCACTTACAGCCTAACTAATTGATGCCTGTGATAGTCCAGGCAAGTACCTTCTTTTGGCTAAAAATTCGTGTGAACAATATGCAATCGTTTACGCTCTCTACTGCGTCGTCCTTCCGGGTTTGATTCATAGAGTCTGCGTCCATTCGCTCTATATATCGCAGACATCTGTTTGACAAGGTCGATATCGGTGTACAGCTCGTGTAGTTCGTCTTTGAACCTTCTCCTCTAAAGACCATCAACTCAAACAGGACAGAATATCTTACGAAGAACTTTGCTCTCGAGGCGAGCCAGGATATCTTTATCCGCTTTGAATAAAGTCCATGCTTCAGTGACGTAAAACAGGACTGGAATGGGCAGGGTTTTATACAAAGTCTCCTTTGTTCTTCGAGATAGGGCTTTACTGTTGAATTGACTTATTAGCCAGTGGTTGGCAAGGGTTATTCTTCGCTTGATTTCTGCGCTGGTATTATTGTCACAGTTAATAGCTGAGCCAAGGTAGACAAATGCCCTGACTACCTCTAAGTTGAAGCTGCTCACTATGACGTTCAATTCGTCGGTGGTGATTGTCCCTTCTTGTTGACAGCGTGTACTGGTTTTGGCCCCCTTTATTGCTAAACCTATTTTGGCAGCTTCAATGCTTGCAAACACACCGGTGACAGGCCGCTTAGTTCTTTCAATAATGTTAATATCGTCGACGTATACAAGCAGTTGTGCAGATTTAAGATAGATTCTGCAACTGGTGTTGGTTTGTGAGTTTCTATATATATAATGAAAGAAGTCGTATGACAGCAGCTCACCTTGTTTTAAATCCTTTTTCGACATCGAAGGTCTTAGAACGATCATTATCAATTTTCATGAGGCAGTGAGCGTTCTCCACCGTCCGTCATCCTGCACAGTCGATCTGGTTAGGCAGGGAAGTCGAAAGTAGACATGGCTTTATATAGATCGTCCCTATAGATGCTGCCATAGGCGGCCTTAAAATCGATAAAGAGCTGATGAGCATCAGTGTTGACATTTTTGGTTTTCTCCAGGATCTGTCGCTGTGTGAAAAATTGATCGATGGTTGACTTATCCGCCCTGAAACCGCACTGATTAGGGCCAATCAGGCTGTTGGTATAAGCTGTTCACACAGTCTCACAGAAAAGATCTTGTTGAGGAGACTAATGCCTCTATAGTTGGCGCAGTTTAGGGGGTCTCCTTTCCTACGGATCGGGAAAACGATGCTGAGGTTCCATTCATTAGTAATTCTTTCCCCTGACCAGGTCTTAGAGATGAGTTGATGTATGCTCTTTACCAGTTCATCCCCAGCTGTCTTCAAAAGTTCGGCTGGCGAGCCATCTGATTCAGCAGCTTTGTTGGATTTCACCTTGGATAGTGCTATCCTCATTTCGCTTCGATCAGGTGGACGGAGATTTTGTCTATGTTGAATGGTGCATTCTGCCTGACAGCGGGTTGTTGGTCTTGCTCATCGTTATACAGTCTGCGGAAATAGCCCCGACTGTGATGCTACTAACACAGGTTTCAATTTTCATCTCCACAGGCTTCTGTATGGGTTTTGGTACTCTGACATCACCTTTTGGTAAAACTTTCCTACATTGGTCCTGGAGAATAAGCTCTCAATATTTTCGATGGAGCGCTTTTCATGACCCTTCTTCTTCTTTTGGAGAAGTCGATGTTCCCACCTCTTTTGCTCGTCCTCTCTTATACGCCTCTTGTTTTGCTCCGGGCGATCTCATTTTCACACACTCTTCGGAGTATATTTCGGCAACAACTCGCGGGTTGTTGGCTTCCAAGTGCTCAATTGTTTCTTGTATCAAATAAAGCAGGGACGTTTAACTATTTACAATTGTGGCTTGTCAGTGCAAATCATTGCAACCACATCTACCAAACTCGACCTCTATTGCCCTTGTAAACCACTGACCACTATTCCATAACCAGCATTGCACTCTGCTTCGCGTTCTTCTGTTTATTATTACTCCTCTTCCTCCCCAACAAAATGATTTATAATCATCTATTATAAACTTGCATTGTTTGTTGCTGCTACATTCTTCTTCTTTTTTTTGTTTTTAATCCCCGGTTATTTTTATTTTATTTTCTGTTTTTTTTTTATAAGTTGAAAACTTTTTCGCTACTTTATATCATCTGCGGATTTCCAAAATAGAGTTGCGATAGTTAAATAACTTTCCACTCTTTATAGACTAAGTTTCGCTAAATTCAACAGGACACCGGGAGATAGAAATGAGAGTGTAAAAACTTTCTCCATGAAACAGAACTTTTATTTTTATTTTTTTTTTTTGTTAGAAAAACTCACCGTGATAATCGATTGTTTTGGAACTTTGGCCTTCAAGCAGATGGAGTTTGAATATACTGCGCGTCGAAGTTGGCCGGTCCGCTGCATGGACATGGACACTGGTGTCTATTAGAGCGAAGTCGCAGTTTTTGGATATAAATACTAATTAGTGCGTCAATATTTTTGCTTGGATTTCATTATCCTGTGGAGCGGGAGAAATTCAAATTGTTTTCGAGGTGTTTGTTCCGGCGGCGTCAAGAGCTAAAATTCAAATTTTAATCTTTTAAGCGGGGGAAAGGGACGAGATATCCATACAAACTTAATGGAAACGATATACAGGATGATGGTTATGAAAGATTTTTTAAAAGGGCTCCGTTCTTAAGTGGAAGATAAACAATATTTTAAAAGTCTCAAATGGCGAGTGGTTTTTTGTGTGTTTTTATGCCTTCAAGGTATGCTTGGAACTTTTCAATTTGGCCCTCACTTAGAGGGAGTTCCTAAAGTGCAATGTACCTTCTGGCAAAGACAGAGAGAAAAATTTGGTGGTGGAAGTTAGACTAGCAGCAACTGTCAACGCCGAGGATTTATTTCACTTGTGACTTGTGGTGTGTTGCGGAGTTTTCAACCAAATAAGAATGTCAGACAAAGAAAAAAACCTCTCACAAAGCTTAACACATGATAAATGGACTAGTACACCTTACTCGTGCAACAAATCATCTTGCACTTTGATCCTAGTTGAAATCCTTTTCTCTACTTATAAATATAAATAACGCTGAATGCCAATGCCCTGCGGAACACAGACGATTGACTGTTTTATTGAAAATTTAACCTTAACCAACTTACCTTTACCGAATCCATGAATATCTGTGCGGAAGTTATCCTTGCCTTTTTGCCCATCAACAAGCTGACCAAGACCACCAACGTATTTATCATCTTCCTCTTGGCCATCATAAGTTTTATCTGATAAATCGATTTCAATTCCACGTTGAACACCTTTGGGTATGGTATAGGATACGATTCCCTCTGAAATAAAAAAACCAGAATCAGTAACACTCAATGGGAAACAAAAAGCAAAAAAGTATTTTATGAAATATTGTTGATAGGTATTATGATTGGTGGTAATAAAAACAAAACAGATTTGACGATTGATCCTTTTTTTGTTTTGTATCCTGTGAACTTTTTAGGTAAACAATTGACGTTGGGAGTAAGTAGATGTAGATTAAATTATTTATAAAGCACTCTCGGGGTGAAATGGTTGGGGTAATCGTTTTGGTTTGAAGTTGCAAGCAAACGTGTTAAATTCAGGACATAGGTCGTGGTCGTGGCATAGAAAATTGCTGAAAAACATGTTTTATTGCTTTGGAAATTGATAAGCAAATAACTAGTACCCGATAGACCGATTCCTGCTTTAAGAAGAGTAAAAGCTTTTCAGCACAATGGTTTTGTTGTTCGAGAAGGCACCTAACAACTTATCTAAAATAATGTTTTGAGTGGGCTTGATGTACCCTTGCCATGGTTGGAAACTTTTAAAAGGACTGAGGATGGAGCTTGTCGGTGTGAAGATGTTTCGCTTTAGCCGATCATATTAAGGTGCTAAGCAAAAGCAACGAGCCCAGTAAGGACGCGAAGAAGTTGTCTGCAGTCTATTCTGCTGAGAGACAGCAATGTCTCACTTTCCTCTGGAAGCATTCGTTTAGTCAGCATACATCCAGGACACAGTCATACCACGCACAGTTGTGTTATTAAGAAACCCAATCATCAATAGAAGCCCTGACCTTTCATGCAGGGAGACCTAACATAGGTTCGGGCTCTCCTCGGGGAACCAGAGCGACACAGCTCATAGCTCTTTTGCATTCATCAACTATTTTGCATGCGGTTAATGGGCTTAGCAAGGCCTTTAGCGCAGCTTGACTCTCACTACAGGCACAGATACTAAGACCCTTCCACCTATTCCTAAACATGTGACTCGTAAATATCTCCGCCTGAAGGACAGGGGCATGAGTAATAGAATCTTTTGTTCGTCTTCCTTGATCGGTTTTGAAATCATCTGTGAAAACACGAGTGCAATCCATTCCTGGATCAGACGCCGGCAGTAAACTGTCTGAATACTTGGCAAGTCGACCTCATACTTACGCCGAAGCTGAAGCCTCAGAGTCAGAGCATCAGACGGCATATCCGTAATACCAGAGTCATATCACTGCCGCTTTAGAAGTTGTACGAAGTTCAACCTAGCGATAGGTATCTTAGCTACAATTAACTCCTAAAATAAATCCGCGACGTGAATGAGCAAAATTATTGCTTTTGGAGGACTGCCCATCCAACTTATATGCCATTAATTATGAATTAAGTGAAATTTTCAAACCAAAAGGCCTTTTGTTAAATCGCACATGCGTCCACTTTGGTAGCAAAATAAGCAAATATTCCCAAAGAGGCGATTTACAAACAAACAAAAAATGCTTAAAAAACTGTGAGGAGATGTACATATTTTCAGTACTTTGCAGTAGGTTTCAGCAGGTTTTAACAACTTTTCTGAATTTTTTCAACACGTTTCAGTGTTTATATGTATTTTTATGTACTTTTTCGGTACCTTTTCAGTTTGTTTCTGTATTTACCAGTACTTTTCAGTGCTTTCAGGTACTTTTCAGTACTTCCTGGTACTTTTTAGTACCTTTTCAATACTATCTAGTACTTTCTAGTACCTTTTCAGTACTTTCTAGTACTTTTTTTAATTTTTGAAAATCCAAAAGTACTAAAAAAGGTAGTAGAAAGTACTAGAAAGTACCAGAAAATGCCGAAAAGTAGTGAAAAAGTACTTTCTAGTACTTTCTACTACCTTTTTTAGTACTTTTGGATTTTCAAAAATTAAAAAAAAGTACTAGAAAGTACTAGATAGTATTAAAAGGTACTATAAAGTACTATATAGTATTGAAAAAGTACCTACCTTTTCAGTATTCTTTAGTTTTTGTAGTACTTTTCAGTACTTTTGATAATTTTTTTCATACTTTTGCAGTACTGCTCAGTATTTTCTTCCATACTGTTCAATACTGCTTAGTACTTTTCATTTTCAATACTCTGCATTCGTTTTGAGTACATTTCAGTATCTTCATGTCAGCCAACCCTCGTACTTACCGCAAAGTTTGCAGACTATTCGCGAGAATACCAAAATAAATGCTCCCCAAACACATTTTCCAAACACAGAATTACGCCATTCGTTTCTGATGAGGAAACTGGGTTACCCAAGCTTAAGTGAATGTATTTTCGAATATGAATCCATAGTTCCAAAATTTCATATCCTCAAAGTCACTGTTTGGATCCACTAATATTGAGGTAAAGTATTTTCGGTTTTGGTGATTTCCACTGAACCGAAAAATTGCCTATCTGACGATAGCCCATATAACCAAGCGATAAGCATTCGTAGTCTTATACGAGAACGCCCCGTGATACAATTCATGCCGCGTCTAAACTCGTGTCGGATATCCAATGGAACAAAAGTAAGAAACAATGCACGGGTGCCTGCCTGGTTGACTTGGAGAAGGCCTTCGATACCGTATGGTTGGAAGGGCTCTTTTACTAGTTGAGCAGGTTGGGCATAAGCAAACCACTACTGTACACGTATCTTAATATGCTCAATGGTAGAAAGTTCGTTGTGAAAAATGGCAACGTGACTTCCAATGGAACGTTCGAAATTAAAAATGGTCTGCAACAGGGGGTAACCGCCCGATTCGCCGATTTTATTCAATATTTACATGGCTGATTTGATAGGATCTCTTCCAGACGTGATAGCGTATGCGGACGACTTGATAGCGTACAGATCAGGACCTAAAATTGACGTCATTGCAACACTCTTGCAGCGTGACTTCGATAAGATTCAGATCAACTTCCAGAAGTCTGAGACCATTCTTTTCAGAACGCCGTTGTCTGGGGCCTCTTGGGATACCAGGAAGAATTGGCGAAAGTTCTCCATTGTTGGAGAGCATGGACGTCCACTTGCATGTCAAAATGTGGTCAGATTTGGCTGGGGATTTGGCTAGACCAATATCTATATTTTAATAAACATGTAGACATTGCTCTAAGCAGAGCCTTCTGAGCAAGCACGTCAACACTAGGACTTACATTTATGTACATATATGTATAAGTGACATACATACTCGAAGATAGATAAAACATACTTATATGTATATATTGTGTGAGTGGGTGACTAGTGGATGCTGTGGTTCAGTGGTTTGTGCGTTGCACTACTGCGCAAGGGGTTCCAAGTTCGAATTCAGAGAAATACCATCAAAGTGTGTTTTAAAGACACGCATATAATAGTCTCTCAGTTGTAAGTCTCTCATCGGAGAACCTTACTCACCACAACGCTCCAAACCATGCTTCACCTACTTCCAACTGACATCGTCAGCAAACTTGTAAAAGGTGCCGTCGTCAACTTATTTTCACGTTTTCTTTTCTCGCTCACAAAGCTAGCTCTTTTTCCCGTTTTACGAATTTCGAGTTTGTACAAAGCTAGTTTAAAGATTTCTGGTTTTAACGAGCAAAAGGCCTATGAATAACTCATAGGATCTGTCGATCCGTGGACACTTAAGTTTAAGTGTATTCCAACACGAACGGGAAAAAAATACTGTGAATTACAATCGAATCGAATACAAGATTCTGCCCAGTATTTTGGACTCCAGGCATAAGGATTAAACAACTAACTAACACCTAACACGTGGGTCAAATACCATTACCCAAACCTGTCCCATCTTCCAATTGACCCATCACTCGTTTTCTGTTAAAAAAAAAAAAAACAAGCAAGGCTGGGAAACGCAACAGAGAATTTTCTATAAACAGATTTAATTTACAAAATTCCTCATAAAGTCGACAGCCTTAAGTAAATCGAAATTTACAGAAAATAAAAAAGAATATATTTTACAGTTATTTATTGGATTTAAACAATGCAATTCCTACCCCAGTTATTCATTACAAAAAAAAAAGTACTCCTCTCACTTACATTATTATTGACCCACTCTTCCAACTCAATTTAATATACATATTTTATTTATATTTCAATTGAAAGAATTTCCCTTAAAAAAAAAAAAAATTAAATACACAAACAATTTTTGAAATTTATTTTCAATTATTTATTCGAATTTAACTTGGTTTTGTTAATGTAAATATGGTTAAACTGAGTGAATAAATAATTAAATGAAAATATTTCAAAAATCAAATTTAACATACAAAACAGAACAGAAAAAACGAATGTATTTAAAGAATCTCCAAACCGCTAAATTGATTCAAAAACCATAAAATACCGTGTCATGGGACAGGGAGACATTATCATCGGAAGAGGGAGAGAGACTACGAGTATATATCTGCCCGTACAAGTGCAATAAAATCGTAAGTTTCCCGATTTTATTTTGATTTGATTACTTGTGTGTTACACAAAGTTTTATTTTTAAATCGGGGACAGAAAATATGTTCCGTCTTTTAATGAACGTTGTTTATGCATCGTTTTGGGTGATGTTCTCTCCAGTTTTAAAATTCGTTCCACATGTCAAACGATAAATGTCACAAGATCTTTTCTTGTTTTTGTTTTTTTGTTTAAATCTGTTTAATGAAAGCCAAGATACTGTATGGGGTATTATAATCTAATTTAAGGAAATTAATTTATACACAATCAATGGAATGACAAAACCTTGACCTATTAGTATCACATTGGAGATTACTTACGAATGAGCGAGGGGGCCCAGCAAACACAATGGGACTTATTGTGTAGATCGAATGGTTTATGGTGGGAACGTTTAGCATTCAGGATGGATATCAAGTTCGGAGACACAAGATTCGATGTCAGTTTCATATGCACAAGCAATTAACTTGCCTCATTATAATAATTTTCAAAGAAAGGACAGCTCTCACCATTCAAGTGGATTGTTGTGTTGCGCCTGTGGATGAGTACGAAACAATGGTGATGGTGCGGTGCGAGGAGGACGACTTTTGCGCCAGTAACAATGAACAATGTTTTACTCTCCAGCCTTCTGAGATGACGTATCTTTTGTCTGTGTGTTGAGAGGCAAAGCAGCCCAGTGAATGGGAGAAAATTCTTTGGTCGTGTGAGAATTTTCTTCTTTGAAGCAACATTGATATTGTTGAGGCGAAAAAAGCTATATTGCTGGTGAAAATTCTGAATAATGTTTGATGGGGTTTATATCGGTATAACGGTTAGGCAAAGCCTTTGAGTGTCATTTATCTGGGGAAATATAATTAAAGTTTGGCTGTGGGGTGTTTTAAATTTACTTAAATGCTAATGACTATGCAAAAAGACGGTAAGACGATTATCTTTGTTTCAAATCTAATAAGGACGTTATAGCCTGACTTTTCCTATTGAATTTGTATAGAATTTGGAATTTCATTAGCGGAGAATCATAAAAGGAGCATAGTCTCCTTAAACAAACATTTACGGGCGTTAGTCCTTAGGCGAGAATTGTAGTGGATACTGATACCGCTGAACGCACCCTCTGACCACCTTATTGACACTATTCTGGATTAAGACAATTTCGGAAGAAGAATACTTGGAAAAATGTCAAAAAATGACAGATGATTTTATTTGAGAACACACCCGACGGGTACTTTCCATCATAAATAAACGTTGCTAAGACACGGTTTTAAAGAGATAGTTGAAAAGCAATAGTCTGCATCAAATGCAAGGATTATTTATGAGAATTGCTCAATGTACATATAGGAAACCTACTAAGCATTAAAGACTTTGGAAATAAATAGTTCAACAGAAGTAGAAGCTCGAAACGAAATAACGAAGTCTAATGCTAGCCTAAAGGTCCCTTAAGCGAGGAGGGCGAATGTGGCAGAAGATACAACCGCGAGCTCTATTAGCTATACCAGGATGTGGACGTAGTCGAAAGCCAAGCCAAGCCACAAGATACGTAAACTACATTGGCTAGACCTCATCTAGCAAATGGACAATAATTCTCCAGCCAAGAGAATCTTCGAATCGCAGCCCTCAGATTGGAGACGGCGACCAAGTTGTCGTGGATGTCAGAAAACTTGGTCTTCGCAACTGGAAGCAGCGTGCCCGGTATCGTAGAGGAGGAAAGGCAGCTGTGTCTCAGGCAGAGACTCAACAAGGGTCGGGAGCTCTTTAAGTAAGTAAAAAGGGAATAGGAGCCGAGGTCTTGCGATTCTATTTGCTCTAAGACCAAGTAAAAGGTAGGTTTATGCTGTTAAGTTTTCAAAATCTGAAGGACAAAATTTTATAGCATTAACGAGCTACCAAAGTATGTCATGAGGAGTGCGCAGATCCTATGTTGGGAGGAGTCTCGGATTCTCTGTTTTATAAATAAAGGCCTTAAGCTAGATTGGATAAGATTGTAAGTTGAATTAGGAACTGGATTCTAAGTTCATTGTCTAATGAGAACTAATTCAGGATGCCAGTGTTGGCGATAAAATCAACAAAGTCTTTGAGTGAGCTAGCAGTTGGTCTACTGATGACATGACATTTTTTTTTTAAACAGTCACAGTGACATAGTATATCCTGCTGATTCTTCGTCTGCATAAATTGTCTTCTGCTATCCTCGTAGCCATGGCTGTTGTTTTATTGGACAGTGTCTTGTGAGGAAACCTGTCACAATGCGAATATGACTTCTGTGGCGTCGAAGGAGTTCTTTGGTTTTTTTAGGAGAGGAGTTTGTCATAAAGAGTTTAACTTGTTTGTTAGGCCGTAAGCAGCCCATAGAGGGCCAAGGCCTAGCTTCTCACAGCTGTACGTATTGTGTGTGGTATACATTTCTGCACATACAGAAGGGACCTACAGTTTTATGCCATATCCAAAGGACTGATGCGTTTTGACAAGGTTTCTCATGACAATTATACTCTTGACTGTTTGTCAGACACTCAGAAGAGGTGGGGCCGTGAAAAAACCCTTTTGATGGTATTTTTCTGGACTTGAACTTGGAACACTGAGCGACAGCAACCACTTCCATCCAATAATGGTGCACTTTTTCTTTTAGCTGTGCTGATAGGCAATCCGCAGAATGGAGTAGGCATCATGAAAAAAGATGTCCAACCTGTTTCTGGTTACTTGATGAGCTATTTGGTTTCTTTGAGCCGCTGTGACCAGGTATCCAAAGGAGATGTAATTTGGACTGGCTAGTAGTTGAATTCCTATTTATAATCTCTCTGATGCAAAATTCGATGGCAAAAACTTCAGCTCGGGATAGGAGTTAGTACGAAAGTTTAAGTGGTACCACAGTATACTCCAGCCCTTACCCTTTTTAGACATGTGAATCACTGGCAAATGCTGGTTTTTTCTGTTCCCAGTTTTTGCGATCTTGAAATGCAACATTGAAGTTCTGTCTATGATTGCAATTCGTAGTAGTTAATCCTCGCTAAGTTCTAGTACAAAATCTGGATGAATTAATTTAACCATAGGCTCTCTCTTTTTGTGAAGATAAAGCGGTGGTTGGTCGACAATAACCTCCAGCGCTGCAGTAGCCGTAGTTATCGTTGAATCTGTAGTACATGCATAAGCTAGTCTTTGCAGTTTGCTGAGCTTGTCTTGTGTAGTCCTTTGTTGAGTCCTTTGCCACCATACTGATGCTTCGTACATGACAATTGGTTTTGGCCACGTTGTACAGAGCCATAGGATTATTGTGATGTTTAGACCTCGGTTTCTGCCAATAAGACTTTTACTGGTCCATAATGCAATCCTGGCTTTGTCTAGGGCTTTTTTTTAAATGATTAATTCCAACAAAGTTTTCCATCTAGAGTTAGGCCGAGATATTTGTCCTCTATTATTTCATCGAAGGGTGTAGGTGAATTTAATATGTGATTCTTCCTCTTATTAGTGAAGACAAGTAAGGTGCTCTCTTGCGATTGACGTTAAGACCAACTTTATGGCACCAGTCAGCCGTAAGTTTGAATGCCCTCTGGAAGAGATTCGACATTGTGTCGTCGAATGGTGATAAGTGTCGCAATACCGTCAGCGTAACCTTGGGCGTTAAAACCTTCACATTCTCCGACAGATCCATAGCTAAGCAAGGGATGCAATGGAACAGCTTACTCACAATAGCAGGGTACCCGAGGTTGAGAAGGAAGCACGGCAATTGGGAAAGAGTTGCGGAGAGCTGAGGCATATTTCTAGAAATCGCACACGATGGCGCGTAGGCATGGTAGATGCCCTAGGGATACAGGACATGAGTAAGTAAGTATGGACCACAGAAGTGGGAAAAGAACTCCACCTTGCGGGCATCCTTTCGCAGCTGTGGCCCTAAGTTTGTTGCTTCCTAGGGAGATGTTTATTTTTCTGTCTTCTAGCTAGTTTTTTGAAGGAATCCTGTAAGACTGAAAGCAGTTGGTCAACGACCAGATTATGGTATGAATTTTCAACGTAACTTCCTTCCAGTTTTTGGTATATAACCTCAAGCATAACTAGATCTAAAAAGGTACGAGTTGAGGAGTACGTTTTTGGAGAACAGCGGGGGAAATTCCGTCTTCTCCTGGGGCTTTGAATGGAAGGAAGGAGTTGAACACAATGAAATAAAAGAATCACAAATTGCGTCGTGCTAAGTTAAATTTTATACCTTATTGTATGAGCTGTACCTATATTTCTATATACAAACATATATTTATCGAAATGAGTGAATATTCTACGTGCTACATGTATAAATAGAACAAAATTGGCCCAGTGAGTGGTCCATTTTTATAGGTCTTTAAATAAATACAAAAACACACACCCATAACCCCAAGCACAAGCACAACAAAGTATGTCGGATATAATGGTCAGGATATTTAAGTTTTGCTGCTAATGGCTTTCCCTTTGACTTTGTTAAAAGCTCTTTCTCAATTCTTGTGGTCGGAGAAGTATTCCCCTGCAGTTTCAAACCACCTCATGCTGTGCTGTTGAGCACCACTTTTTTCCTGCCTCAAAGTGTTCCTTTATTATATGCATACTAGCATGTGTATGTTTGAATGTATGCTAAGACACATAGGAAAAATAAATTCAGCATAATTGCTGCCACGTGTGAACCATATAAAATTGTTTCTCTACCCGAGTTGCACACTTTTAACGAGTTACCAATAAATTTAAAACTTTTCCCCAAGTATAATAGCCTTAAATACTTTAACCAACTAAAACATAAATAATCTCCACTCTTCGGGTGTAGTATTTCAAATTAAATCACCACTCCTAACGAAAAAGAGAGAAAGGTCGTCACAACTAATTACAAAACAAAATTGAGGTTTCCTGTGTCTGTGACTACCCTTCAGATAAAAACGATATAACATATGTTCTCGGCAGCACCACTCTGAATATTCGCTTATGCTGATCTAATTAACTTGAATCCTGACTGTGTGCCTGCCTCTCTGACTGTGCCCAATTGAAATTCAAATTCAAATAATTTCTGTAATAATTCGAGAAAATATTCCAACACGCGTTAAGGATCCCCAATTTGATTTAAGATATACACAACCCCAAGAGCCGTATACAACATCCGCTTCCAATTTTCCACCACCAAGACGTGAAGTCCTTTTCTTTAAGAAGTTCACAAAATTTAAATGACTTGCCCCCTTGTTTGTACGCGAGCGTGTGTGCGTAGCTTTGAAAGAAGATGCTGGGAATAAACCAGATGTACCAGATGACTATGGCCCCAACACTAAGTGAATCCATGTACAGGGGTGGCGGTGGTGGTAAAAATTACATATTTATTTCCAAGTCAAAACAGTGACATGTTTTTAATTAAGAGGCGTGATAAATGGCAGCACTAAATTTCAAAATGAAAATGGTATCCTTTGGAGCGCGTCACATCAGTCAAGGGCGTTTGTAAGCAGCACCAGCACCAGAAGCTACCAGTTAGCTAAGGAAAGACGGCGCACACAAGATGAACCTATTTTCTTTACGTCGTCGTCGTCGTCATCGTCGTCGCCCTCCACTTCTATTAGCAGTGGGAGTTTGTTGGTAGCAGCAATTGAATGAACTCTCGACTACGGGCTACCGCCTGCCACTAAGATTGTATGCTCGCCATGAAAATTAATGTGAAACATTTGAAGAAGGAAGGAAAAACCACCACCAATACCAGGACGCGATGTTTAATTGCATATGCATCCAATGTCTAGACACCTGTTTAATGACTGGGATACCTTCTATCCAAAGATATTTATTGCCCCTTCAAATGTCGTATGTCATGGAGATGCACATGCACATTCAGCGCGCATCTATTTTCAATTCGATTGATTAAATTAAAATTTCTATAAAGCAGAACCTTGGGTGCATAATTTATAACCTCATTAGTGATTAAAAGTGACACCAACCGACACTTAAGCCAGACACACTACACACATCACCTTCAGCAGATGCATGTTACTGCAGCATGAGTAGTATCTGTGGGTGACTTGTGTGTGTTGGCATCCAACTGCGAGGGAGGAGATTTCAATTTTTCTGGATTTTCTCCGCATCATTGGGTAATGTGATACACCATACACCCGAGAGAGAGAGGATTACATTGCGCCCGTTCATATGATGGAGGAGGCCTAAGATGTTGTCAATACTCTTGCCACATTGATAAGTCAGCCGGCTTAAATGTAATTGAATATTTTGTATAGCTCTGTATTTAAGCGTGTTTGTTCAGCTTATGGTAGTTATTTTGAGTGCATGGCGTATCTTATGAATAATTTTGTATCCAAAACTCTGGTGGCTTTTGTGATATTCAAGTAGACAATGTGCTTGTTGCTTGTTGCTTGTGGAAGATGAAATCTATTCTCTTTCATCATATAAAGAAGAATAATGAAGGTACGTAAGCTACTAAAAGATATTAAATCTTAACAAAGGGATGCGATACTTAATTTGATAGCAACGATTATGATGGAAGAGTAGGCGAACATTCAAGGCATTTAGTTTTACTTTAGCTTTTGGTTGGACATAAACAGACCAATGTGGGTATATGGGGCATATGACAAAAAAAGGACAAGTTAATGTTGGTTCCAAGATAGATCTCCTTTAAAATCTTACAATCAAAAGTGTGACCAAGTATTAATTTAAACATTGGAGCATGACGCGACCTTGTGCAAAGAGAAAGTGTAGAACTAGGCTTTGAACAGAATTGGTTTCTTATTTCTAATATTATACAACCGCATACAAAAAGCAGAAACAGTTAGCACGCATTAGCACAATCAACATAAGTCAGAACAATACTTTCCCTCAACTTGGTTCACACAAGAACTACGTCGCTTACTGGCTAGGGTATACTAAGACTTAATGAGACGATCTCGACTTAGACAAATTTCTAAATAAAATTAATTAACACAATCATTGCTTTGCAGGGACATGCATTGATTCAATTAAGTTTTTATTTATTTCTTGTGAAATTTCACTTAATGCAGTATGTAATCGTTTTTAATGCCCAACATTCGTTAAGTCTCTGTTTCTATACATATTTATTTAGGAGCCAACCATAATCAATACTGGGAAGCATAAGCTTATGTCATAACTGAACGAAATGCTTTCCTATGTTCTGTTAACTCCTACCGGTGAATATAATACTTTTGCCTGCACAGTTGTCGAAGCAATCTTCAGAAATTGCTAGGGGGAGAGGACGAATGACGAGTTTCCTGAGTCACAAAACAGGTTTAGTGTCGGTTGGTCTGGGGACCAGAGAGCCTCAACAGTTAAAAGAAAAAATACTCCGAAACGGAAAATAACGCCTCAGATACGGACCGATAATTTGTTGACGACCTTTGGCTATCAACCTCCCTCCTGGACTCACTCCAATAACGCCAGATTCCTCCAAATGGAGCGCGAATTCGCACGATGTAAAATAGTCATCTTAGGGTTGAGCGAAATAAGATGGTTTTATGCTGAGGAACACATCTTCCCAACAAAAAGTATTGTTATACTGTACTCTATTAAGCCAAGGTCCGAACTTAAGCTGCGCGAAAAAGCCTCATATCCTGGAAGCCCCACAGTGACCAGATATTGACAGTCAGGTTCTAGAGTAGAGTAAGGAGCGGCTGAGGATGAAAAGGACCATTTTTACAGTCATTTAGGTATCGTCTTCAACCAGACACCAAACGGAGACATCGTAATTGTGATGGTAGGAAGCGACAACACTATGCTCAAACACGTGATGGGATTTCACGGCCTTGTAGACTGAAACGACAACGGTGAGCGGTTTGTGGACTTCTGCAATACCAACCGCTTAGTCATTGGAGGTACGCTGTTTGAGCATAACACCTGCCACAAGATCAGAAGGGTCTCGTTTGATAGGCAGCGATCATCACATCACATTGCGATCAGCCGCCGCTTCAGAAATTGTCTCCTGGACGTCCAAAACAAACGTGAAGCGAACATTGGTGAATACGCCTTCGCACTGCATCCTTCAATAACAATCTCAAACTTACTGAACAACAACAGGTTTAATAATGACAGGCTCAAGATTTCCCAAGTGCGCCAACAGTTAAGGGACCACATTGCCTTACAAGCAGATGTAATCTAGGAGCTCATTGCAGGCGAGCATAGATGACCACTGGAATGCTGTGAAAAATGCTTTCGGTAAGAGGCAGAAACCCCACCGCACATGGCTTTTAGCAGATGCCTGGAGACGGATCGAGGAGCGTACAGCAATAAAGGTGGATTGCAGACGCCTCAGGTGGATTGCAACCGAGCTAGAAACCCAATTTTGTGGCTTCAAGGGCTGCAGAAGCAGCAAGCAGATACGACAACCAACACCCGGTGAAAAGTCTAGGAGGCAGCCTTCTGATTTCGGATGAGGAACAGCTCGTTAGATAGAGAGGCATCATATCGGTGCCAAAAATACTTCCCCTAGAGGTCTATCACTCAGCAAAGTATCATTACCCTCCAAAGTCAAATTGAAACTTGTAAAATCACTTATTGTGCCCATTATCTCCAATAATTTGAAAACTCTTAGAGACTCTAGTAAGTGTTAAAGAAGGCTCTTAATTTGACTGGTCAATGGCTTACTTAGAATAAACCTTTGTTCACTGCTTTACTAGATCTACAGGGCTACAGAGTCTGAAAAGAAATAAGAGTAGGCGTGTCTTCTATTAAAAGACGCTTCTGGACACACGACCTAAAAAATAGATTCCACTTCTTCCACGTTCCTTTTGTCGGTAAAGGCAGCTTATTTTCGAAGCATTCTTGTCTCAATTTTCGACATTGCATTATATGCCTATAGGTATGTGAAATTTCTTAAGCGTAAGTCTCTGAAAGAAGAAAATACCACCAAGCATGCGAGAGAAAACGAGGACACTGGCGACAGTTTTTTTTTCTAGATATTGGTAAATTCCCCATTAAGCCACAATCTCCCACTTTTCAATTATAATGCACTCACAATCAGTCCGGCTAATTGCATGATTTAATTTCCTTTTAAGGAAAAATATTACATCACGCATGATTGCAAATAACATGTACACAAGGCACGAGCAGCGACAACAACGACAACAACGACTGCGACTACCTATGCCGTCTACAAGGAAGAAAACATTCTGCATTCAAGTCAAGCACTCTAGGAGCGCAGTCTACGCGATATCATGACACACTCATGCCATTTTAATTTATTCACTTTATGTTCCTCAGATTAAAAACTTTCGTGCACGTAACGTGCGGAAACAGGAGGAGGTGTTGCCATTAACCTAGCCGAGAGAGTATGTAAAATATTTACAAGTCCCCTCATGGCATGTTGCATAGAAAAACTACACTAGGGCTCGCCACGACGGTCAATTTTTCAAGAATGTTGTCGCGACGACGGCGAAAAAAACACAGCCGGCTCCATAATACCAGAAAATACCTTCGTTAGCCTTTAAGCAGGATATACTCCTTTGGTTTCGTGGAGAGACTAATGTCTACATGACAAGGGGCCAAACCCAACCCAACAACAAATGACCGCGACATGCAATGATAGGCGAGCGATTGCGTCTGGCTTATAAAGAAAGAAAAAAAAGAATACAACACGCCCCCACCCCCTTACAATACATAATATAGGTATCCCCCACTATTAAAGGGAAAATTAATGAAACTCACCTTCCCAGGGACATCCAACCACTTCGGCCCGCATACAGACTGTTCGGTCGTATTGACTGTAGGGATAGATGCGAACCTTCGATGCGAAAATTATCGGCTGCAGGAGGTTCTCCACCTCGCTGTAGGTGTTGATGTTGCCCGGCAGAACCTGAAATCGAGAGTTGTATTTGGTTTTTAATTCTCTTTCTCCCAATGATGAATATATATCCTTTTTTTGGTATATCACCAAATGCAGTAAACGGAAATTGCCGCCATAAATCAGGACAGGCTTTAGCTAAGCACATAGTCATATACTATAGCGATAGTGACAACAACTCACCTCCTTTCCTTGGATATTTTTCCAACGAATCCATTTGTCCATGCCCGGACGCCAGTACTCCAGTACATATGCCTCGGTGTATTCCTGCCCTTGACCCTTGCCAAAGCGTCCCTGGGTACGAATCGCAGTGATGACGTGAGGCTTTATCAGATCGATTTGCAGAAATTCCTTTAGGCCACGCGATACCATATGCTTGGGGCACCATGCTCCGCCGTTGTTGTCGATTTTTAGCCTACAATCAGACAGAAAAAAAAATAACGGTTACAAAAAAGAATACTAACAAAAAACAAGGCGCGCGTCGAGTAATTAAAAGTTCGGGCTGTGAGAGTTCGGCGAACCGCTCTCGCTTCGTTAACATTGAAATTAAAATAATTATAAATATACCCGAGTTTTATTAACGTAATAAAATCAGACATCGAATGAGCGAAGGACATTTCAGTACCAATTTGTGCCTATCCGACCGGCAAAACAGTGAAGCCAAACAATTTTACAAGAGGCTGCATCCTCTTTCAGTTTGAACTGGATATTTTAATTCAATTAAATATACATATCGGTTTCATTAGTGTCTGTATTATCACTGTACATCATTACAACTGTTAATAGTCAATTTCAAGATCGCAGAAATAAACAGATGTACAAGGGCTGTCAAAGAATGCAATTAATGCGGAATGCATTCATTGAGAATTTAATTCCATTCAATCACTTCAATGAGGACTTTAGATTGGAAACCATTTATTTTGATGTCAATCATTTCAACCATTCAGAATCGTGGAGTCAAAAAGAATGCAATCTGT
Organism: Chalcosyrphus nemorum; assembly: GCA_949716465.1. Classification (NCBI taxonomy): domain Eukaryota; kingdom Metazoa; phylum Arthropoda; class Insecta; order Diptera; family Syrphidae; genus Chalcosyrphus; species Chalcosyrphus nemorum. Next base: position 67,562,190 of record OX454332.1, on the reverse strand, counting down.
TTGATTGCTCTGCATTCTTTCAAGCATTCTTGGAAGTCACAAGCATTCACTGATTGCCTGAAGTCAGTTGAATTCAGTGATTGAATTTAATTAGTTAAAGTCACGTGAAGTCCTTGAAGTCAGTGATTGAAGGCTTTGAGGTCAGCGATTGAAGTCTTTGAAGCCAGTGATTGAAGTCTCTGAAGTCAGTGATTCAAGTCTTTTAAGTCAGTGATTGAAGTCTTTGAAGTCTGTGGTGGAAGTCTTTGAAATCAGTGATTTAAGGCTTTGAGGTCAGTGATTGAAGTCTCTGAAGTCAGTGACTGAAATCTCTGAAGTCAATGATTCAAGTCTTTGAAGTCTTTGAAGTCAGTGACTGAATTCTTTGAAATTTAGTGATTTAAGGCTTTGAAGTCAATGATTTCATCCTTAAATTTTAAAGCACGATATGTATTTTTAGTTTGTTATGATAGAAGTCATAGGCCTTGTATTGCGAGAGAACAAATTCAAGTTTTTGAGGTGCACCCGGTGTGTGTAGAGCTTGTACATTCTAGGTGCATACTCGTAAATCATGGTGTACTTTCTAAACGTTTCGGGTCGAATTGACAAATGAGGGGATCGTTGTTGTTATCCAAGGCTGAAGTTCCTCTCATAACCATAATTTTTGTACGTGGTAAGGCAGTTACCTCGACGGCACAACCCCCAGGAGGGCCAGTTCCATGGGTTTTAGCCCCTAGGACCCAGGACTGGTTCGAATATCTCTCTTAAGAGGAACGAGCGTTCCCGTTGACCCATTTAGGTTTCATCCACCATCATCTCTTCATGAAGTCATGGAAATCTTTACAAACCTGAGCTTCAAATATGTCAAAGTAGCTCATGTAAGGTGTCTGCCAAAAACCGTTCATGGATTTCGCCGTTGGTTCCATATAGAAAAATTCATCCGCATTCCATCTTCCTTCTGAGTGTTCTTGTTAGACTTCTGAGAAGCAGTACCTACACGTTCAGGTCAACAAGAAATGCCTCGGCCGGTCCTATATGAGGGCTTAAGTTCACCCAAATGCGCTCGCACAGGTCCGAGTGTTCAGCTGCACATGCGTAGACGGATTTGACATACACTCATCGTAGCTATACAGAGGACACCATGTGGAGGTGATGAAGCGACATTTTGCGTCTACTACATCCTACTTCGTCCGATATTATGCGAGAAGGGCGAATGGCGGAGAAGATACAACCGCTGTACCAGGATGTGGATGTAGTCCAAAAAGCCAAGATACGCCGACTACATTGTCTCGGCTACATCGACCGAGACGATGTTCCAGCCAAGAGAATCTTCGAATCACAATCCCCCGGTTCGAGACGGCGAAGAAGACCGAACCTCCGGTACATAAACCACGTTGTCGCGGATGCCAGAAACCCATAGAAGATGGAAGGCAGCTGTGGCTCAGGCAGAGACTGTACAAGGATCGGGAGCCCTTTAAGTAAAAAAGTAAGATGTCGTAGGCAAGTGACGAGGCCAGCTTCTTTACAGAATGTTGGCGTCATGCCTTTCCTATCCTATTTAGAGTTTCTACGGCTTCTTTGGCCAGTTTCACTATACAGAAGCCCAGAATAATTTGGCATGGTGCTACGGTAATGCTTTTTGCATTGTGTGGTAACTTTATCCTATTGAGTGCTTTGTAACTGACGGCGAAATGCTTGATAGACTTTGATCCCATCTGTAATCTGTTGTATTCAAAACATATGCACAAAACACATAGCTTACTGCAACGTGCAGCGGAATCCATTCATCAAAGGCAAAAAGAATGAGTGCTTAATAAAATTGATGGCACATAACGATGCCACCAAGGTCCTATGGACTTGAAAATAAGAGTCATATGGTTTTAAATATAATTAATTGGGAAGTGTGTTCTATTTTGTGGTCAAAAAATAAATCAATCTCAAGAAGAAAAAAACTACCCGAAATCCACGAACACTAAAGCGACATTCCTCTTAAATCCCAAACAAGATTTGTTGCGCCTTCCTCCACCCATATCACCAGCAATCAACACAGTACACACCCACTTGAGTTTAACGACATTCTGTTCAAATACACAGTGACACATGCCGGAAGGCTTAACTCCAAATGACCTCACAAATCGAACTAGATTTACGTCTAATTAATTCTTATCTTTATCGTTAAGCTATAAACCAAATCCCGGCAAGCCGACAAAGATCCATCAAACACGCATCACCGCGTTTATTTATTGCCTTTCGCACTAACTACTAGACCACTTGTCACTTGATGTTGTTCGTTTGAAGATCAAGTGAATTCAAGTGACCTATAAGCCATTTTATTGGTTGCCCAAAACATTTGCCACCAAGTCCAAATGTGCATTTGGTCCCACTGTGGGTATATCTACCATAGATAGATAAATATTCTTCCTTTGCACAGCACACACACAGATGGTTGGGAGGTAACACTGTGATGACTTTAGGATAAAGCCAATGTCATTAGCATTTTAAATGAGTTTTTATGGGCGGACATTTAAACAGATGACCATCGTATCGATGGTGATGGTGGTGTTTGGCCGCCGCCGCCTGCAACAAGTTACAAATTGTAAGGTGGAACTAAAGCGACACAATCTCTGCGTGTTTACCAGAGTATCATCGGTGTCCTTCTAAAAAAAAAAAAATGTTTTGATTGCGAGAATTACAAACATTAAATGTTATGACATCGACTGAATTGTTCGATTTCGAAAATTATCATTAAACATCTGAGGGAGATTATCGCTTTGGGAATTTTAAATCGAATCGAAGCAAGTATTAGTAACTTGTTGACAAAAGTTTTTTTTACTGATTAATTTTTGCATTTTCAAGTTGAATTTGTAGATTTGAGTCGTTTGCTCACATGAAGGCAAGTTGTTGAAGGTTTAAAGGATTCCAATGTTACTTTATCCAACTGAAATAGGTATGGTAGGTGAGGGTAAGCTTACGCCCGTTGTGTTGCCCTCGTTGGTTCTCCTGGAGGAACATGGGGAGTATGAGTTGCACTTAGATCGTGGGAAACCGTTTTGTACGAGTGACAAATTCCAGTATTCCAACGATTCCTTTCTCTCTGAGGTTTATTAGGTCTGGTATCATTGGGGACCGCAAAAACGTTAGTCTTAACCTCGCTGTAGCTGGGCAGTGGCAGAGGAAGTTTTCTACAGCTTCTTCCTCCTCCGCACAGATTGTTGCATCAGAGAGTCCGACTCTGAACGAATGTAAGTCCCACCATCAGTCTCAGCTGTGTTCTGCTTGAGTTTATGGCTCGTTTTGTTATGTTGTTACTCGGTTCTTTTATTACAGATCTGGCCACTTTACATGTACTTAGATTCGCCCAGTATTCAGAAGAACTCCTGTCTTCTCTGTGTATTAATTTTGGTTTTAATAGTTGTCAGTTGGGGACTCCTATTACCTTTGATGGATTCATTTCTTCTCTTGCCAATAAATGTGTCTTCTCGTTGCCCGGTACACCATCATGCCCTCGTACCCAAGTTAGGGCTGGCTTGTAGATTCAATTTGATTTTGCACTCGTCGTTCTTTCGATTTGTAATGGTCCTTATTGCTGCTTTGCTGTCCGAGCAGATATCGATTTGCCTATTACTACCGGGTGATCGGCTAATGCCTCGATTGTTTTTTATATAGCAAAGACTTCTGCTTGGATGGCACAATATATGCCAGCCCCTGATTCCCCTGATATCTTAGAGCTGCCTGTGTTACTGTCATCCTGTTAGAGTCTCTTCTAGGAAAAACTGTATCAAAGTTGTTGGTGAATTGTAAGATTTTTTCCCAACAACACTTGGACTGTCGATAAGTGGTGTCAGATTACGAGGTCCCGAAAGATTTGAACCTTGTGTCATTAAGGCGGGCAATTCTCTTCGCTTCTAGATGCACTGGTAATATGTTTAAAATTGCTTCCATGGCCGCGATTGGTGTCGAGGATTGTGCTCCTGTAATCCCTAGGCAGGCCATACGTTGCGCATTGGTTAGCATGCAATGAAGTAGCTATTACAATTCAAAAACAAATTGGTGCCTTAGAGAAATTTGATACGATCAGCGCTGCAAGTATGAGAATCATTGAAATGGAATAACACTGTAAAAACTTAAACTTCTAGTGCCATATATAGGAGTCAGGGACTACTATGCACCAAAGGGGATATAAATACCCTTATGCTGATTTTTCAGCGTACTGGCGTTTGGGAAAAAGGGGAAGAAGAACAGAGGAGGTACCTATGCACGCTGGCTTTAAATGTTTGAAGTTCATTCCACACGCGTATCGTTCGGCTAATCAATGAATCTCTGTGCTTGACAGTACGACCGAAGTTGGGCTTGAGCTGTGGAAATTTTGAAGGCGGGAATGTAATTGGCTATTACGATGGAACATTTTTGATGGAAGAAGCTCTAAAACAGGAAAAGACATGAGACATTTCTTCGATGTTCTAGTGAGAAAATGGAACTCACCCTCTATCACCTATAAGTTTTAACGCACGCTTCTGGATCCTATCTAGTAGTGTAGTAGTAGTGCAAAACGATCTTTAGTGCACCTGACCAGATGAGGGTCACTCTATTGGTTGAACCTCATTTGATTATGCTCTCAGAGTTTAACATACGCTGCCGTTTCACTTCTAGGCCTGACGAGCAGGGTCGTGAGTTGGGGAACGAATATGAAAAACTGAGGGTTCTGTCATCAGCGAAGGAATGGATTGGATTAGAGGTACCAGACAAGATGTCAATTATAAAAATGAGAAAGAGAGTCGGAGACAGAATTGAGCCCTGGCGACACCCGCTTTTATGTGGTGTATAGCAGACTTGAAGCCATCTAATACTAATTGTATTGAGTGATGCGAAAGATATGATTCCAAATCCATTGTAGAAAAGACTACTCGATGGCAAATGCACGCATTTTCGACAAAAGAGCCTGACACCAAACTCTGTCAAATGTCTTTGAAATATTAAGCGCAACTATGTTTCCTTGTTTCGCCAAAGCGGTGGAGAGATTGATTCTAATTCTCGGTGAGATATGCCATCAAGTCATCAGTGGGCTTGTTGCTACGAAAACCATACTGCCGGTCATTGAGAAGTTTTCGTGAATCAAGAAATGTATTTCATAAGCGTTTCCATGTCCTCAGAAAGAAGAGACGTAGTGCAATGGGTTGGTATGTTTGATATCAGAAAAGAATGAACGAGTTTTAACAAATACAAGATCGCTTATTAGATACTGACAATTACTGACATAAATGCTGACAGATGTGTAAGTTCTGTAAGCCATTCATTACAGTTGATTCGTAAGGAAATCATGGAATGAAAATGGAGAAAAGACAAAGAAAAATCTGGCATCACTGTCACAGACTCATCACTTGCGATCTTCTGACAAAAATCAGAGTTTATTTCTCTCATGAGAAAGATTCTCAGAAACCTCTTGCTCTTTGGATACAGTATAAGTCTTTAGGCTTCACCTATGCGTGTAAAAATGCGTATAGAAATGTAGTTTCGATATATATTGAGTTGATGGAGATTGAAGAAGATTGAAAGCTGCAAAAATATACGTTTCACCCTATACAACATTTAATACTGACAAAAAACGCATTCAATTTGTTTTCAACCAAGTTCAACTTCTCTTACGAAAGATGTGTACATATACATTAATGGTAAATGCCAATTATGAAAACCAAAACCAATTAAGCTCACGAAGACAAAGTTTTCCTAATTGTATGTCCAAGTTAGTTCGTCTTGAAATTAAATATTTACCACCCACTCGACATCAATAAAACGGACCGAAATATTGACTTAATTTCATCACCTTGACCATTGCGGACAGGTATTCATCACTGACATCAGCTCATCCCACACACAGGGTGTGTGTGTGTGTGAATCGAAAACAAATTAACATCTAGAGATGGTGAATATTCTCCCACCAAATTTATAGCTACAACTTGTTCATTAAATGAAAAGTTAACAGTCCAGTCCACAGTCAGGCACATTCCATTCCATTCGACCGACGAACGTGCTTCTCGGTACTCACTATTAAAAGATAGCGCCAAGCAGACACAACTGATTACTAGCCATGACCAATTCCTTATCGTAGTGCTTCAATAAATAACACGATTAATGTGCATTCGACTACTCAGTGGCACATATGAGACATCGAGCATAACTAATTGCTTCGATGTTCGAAATCGATTAAAGGACTTTCACAGGAACTAGTGTGAGTGGTGTCCAACTCTGTGTGTGAGCTGCAGCACTAAGCTAATTAGAAGATCAATTTTTCATGTTGGGTCATCGAAGAAGGGACATTAAGATAATCAAAAATGTTCTAATTTCTTTTTTTGTTCATGAATGTGTGCCCAGCAAAAGGGGTGATAAACAAACCGCCTTTGTGTATTCCTTTTTTGTTTGTTTATTTCGAACATTAACAATGAATGATGGTTTATTGATTAGGTTCGATTAGTGATGGAATTCGTTCGAGTCACTGGTGGTATTTGGCTTTGAAAGGTTTGTTTCTAATGGGTTCTTGGTGAGGAGGCGTTGTGTTTGACTTATCTCAGTTACACGATCCAATTCGATGTGGTGTGTATGGTGGATATGTTAAATTTTGGATCGAAACTATGCAGCGCTAAGTGACTTGGGGGGAAGCAATAAAAAGAAATTGGTTAGGGATAGTGTTGAAAGTGCGTGTATACCAAAGTCAAAGCTCAAAGGCTGCATTAGAAAGGAAACATATTCTGAAAAAATGAACGCCAACAGAGGATTCAAAGATAGGCTCAGAGATGAGGTTGGATAGTCTACAAAATAATACTAAGCGGGATAATGAATCCTTCCTTCTATTGAAAGGACTGTGACAAAAGAAACGAGTAACAACATAACATAATGAGCCATAAACTCAAGAAGAACACAGTTAAGACTGATGGCGGGACTGACTACAGGTGACACCAATCTCAACAAACATTAGTTCAGACTCGGAATATCTGAAACAACAATCTGCGCCAACTGTGAGGAGGAGAAAGAAGATGTAGAACACTTCATCAACAAGTTATTGGGGTTCCCAGTGATACCAAACCTAACACACCTTAGAAAGAAAGGAATTGATAAGATAATGCAATTTGCCACATAAGTTCAATTCCTCCCTCCCCCTCACAACATAGGTCAAACTCCCAACATATATAAAACCAATCCCAACAGTGGAACCAACGAGGGGGACACAACGGGCCCAATGAAGGCCTAGGGGATTGAGCGTAAGCTTAACCTCTTAAACAAAGCAACGAAACAACACCTGACAAAAAACATGACTCGAAATATCATCGAAACAAAATAACATCGGGGGCAAATGCTTGTGAGGCTTTTGGTTTACGCCCCACAAGTCGACTTACCTTGTTATCATAATTGAATGAGAGGCTTGATGATAGATTCTCGATGTAGTGATATTTCATTATGAAATCGAAAAAGAAACTGTGAATTGCGAACGAATGCAAAAATCACACACAACCTTCTGCCCAGTCAAATTGGGCATCCATCCATGGAGAATAAATATTAACACCGTCTACCACCTAAGTTTCAAATACCACTTAACTCTTTCCAACTCCTTCCTATTCCTACTTGTCCTTCCTTCTTTTATTTTTCGAGTAAAAAACTATGCTATACAGATATGCATGCACCAGAGGTAAGTGTGCCCTGAGCATTGAAGCATGCTGGCCATAAGTTTGCATAAAAATCGCCTTGAAACTGTCTCAAGTATTCACTTCGATTACCTATTACCGATTAATTTAGCTACACTATTAATGCTGGAATAAAAGTCATTGCTTTCTGAAAGGATATTCTTCAAATTGGGGAAATCATATGCTTATCACTACATACTCTCAAACAGGAAATGTATAGCTGGAACCTTAATAAACATTATGTACGAAGGAGTGAGGATATCCAGTGATGAGACGGATCATGAACCATTATTATCCAGGATTATACCCAAAGAGGATACAAACTTGTGAATAAGAAGGATGCAGATTAGTTAGTAACCATCTGTCTTTCGAACGGAGTAGTAATTCGAATGAAAATCTGAATTTTGCTTATTTTAAAATTAAGTAAAATTTCAAGTTTTTTTCTGAGATTTTCAAGCCTGTTTGTACCACTTTCAATAAGAATTTGACAAAATACGGTGCCATAATTTTAGTCAAATCACTAAAAAGCAACAAGACTTGACGGTGTAGCCAAAAAACTTTTTTGAGCTGTGTCAACTGCATCGACTTCTCTTTCTTGTTGACAGGGCCTTAAAAGCCGAGCTCAACAATCTACGAAAAGAGGCTAATACAGTGCTAGACCTGGAGAATCTCTTTGTAGCTAAGATATGAGCTGGAATTATCATGCACCAAATTAAAAGGCACGGGCCGGGAATCTATAAACATTACTATACGAAGGAAAAAGTGGCAGTGGACAGACAAGACAACTCTATTTTGAAATACGACATGCAGTGGAATCCGCTCACCCAAGCAGGCAGAACAGAATACTCAAGGAGGAATCGAGCGTTTTAGGAAAGAGTTGGAGAGAGCACAAAAGCGTTGCAGAAGTACGAACAAGATGGCGTGCAGACGTTGCTGACGCCCCATGCTCCCGGAACGGTAAAGGACCTAAGTGTAAGTGTAAACCAGAAGAAGCCTCAAACATACTTTTGAGACTCTTCATCCTCGTGAGTCGACCTCTGTAATACCGCGTAGTTCATCATCGACTAGTGTTTTGAATATTGATCGGCAGTAAACCCGTTGTTCATGGACTTTGACTGCGTCAACCAAGAATGTATCTGGCACGCGCCTTGCGCAGATGAGCTGTTCCAGTACTTCAGAAGCAATTTTTTACCAATGTTGTATGTGTTGGGAATGTGGAATGTGTTGGACTTGTGGACATCCACAGTAGAAAGAAACAAACCTGGGATCGATGTCATCACTTCAAATGTGCTGAACAAATGGTTGGCAGAATAGCGACTTTCGAATACTTTGAGGATATAGTCTCAATCGAACTAACAATGAAAATTCGGTGCGTTCAATGACTAAGGGTTTTGGAAGTAGATTACAACGAAGCTATTACTGTTCCCGTTGATATGGTATTTGGACAATGACCCGTACTAGGTATCGTGCTGCCGTTAGAGAACGATCCACAACCAAACGATGAAGAAAGTATGAATAGATTGGCCACGTGATGCAAGTGAACTCTATCAACTCTATTGGCCTTAAATCTTTGCAGATCATAGCCTGTAAGAAGTATTGACAAAGGCAAGTCATTTTACATATTATGTACGTGTTGAGTGGCTAAAAAATGAGGTTCTGAATTTTATTGTTTTAAAAGGTGAAGTTTGCTGAAGATGCCGTTCGAGAAGTACGATTAAACTGACTAACAAGCGTGACACAACTATAAATTTCAGCCGAACTACTATGATCGAAACAATGGTAAAGGACCGATGATCATCCAATGCATTAGGTCAATGTTCAAGCGAAGAGATTTGGTCACAGATGCCTGACGCTGAACGCGATCTAATAAGCTCAAACAAGTAGCGGAAGCTCCCGCCTAAATATGTTAGTTGTATTCTAGTTTCATACGAATATAGGCTTTCTAGATAGTAAGTCAAGGCACCTGGCAGTGCTGTAAGAGAGTGCAATAATTTAGGAATGCATTCATTGACGTCATCTTCAGAATTCACATGGATTTGTTTCAATTCAATGACTTCCACTTTAAAATTATATATTCCCATTCATTTTGAAGTCATGATTTAGCAATTATTTTTCCCAATCATTATTTTGAAGTCAAAGTGAATGCAATCATTTCAATTGCTCTGCATTCACTGAAGTCACTGAAGTCATCTGAAGTCCCATGCATCATCCATCAATGTCAAAGTTGAGCTCGGTAGATATTCGCTCCCGGTGATACTCCACAGCTTGTAGTCTCAGCCGTGGAGTTGTCAAAGAATAAGTGAAATCCAAACTACTGTCATACTCAAAGAAATAGGGTCGGAGTAAGAACTGAGCCCTGGGGTACACCAGCATTGATTGGAAATGAGAAGGAAGTATATCCGTTCTCCAAAATGCACTGAACATTCGCTCGAATTCATTTCACGTCATTATAATGCCATAACAAATGACAATGCAGCTCGCAGTTCGATGAAATCAACCTCATCACCGAATGATGAGGTATTCTCCGAATACAAATCAATAAACTTCCTCTTATAAGATCTCAATAAAAAAATTATATACATATGTGTGTCTAAAGTGCTTGGCAATGTTTACACTTACACTTAAAGTAAATTTGAGCGCAAACACATGCTCTTTTGCATTGCCATCTGTGATTGGGGTTCGGTTGGCTTACAAAAAATATTTACCCTAGATGCTGATTTCTAACATTGTATTTGCTTTGCATTTTCCACGTCTATTTACCCTCAAAAAAAAAAAAAAGTATCTCTGCATATGCATTGCCAAAGAAGTGACAATAATATCTCATCTTCAATTCACTCAATTATTTATTTCATCCAATATCTGTACACAAGTACCCTTGATTCCTCTGATTAAGTGCAAATTACTGCACAAGTTAACTACTACTTAAAAATAAATTTGTAGCAATTACGCACAAATTGGAATCTCAGTGGGTACTTTAGTATTTTCAATAAAATTTAAACACCCATGTTTTTAAATTTACGAATATTTCCCTGTTCATTGGTATTCCCAAGTTCATTATTCAACCCGAAAAAGAACACAAAAAAAAACAAAAAAAAACATTCTCGTAAATAAAAAATTAAATCCATAAAAAAATAAGAAAAAAACTGTCCGGGGTTTTAAAAATACACAAAATGTTTTTTTTTTTTCTTTTTGTTGAAACCCTAAATTGTCATTTTGTACTTTATTCAGTATGTTCGCGGTTCTCCCTCGTCCCCATTTTTGGAGCCATCACGGAGCAGATGCGTTTCCATTCAAAAGCCAACATCGGTAATATTCAGGAGAGAAAACATACATTTTTTCCAGGCCTCTGATAAAATACAAGAACCGATACGTCCCGCTTGACACGAATATCCACAATTTATACGAATCTGAGGACCAAAAAAAAATACTCCCCTACCCCCCCGATTTTAGTATAAAAAAGTGGAACTTTTCTGCTGTTTCGTGTCAGTTTTTTTTGCCGCCGCCACACACACTATATATGTGTGTGCAACGGTTTTCCATATACACAACTCATAAAAGTTTTGTTGAACTCATAAAAAAAAAAGTAATAAACAAAAAAGTGGAACAGCAGCAACGTGAACTAGGATGGGGTCCAGCCCTTGGGGCGGTGTCACATTTATACAATACATTTCCTGTAATAGTGTTTCCTATGTCAACCAAATAACAGCACGAAAAAAAAAAAGTGTATCTTTTATCTTGCCTGGTACACTTAACTAATAAGCTTTGGGAGATATGGTTTTTTTATCATTTGCAATTAGAACCAACTGATGCCGCTGCCATCTACCGGCAACGGCTGAAATTGGTTGTGGTTTTTTCAGTAAAACGTCAAATGTTCACAAATGTCAAACTGCCATTGTGTGACGGCGCGCAAAATGCGCAATGCAAACGTGATTAATGGCATTTTACCTCCACAGAAGAGTGCTGCTCAACAAGACAACAACAAAATGTCAGAAAATTAATTAATGTATCGCCAATGGTGGAGGGTCGGTCGGTAAGAGTGTCTGTCAACAGTTGGTCCAGGAGTGAGCCGCGGCAAATTAAAGAGCGAACATTTTTCAAACAACCCCCAAGGCACATTAAAACTGATAGGATATACGATACGGGAATAACTTTGGTCGAGTGCGTAAATAATAATGATTGAAATAATTGCACGTTGCTGCTGTATGATTTAAGCAGCCAGCCCGCAGTGCAAATGGGAACACCTGGGGGAATTATACAAAATAGCTAAGCAAACAGTTTTAACCACAAGCGGCTATTGAGAGCGCTGTGGTGTAACTGATAGAAAGTGGTTACATTTAGGTTCTACATCAAAGTGGTTGCCTATTGACGGTGAGAAAAAAAAAGTAAAAAACCCAGACTAGCAAGGTAAGTGGGCGGTCGATTTCGCCGCTGTTAGAAACCCTGTTTAATGAAGTGTGAACATTTATGAAAGAAACTTACAGGACCTCTCCTGAGTATAGTTATGTCACATATCTCACTCTTAGAGACTAAAAGCCGAAGCAATACAAGGGAGGAGATGGAAAAGAGGCCGAAAAGTATACTGCGCAGTATCAACGTCAGACGTTAAAAACGCGCTTAACTTCTGCCTACTGTACATGCATTGGCAGATCACTGGCAAGGACTCCTTTGCCGACAAGAAGCAGAGATACCAGACAGACGGTGGCTTTAAGTGTTACAACAGCACTGTGGGAGTTCCGCAAGCGTCAGTCCTAGGACCACTTCTGTGGAATATCATGTACAACGGTGGTTTGAGCCTTATGCTACTGCAAGGAGTTAAGCTGGTCCGTTTTGCTGATGATATCACCGTGGTGACTGTAGCCAAGCATATCCACGATCAAAGCAGTCGCCACGATCAAAAATTGGGTTAACTTTGCCGGGATTGAACTAGCTAAGCATAGAATTGAAGCTGTCCTAATAACCATCAGAAAGACTGTGCAACTTTTCGAGTTAGGAACTAAACACTCAGGTCTTAAGAGGCATAAGAAAACTTGGGAGTCATGCTCGACAACGGGCTTAAATTTAAAGCATATGTCGTCAACCAGTTTTGGATGCTGCCAAAAATCGCCAAGCCTGGATATCCAAGGAAAGTTCTGCTATCCAAAGTGGGGAGGTCCATCCTTTTGTATACTGCCCCAGTTTGGCCGGCTGCACTGTCAAGAAAGGTGACAAGGAGGAAACTTTCGTCTGCTTACAGGCTTTGCGCAATAAGAACAATTACCGGTTTCCAAACAATTTTGGACGAAGCAGCCTGCTGGGATGGTCCCTATTGACATTCTCGCCAATGAAATCGAAAAGGCTTACATTAGGCTTATCGTGAACAGACAAGATACCAAACTTACTAGGAGGGTAAAGGAGGACCTAGCAAACCAGGTGAGACAACACCACCAAAGGTAGATGGACCCAAAAACTGATTCCCACCATTGAAACATAGACAAGAAGAACGCAAGAGAACTCTAATTATCACCTTACGCAGTTCCTGTCAAGGCATAATAGCTATCGAAAATAACTTCAAATATTTGTCCACAAGAGCTCGCCCTTTTGGCTAGAAGAGGACGAAGTCACGGATCACGTTGTGTTCTAATGCAGAAGCTTAATAAGAGGCATAGCGAATCTACGAAATCCAGAACTTCTTATAGGCGTCATGTGGAGGTCAGGGGACGACTGTTTGGAGATCTGTTGCGCCATATTGGAACATCTCAAAATAAGGAATCAACAACATGTAGAACCTAGACCTAATGGACCTTCACCAAATGACAGCAAGTGTGAAAGTGGAAGCAGACGCAGTTACGACTGAAAATGAATTCGGCAAAAATGATCAGCCTAGGACGGAACTCCTCAACTCATATACATATGTATGCAGTGCTGGACAAATTGTTGAGAGGTTAGAGAGTTTCCAATACCTTGGGAGATACGGATGGCTAAATTGAAGTGGAATACCAGGAGAAGCAAAATCTGCGTTTGGGATGCTATCCATAGTTCCAACGCTGAATCTGTGTTGCTGGGTGTGGTGGTATCTAGAGAGTGGCCGTCACTATCACAAGGAAGCTGCAAACGTTCCTTAAAAGGTGTCTACGTTATATATTAAGGATTTTCTGACCAAACCGTATCTCTAGCTTTATGAGAGAACGGGCCATAAACCTATAGGCACAACCATACGACCACAAAAGTGGCAGTGGATTGGTCACACTCTTTGAAAGGGTGACAGGTCCACAGCTAACCACGCGATGCAATGGAACCCCCTTACTCAGGATGGTAAGATATTCGGCTGTCCTAGAAGCACGCGGCACAGAACAGTCGAGAAGTAAGCACGACAATTGGGAAATAATTGAAGAGAACTGAGGCACATTTCCAGAAACAGCACACGATGGCGCGTAGTCATTGTAAAGGCCCTAGGAGACACAAGGGAATAAAAGACATACATAACAGGTCAAAAGGATAATATTTTTCAGGACACCTACTAGTTCCTACCAGCTTCCTCAGAGTTATCTTTCGCTTTACAACAAAAGAAGGAAACCACGCAAGATTCCTTACTCCCATTTATTACCTGCCTAGTACCTTTAAAGATCCACACTTAAATACCATGATGTGCACACACAATACAACAAAGTTTTACAAGAGAGATCTTTCTGCACAAAGGCTATTAGATGACTTGATGTCAAACCCCAAGTATGGTATTTTCTTCTACCTTCTGCCGGAAAGTATCTGAACTATTAACCACATTCCCTGTCTAACTCACCAAAACTTCTAATACTAATTGAATGGCAAGATACAAATTTTATTAGCTCAATTACTTAACTAAACATACACACACACACATGTACAATGACACGCCCCCACAATACTGTTCCTTTAGCAAATACACTTGAGAGCGACGATGATTTAAGTGACCACTTCAGTTTTAAGCTTTTGTTGGCACATACACTAGTGTGTCATAAACATTTTCGTCAGTTCAAGTAGCACTTAAGGAAAACTAAATACGAACAACACTCGCTTCAGGATTCATTGCTGCACGAACGAACCATTTAGTAGCAAAAGGAGAACGTAAAACAGTTCTCACAAGTAGCCTTCAGAAAGGTATTATGCTCAATTGCCACTGCACAATGCATACGAGGAGGACTACGATTCGGAGGAATATATATATTTTTTGGGCAAAGGGTTATAAACCTTTTCTCATTTTTCGAAAGCCAAAGCTTAGGACATCCAAAGTACAAGGTGAAGTACCATAGTGTAGTAAAAGAAGAGAAACTGCAGTAAATCGTAAAAGCTTTTTTTTTTGTTCCTTTACCTTTCTTCTTTCGTTGCCTATAAAACCACCCCCCTCGCCCGCCCCATTGTAATTTGTTGCCTGAAGAAGGAAGAAGAAGGAAAAATACCTGTGTGAGTTGTGTTGGCTTAGGTACCTTTGCCGGAACCGTGGGAACCTGAACGAATGCTACGGCTATGGATACATCCACTACAAGTAATGTCATGCGCAATTTTAATACAGCAAAAGCAAGCAGTCTCCTTCAACCCCTAGTACACGGTTTATTGATTTTAATGATATACACAAGACGAAACGGGGAAATAAAAACAAAAACAGTTCGATGGTAATTCTCGGCGATAGGGATTTAATTGGGCTTTTCAGAGTCAATATTTTGGAATAAGTACGTTTACGTCGTGATTCCCGAGAGGATGTTTAGATATTTAAATTTTATATTGATCTTGGGGAAGAGAGTAGAAAGTGATATAGGTAGTCGGTGTTTTTTTTTTACTTTTTTTTTTTAAGGTTTTTCAATAGGTGATGGTGCTTTTAAGGGATGTGACTTTTTTGAAGAAGACTAATGTTCTGAGAGACGTTCACTGGTATGTTTTGACAAGGAGGCTCTGTATTTCTTTTGTATACAATTTAATTTCTGTTGTTTTGGTAGTGGCTCTAGGTCAAGAATTATTTAAATTTAAGTCAGGTTGTCGATAGAAGAAGTTACGTTTGGGGAAGCTTTAATAACCAAGCAATGTCTTGTAAGATCTACCGAGGCACATCCTTCTTAAATGTCGCATATAAGATCCTAGCCAACGTATTGTGTGAACGCCCAAAACGCTTCTGCAACCTACTAATCGGCACGTACCAGTGCTTCCAGACCGGCAGATTGACAAAACACCAAATTTTCAAATTCGGACAAATCCTGGAAAAGACCAACGAGTTTCAAGTCGAGACTCACCACCTTTTCTTCGACTTTAAAGCCGCCTATGACAGAATTCATCGTTTTGAGCTGCTCTACCAGGCGATGGCCCAATTCGGGATACCGTCAAAACTCGAGACTCACCACCTTTTCTTCGACTTTAAAGCCGCCTATGACAGAATTCATCGTTTTGAGCTGCTCTACCAGGCGATGGCCCAATTCGGGATACCGTCCCGTAACGCTGGAAAGAACGTCGACGAACAAAATTATTTCTCTATAGAATGCTCATCTTTTACCAGTCCTGCTGTATGGAGCCGAGTGCTGGATGATAAGTCAGAAAGTTGAACAAATATTGGGCATCTTCGAGTGAAGAATACCTTGTCGGATATTAGGTCCCTTTGACACTCAATATTGTCACTAAAACCTCTCAATGGTTATGGTTGTGAATGCTTATATGCAAAATGGATGCTGATTAACCCTTTTATAATAAAATGACTGAATGTCTTTTTCAAACATCCTGGAGCACTTTTAAAAAGCCAGAAATGAGGCCTAAAACTGCAAGTCAAATGTTGGCTGTACGTCTCTGTCGGGCCCATATTCTTGTATGTCATGGTGACGAATGGTGACTGTTAACCTCAATCTTAACTTATCTTGGGGATAGTCCACAATATTGCATAGAATCTGCAAGGCCAGCGAAATCTTTAAGCTAGGAACAATCCTCATAATCCAATTAAACAAAAATTAAATTTTGCTACTTGCTTCTGTTCAGACAGACTGGAGTCTATTACCTACGATCTCTGGAGAAATTCTACATCTCCCCAGTTCTCTGGTATGAAATTAACTAGAAACGTTCCTTTGAGTTCATTTCACTAAGCCGTCCAGACCTGAGTTTTGATGCGGCTACTCGTTGGTTTACAAGACTTGCATTTTTGAAGACATCAGCCGAATAATGGCCACAAGAGCCCGTAGAAAAGGAACCAACCTGCAGATAACTAAAAACGCAGTTCGTTAGCTTTCAACTTAAACGACATAGTTGATCTCAATCTGCTGCCTTGGAATCACCGTCTACGTTCTCCGACGCGTCGGTAATCTCAAAAAGCAAAACAAGCTAGATGGGACTGGTGGATTAATCCTTGGAAAACAGCTTCGCTGAGCAGAGAAGTTCCTATTCTAAAAAGAGAGAAGAGGAACTGGTGGATCTGCTTGTCCTGAAAAGCAGCCCTTTTTTGAATCTTTATCCGTTTCTATATAGCAAAGGCATTATTCGGGCAAATGGAAGGAGAGGGAGTAGGTCACTTCGGATTACGAGGCTAATAATATCCGACCTTCATAAGTTGTACCAAATTGCTCATATGAGAGCAGCTCTTCAGGGTATCAAAAAATCCAGCCAGAGATTACCACTGCCTGTTTGTTCTGTACACTAGGCCTCCCTTTAAAGAACTGCTGCAGGAGCTGCAGAGACGACTAAGAAGAAACCATCCTATATCTTCTCTGCAACTGTCCAGTCCTAGCTTTTGTCTTATAAGAGAAATCTTCTCTTAGGATCTTCTTGTGTGATGACCTTAAGGCTCATATGTCAGACAACTCTCTTTGCCTTTCCTGAAACCCCTTAATTGTTGTCATCTGTGCCTTATATTTGTTGTCATTTTAGCTTGAATAGTGTCTCTATGTAAAAGAGTATACGGTTAAGATTCTGTGGTATCACAACGGACCTTTATAAGCCAAAGTATTCCTGCATTTAACTGTATCTTTAACAGATGCCAGCCACTCTAACCTTACCTAACTTTCTACCATCGTCTGCTTCAGTGGCTATCTTACCGGATCACCCTTATTACTTCCAATACTGCAGGATTTTTACAAAAGTGACATATTAGTCAGAATTTAATTTATTAAATGTCAGAAAATGTCAGTAAATATCAGTATATTTTAAATTCGTGTAAGCTAGACACAATCTTTCAATATTTTGACAAAAAAAACTTGTTCGTTCTTTCGTTCTGTCTGAATTTAATCGGGCAGCGAAATTCTGACATTATTTTAGGTTCAGAAATTTTGAAGTATATGTCATTCGTTTAACCAACAGTAGGCTTTACTTTTCTATCGCAGCCCCTCATTTGAGGATCTGTCAGGTAGAGTAGTTTAGTCCGGCATATGCAGCTCGACTGAGTGAAGTTGGTGGATTGAGGATATCATTCATTCCATATCGACTGTCCTGGGCGTTCGATGGAGTTCGGAACGTGCTCGGTTTTGTTCAGCATAAGTCCAAAAGAAGTGCGTCTTTGCTGTCACGAAACGATGCGATATGTATAATCAGAACACAGTTGCAATCATGTGAAAATTTGTTACTACTAGCAAGCACAGATAGGAATAACAAGGATGCAATAGCATGCTAGAACCAAATGGATCAAGGGATCATATTCTGTTAAACGTTGCTATGCTTATAACAAATAGCTTGGTAGAAAGAGAACTGTCAGGCAATCTTCGAAATAGCGAAACTGTATGCCCACCATCTAGCAGAATTTTCTGACATCTATTTCATTCTTTCAGCGGAAACGATGGTGCCATCTTAATAAATGTCATATACGTATGTAGGTACCAAAGTCAGAGGGTACTACAATCTATTTTCATAAGAGAAACATAAAAAAAAAGAACAAAAAAAAATTTCCACAAATGGTTTATGAATGAAGAAAGTAAGTCATAATGACAATACCCCACTGTCCTCCGTCAAAAAAGACCGTTGGACCATAAAAAGTTTCTTATTATTTACCACAACTTCAATACCATAAAACCACCCCTTCCCGAGTTCGATAAGAGTTTTTCTTTCTCTTCCTTGTTTTTTGTTTTTTTTTTTTGTGTAAAAAGTAGTCAATTCTGTTATTCTTTTCCAATATCGCAGAAGGAACTTACTGAACTCGATACATATCGCGCGTAGTGTCGGGGAAGCTCTCTCATGTAATGGCGACCATGTATGCGAAATATCATTCATGGTGACATAAAAGCCGGAAAAAAAAAATTCAAAAAAAAACCAAAAGTGCCAGGACATGCTTTATATTTATGACTTTGGTCATAAAAAAGAAGCGGAATGCGAAACGAAATTTATTACAAACACACATACAAACGAACCAACGAACGAACGAACTCACTTAGGTGGAGTCATACTTTTTTTTTGTTCTAGTCATCAAGGATTCTTCGTTTCACTGTCTGCCCGTTGTTGGATGGTTGTCTACTAGAGCTAGAGTTTGTATGTGTTTTTTTGTAGTTGGAATCCGCAAAAATTCTTAAAATTATTTACTACTCATATAACGTTATGAGACGAAAACTTACCTTGCATGTTGGGGACCGACATTTCCCATATCATGGGCTGAACTTGCTGATATTTGAAAATCAGCAATAGATCCGGATTCCATGCCCAGAGGATGTTTGCATGTTTCTGGAATGAAAGGAATTTCGAAATTAATTTACTAAAGTCACATTTAGCAGTATGAGTATCTCTCTCTCTCTCTCGGAGACACACACAAATTAAGGAAAGTAAGGAAGGAAGAAAGGTTTAACTGGTTTGGTTATGTCGAAATAACATCATTCTCCTACATATACACAGGCACACATATCATCCCCTTTCATAATTATCATTATTTCGTCCTTTAATTGAACTTGGAATAGGATCTGTGTTTTGGATAATTGTTAAGGAGATATTCAACTGTCTGAAGGACATAGATATGTTTAAGTAATAGATTTCAGAATTCAATAAAGTTTAGAACGCATCTTAAGTTCGAATGGATATGTTGTCTATGCAATTTTAAAGCTTATTTCTGCTTTGTATATTGAATTCAACGTCGGCTTATAAGCCAAGCATACCAAGGCGCCCTTAGCACGATGGACTGCACAGTCACAAGTATTGGCGAATAATATTGAGAATGTAAGGCCCAAGTATACTGCACAGTGTTTTAAATTTGCGTAATATTCTGAAGACTATTTTAAAAAATATAGGTATTGACTTGTGTAAGAAAATGCGCAATATTTTTATACCCTATCCTGAAATAATCCTTTGACCAGAAAAACAAAGATACCGGACACCCTCCCCAAACTGGATGGCCAAGTCACTCTCTTTAAGTCCTTGGGCAAAATACCTAGGCTTAATTCTGGACTCGAAAATTATTTGGAAACTAAATACACAACAAAGGGTAAAGAAAGCAAGCCTGTAATAAAACGCTCGGTAAAAAATGCGGACTCCAGCCAAAGGACAGTCGTTGTACGCCCCATTCTTGCTTGAGGTGCCATTGTCTGGTAGCCTGCCTTGAGCAAGAAATACAACATGGAAAGGTTAAAAAAAAAAAGTACAAAGATCAGCATGTCTTGGTATCCCTAAAGTGATGAAATCATGTCCCACGGATGCTCTCAGTGTAAGCCTACACCTGATCCCTTCTCAACTGCACAGAGAACATACCAGTCTATGTAGCGCAATTTGACTCAGATAATCTGGGTGATGGACCGCTTAACCATATAGCCATATTAGGGCTCTGGAGGCGGTTCCACCGACTATAGAACACCAACCTTGAATTTTAGAAAACTGTTCTCAGTCAAATTCTCTACAAGAGAAGAATTGAAGAATGAAAGCGTTATATAAGGGAGTTGGCGCAGGCCTCTTCTCGGACCAACTTAATGTATCGAACTCTTTCCGTCTTGTCTTCCAGTCTCTGGTAGCGTGTTTCAAGCGGAGCTCCTCGCAGTTCGAGAAGCCTAGCGGGTTCTAAGAGATCGCTCAACACTCAACCAACCGATTTCCATTTCCTCGAAACTGGTATAGCAATGCCGTTTTGAAATCAACCAATTAAGTATCCACCTGGTCCCTTATCTGGGTCCCAGGACACAGCAGTCATGAGGGCAACGAGGAAGCTGACGCCCTTTATGGTTCTCTAGCCGAAACTGTTGATTAAGTGCTGTATATATCTTTATATGGTCCAGCTTACAAGTCGCAAGTGGAATAGTCTTACAAACTGCGCCTTATCAAGAAGGACATGGCCTAGCTATAATAAACATAAGTCAACTGAGTTACTTGGCAAATCAAGACCTGATATCGCTAGAATTGTGGCTGTAATTAGTGGCCATTGGTCAGTCGGTGAACATGCGGCTAGGCAGGGTATCCCCTAGAAGAAGCTGCAAAGATACTAATGAGAATGAATCTCTGTATAACTTCCTCTGCAGTGTCCGGCCCTGAAAAGGACTACACTTGGCTAACCCTTCTTCAAGGATCTCAGCGAGATAGCTGAAACAAGGATAAAGGAGGACCTCTTTCATTCTTTAAACTCCACGGGTTGGGTTTAGCTGCATACAATCACAACCAATAACACATTTCACATACAGGTTTGGCGCGAGTTTTTGTGGTATCAAAACGGTGCACTTAGGGTTCTTTTCTCTGAGCCATCACTTTACCTACCTAGCAACAGCATAAAGGTGGAAGTACGTACGACACAGTCGTGCACTTTTCTTAATATACCCACCAACAGTTCAAAACATAGAAGCAGTTGATTGACTGGTTGTGATTCTTTCAACTACGTGTGGTCCATCAAGACCGGTTTCTCAATGATTTTAGTTCTCAAAATACCAACCAATTTTTCCTCAATTTACATTTCCAAAACAACTTACAAGAAACTGCAAGTCAACTGGTAATCAATCCAATTACGACATCCATAAAAAACCGCATCGAATGCTCTACTCACTCGAGGCAAACAGTATCTCTTGCACATTTAAGCAAAAGTAATTAAAAATCTTTAATTGAGTTCTGCTCATAAACACAATTTTTTACGTTCCGACTATAAAAGATTGTATTTCAAATGAGAGGGCGCTCATTACTTTGGCTCTTCATATTAAGATAGCACTTGGCTCATACTTGGATATCTACACTCGTTGCACTTGAAAAACAATAAATCGTAATGAGATTTTAATTCATTCTTCTTCTTCTTCTTCAGCAAATGAACGGCTTATTGATCTTAAAAAAAAAACATTCAAATTTTATGTACATTCATCTTTTTTTATGGAATTATTCCAAGGGAAATATGTATGTTGACTCAAAAGAAAGAAATAAAATTAGGTTAGACTTTGGACCGATTTACATGTCAAATTGAGTAAGTTTTACTTGTAATAGATAACTTGATACCGGATTCAAGGTTCTAACAGTAAAATCTACATCAAATATCAATTGAAATTCCCTCAGATACAAATACAGTATGTGCTTCCAATTTAATAAAATCATTTCGAAGACATAAGGGAAATTATCATCATTTCCACGTAAGTAATTCAAGCCCCATCAGCGCCAAGAGACACGTAGTACACTGTACAGTGTACAGTGTAATATATTTCTCAATAAAAGAATGAAAATATCAAGTGTCAAGCACCTCTAGCGCTGTCTAAAAGTCCAATATGCATCATATCCACTTTGCAAGTGACAACCCCGGCAGACGACTGACAAGTTGAAGGCGCTTTTATTTTCATTGAAATCCGATATTGAATGGTAAAAGTGCACCCCATCGAAGCTGCTAGAACCCATATGTGCGTGGTATGCTTGAAGGGTATGAGGAAGCAGCAGACAGCCAGTCCTCGTGGTGGTGACAGAAGAGGCAATGGTGGTACTTTTGCTGATGACTTTGTCTCGTAGCAGGAGGAGGTTTGGCGTTTCTCATTTACAATTATCGAACAACTTGTCATGGCAGATCAGGAGATCAACAAATGATTCCAACCGAGATGACATTACTGAGAAGTCACACATTGATAACTTTGTGTATTGAATTTCAAATTATGCATGCGTACCTCGTAATGAGGAGGTTTTTCAGTAATTATACTGATTTCAAATGGGAAAACGTTTTGCGCCGACACGGAGTGGAGGGTGAAGGCAAATTCTATTTGGTTGAATAAATATCAACAGCTTACAAGTACCTACACTTGGTGCTTTAAGAGTTAATCGCTCACTTGAACTTGCTTATTGCTCAGGTGAAAGTACGAAAAAGAGCTCTAAGAACAAATCAATATGAAACGTCAATGGTTTTAAACTTGAGGACTTTATTAAAGGAATGGAGACATCGTTTACATTAAGATATGCTGTAAAACTGGAAAATGGAATGTTAAAACATTGATGCCTTTAAAATAAGAATTCCAGAGATGACGTCCACTTCTTCTCAGTCTTTGACATATGAACATATACAAAATGCAGCAAAACTCTCTATCAGAAGATGCTTCATCTTTACAAATGGCGACTTATGTTATCGTAACTTTGACACTTGTAAATGAATCATGGGAGTCCAATTCTGACAAATAAGCGGTTAGCCCGAAACGTGTGATTGGCACGAATTGATCAAACATGGGAGAGTTTAGCCGTTCGCTTTTAAGGAAGTGTCCGCATATGAAGCATTGGCAGAGAATATCGCTGCTGTGACTGCAAATGCACCAGAAGACCCACACTCGACGGTGTACATCAGAAACTTGCAGCAAGTGTTTTGTTTTGTGAGCCATTCGAAATATTCACTGCTTTTTAAGTAATCGCACACATTCGAATTCATTCATAAAAAGTATTCACTCACATTTTATTGTCTCTTATAAAATGAATCTGAAGCGAGCTCCTATTCACATTCACAAATGATTATCTACCCTTACACTTCGCTGCCTGGCACTAAATTTGGAAAAAAAGCAATGATTGTTTTGAGTGGCTCGTGCCATTTTCTATTGATGTCGATACAGTGCTCTTTGTTTTCGCTTTTTGCTGCCGTCTTTGTCGTTTGTACTTGCAGCGTTTTGGTTTTTTACCAACTTTTTAAACCATTCGAAGGCTTGTGCATCACTTGTACATTCCACTGCTTTTGTGAATACTCTGGTTGAATGAATACTTTGAATGTGAGCCTACTACGAACTCAAGCATTCATGAATACCAACACAATTCGTTTTCATTTCTTACATAATTCATACTCGCTTGTTTTCTGTGTGCATTAGACTGTGAAAGGCTCGTTTTTAGTGTTCCGGACCTTAAAAGGTAAGACGGAACACTTATGGGTTTGATACGGTGTCTGTCTGTCCGTCTGTCCGTCAGTCTGTCACAGCCCTGTAACTTTTGAACCGATAGACATAGAGAGCTGAAACTTTCGCTATGTATACATTATGTGGAAGCCTGCACAAGATGGCGGCAATGAATTTCATTTTGGGAGCCCTTTTTTGGGCACCTTGTATGAAGGGCAAAAAAAAAATATTTTGTTCCCCATCATGTGGCATATCAAATTAAAGAGAATTTTGCAAGGGCTCCATATATGTAAGAAATATTTTTTTCTGGCAAAATTTGTTGAACAAAAAAGCTCGTCAAACATTTGAAAAATGTTGTCCCCCCCCCCCTAGCAGCCAGACCATAAATGGTAAAAATATGAAAAAAATTGCAGATACGTAGAATTTCGTGTAGATTGTAAAAACAATACGAAAATTCCTGTATTTTATATATTTTCTGAGAAAAATTAAAAAAATGGGGCATCTAGTTACCCCACTGTATCTCCCCCAGTTTTCATGTTATCCAAATAATTTTTACAGCAGACCATTTTGATACTCCGATTTGCTCAAGTTTTAAGTTTCATCTAAATCCGCTAAGTAGTTCCCGAGTTACAGATTTTAGAACAGCGCATGGACTTCCCTATAAGCTCTTCTCTTGCTGCTACTGCATTCGATTTCGATTTTTCAAAAACTAAGTCATTTGCACGAATGGGTCGTATATGTTAGCTCTATGCTGCTTTTGAAAACTAAATAAGTTTAAAAAACTATTTTTTTTTTTTTCAAAAATATTTTTTTTTAATTTTTAAAACTCTAAATGCTGTATTCCTTCGCATGTCAAGTATTGCCAGTGTTTTGCTTTACTTAAACCATTTAACAAGCAAAGTACCGTTACATTAATTTTTATCCAAAAGCTTGGTACGCCATGTTTTATATTGAAAGTGTAAGTTAAAATGGACTGGAATCTCAGCTCAGTATTACTAGGACATACCTACGTACAAGACATTACATTATTCATATCAAAACCAGTATTAGGTGTACCTATGCAGGATATGAATAAATTGCCTTCTATTTAATGACAATATAAAATGTCCGGAACACTATTGCACGAGGCCCTCCTCGCACTTACCCAATTTTTTAGCGAGTGATTGACAATTGCAAATGAACGGATTCATGCAGTTCTCTGGTTTGACTAATGTTATCTTCGGGACTTTTGGCGTGGGTAATCTTCTTTCATTTTAGCGAACGGTTAGAACTTTTGTACCAAATATTTGGACTATTTTAAGGTCAGTAGTTATTCTTAATTCTTCCTTCTGAAATGTGTGAAAAAACGAGTTGAGAGACACTAGTGCAGGCTTGTTCTAAAGATAAACCTTTTATATGCTGAAATGCTGAAGGACAGTGCTAAAAAGTATAGTTGCCAGAATTCTATTCGAGCTATATAAGATGGAATAAGAAAGGAAATTTTAAATGACAATGGTAGAGGCTACCTTGAACATTGCTACTTTTGACTGCTGTTGCGACTCTACTAGACGTAAGGGTGAAAGTGGTACTGTGGATTAAAGCAAGGCTAATCAACACAACTCTGATTGTGGACACAAATGATGGCCAAAACGTAATGCTAGGTGTAAACATAGGCTGCCCTGTCCTCTTACCGGTGTTCTGAAGCAAAAATAAAGTCGACTTCCTAGCGTTTACGTCAAACTTAGGTCTAAATTAAAGCCAGAAATGAATATTTTCACAGATAGCTCCAAAAGAAGTCACGGCTCTGGCCCATGTATCTGTTTGCTAAGCAGAGTGTTAAGTAGTATGTGTTAAAACTGAATCAATAACTGAAGGTTGGACTGATGGCCTACCTCGTGTACAACTTTATTACAAACTGTCAATTCCGCACAAAAGAAAACAGCACCCAGGTGACATATTACGCATCACTTAGGGTATCCGTACATAATAAACTTCTCACAGATGTTCCATAGAGAAATATCCACAGTGATTTCGTTTTTAATTTGCATTACATAATTCTAAAAATACCACCGACAGACTTCACTAAACGCAACTGCTCAGTGCTCATCCCCTCTCAATGAAAATCACAAAATAACATTCATCAAGTACCTATCTTGGACAAAAAAAGGAGAATAAGGATGCAATCAATCAAAATATCATCTGTGACCAAATTGATCCATCACCACCACCGTCGTCGCCACTAACGTCTCTGTGCAAGAGGGTAATTCATCTATCTATCTATCGCATATGGCAGATCAGTAACTGGCGAATTCATCTTTTATTACACAGAGATACAGTACACCTGCGTCCCCGAGGTTATAACACCCAATTAAAACCTACCAACTAGTTTTGTTGCCTAATTGGAGTCCCTTCGGCTCGAACGTTTTTTCGCCTCCTCCTCCTTCTTCTCTTTTTTGTTATTGACTCTCGTTGATGCTTCATCATTCTAGATGGCACACACACAAATTTCATTGAAAGCGAAACAGCCGCTATGGGGGTCATCCCTTATTAATTTTGGGTTTTCATAATTTGACGGAAGTCTTAAATGACAGATAGGAAGTTTTCTAATTTTGTTGTCTATTGTTTGGAAATATTGCCAGATGACGCAATTTACTTCTGTGGGAATGGTGACTTCTTTTGATTTGCAGGGATTTTTTTTTTGTTATCTCAATTTTCAGGGATATAATGAATTGAACTCTAAATATAGGAATCTGTGGAGTAATTACACACGAGTACGAAGAAGTACCGACCTTTTGGTGTATACTTTTGGAAGAACAATCATGACGCAGGATATTATTTTGTTTTGAGTTGAATATCGTAAGAGGTAGAGTGTAAGTCAACTGATTGCGAGTGCCTTTTCAATGTTTCCAATCTTCCATATTACCGAAAAAGCACGTATTCTGGTCGCACAAGTCCTGGATCAAAGAAAAACACAATAAATACCACGGGTATTAGGGCCCATTTTGACTAACGTGCTCTCGTTGACCGTAAACGGATTGGTGTCTTCCACTAATTGCTACGGAGTTTTACCTTAACCGAGGGGAAGAGATTTGGCTTTTATACAAGACATAAAAGCAAAATATACTTAGGTATAGATACATATAACGATACGATATTTTCGTAATCACATTACAAGAGGTTTAGGCTTTTATTGACTGTGATATGCAATTGCATTGCTTTACAACAATTATGGTGATTTGAGATGAAAGAGAATGGTTTTTGAGGGACAGGACAAGGTGTAACAAGTATTTCTTCCCCAACTGCAAAGTTATGAAAGCATAAGATCACGTAACGTATTTTTAATCCATAAGCAAAAGACGGAACCATGCAATTAGGGTATAGGGTATGTTGTCGTCATCAGAAAGTCAATTGTTTCATAAGCAACATCAGCGAATGTTGCTACGGGCGCTTTACGTACCAGTGTACCACGCCCACTGTAGTCCTCAAAATGTACTTAGACCTTTTGACAGTCGACTTTCAAATACAATTAAAGGCGGCACGAAGTGGGCTTCGGCTCACAAGGGCAGTAGCAAAGAGCACAGCTACATTCTTACAAACAAGCTCCCCGAGACTCAGAAGAAATTGGATGATATTTTGGGTTTTGCAATGAGATTGCCATCAAAGCGCTAGACTCTTTTGTCATCAAATCTGTGCTAGTCAGGGATTGCCGCGCAATGCTAGGGAAGTTTTACACGCAGAATCGCGTCAGATTATGCTGGTAACCTCGACATGAATGCGCCGATAGATTGGCGAAGAAAGCTGTGAAACTCTCATTTGGGAACGTCATCAAGTATTACGAACTTGTATACACAAGTTAGCAAACCACAGATGGGCTAATCTTGAGGAATATAGGGTTTCAAGAGCCAGATATCGATCATAAAAGAATAGGTGAAATCATTAAGCTAGAGAGCACTTAAATTAGGACTGTGATCGAGATCCTTTCTGGACATTGTGGTCTAAGAGAGCAATCCAATAGAATAGGATTCTCAGAATTGGATATTTGTAGGTATTGTGAAGATCTACACCGCATAGAGGGTATCGCGCACATACTGTGCGAATGTGAGGAAACTTCTAGACCTTTTTAGACTCACTAAAAGAATGGCGATGTGTCCATTATAATGCCTAGTGTTTTATGATGAATAAACCCATATAACCTATGAGCAGTAGAGTACGTAGTGTCGTTCTACTGGCACCACACATCACCAATATTGCCCATATTTTTAAAGAAACAATCACAATTCTGAAATAATAAAGAATTCTGACATTAGAATGGTAGAGAAGCTCGAAAAGATAAGTCTGCTAATCTGTCCAATGGGATCCAAAGTTTTAAACATTAAAAAAAAGTACTCCTCAACATAATTTTGTATTTCTTCTGTTTTGACTTTAAGCCGAATATCCTGAAATTTGGTGGTCAGTAGGTAGGTAAGGACTAGAAAAAGTTCATACAGGAAAAAAGGTATACCTAGCATAGTGGTGCGAACGTTATAGTATGGTTCTCTTAGTATGGAATTGGTCCCCTACACCTTATAAATGATTTTATGACAAAAGAAACCTATAAAGACATTTTCCAGACCATAACGTTATCACATGCCGAGGATGACATGCTGTTGGTGTTGACATTTTGACAAGATAACAAGCTGAAGCATACTGTCAGGGTAACATTGCGGCTAAAAAAGATCGTCTTCTACAAAATGTCTTTGAATTCTTGTATTATATTAAATTTAAATAAGTTTGACGAAGGGAGTTTGAATTGAATTTATTTTTTGTCCACACTAAAACACGGCTTTCCAAAAACGTTTAACAATCTTTCTCAAAATAGCACATCGCCTTACTATTTAGATATTTAGATTTTTGTTTATTCACTATGGGAGTATATACATACATGGCTGTAAGAGACTGGCGGACAAACAGACAGACAGACAATGTATTGTTGTCCAACCTGCAAACTCATACAATTTATCAAATTTACACACATCACTAGAAGCTCCGACAGCACATCCCTAGGATGGAATTAATTAATAAAACATAAACATAAACATCAACATAAACCACTGAAATACTGAGAAACTCGTGGACTGATCTATAATTGGCGAGATTATTGACAGCTGGATTTCTCACGGCGAATTGGGTGTATTGGAATTTGCCTTCAAAATAATGGCCGATATAAAAGGAGGTGTCAGTGCGTTCAGAGGAAGAGTTCGGTAAGAAACTTTGACAAATAGTGAGGAGACTAAGTTGAGCATGAAGAAAATTGTACTAGATTTTTACTTGCACCTATAATATAGGGCAAGTATTGGATTCGTGCAAAAATTCGAACTCGAGATAACAATGAATTCTGACATTACGATGATAGAGAAGCTCGAAAAAGTAGATCTGCCGATTCTGTCTGTCTGTCTGTCTGTCTGTCTGTCTGTCCGTCACTCTGTATGTATGTACGCTCGACTACAGCCCAAACGGGTGGACCGATTTCCTTCAAACTTCATATCTGGGGTCTGTTGTGCATTCTCCAGAGGGGAAATTGGAATTTTAGTTCTAGCCCTATTATTAACGGTACTTTACTTAAGGCCAATTTTATAAAAACATGATTTTCTCGAAAACGGCTCTAACGATTTTGATTAAATTTCTTATTCGAGTTAGTCTGGGCAAATGCTATAAGATGGCGTACCACGTTTTTTGGCTAAAAATACGTATAACGGTACTTTTCTTATTAACTGGTTTTAGAAATATGGCTATTTCTCGGCTAAAACTCAATGGATTTCCATCAAAATTGAAATGTGGGCAAGATTAAATGTTTAATAATATATGCCATTTAAACTTATACAAAATTAAAAAAAAAAAAAAAAATTTCAAAAATCTATTGTAATTTTTTTTTTTTAAATTCATTTCCAACTAACAGCATATATGTAGGTGCAAGTACATACGACCCAGTCGTGCACATTTTTTTTATAGTTTAATTAAATTTTTATTTTTAATAGAACAAAGTTCTACCTTCTCGGGAACCAGAAAAATTCGATTTTTAAATTTAATTTAAAAAATCTTCGGCGGACGGAATTTTTGTTACAATATCAAATTCATAAGTGTTCCGTCTTTCTTTTCTATATGGTCAAGGTATTGGATACTAATCTAAGTTATGATTAAATCGATCTATACCAAGTTTTAAGTAAGACTCTGAGCAAGGCAGCTCCAAAAATTAGACATACAGACAGACAACCATCCTTTTGGCTTTTGTTAATGTAACTAACAAATGTCGTTCGAATTTTTCCTTAAACATCTTCAGTGCACAAACGACACGGTTTCTTTACTGTTTTACTATAGGTATGTGTACATTTGTATGGATTTGCTAAAAATAATTTATTATCACCCAGAGAAGAAGAACAAAAGAAATACCCTTCCGTTGCACGTGTAAAAGAAGTCGGTTTTTCAATTAAGCAACTTTATGACCTATATCTTTTATTTTCAATCAAAAAAGAATATCACATCCCAAAAACCCTCGTTCGCTTTTCAATCTCTGGCACCTAGGATTCCAAAACAAACCTTAGATAGAGATATAAAGTTGCTTTATTACTGTCTTCAGCTAGGATTATCATTCCACTAATGGGATTGTTACGCATTAATCTGCCTTAAGTGCCACTAAAATCAATATTATGCTCGCTTGTGTGTGTGTGTGTGGCTTTGTATTTATAGCTTCCAAAGGAAAGGAATCTATAGAATGTAACTTATTTAATAGCCATTCGCCGTGGAGTTCTATTGAAAAACCGATGCACAGATAAAACTAGATACTAATCTCTACTGTAAAAAAACATAATCCAATCGAACTTACCAATATCCAATGAATACGCCACCTGCAGCAGCACCATAAACCAAATGATGCCAATCAAATGCTTGTCATTGTTGTGGAAATGCTGGAAATGGTGGAAATGGTGAAAATGTTTTCCGGAAAATCGTAGTGCGCACATTTTCTGATTTTTATCAAAAATTTGTTTTCTTCTGAGTATTTTATTAGTCAACTATTACACCCACAATCATTCCCCGACCGACCGACCGACGACGACGACGATGAGGACGGTCGATACACGTCTGGGTTAAGCTTCGGTCGTCCTCCTTTCTCGTCGACGAAATGCGAGGATCTAGATACGTGTTTTATTATTATTATTATTCGTATGCCGTGCGAATATCAAAGTAGTAGGTATAATGTTCCTTTTAATGGATAATTTTATGTAGCATGCGATACAATGTGTGTGCCAACCTGGAAAAAGAAAAAGAGAAAAAAACACACAAGTTAACGGTTATAGTATGTAAATTTATTATGAAAATTAATTGTTTGTCGTTAAAATATGTAGCACACCCTTAATCAAATAACAAAAGACAGACATATGTAGGGGAGGACTAACAGAGAAACAAAAGAAAACAAAACAACAAATGTCTTCAATTGGCGTGTCACAAATAATTCTAGAAGAGACACAGCACACACACAGAGAGAAGACCGATGGAGCAATTATCCAAGTCAATTGAATATAAATCAAGGGTGGTGCCCTCGCAGCACCAGCAGACACATTTTTATCACAAGAAGCACCGGCGCTAAGGAGAAAAGTCCGTCTCCGTATAGAACAGGTTTCGGCTGTCTTATGCCCACATGGGGCCCGTCATCATCGTGCGGTGGTACATCACTCGACATCAACAGTCAGCTAGACCTACTGTCACACTTCTGTTTTTTTTTTTTTTTAATCTTTTGATCATCATCATCATCATGGGGTGTTTCATATATATATTTTTCTTTTCGGTTTTCTCTTTCTTTTGTGTGTTATTAAATTCTCCTTTCATAGATTTATCTTTTCTTGTGCTGTCGATGCCCGGAGCGGCTGTCGAAACAGATGAATGACAGCCTGAACCGCAGATATAAATGCTAATGATGCAAATGGTTTGGCTTGTTTTTTTACATCTCTCATGTGTAATTGTTAAAAAAAAATAAGATTGAGGACAGAAGATAGCCAGACCCTAGTTATGAGAAAAAATTCTGGCAAAATCATTTTAGTTTAGATACTTGATTGGCGAGCCGCCCCCTATGTCCAACAAATTGCAATTGAAATCTCACAAACTAATCTTGTTAACTCGTAAATTAGAATTTATGTGAAGGAATTTGACTTGTTTGTGGCTGTAACAAGAGAAAAGAACGCAAACAATCCTTTTGTAGCCTTTTCAAGTGAAGCTGAAAACAGTGCGGGCCTTTTGTTAATTTAATTCGGCGAGCTACCACAATGACTACTCGTATTTCATTCAATATTCGCATTCGCATTCGCAATAAATTTCAATTCAATTTCATATTGCTGAGATGCTTAATTTGGTTGTTTGACCGGCATTATGGGGATCGGTGATTATAATGGATGTCTCATCCAGCATCTTTATGTTGATCGGTTGATTAAAGGCTCTAGAACAATGTAGGAGAACGATCTACACACATATGTCTGACGTCAGGAGACTGAGCGGTGAGTGTACAGCAATCAATGATGGATATAGAAACTCGAACTCTAATGGGTCTTCGGAAGCAACAAATCAGAATAAGACCGAATATTCAAATGGCTCAAGGTATTGATCGAATCTTTGATGAACTTTTTAATGCGGCGAAACTCACTCATGCGAAGACCGAGAAATTTCCCCATTTTACGGTCGTAAAAGACCGGCCAACAAGTCAACAATGGACGAAACGCAAGATCTTCCGAAAATATCGTCGCTATCCGTGAGAGTGTGTAGGAGAATCCGAGGCATTTAATTGCATGCCACACACAAGAACTCAGCATTTCGCAGACTAAATGACGAGTTTTGTGTCATGACTTGGGTCTGCACCCGAACAAGATTCAACTGAACCAGGAGCTTAGAGTTAATGACCGTAGACAACACCGTTTGATGACTGGGCTCCCAAGCAGCTAGAAGTTAACCCCAATTTCGGTCGAAAAATCATATTCCGCGAAGAGGTTCATTTCTGGATTAATGGCTTGGAATGTCCACAGACTTAGTAACAAATGCTGAAGCCTTCAGCATTTACACGTTCTTTGCATCGAAAATTTACAATCCAAATCGTGTACATGTCTCCCTTCCCCTTAGAGTTCCAATGGCCACCCCATTGGTTGGGAACCACTGGCCTAGACGATAGCAAGAAACATATTTGATGGGATTATAAAACAAAAACATTCAACTACCAACATCTAACAAGCAGGCTTTTGCGCTGGATCTTCCTGCATCAGTCATATAACCAGCTCCTGTAAGAAGACCCTCGACAGTCAAAATCCCAATGATAATTGGTTGGCCTTCTTATCCCAAGAAAACTGTTAGCTATTGCGGAGGCTAATACGAGGATGGTTAACGTCATATCCTAAAGTGTCGAAGGGTTTTGTAGTCCATAATGTTGTACGTCAGGTATGTACCGTCAGCGATATTGAAGAGCAAGTGAAGCAAGCACACAAACATTTTCAGCACATCGACCCTTCAGGACTCCACACAGCATTATCGGACAGAAACTCCAGAAGCCTGATTGGAAGTCCACCATCGACAGTTTCAAGAGAAAACCTAAGGAGTCAACATCGATACTCATCGATTTCAAGGCCGCCTATGACAGCATCTATAGAGGCACACAGTATAAAGCCACGTCTAGTTTTCACATCCCTGCAAACTTGTCCATCTGTGCAGGATGAGGATTGAGTATGCTCACTGCTCCATCGGTAATGACTGTACTGAGAATTTCGATGTCAAAAAGGATCTTAGACTAGTTGATGTGCTGTCATGGGACTTCTTTAACATCATGCTGAAGCGGATTGTCCGGAGTTCTATCAAAAGTCTGTACAACTGCTGGTATACGCCGATGATACTAACATAAGAAGACTCTGATCATTCCAGTCCTCCTTTGGCGTCGTCCTTTTGGTCTCCTCATGAGAAAAATTCTTCGTAAGGTATTCGGTCCCATTTGCGTTGACGGGTTTTGGAAGAGATGATTCAACGACGAACTATACAAGCTGTGCAGCGACATCGACCTAGTCAAAAAAAAAACTCTGTACTGGACGTCTAAGATGACTGGGATACGTAAAGCGAAGAGACGTTGATGTTCCAGCCAAAGATTTCTTGAATCAAAACCAGAGAGACGACGCAGTAGAGGGCTTCCTCGACGCAGCTGGCGCGTACAAGTTCAAGGGGACCTCGAACAACTTTGAGTGGGCAACTGGAGGCCATTAGCTAGAGACCGAGGTAAGTGGAGCGGATTGTTAGTTGGGGTCCAGGTACACCCAGAACTTTAGTGCCATCCAAAAACTCGTGAAAGTAGAAAATAGAATTCTTCTGTCTCGGTGTGGTCTTCACGGTGGCATCTAACTAGGTGAACATATGTAGCAGAATGGGAAGTCCAAATTCTGTAAAAGCAATGTTATGGTAGAGTATACGAAGGACCCATCCT
Organism: Chalcosyrphus nemorum; assembly: GCA_949716465.1. NCBI lineage: Eukaryota > Metazoa > Arthropoda > Insecta > Diptera > Syrphidae > Chalcosyrphus > Chalcosyrphus nemorum. The sequence goes on along the minus strand of OX454332.1, from coordinate 67,527,886 downwards.
ACGGCGGGAAAACCGGTAGAATAGCTTCCTACGCGAACGTGACGCAGTACAGTCGAAGAGCAATTGAGTTTTTTAGAATTGTGTTGGAGGAAGCTCCAGAGGTTTGGACAAATTTGCCAGTTTCGTCTCGATTTGTGACCTTACAGAGCTCAGATATGAAGTTTGAAGGAAATCAGTCAATCTTGCGTATATCCCCACATACAGACACACTTCTGCGACTTTTTTTATAACCATAATGTAAGACTTTATTAAGATCTCAAGCCTGAGTTATTCTATGAATCCAATACTCGTCCTATAGTATACATAAGTTGGTGTAAGTAAAAACATCAACCCCACAGATATCGTAGAATGGCTGTAAGGGCCAAAGGCTTCTATTGAGCAAGATATCCTTTCCGAACTAAACTCAAAGAGACTGAACTAGTTTGCAGCAAAGGACAAACTACTATCCAGTTAAATATATGGTTTCCAAGTGCCTTATGTACAATATGAGTAAACTAAGTCACGTATCAGCTGTCACATATTGTCTATTTTCTTCTTCACATTAAAAAGAGATGAATTGTCAGGACTTGTATCTATTTAACCTTTCATTTGTATCTAAGTTTAATTCTCCCATCTCAACTGTCTCTTAATCCCAATCTAAAGCAGACACCATGTCAGCAGATTTATTTTCAAGGCAACAGCGGTATGTAATTGTTACTTAAGTGAAAAAATTAAAACTCTTGTTGTGTGTTACAGCTCAGTGCGTTCGGGTAATCTAAAAGGACTAAAACAAGTATACCTCAACCAAGACCAATTATTTAATCCAATCCCACGGTCTCTACACCCTTGCTTTGGACAAGAAAATGACAAATTACACTTTTAAGAGCATGTACATGCGGTACCGCACCCAAATTGACTCTAAATGATAAATCTACACCAAAACATGTCATGCCTTTCACCATAGTAGTGTTGACCATAAAAGAAAGAAACACGACATTTCCTCCAGCCAGCGGTGTTGTTCTTCTTGTTTTCCAGAAAAAAAAAAATTAATTTCACTTCCAATCCTCGTATTCTAACTATGTATAGCGCCAGCAATTAACATTTGCCAACTGTCAAAAATTCCAGAACTGCCAGGCAACAATTCGATAGAAAAGTAGCGCGCGCGTCCAGAGTGCTATGCTATGCTGTATGTTGTCAAAGAGTATGACTGCGCTTCGTTGAATGACTGCTGCTGCCACAACCCACTTGAAACGAAACGAAACGAAGCAACGAAGCGCACTCTACTAAGTGCAACACCGACACAAATAACAACAAACAGAAATTTTCTTCGCGAATCGTTCTCATTCTTCCGACTGTGGGACTGAGACTGAGACTGAGAAAGGAGTACACCTCTTCTCCCACTACTCCCTGCGGCTGTCGTGTGTTTCCTTAGAGGAGCTCACAAAAGTGTTGATATATTAACACTTTGGCTCTTCCGATGCTACAAACATGCCACCATGCACCACAAATGGACAGGCACTATAAGAGGAATAGAAATTCGCGCACGGACTTGGAGCTCATTTCACGTTTGATGAGCATCATGATGATGATGATGATGATGATGATGGTGACGGGGCGCAAAGACAGTGCACATAAATATTTATTGACCCGCGCACAGTGGAGTGCTGTTAAGATGGATTGAATGGTCCGAGACAGCAGCGCGGCATCCTACATGGCGGATCAAAGAGGTTTCGCATGCAGTTCTTTTTAGTAATTAGATTCTTGTTGAAAGTCAAAGGATACCTACTACACCGGCAGAGTCCCCCCCCATCCCCCGTTGCGTAGTTCCAAATGGGCAAATAAACAAGAAACTTTCGGAACTGGAAATGGTTCTGGCCACTGTTTGGTCTATCTTTAGAGAGAAAATGTGATTTTGTTTTTTTTTGGTTCATTACACTTGAGATGAAGTAAAGTCGACAAAACGAACACTTAGGTGGAGAGTTAAACAGGATTCCTGCAGAGAGGTGTCACAGTATTTATCTAGAGATAAACTTTGAGTATAATGAAATACATCCATCAACTTAAATTAAGAGGCAAAAGGATGAGTTTTTATAAGATTTTTTAGAAGCCTATTGGAGCCCAAGGCGTACATAGTTTCCCGCAAGCTCTGCGTGCTGTGAGTGGGATAGATTTCTACACATGTGGAAGGGACCTGCAATTGTATGCCGTATCCGAAGGGCAGGTGCTTTTTAAGAAGCCTCTTGGATTTTTGTCGGACACTCTCAAGAGATGCTACTGTAACTAAAAACGTCATTCACAGTAGGCATGCCAGTAGTCAACTCGATTCAGCCATTTCCGTCCATCTGTCCGCTTGTCTGTCACCAGTTTTTGGACTTTAAATTTTGAGTTACGAAAATGAAATCGGGATAGAATAAATCCACCTACCGACACGCCCATTTTTTTTAAATCACGATTTTCAGTAATTTTATATGAAACTCGATAAAACTTACTCGAGAAATTATGAAGATATTCTCCTACTCTACAAATCTCCCATAAATTATGTACGGTCACGCCCACCTTTTAGGGTCTTATTTCTTTAAAAAAAGTTTATTGGCTATTCATTAGAAGAATGTCACTTTTTGGAAACAAAATGTATGTTGAAAAAATTTTAAATTTCGCCCAGTACTCCCCGCCCACTTTTCCAGAAAATTTACGTTTTTGAATAATTTTAAAAAAAAATAAAAAAAAAACTCCAGAACTATACCAGAGACCTGCATCAAGTGTTTTGTTTTGTGAGCCATTCGAATATTCACTGCTTTTTAAGTATTCACACTCATTCTTTTTCATTCACAAAAAGTATTCGCTGAGCTCACTTTTTATTGCCTCTTATAAAATGAATCTGAATCGAGCTCCCATTCACCCTCTTTCCAAGAAATGTTTTTCTACCCTTACACTTTGTTGCCTGATTTGGAAAGAGGCATTGATTGAATTTGGAAAAAGGCAATGATTGGTTCAAGTGGCTCGTTTGATGTTCTTTGTAATTTCAGTGTTCTGGATTTTCTACCTTTTTTTTATGAAACAATTCAAAGGCTCGTGAGTCACTTGTACATTTCACAGCTTTTGTGAATACTCTGATTGAATGAATACTTTGAATGTGAACCTACTGCGCACTCAAAAATTCATGAATACCAAGACCAATCCTTTCGCAAAGTGAACTTTGTTATCGTTTCATGCATGATTCATGCTCGCTTGTTTTGTGTGTGGTTGAGACTATGAAAGGCTCGTTTTTTTAGCGAATGATTCACAACGGCAAATCAAAGGATTCCTGAAGTTCTTTGGTGCATACAGACTGTATAGGAGACGAAGAGTTCCAAAATGATCGGTACCTTAAAATGACTGACTAAAAACTGCTGACCTGTAATACCAGGAAATGGATTCTTTGATGAACTTCGAAGCTTACAACGCAAAGCAAAATTTCCACAAAAAGGTCCCCTTAAAGGAGTTTCCTTTGCTTGGATGGCTTACATTTTCCCTTTCTGACATACATGTGTACCTATCTCATCAGGGCGCCTGTAAATTGCTTGCTGTCCTACTAAGACGATTCTCAGGTATTTCATAATAACTGTGTACCACTTATGGCTTCCTCATGATAGAATCATTAAAATGAGATAACCACTCAAAAAGCGGATAAAGGTTCAGATCCTGCATGGCAGAAATCGAAAACCCAACTGAGTCTTCCCGACAGCCTCATAAATCACAATATTTTCGAAACGAAAGGCCTTTGAAGGACTTCCTTTCTCTTTGCTCTCATTCTATCTCACACTGTCGAAGAAATTCGATTTTAATTTAAGCACGATATCCCGAAGAACGATAATTGGACCTGAAATTGTTTTCCAGTTATACCTAATAGACCATGTCATAGATCAAGTTTCACAAGGGGCGGTCCTGTTATACCTACGTGTAGGTATGTAATAATTTTCTGCTGAAAATTGAACTGCCAGTAAATCATAATCCGTTCTCTGTCTCTGTATGTCGGTGGGGAACGAGGGGAGGTAGGCCTTTGCAAATATTCGTCTGTTGCCAAAAAACAAAGTCCATAGTGTAGGCCGCTGCGAACTCGGGGGCGGGGGGTAGTAGGGGCTGTATGACGACCTAAACACCCATTCACATGGCATATGCAGCAAAACAATTTCATGGTTGATTTATGGTCTGGCATCTCGGGGATGTGTGAAAGTGAGGACCTAAATCTACACAATTTGCGCCACATAAAGCAACAAAGATGGCAGACTATTGAACCGCATTTTACCATGTCGGCTGAGTGAGTGAGGAAACGAGGGAGTGAGGAAGCTCTGTTCAGTTAGAGAACTGAATGAAAACTGGAGCACACACACACAGAGAGAGGAAAACCAAATTTCATCGGTTAAATAGGCAGCACCAGCAGCAGCAGCAATGGCAGATCCAAGAAAAGCATTCGGAATAAACAACCCATTACGGTTGGATACATCGATAACCTTTTTGTCGAATACTTTTGGACGTTTTCGCTTTTTTTTTCGTTCCTTCAATCGACATGTTCTTGTTCTTGTTTTTTTTTTTTAGATTTTCCTCTGCGCGCGCCTAATGATGATTAATATCGTTCGCATCTAATGGAGTAGAACTCTCTCAATGCGCGGCGCCCACATATAAATCGTTTTTGCCTACTACATACACACCGGGCGAAATAAAAAGCCGAAGGCAAGCAGACTAAGCCTTCCGGTTTTGGGGTGCTCTGTAGCTATCGTAGCTGTAGGCTAGAGAGCAGCTCGTTACACGTTTAAGATGACGACGACTCTGACGGTGCGCGATGACGATGACGATGAATATATACGCGATGACTGCTGGCGACCCTTTTCATCTGAAATTGCAATTTCCGCTTGTGATGATGTAGCAGCATGTGCTCGCTCTGCTTAAATGGGATTTCCTAGGAGCAACGAACAGAAAATGGAGAAATTATTTATTCAAATTACCTACCTCCCTGCGACCGACTAGGAGTCAGGAAAAAAAAAAAAGGAAATTTAAAATAAAATTGGTCCATCATTGCAAAAAAAAAAAAAACAAGTAAAAAAGAAAAAGAACTGAGTCTGAAGAAGGTAGTACTAGGTCAGCTCTACTAACTAAGTTTAAACGGGTTCATACAGCCTAAGGGATAGCCCAAATTAAAATCTGATTGGAAGACACTTTGCGTCCACTCGGAACGTTGCAAGAGGACAGATATGGGATGTAAGAATTAGAGACCGCCTGGGGAGATAACCGAGTTGAAACGCATGGCAAATTTACAATCTGTAAATCCGATCCATCTAAAGGGTGATAGGGAACTCCATCCCAATTTTTATAACCTTGTCTCCGGTGTCATGTCTGATGGTAGCATTTGTAGAGAAACTTGATGGCAACATATGCTAAATGTCCTCAAAGTATGTCGGCTAATGACTGTATAAGAAGAGAACCAAAGTCACCAAAGCTACGGGTTATGAGGAGATTGCTCCAGTACTCATTAAATACCTAGGAGAAAAGGGGAGACACGAACTGTTAGGTTAGGTAAATGGGTGCCTTGTGACTGGTCTTTGTTCACTTGGACCAACAAGTCCATTATACCCAATCATTTAACCCTTTTAACGTTGTAAAGAGAGTCCACTGATAGAAGCGCCTAGATAGTGATATGAATCACAGGAGGTCCGTCAGCTCAACGTGGGCCAAGTCCTTTAGGTCCTAAAAGAAATGACTACCAAGAGTTCTAATTCTTCTTCTTCCAACGAACTACTAAAAATAAAAAATTACCCTGGATATCATACCAGAGGATTGGAAATATGGAGTTATCCTACCGTCTACAAAAAAGTTCACTCAAGGGAGCACGCTCCTTACGACAGCCCAACCCATACTGGAACACAGGCTTAAGGAAGAGGTACTATGTAGATATCTAATATACAAAACGTATTCTGACTTGAGCATAGTATCCAAGTCCATGTCTTCACGAATTAACAAGTTTACGAAGAATAGAATAGCTTTTACCTTCTTTATAGCATACTCGATTAGCAGAGGAAAAATCTGACACAGCCTTAGTAGGAAAGGTGTAGTAGAAGAACATGTATGAGCCATCTAAAGCATATACCTACATACTTACAACGCAACATTTAATGTCGTAAAGACCTACAATGTGCTGTCAGTCAAATTTGTGACATTGGAAGGAGACAAGACAAGGTAGCGTGTTGAGCCCCCTCCTATTTATTGGCATAATGAACGAAACTATCAAACATTGCCAAGAAAGGGAAGTACCCTTCAGATTCGACTAAGGCAACTTTAAACCCATCTACTCTAACCAGGTGATGACATAGTGCTGTTTGCAACTATTGAAGAATAGTATATCCAAAAAAGGGTAAAGGTTTGGAAGGATATATTAGCAACGTTAGTGTGGGCTGTTACTCAGTGACTAGTGTGTTGGACTACTGCGTAAGAGGTTGCAAGGTCGAATCCAGGAAAGGTGACATTAGCAACGCTAAAGCTGTAGGTATAGCTCAATCTTGATAAGACGAAAATAGTGATGGAAAATGGGGAGGTAGTCGACCAAGTGCAAGGATATATGTACATAACTACCTGAGCAATATTATAAACAACAGAGGTACGTAATATTTATAATAGACAAATTGATGGCGAGGATAAGGGGGGAAATAAACTGAGATTAAGCAAGGATCAAAAATATCAATTTTTAAATCGATAGACTCACCTGTTCTACTAAGCGAAGGTGAAAACTGGAAACTCACGGGAAAACAAGAAACACAAATACAGGAGAGTTATAAGAGTCCTGAAATTAGCCAACAAAAGAAATGACGATCAGAAAATCAGGTGTCCGATCGGCTAAGCTAACTCTCGAGGAGATTAAAACTAAGATGGTTGGACACCTAGTGGAAATGAAAGTAAATAGACAAATGAAGAAAGCTTGGGAAAAAAGATCGGAAAAAGAAACAAAAAAGGAAGACCCAAAGCAGTACTGCCGTAAGCTGTTTTAAAATGTTGGCAAACAGACCTACTGGCTAAGTGTCAAGAATAATAGGAGAATTCTAATTTTGGTAAAAAAAAAGGGAAACTCTGCCTTTTTTTATATGAGCTAAAGTTACATATAAAAGGAACTACCAGTCACAGAGGTTGAACCGAGACTTTTAAAACTACACGGTATTCGGAAATTGTATGTTCTCTGGTTAAGGGCCGTTCGGTTTACATATTTATCAGTGGAACTCTCAGCACCACTTCTACAATTTAGACAAAAAGTTTCGTATGAAAGTAATATCCCAGTGGTGTTCGGACTCCAGAAAGAAATAGAATTGTGTCCAAAATACAGAAGGCGACATAGGACCTCAAACGGTCTCCGGAATTAGACTCATATGTATCGTCTTCCCACCAAAACATAGCCTCTAGATTTCGATGAACTCTTAGCGAAAGATCAGTAAGCCAATTCGAAATCATTTCGATTGTCTATAATTGGGAACGTGCATTCTAGGCACTAGGTAGTCAAACGCTTCTGCTTGGTCAAGAGATTCAGTTTTGCCTACAAATTAACGCATTTCTTTTTGAGGTAGTGCACTGAATTTGAAGGTAAAAAAATTGTCCCTACCTTTTAAGTCAATGTGCAAACTGTCAAAAATTTGTTTGCGCTCCATATGTTAGACATTACCTCAAAAAGTAGGCCTTGAGTTTGGAACATGCCCATTGTCAGTTCTACCGCTTTGACAGAATGAGAATATTCTTCTGTCAAATAAGGTAAACAAAAACTAAGTTGACAACTAAGTGTACAGCAAAATAAGCTAAAGTTCAAGCTGTAGGCTTGTTCGATTTGACAACCTCTCACAGACGGATGAACTCAACTTGATTTCCGCCAAAATATCGGAGGACAATTGACGAAAACTCGGCATCTCCTTCGGTGGGAACATAGCATTAGGGGCAAACCAAGCAAGAGCAATAAAATGGCCGACTATTTTGATTCAAAATGTAAAATGATAATCAGGAATATGATAATCATTATCAACCATTGATGGCTGAACTACACGGCTTGCTTAATCATTATATACATGCCTTGAGCTGTCCTAAACTGGATGACAAATGTCTCATAGCACAATATGCGGGGGACTGGCCTGACAATCCTCACAAATAACTTTTGCAGAAGATGCAGATATGTCAGCATTTAAAGTGTAAATTCGAAAAGCAAAACGAATTGACCAAAAACAGGAGAATTCGGTTATATACGTACCGACAACAGGATACAGCAAATTGGAGTTTTTTTTTTCGATCAGCATTCGGCTAGACAAATAGCATGGGCCAGGATTTAGTGGTGACATTTGACGCGAAAACAAAGGAGAAATACTGACGCTACCTCAATACCTAAGGGTACAGTGCAAGTAGTACCGTGTATATTAATTGGAACAAACTCAAATTTTTCGTTGATTTTTTTCGAACATTTTTTGGGGCTGTATTTCATTTTACGGTACTGGACCTCTTGTACCAGTTGAAGGCTTGATAAAATCCGACCAATATATTGAAATCTTGGACAGAAGAATGGTTCTTGAAATCCAAAAAGGTCTATGGCACTTTCCACCAGGATCTTGTTCTTTGCCACACTTGTAAGGAAAGTGATGCAATTCATAAAGAAAAGCAAAAGAGCAGTGTTGGAATTGGAATGGCCTAGGAATTCGCCTGCAGAAAAACCATATCATAGATGGATTGTAGCACCAAAACCAAGATGATAAACGCTGTAATACAGACTTGATTGCCTGAACTCTTACAAAGCTGCCACAAATAATAATAATTTTCACCCAGAAATTAAGCAACAGCTCAGAAGATACAAGTCTCCTAATTAACGGAAGAAAACGCGATGTCAATTTACTCCAAGTGATGGAAAATTGTGGTAGTTATTCCATTGAAACAGACAGTAACTATAAAGAAGTCTGCACCCTTCCTCCAAATCCAGAGAAACCTACCACTCTCTGACGTTCTCAACGAAATTTCCCCAGCACTTTATTCCCTTTCCATTGAATATCGTATCTAAATCATTTAGTCCACGTCATAGAGGAATTAGGTATCGGCAATCTTCCTCGCGATATTAATCAAATCCCACTGAGTAATTTCACCTTCGACGTTCCTAGTTTTCATTCTTCTTGACAAAAATGTCCCCGCCCCCCAAATTCCTCCTCTTCCAATGACTAACAGCGGCACACCCAGACTTAAAACTAGATTTCATAACGTCCTTGCTTTCGTCAGAAGTTTCCTGATCCAAAAGTAACACCCTTAATCCACTAAATACCACATAAACCTAGATCCTTTTGCATAGAAATCAATACACACTGTACAGTCAGTCATAAGTAAGGATCATCCACGCTTTATTAGTCGCCATTCTAAAAATAGCTCCGTAGAACTCCATAAGCAGCAGTGTAGTCAATTTAAAACCACAATGAGCTACCGCTCGTCAAATCTGTTCCATTTCAATTACGAACGCGAATTCGTCGTCCCCTCCGCCCATCCTTCGTTCATTGAAAACATTTTTCCTCTCTTCCCGAAAACAGATTTATTCCCATCGAATATAAAGAGTTTGGCATTTAATATTCCAAATCTGTACGCGTTATTCTGCAGCAGAAGCAGCAGCAAGAGAACCCCATTAGCAACATCAAATATTTATTCACGCAACGCGGAGGAGGTCCTTTTTCGTTGTGTGTATACGAGTTCGACGTCTCCTTAAGTCCATGATATCAAAACAGTATTGTTGCCATTTTCTGCCAATTTTAAAGCGCTAATCCAAAATGAAATCTCCAACTCCCACATCCTGTCAGTTGGGGAGGTACGTGGTGGGGAACTACGAGTACCTACTACTGTGCTCGGAGGCGGCAGAGCGTAAAATTTATTTTTTCCCGCCCATTTACATAATTCGCGATGAAAATTTCCTTTGAAATTACACCAGTGATCCTTCATAACCTCATTATCGTTACAGTACCAGCACATAGAGAGAGCGCTCTTTACGTTTACACAGGATACTCTGTGTGTTTTTGCTCGAGACCGGCGGCAGCAGTAGCGTCGTCCTAAACTGCATTGAGGCAAATAATGTGCGAAACTCATAAAGTTAGTAAAGGCTCACTGGATGGATGGATGGATGGTTGGTTGGCTGAAGGGACCACGTTGCGCAACAAGATATGAAATTATGCCGTATAAATAGATGTGCATGTTACGTACATATGTATACCCACATGCATGCTACTGCTGCTGGTTGGATTTTATGAAATAAATTTTGCTTTCATTTTTAGTAGCTACTTAGGGCAGAGAAACATCTGCCGGGGGTGTTACACTGTTTGGCTGTGATTGAATTGTATCGTGCAGTAATATCGCTAGAAGGGATGTTATGAGGTTCCCTTCACCAAAAAATTTTCAAAGTGGAAACTTAGGTGATGAACCACAGCAGTTGGGTTAGCGCAACGGATAGTCGGTGCAATGGAATCAATTCGGGTCCGCGGGCAGATTCAAACAAATGATATAGAAATAAATCAGATAGATCCTACTGGACAGCATAATTTTCCTTTAACAGAAATGAAACTGGACGGACAGATAGGTGAGCGTGAATTCCACCTCATGCTCGTGGGCTTATGCAAATTAGGTTTACTGATGCATCAGTGTAATATTAGGTTAGGTGAGGTCAGCGTGGAGATGCCATACGATTAAGTTCGTCAGGTCAGGTGAAGCGGAAATTTAGTCGGATTCAGAACCAATCAAATGCCAAATTTACAATGTGTACTTATGATGAGTATCTTTTAGGAATGCTTGCCAGAAAACACCCAACAGGGAGAAGGTATTACTATCATGAAAAAGCTGGCATCAGCATAGAGAAAAGGCTCAAAATCTCGAGGTTTAACACCGACAGACTAAAGGATCCTTGAGTACGTCAATAGTTAAAACTCTGTTAAAACAGAAAGCAGGGCGATCGTAGGTGAGACAACGTGTCTGACTTACTGAAGATGACAAGCCTGACAGCAGCTAGAGGAGAGCTTCCAAGCCAATTTTGTATGAGAATAAAAGAAGCCTAGAATCAATGATATAACGAAAGAGGAAGACCTAGTCAAAGAGGAAGACCTAGTAAGTAGATTTTAATTCCTATAATGACTTCTGCAGAAACTGTAGAGATGAAGAAGAAGAGGATGCAAGTGCCCAGCACTAGCCAGCATTAGAAGGGCCACATTAAGCGAATTCCTGTTCAACGATCTAAGCGATCACAGCAACGCCTGCACGGCTAAGATTGGCTCCTTCATACTAAGGAGTAAATGGTTCCCAGAGTAAGAGGGTGACCCACCTTACACATCGGTAGCACAATGGACCTATTCTTGTTCTAAGTGCATCCTCACCGAGGGCCGGTTTCAACCAACCAACGAAGTAGAGGTGACCGGTTGAGGAAACAAAAAGTGTTAAAAGAACACACATGCGTTGACAAGCTTAGACCATTTCATGTTTACTTTGGATGAAGACCTGGGCACTCATTCCGTAACTCTGAGAACGATAATCGTCTGTGCGATAGTACTCAACGATACCGTCATCGATTTGCTTTCCTGAAGCAAAAGCGTCTGACTCGTTCAGACCTGTGCATCATCATCGATGTCCTTACGATACGACAGACTCCTGGGACTTCCTTCAAACGGAAAAATATCCTTCATCTTCTCTGCAACTGTCCAGCACAAAGAGGAACCTCCACCTGGGGTCTCACTTCTTTGATGTCCTTGGTGCTATGACGGATTTACCTATCAGGCACCTACTACGCATTGTCAAGAGCTCCGTAGCATATCCGCTTAGCCACTCTTCTTCTTGTTTTCCCCTTTCTATATGTTTAGTCACTAATACAGCTCGTAGCTTTCAAACGTCTAAGTGCACGATATCCTTCTGACTATAGACGATTATTGAAGTAGCGTGAAGCAAAGCTATTGTCGAAACGCTATCGTCTGGTGATAATCGACGAACGCAATGAGTTCCCTGATCAAATGATGAAAAAGGAAAAAGCTTTGCCAAAGAGCTTAAAAATGGAACAATTGCCAAGTTCTCCAAGGAAGGTGGACCGAAGTGCCCCTAATGTCAACCATAGCAATACTCTGCGCATCATAATTGCACAGTGCGTTTAATATTGGTCACAACTTCACTTCGTATCCATCGATTTTAGAAAGGCTTTCGATAGTATCAACAGAGAATCTATTTTGCTTGTCTTGTGTAGGAGAGATTACCAAAGCAACATTCGATAGCTCTAACCGCCACGTACTGCTCAGAGGAAATTGCAGAAGAGATCATAATTCAGAGTACAAGGAGGCAAGGTTACAGCCACGGGATTATGGACCTCCACCTCCTCCGAAAAACAAAAAACGACTGAAGATTACCACGTCCATAGCAAAGAGATTCAGACATGCAAGCAATACTCTGCATTGTATACGTACACAGAGAGAGAATTACTAATGCCTGTAGGGACCCAAGAAGATGTCAGAAGCCATTTCGCCAAGCCGTACTCAACTTTTGTACTCTTTTTCCAAGATATGGAGAAGTAATAGTACTTAATCACCTTTGTTTAGATCCTTCTTTTGTCTCTGCGAACATGTCTCATTTTTGATAATAAATCACGACACAGTCTACCCTGTTCGAATATATAATTTAAAACAATCAATTTACCTTGGATCCGCCCAAATAATGTCCCAAAACCCACACACATGGATCCGTTTTGTTGCCGACTCACACGACCATCCAACTGGCCTACATTTCACTCCATATAAATCAATTTTATCTCTCATCCATATCTAATTTTAAAAATTTCCACCTAATCAACTCAAAATGCAACAAAATTGTAATTTTTCAAAAAAATTAATTCACACGAAACCGCTTTCCGATTGTATATCAGCCTCTAATGATCACCAGAACCTAAACCATGTCTCATTAACTGAACAATCTCTGCCTAATTTTTCAAATCCAAAAAAAAAACCAAAGACATCTTTAGATCTTGGACTTGCCGCTGCTGGAAGCCTAACCCTAAAGGCGCATTTAAATAATGTATCTGCACCTGTATCAGGCGGCCCACTGTGGGAAACAACACTTTTTCACACAAGACACACAACAAAAAAAAAAAAAAAAAATTCCATCTCTAAGGCGGGCGCCACAGAAAATAGAAATCCAAATCGACAAAAGGCGTTCCCTACTCAAATTGAAATAGAAAAATAGAAATGCATTCAGAAACAAAAAAAAAAAACAGAAAAAAAACTTGTGTGCGGTCTCGAAAAAGCCTAGAAAATTAATTAATACATATAATCAATTAAGGAAAAAGCCCAGGTAACCCAAAATGGGCCACAAAGAGTTATTTCCACTAAAAGTTATCATTCTTTTGAACATTCCCCTCCCCGCCCCGCCCGCCCCGAGTGACATAGATAAATATGACGCTGCAGGGAGTTCTTTTTTTCTACAAAGTATCTTAAAAAGGGGGAAATGGAGAAACCATCGCTTTGCCGTCCATCTTATTCTTGCGAAAGACAAAAAATCTCTTCATAGTCGCAGACAGAGAGTATTTTTCAATTCGATTCGGGGCATAAATATCTTTCTAACGCGACCCCATTGTCCGCAATTACGACAAATCTCATTTATCACCATCGCCGTTTCGAGAACGCCGAGCTGTACAAAGTGGTTAGCACTTATGTACGTATGTATGTCGGGGGAATCTGCAGTAAAATTGAATCGAACACGCAAGCGACTGCTGCATTCCAAATCATAAATTTGTATCTGACCCTCAACCTTCAACCTCGCTTTAGTGTTCATTTGTAGATAAAATAAAACTAGTTCCCCTGTCCATGTTCTACGGCAGAGTATGTATCTATTTGGTGTAATATTGCGGGCGCGCGATCACTTAATGAATGTCAAAACCTTTCTATTTGTAAATCAAAGCCCCCCCTGATAAGGCTAATCGTGTCATAGAATCCTCTTCTGGTCGGTTCATAACTCATTTCTTAGCGCGTGCCTAACACAAAACTCCTTTATCCCCCAAAACCACATAGCAAACTACTCGGAGGAATCCGAAAAATTGATTTCAAGTCACGTAGCTTGGCCAACGTGATTACGAACTACATGTACATGCACAGCACAGATAATAAAATAACGAGAAAGAAAAAAAACTTATTCGTGGGAATAATGAAACGTAATCGGATGACACCAGCACACACCACACGCGCACATAAAGACCATAACGATGACATTCCTCGATGGGATATGATGATGGGGCAGCCAGCCGGTTCTGTTGTTGTCGTAGTCCAATCCCCGAACTGAACCCCGACGACGACAAATGTGTTCTTCTTCTTTTATTTGATTTTTATGTTAAAAAAAAAGGAAAAAATTAAAATGGCTAGATCACCTGTGAATGGTGGTTGGTGTGCCCCTAGTTCCGGTCCTTGGACAACGAAACGCACACACGAAAGGATGCCGGCCGTGCCGTAATGACAAATCGAGCGGAGACAGTATGACACATAAATCATGTTACCGCCGAGTGTGCCTATCATCGTTTAGGTTTCTCCTTCTTTTGCTTTCAGTGGATGGAGAGGGAATTGAAAAAAAAAGAACAAGGGACCTCTCGGCCGGCCTGATCCTTTGTAATTGTAAGCACCCACTGTGTCATGGGCATTTGTTACTGGAAACCATAATGATATTAATAAATTGATTTGAAATGGACTAGGGGCTCCTACCTACATACGTACGCTGGGGACAGTAGAGACCACAGGGAAGGACATTCAGTAACATCTGCAATGATCGTAAGTCACATGGAAATAGCGATATTTGCATTTGATAAGCCAATTACTGTGGGACCTGATCTTGAAGCTACCTAAACAAGGTAAAAATGCGGGGTTTAATGACACTATACTAGTAGTTCTTTTACTTTGTTATCGTTCTAGTCTTTGAAACAAATTCGACTGGTTTGAAAGAAGCGTCTCCGAGTTTGATTTGATATCAATTACATATGTGAACAGGTGAGCAGGTATGAATCGGATCAAGTAGGGTGGGAGTTGACCCTGAAAATACTTGATAGTTGACAGTCAGAGATAAATAGTTGGTTGCATTAGCTTGAATTCGAATGCAGTAAACAGCAGTAATTGTGGGCCCTATTGACTAAGACGCTTCAAGTGTTTGTCAAGCTATTTTGTTCAATAAATTTTCTGAGAAAGAAAATATTTTCTTCTTCCGCTTCTTAGAGAGTCCTTCTCTTTAATTTGAAAAGGCACATGATAGAGCGCATGTACAATATATACATCGAAAATTTGAGCTCCCTATATTGAACAAGGCTGTGACAAATTGACAGACAGACGGACACCGTATCAAAACCAATGTTTCTTCTTAAAGTTAGGAACACTCAAAACGCCCTGAAAACGTATTAAAAGGTTGGAAGGTCTCACTACATATGTCACTAGCCTAAGTGTGGAATCAAAAGGACTTAACCGATGTCGATCGTTGCAGTGGTTAGAAAGATCAAAGAAGATCTTGAAGTCTTGGAAAAAAGCACCTTAAGGTGCTAACTACTTCTATTTCAAGTTTAGATTTACCCCTATGAAACAATTACTTTTGCCGTGGAACAGTGGTTAGTACGCTGGTCTACGGTGGATAGACTAAGTTCTGCATCTCAGAAAATACTATCAAAGCCCAAAAATACTCTCCATCTTGGGAGCAGCTGACAAATATTGAGGAGCACTACTGTCATGAGAAATCTTTTTAAAAACACTCTGCCCTTCAAACTGTAGAGCCTTCTGGAGGAATGTATAGCCTTTGGCTGACTATAGCTATTGCATTATCGAATAGGCTTGACACTATGGCTCGAAAGCAATAAGATATGTACATCACACTACCTGACTAATGAGTACGACTTCAAAAATCAAGCATGAATTTTTTGAATACCACACACAAGATGCGTTAACATGGTCTGAACACCATTTGCGATTTGGTGGACGGTTCAAGGCGTGTCTTTGTTTTAACTTAGGGTAGATAGGTTATGTAGGAGACTAAGATACGCTCCAAAAGTCACAGAGTCCGTATACACCAGGGAAGCGTCTTCAGTTCTTTGCTATTTATTGTACTAGTTTATCTGCTTGAAGAAAAGGTGAAAGACCCCAAATTATATCAGTTATTCTTTGCTTCTTTCATAATAGAAGATCAAGCGTTGCGACGAGCACTTGATGTTTTGGAAGGAAAGGGGTACCGAATTACCGCAGAAAAGCCAGAATATCTGTGCTGCCCATTGCCCATTGTCCGTATCGGCCTATTCCAGACATTTACTTTAAAAGAAAAGTAATTTCCCAATTTGATAGGTGTAAATAGTTGCGATCTTGTGATAATGACATCAATCATCGCGAAAACGTAGGGTGGATTGCGTTAAAGGAAAACTCGGCTATCTTCTGTAGCCGCAAAAGGCCGTCTAAGCTGAAGGAAAGGCTCTACATTTCAGTTGTACCCCATTATAAGCAAGATGAAGCACGACCAGCTCAGTTGCTATTGTCACGTTCAAAGGAAAGATCCTTCGAACACTGTGAAAAAGGCAAAATCAATCGACGGTCCTACACAATCATAACACAAATGCAAAATCACCAGCATTTGATTGGGCTCGTGACCTGAAACCGAGGAGCTTGCCAGTACTACCTGACGTTAAACCGGCAAATCCTACAGGCGAACTATTAGAGATAATTTAAATTGGGGATTATAAGGACCTACTTACTTACATCGAAAGTAGTATAGGACTGATTTAAACTACTCACAGCGATATCCATCTAAGGACACTGTGTGATATGAAGAAATGGCAGTTGAAAATAAGATTAACTCTTTTCCAATTAACATAAGTGTTCATTTACTAATTTGTAACAAGATTATAGGCGTATGAACGATCTGTCTGTCCCAGCGTGCTTTACTTTGCCACATACTACACGATAGACTTCAATGTCAGAAGAGGTTCTTAACCTTTGTAACAAAGTTTTAAAACATTTTTGGAAGAATTCATTCATGTCCTTGTTATTCAGATTGATAACTTTTAAACTTTGTTATTACATCAATAAATAACTTCTGTGAGTTTCAGGACATTTTTAAGGGTAGTTTAAAAAAACCATTTTCTTAAGTTGTATGCAGTGGTGGCCACACAATTAGAAACAATAATTCTAAACGCATTTCATCAATCAGAAGTTTTTTTTTAAGCACTACCGTGTTTAGCTAATGCCGTTAGTTGTTGACGGCTGGCATGTTAGTTCCATATATGAGTAAGTCTGAAGATGAGCAGTTATGGAAACGGCGTTATTTAAGCATATTCATTCATAGTCGACAATTTCGCTGGACAGATAATTAGAAACGACTGCAGAATTATCAATTTTATTTTAAAAAAGAGATTTGTTATCTATGTAAGTTAATTTTTTTCAACTAATTTCCATTATTTTAATAATATTAATGTAAATTAATTAATAATACAGTGACAAAATGGGAAAAAAAAAATCTTGCACTCCAGAACTCCGAAAGCTTATTGTGGAGGCCTATCAAAAAGGAGATGTATCAATGGATTTGATAGCGGAAAGATTTAACTGCTCCAAAAAGAAAGTATTCGGTGCAATTCATGTCTTTAAGAAGACTGGTAGCTTTGAAACCCCAGAAAGGAAACCAAAAGCTCGAAAAACGACGCCAAAAGAAGACAGGCTCATATGCCGAATAAGCAAAGGCGATCCTTTTTTGACTTCTACAAAAATAAAAGAGATAGTGTCGCCCCAAATCGGTCAAGAATTGTCAACTAGAACCATAAGGCGTCGACTTTTGGAAGATGGTCTACGTGGATGCATTGCACGAAGAAAGCCACTTGTTTCCAAAAAGAATCTGAAAAGACGTTTGACTTTTGCTAAGCTCCATGCAATGAAACCTTTGGGATTCTGGAAAAACATTCTTTGGAGTGATGAATCTAAATTTAACTTGTTTGGGTCAGACGGTAAAGTTTACGTTAGACGTCCACAGAACAAAGAATTGGATCCAAAATACACTCTGAAGAGTGTTAAGCATGGAGGAGGAAGCATAATGGTTTGGGGTGCATTTTCGTGGCATGGTGTTGGGCCATTGGTAAGAATAACTAGTCGAATGGACCAACACGTTTATAAAGGGATCATAGAAAATTTTATGGAGCCTTATGCTTTTGCACACATGCCCATAAATTATGTTTTCCAGCACGATAACGATCCAAAACACACATCAAGGATCGTTAAACAGTGGTTTGAAGATACTAAAACTAATGTTTTGGATTGGCCTGCTCAAAGTCCGGACTTGAATCCAATTGAGAACTTGTGGGCGGACGTCGAGAGAGGATTAAAGTCCAAGAAACCGAAAAATTCCGAAGAACTTTTTGAAAACATAAAGGAAGTCTGGGAGGGTATACCTCTCTCAAGATGCCGCACCCTGGTCCAAAGTATGCAAGAAAGATTGGCTGCAGTTATAAAATATAAAGGCTTTCCTACAAAATATTAAGATGTACAGTATTCTATTTAAAAATTTTTCAATAAAATGTCAATTTTGTTAACTTTTCGTTTCTGTTTCTAATTATATGGCCAGGTGAAAATTGGGTTAAGTTCCCTTTTTTTTTTTCTAATGTTATTGTAAGTTCTTTATTTTGTAAAAAACTACTCAAGACTATGTTGCAGGTCATGGGCTATTAATATAACCACTAATCGACCTCAACAGATTTTCAATAAAAAAGTTATGCAGTATAATGTTGTTGTAAAATTGTTGTTTCTAATTCTATGTCCACCACTGTATATGCCACTAGTAAATAAATTTTAATACAATTTTGTTAACTAATTTATCTACCATTCTGTTGCGTTCGTTGTTACTGCGAATGAATATACATACCTGAAATGAAACAAAAAAAAAAGGTTAAAAACAACATGATACAACTTTAAAAATTATAAGAATTTATGTAAGTACTCGTATGTATCTACATTAATTCAAAGAAAAAACAAGTTGGCATTCGTTTATTCTCATCTCTGAGATTGACTAAAACAGCAAAGTAGTTTACATTGATATTGCCGCAAGAACCTAAGAGAACCTTGTTGGCATGAGGAATAAAAACCACAGACAAGCATCTGTCAAAATTTAACATGATTCACAACTTCAAGTTCTTCTTCTTAGATGGCGCTACAGTTCACTGTGAACCTTGGCATCAATCAACAAGCCTCTCCACTTAGCTCGTTCTTTAGCCAATTACAAGTTAGTCAAGGTCTCCTAGAACTTTTATGCGCCACCAGCAGCGAAGGACCCTCAACTGCGTCGTACGAATCAAACCCGGATTCGAGGATTCTGTGGGCCGGAGAGTAGGTGTCCATTGCCATAATAGAACAAACCTGCATTTTCATAAGTACAATGTAGAGGGACTCAAGGCAGGCAATAGGGCTAAAAGTTGGATTATGGAGTATTAATACAAAACCTTTCATAGCCTCATATTTGTAGTCTGTATTCCAAGTCAAAATATTTTCTACATACCAAATCAATAGCCTGTAAAGACATTTACATCTTATCAGGCTTATCAGGTTGTAAGGCCGCGCTATTGGCAATAACGACCTAAAAACTTGCATCAAAAGTTTTATGGCAACGACACTGTGGATATGAAGGAATTGAATTCGCTCACCTGGTAGCAGTTGCACCAAGCTTCATGGTACCAAGCTAGCCATTAGAAGTTTAACCCAAACAGCCACAGAAATCCTTACTGTCTACTGTCCAGTCATAGCATAAGATAACACACTTATGCAGAATATACAACGAAGTAGAAAAATCGGAAAAAAATCCTTTCATACTGTGAATGCCAGCATACGTTCTCGTCCCTAGGTGAACCCTTCCTTGAAGACATTTCTGCTAGCTGACTCAAAGCCATAGTCGGACTTATAGCCAACTCTGGGATCTTTACTGAACTATACTATAACCCAAAGTTTACTTTTAATTGACCGACACTTCTTACTATTCTCTGTAAGTCGACAAATGCTTTTTTTATTCACAGAGTGGCTTAGTTTCAAGAACAAGAAACGACATCATTCTCGCCGAACTCGAGGAATCGTTGATGGTCAACGGCACGTAATTATAATTTACGTGACGAGTAAAACGTCGAGTGGCCAGAAAAAACAAGAGCCAACCTGATGCACACACTGTACAAGGAAAGGAAAGGAAATCTTCAATTTATCTTCAACTTAATTGCAGTTTTGTCACTTGTCTCTGGCGCAGTTACTTCACTGTGATGCTATTGTCTCCTTCCTCTTTTTTTTTTTGTTATTTTTTCATCCATTTCAAGTGTGTGTAAAACTCTTGCAGATAGATTTTATTTTAAATGCGGTCATTTCTTTGTATAACCCAATTTGGCTCAAGTGCTGACATGGTCGTCGCCTTTTGTGTCCTCATTCCTACTGGACAGAGGTTACATTTTGTTCCTTTTATTATTATCTCTTATGTCCCAACAGGAAGGGACACTGGGATAAAAAAAAAATCCGAACATACAACCAAAAAAAAAACTATCTAAAGATCGCCTTTAGAATCAGCAGGTAAGCAGCGGCGGCGGCGGCGGCCGGCGCTCACGACATAGAGGAGGAACGTCCGTTCGAATATTACAAGCCATCGGTCTGGAGATGGTTATTTATTACACCAGGGTGGTGCTTATACCCAGGGACGACTACGACGACGACGACGACGGTCGTCTCTCTGGGTCATTATTATCAGCATAACGATGACTGACCATTATCTGGAACATTGATTCGATTTGTATGTGCATTGGCATTGGCACACAGATGGGCGGATACTGCTCGCTCTTTCTCTAAAAGTGTATATTTCTGTGCTGACTGCACACACATTTGCTCCGAGAAGGGATCTTGTGTGTGCATGAGAGCTCCTAATTGCTATTGCTTTGCACCGCTCCAGCTGGGTTATTCTCTGAACACAAAATAACAAAAAAAAATCGATGACAGAGAAATATGTTCGAATGTTCGTTTCGACGTTTTCGATGATACGTTGTTTTATTCCTGCCCAAAGAGATACAACACACAGCGTCATGCAACATCCTCCTTTCGCCCTTTCGCATGCGAGGATGTTTTATTTATTTGCCTTGCTGCAATCGATGGTTAGTGTTTTTTTGTTATTTATTTATTCTCACTCCTCGTTTAGTTTCTTATCAGAACACAATTTTCATAATTCAACGCGATGGCTGTGTATTTTTTACTAGAGATACAATTTTTTTTTTTTTTTAATTTCAAAATAAACACCGACGATTATTATCATCGTCGTCGTCGTCGTCGGCGTTCTGTTGGTAGCAAGGAACGAAAGGATGCAGCAATGTATTCTCGTGGAAATTGCCAATCCATGCCGATGCATACTGTTTGCACATAGACACACACACAGGGCGAGGATATGTCTCTATGTATGTATGCATAATAAATTGGCTGGCAATTTAAGTGGAAGGAAGAAAATGCCGTCGCCACTGCCGCTTGCAAGGATTATGACAACACAACATCCATCCGTTTCCATATAAATATTTAATTTTGGAAAATTAAAATGATGCCATACCAAGCAGTCAGGCAGGCAGGCAGTCAGAACCAGGACTAACCGACTACATCGCTGCCAACCGATGCATTATTGCGCGTTGCAGCAACAATGGCTTAATAACTTAATAAATTAGATGACAGCGCGAGACAGAAGGGCAGAGCGGTGTGTTCAATGAGTGATTAAAATTAATATCCGTTCCGAATTAATAATAATTAGTTGGTAATTGGACGTGCAGACACAATACGACGGCCTCCGTTTCGGGCGATATTCCGAATCAAATTAATGTCGATGATACTTAAATGTGGCAGCGGTATGATTTGTGGTATTGCAAGTACTTAAATACGTAAAGGTACAAATTAGGATAGGAATAAGTACTAATCTCCTTCCATTCGAATGTGAGCGTATATGCAGGACTTAATATGACTGCATATTGCAGTGAAATCAGAAGGGATTTCCTGTCGTATTATAGCAACCACAGGACAAAGCTCTCAATCAACATTTTCGGAAATAAAATTTGCATGCAGCTTACAAATTGAATAGATTTACTGTAAGAGGGATATATGATCGATGGAAGTTAATCAAATTCAGAATTGTTGATGTCTGGACACAAAATTCCTTGCACAGCTGGCGCTGCAGTTGGTAAATTTTATTGTAGAATATTAAAAGGAGGGCAAAAAGACGGAGATACTGAAAACTATCTTTCCTTTGGACGCATTTTCTGACTATAGATCGAAAATGTATAAGCAATTGACGATACATGTTGGAAAGCGTTCTCAGTGACAAACAAGAATTACCAACGCATATGTCAAGGGCGGATCCAGAGGGGAGCCACAGGGGCTCGGGACAACCCCCAGACAAGATTCAGATCTGTGACAACCCGCACTGCCGATCTTTTTCCACCTTACGCCGATTACAGACTCAGCACTATGAGAGAAGATCGCCTGAATGGACCATTTTTAATGCATTTCCATCAAGGCATTACTTCAAAAATTAACTCTGAAGAATTACAGGATATCTTTAGCAGACAACAATCTATGTAAAAAGTATTTTTTATAGTTATGATAAAGATGGAATCCCTGAGACAAAATACAATGCAATACTATGGCGTACACTTTTTACCTAACTGACATTTGTGGTCTTCACAGAAATAAATCCTTGATCCGCCCTTGACCCATTTACATATATATCAAAATTGAAGGGTTAAACATCGTAATTCAAAATTGGTTAGACGTTGCTAAAGAGGCTTATGTCGCTGAACTCAAACCAGTGTTACATTCTGTTGGTTTCAGGACATTATGTTCTTCTCGGGCACCTCTCTCCGACTGAGTTACATGTTCATTGCACCCATAAGTTAAATTATAAAATCATTTTGGACTAAAGAGATCAGCCTAATGAAAGATGACGGTGGACGTCATGTGTCGAAACCATAGACAGAACACAAAAAGGAAAAGGAAATAATGAAATTACTCGTACTAAACATATCGCACCTGACGGTCCTCATAGTAATTGTCAAGGACGACTCTTTTGAAGAGAGAGAGAGTGAGAATAAGCAATATAGATATCTGTGTAGACTAAAAGACTATCTAGTAGAATACCCCGATTTTTAAGTTAATTTTGTAGCTCAAAATACCAACAAGATTTTTACATCCCACCTCCTCTGAAAGCCTTACAAACATAGAAGGTTATTACTGAAATAAGGAATCTTTCGGAAGCGACCTAAGACCTAATTTAGGTTAATCTTCTTAGTTCTCTCTGAATCATATGACTGAGTGTTTCCTCAAATAAACCTCTTGCTATAATATTTACATACATTGGTGGCCTTACCCTTACCGGTGATGTCAATTTCTAGGAGCTATGCAGAGATTCGTTCATGACTAAGTTTCAGAGAGATGAAAGAACAGCTCCTTGTAGATGAGGGCCAACTCATCTATAAAAATAGTAGCAGTATACAGAATCAATGCATTGAAAGTATGCAGAGCCTTCCAAACAACCTCATACGACACAGCGTGGCTAGTGGCTGGGATGGTGCCAATAGACCTCGTCGTACCAACAGAACAACGATGCCAACAGCAACAAGTCGAAGTGATGCCGAATTGCCATGGATGGAGTATCCAATTTGACTGGGGAGAGAATTGTATGTGATTTTTGCATTAGTTCATAATTCACAGTTTCTTTTTTGTGTTCATGTTGAAATACATTAAGTGTTTCTTAAGCAAATTTTTTAATTTTAATTTATTGTATTGAACATTGAATGGAAATGATCGGGACTTGAGCACCAAACTACCACTACAGCGTTGCCACCCATTATAATGAGAATGGAATCAGACTTTCAAGTTTAAAAGATCTTTTTTTTATTCGAAATAAATATGACATTCCCTTCTCCAGAGTACAGACGTATACATCCAATATTTTTGACCCATTTTATTCCTTCTAATGAACTCATGTCTACGATCCACTTAGGAGTTCCATGACATTTATCATGCGTTTACTTTGTTCATCAAAATTAGTCGACATTTCTGACGGCGATTGTTCATAGTACAGATATTAGAAAAAATCAACTTGGACTAAAACACTGCGATAACACTTTAAATTGATGATGAGAATGTCGTCGTTGGAATAGAGCAATATTACTGTCTAAAACTTGATGACGCACAGAACGTCAAAATAGTTTTCTGAAGCTCTAGTCTTTTTTTTTTATACAAGAAGGAAAGAAATAACAGCAGAGTACAAGACTCTATTTGCGACACATTGTAAAGCCTTTTAAAAAAATCCACTTGGCCATGCGCTCGATTGAAATTTAGTAGGTATAGTATTAGGCCGGAATCAGCTAAGGTGATAGCTTATTGTCCCTTTTTTGGTTGTCGTTTTTGATTATCAACTATTCCTTGCTTCTTTAAACGCCACTTCCTTGCCATGAAGAAGCCTTGAAAACATAATTATGTATATTCAATGTACGAGTACCTCATCTAATCAATTTGAATTCGATTTCATAGTACCGACTGGATCCCACCTCGTTCTACAATCCATCTATACAGAACTTATCTATTTTGACTTTATGAATTAAGACCACGGTAGTACAAGGTTTTCTTTCCCATGGACAAAAAATAAAAACCCTCCAGGCTTACAATAACTACTTAAACCTTCCCTTTGTTAAAAGAATCCAAGCGGAACTGAGAATTTTCAAATAAAAAATAAAACTCTCAATATGGGGTCAAGAAGACGAACAAAGACGAAAACTAAGAACAAATTGATGAAAACATTTTTTGTTTTCCTTTAATGATTGCGCCGCCAAACAATTAAGTTTATTGAGTATTGCCGGTCGTAAAACAAATTATATTTACGACCAGAAACGAGCTGTAAGTACAAAACGCCAATGATGAAGTTATTTCAAAATTTAGCATCGCCTTTAAACAACAAAATGTGATTGTGAAAGTTGATGAGCAACATCTTAATTAAGACTCTGACATTCTAGCCGAACCATATGATCTATTGGATATTTTTGCATCTATAAGATGTTATTTTTAAATAGCTCCTACTCAATACATCATGACTGTCGTTATCAGGACAAACCTGTCCTATAAAGATAAGTTCAGAAACTGTTTCTACATCCATCATCTTTTTCTCACACAAAACACTGGTATCTATTTAAAATCCAGATAAATGAAAGGAATAAATCAAATGAAACTAAAAAGAAACTCATCACCATATTCGCGAGACTGTAATGTCAAATAAATCCTAACCCATTAACATTAGCCAAGAGATAGACGAGGAAATAAATTCGCTTCACTTAAGAGCGCGTAAAATCCAAAGGAATTCCAACAAATTAAGTGATGCTATAATTAATAGTTCGAAATGTGTGTTTGGAAAGCGTTAAAATCCAATTCGCTAAGCATCAAAGAGTAATGCGTAGGTTTAAATATAGATATTCCATTTGATGGGATTTTGAGATAGAATATAGAATGTTTGTCTCTTGAAGCAATTTTTTCTTTATATATTTCAACCAGGACATTCCACTGTTTGAACTTTCTAAACAAGAACACTACTCCCTAAGCTTATCATCCTTAAAGTAAATTAAAACAAATGTAATGTGTGTTTTGAAAGTTTTTCTAATAGTCCTTCACTGCAGCAGCGTAAATCACGGTCCATCTTGCTTGTAATTCTCAAGAGAAAGTATTTAACCCTAATAGTATCAAGTTTAGGAAATTTGTAATAGTTAAGTAGCTGATAGTCGGGGGATTTTAAATGTAAATTCTAATTCAGAAAAACAGCCTGCGGACATCAGGCGGGGTGGGTGGTGAGTTTACCAAACTTTATAACTTTGTGTACCCCATTCGGCAATGAAATCAATTTTAAAACTAAGAGCGCGATAAACTTGAAGAAAAAGTATTTACCGGATTAGAGAAATTCACATAGTTTGTTTTGTTTTGCTGAACTGTTTTTTTGTGACTAGGGGAGAGTACTGTAAATATTGGAATTTTATAGTTCACCCCTTTCAGTGGATATCGTAAAAATATTTCAGGTGTTAAGGGGTCGCAGGTACCAATGGGAAATGTGGGGAATTTTCGCCATTTTCGGATGGGAAAAATGGTCTAAAAATGGAGAAAAGTCAAAATATGCTAAATATGACAAGATTAACAATTTATTAGAACAAAAGATAGTATAGTCATCTTATACAGTTTTAGAATATTAACCACCAAAAATCAGATGTAGATTTCGCATTTTCACCATGCTTTTCATTACAGATTTTCATTTTCATCCTTCTGTTCCTTAACAGAAGAAAAATGGAACACCATCTGAATCAAGACAGTGTCATTCAGTGAGAACCGTTTGATATAGCAAACTGAAACGTTGGATTTGTATAATTATAGTGCTTCAGCTGATGTTACACATAAAATTTCGTACAAAAACAATGGTGTGACCAAATTATGACATTCTATCAGAAAACAATGAATAAGTTCTAACAATTACAAGATAATTTATCAGATACTGACATTTACTGTCATAAATGCTTAGAGATGGGTCAGTCGTGTAAGCCCTGCATTACAAATAATTCAGTTGATTTCGGGACTCGTAAAGAAAATGGGATATTTTATTACATGGAATTAAAATGGGGGAAGCTGATTACAAATTTTTTAAAGAATTTCCCCAAAAATAGAGAATTTGACAAAGAAAAATCTGGCATCACTTATCACAACTACAACAACTGACTGTGAACGGTGAAAATTATGGTCGGTACGATAGTATATGCGGTGGGTTGAAAGATACCGACTGAAAGTGAATCAGGAGCAAATGAAACTAAGAACAATTTCATTGAAATTTAAGAAATTGTATATTTACAAAACATTTCGGTTTCGTTCGGTGTATAAGAACTTTCTTCGAAGACAAGGTACATAATATTTTTGTTAAATTGAAATATGTAAAGAACAAGATTAAATTAATATTCGAGGTACAATTATATTCCAAATATTCTAAGAAACAAGGATTCTGGCTACAAAATGGAGTAGTATCTCCTTCCGCTTCTACTAAACTAATATGTATCCCAATAACCCCAGTGTTGTCGAACTATGTAATGTGTTTTTAAGAATTATTTTTATTTTTTGTGATAACAAATAACGACGACAATAGTGGCCAGAAGTGAAGCCAAAAATATCTCAAAAACCAGAAGGAAGTGAAATTAAATATCTCCGAAAATATGGGCATTAATATCTTGAAAATGGGAGAAAATAATACATACATCAATTGGCATCAAACTTATTAGGTAGGTGCCTTAAAAAAATAAAAAAATTAAATGAAGGATGTTTAAAGTTCTACGTAGAGAAGGCATAGATTGTTATTCCTCCTCAAGACTGTTGTTCCAAAAATCATGCTTCTAAAAAATGTTTTTAACATAAATGCTTGGTCGGTGATTTTGGCTCAAAACCGTCATCGATTGCCTGGCGTGTGACATTCGGCGTTAAGCTCAACATGGAACAGAGGCGTAGGTGGCCGACATCGGATCGGAGCAGTCATTCACACAAGAATATCGCTGCTGTGGTTGGTGATGACTAAACGATAAGTCATGCTTGATCGAATTTTAATGCATGGCTGGCGCATCTTCATCTTTAAGGATACATTAATAACCAATATGTATTATCAATTCTGAGGCAAAACAAATTCACGTATAATGCACAAGGATGACTGTGTTTGAAACCGCATTTAAGGAACAATGTGATTGGTTCACTTTTTTTTTTAAGGATGCCGTCGGTACTCCGATTGTAAAGGAAACAAATTCTTGTTCCAAAAATCATGCTTCTGAATAAAAATATTTAACAAAAAGTGGAGAATTTATCCTCAAAGGTTTTGAAAGAAATCATTGAAAAAGCTGAGTGCGAAAAGGCATCAACTCCGATAGCAACTTAGTGAGCCAAATTTTTATATATATTTTCCTATACATAAGATTGGTTCCGTCAAAATTCGTTCATAATGCAAATTACTTTTTGCATTTGCTACTCTAACTCTGCGTATAAAAAAGTATTAGTTTATAACTATAAACCGCTATTTATTTTTACGATCGGCATAAAACAAATGAGTAGCACACATTCCGTATTATTTTGCAACCGTTGTGCACTAAAATTTTAAGAACGTCTATACTAACTAGTACCAATTAATAATATAATAATACAGAAGCAGTATTGCTTTTTCTGACCAATTTAAAGTTAATTTTATTTCGAATTAAAAAATATAATGCAAGCAAGTTGTAAAAGTTTTATATTTTTTAGTACTGCCTATCCAATTAAATTTAACTGCACAATTTTCGCCGCAGAAAGCATTGCTTTGGAATACCAGTAGCATTTAGTTTTAGATTTTATGGCGAGGCTTAGAAAGATTATATTATAAGAGCACAGTAAAACATTATTCGGAGTTGACTATATGTCAATTAGCCTAGAAATGCAATTGGTATTTGAGTAACTTTATCTTAAGCAAAATAAAGACCATAACCATCCCAGGGAGAGCTTCTCACGGTGCGGTATGCATTTGGGCAGGTATAGAAGAGACTAACAGTTTCAAGCAGTATTCGAAGGACAGAGGGTATTTGAGAACCTATCTCGGGACAGTAATACATTTTGATGTTTGTCAGGTGCAAGCAATAAGCAAAAGGTAAGAAGATAAACTTTTTAGCATTTTCAAGAATTCGAACCTGGAACCCCATACACTCTGAACCAACGCATTAACCACTGCACAACAGCACTCAGAAGTATTTATTATCTATTTACTTATTTATTTACACTTTTGTTTTCTGTTTCCAACATATGTACACATGACACTAATACTCATCTACCGATGTTATGTAAGTCTCATGGACTTTTGCAAATAAACCAAATCGTCGAGCTAAAATACATTTTTGAATTTAGCTTGTTACTACCAAAATTGTTTATCCGAAAATTGAATTTCTCACCCAACGAGACCTTGGGGGCACATTCATTAGTAAGAAAAAGTAATTGCAATTAACTAACATGATAATTAATTAAATCGCGAACAAGCATGTTGTAGTAGTTTTAGTTGCTTTAGGCTTTGAGCTTAAAGTTCGCAAACTAATAATTTTCATCATAATAATACGGACTTTAAGTATATTCAATTAATGGATTGCAAATTTAGAAACATTTTGCTGAACTCTTTCGAATCTAGCGGTACGATAAACCAACATATTAGACATGATTGCTTATCTTTCACCTGAGAGTGTAGTGAAATTTTAAAGGTATTTAGAATCAAAGCAGCGTTTCCTATACCTAACCTATTGTCAAAAGTTATTTTCACTAAGAAATCTGTTTTAATTTACAACAGAAAATTGTCGGGTCGATTGTAGAAATGAATGCAGTAGAATTAAAAAATATTTTTTGTGTGATATGTATTAACAACAATTACTAGCTGTAATCCCAATTGCAATATTTTATTTAAACACAGCAAATTTTTACGAAAAGCTGTTCACGTACGGTGAATTTTCTTAGTTTTTGACAGAAGAAAGCGCTCACGAATTTTAGTGCAAGAAATTTCTTCGGCTGGTTTGTGAAAATTCTCAAATCAATGTATTTTCAACTTTTTCTTCTTTAAGCTGTTCGTTTACTTTTATGTAATCATAGAAAAATAGAAATAGAAAATGTTCTTTGAGAGAATTTTACCACCACTCTTTGAAATTTGATAATCTACAAATTTTAGTGCAAAAAATACGCGAATTTATTTTTGGAAAATTACTCTGATTTTATAGTTATTTATACGCTCACCTTATGGGCAATCTGGTTTGATCTAAGATTGTGTACAAAGTCCAAATATGTTATGTCGACACAAAACAAAGAAATAGGACATACATTTTCGTAAAATTAAAAAAGTTTGGTCTTGCCGAAGTGACAGATCACCCAATTTAGGACAGACTGGGAAAAAATTACCTTTTCGGCACATCTCTTTTTTACAAAGGACATTTTTTGTGGATTTTAGAGACATGAAGGTCATGTCAAATGATGATTATAAGTTCCAACTATTTAAAGGCAATAACAATACAGACGGCCGAAGAGTGAAAAGCATGATGGAGATTTGGCAATAATTTAGACATGTTTTTCACGCACTAGGGTTGGATTTTTTTACTTGACATCGCCGAAGAAATTTTTCTCAGTTGATTAGAGAATGATTCAAATGAGAAAAAAGTAAATGCCTTTCAACGCAACACTAATCAAGGGGCTTAAAGTGATATAGCACTTGTAAAAATACATACATACATAATGTTGAATCGAAAAGGAGTAGGTACCTAATAAGAATATGTACATGGATATTGTACGAATAAGTAAGTAAGTTTTTTTTCTTTTAAGTCAATGGATTCCATGAAGTACAGATTCGCACAGTTTAAACAGATTAAAGTTTAATTGAATCTGGAAGCCAAAACAACCGACTTTTCTACTTAAAAAAGATGACAAACTATTTTGAAATGTCCGTTCGTTTCCCATCATAAATACCTCCTGTCATTACGGAAATGCCATTTGCCCTTTTCCAATTTTCTTTTCTTTCTTTCTCGAATCTGGATGTTAAGAACATATTAATTGTTTTATTACACTTTCATCCCCTTTTTGGAAGCTGTGTCGGGTGACGGCACTGGTTTTTCTAGATGGCTAAAAAAAGTTCAGGGAATCGCACCACTAAAGGGAAGGAACATTATATTTATAACTTCTAGTCTAGAAACAGAGAATGCAGAGTGCCTATATAGCGAAGAGTATTAATTTTGCTATTCACTTGAACACGTTGTTAAATTTTTCAAGAATATTTAGAAGTTTTTTTTAAATTTTGTTTTGGAAGTTTGTTATGTAGTCTGTAACAATAGATGAGCCTGGTTTAAAAATACCAAAATGTAATTGACAAACGAAAAAGTGCTTCTATACTACCGACGCCTTTTGTCATTCTGGATATTATTCTAGTCAGCAATTTTCATTCAGAGCTACCTATCATTTTGTCTGTCATTCCAACAAGACTATAATTTGCAGGCGACTAAGACTTACTAGTATTCGGAAATGACCAAATAAATAACATAATTCATATTGCGTTAGTGGTCGGCCATCAAATTTTAGTTGTTAGCCATGTTTAGTGATAGGCCAATTATAATTTAAGGTTTTATTATATTTCATATGTTACTTCATTCTAAATTCAACCAAATGTTGATCATAAGTGTTGTTTTTATACATTTTGATAGGCTACCTACTAACTTAGTAGGTATTCTTTTGGGAGAGTAGTTCTCCTATTAATTGTTTTGTCTTCCCATCTTTCTTTGAGTACAATTGTCCTCCTTTTGCTTGTTAACACTGATTGAAGTAATATTAATCGGTCATTAGTTTTCTCAGAAAATAAATATGGAAGGCAATGGTGTCGATATATTGACATGGGCTAAATGTCGGGTAATGAATTTGTAAAAACAATGGGTTTAGGGTTTCGGTTTTGTTGTTAAATTGTTAAATTTAAAAATTACTTTTTACTTGCACCGATACATAGTATTGTATAGAGCAAGTTTTGGATTCGTGAAAATTTTCAAACTCAAGATTTTGATAAATTTCGACAATACCTTTATAGAAAAGTCGAAAAAAGTGAGTCTGGCAATTCTGCCTGTCTGTCAGCGAGGCTACAGCCTAAATGGGTGGTGGCTAACAGTGCGACGACTTTAGCACCTGACGGAAGAATTTATTTTCCAAGTGTGAAACCAAGGCAAAGCATAAATAAATACTCATGTCGTAGATAGGTATGTCGAGAAATAAATTGAAGCTTAACCTATCTCTATCTAGTTATCAGCCGAGAACTGAAACTTGTACTGAATTGGGTGTTGGTGGTCGGTCATTCATTTACTTACACATTCATGTACATATGTACACAAATTATGCCCTTAAGAACGATGTCTTACCAGTGAAAATGTATCTTTTAAACAAATGACTAACATTTAAACCCACGACTATCCACCATAGGGTATACCTATATCCCTGCTTCGTAGGCACAATACCTACATAACATAACACTAGAAAAAAAAAAGTCTCACTCATCCTCTTCCCAACAAAAATAAAAATCCTTAAACACCCCCTTAAACTTGATTGCAACAATATTCCCACACGATTAACGAGAAGACGTGTTAAAAATACCCACCCATTCTCAATATCCCTTTTATCTATGCACAAATTAGGTGGATAATCACCAACAAAAGCCTTTGAGCATTCACTCAACACCAGTCGACCAGACACATCCTTTTTCTCTAACGAGCTCACTTAATCATTGAACTCACAATTATCCAACTTAGTTCGCATCTGTGCACACACTGTACTTTGTCCTCGCCCCCAACTGAACAACTGAAACTCAAAAGCACAAGAAAAAAACAAAAAAAAAACCACTCTAATCAATCTTTCCAAGCGCAACAGAGTGTGCGGTACGGTACAGCAAGCCTTCGTCTACTATCCAACAAACAGGGAGACATCCCGACATCCATTTAAAATGGAAATCTCCAAATGGTGCTGTAGTTTATATCCTGACATACACACCAAATCCTCGAGAACAACAAGATGTGTTAACATTGCCACAGCCTCCTCCTATCTCCTCTCTCTCTGTACGTAACAAGTGGCTGCGACAAATAGTAGTATGTTTGGATCCATATCTATGTTTTCTTTATCTCACAGGAGAAAAAAAAACACGATATGTGTAGGTTAGGTAGAAGACTTATTTTCTCCTTGAATTGATGAAAAATCCTTTCCCAATTGGAATTCCCACTAAGTGTCTTCTTGATTTTAAATTCCAACTCACCTCAAGGTGCATTCGTTATCCAAATAGAATTGTTTGAACTTCCAATAGACAGACGTTCACTTATTTTTTTTTTTTTGTTTTCTTTTCACTTTCTTTTTCACACAATTTTTTTTATTAATTCACACTATTTATGCTCACTCGATCGTCGCGCGACATAAGACAAAAAACAATAACACCCACCGGCTACAGGGTAAACAAATTGTTTTAAATTGTTGATTTTTTTTTTTCGTTTTGTTTATGCGTTCAACACACATACGATAAGCAAAGAACACTTTTTTTAGTCACAGAAAAAGACACACGAAAATAACCATCCAAAAGATACTCTAATATCCCAGACAGAATTAATAATTCATCGGCCCAAAGCGCAACGACATTACAAGGAATCCTCGAGAAAGAATTATTTCCTTGCCCCTTAAAAACAGAATTTTCTATTTTCCGAGAGAAAAAGCAGTTTCCCAGGCCAATGAAACAATCTACTACCGTTGACACCGATAACGACGTTATCCCGACGAAAGTCTCGCTATAACTGTTCAGTTGGGTTTAGATTTTTTCCCAACCATCCGGGGATGATTTTTCTTTCCGTTGTGTAGACTGTAGATGCAATGCAATACACACACAAGCACGAAAAAAAAATAAACGGTATTCGCTGCAGTGTTGCTCAAGTGTAGTTTTACAGACTTACATGCCAAAAGAGAGAAAGAAAATGAATTTCTTATGAAACTGCAGTAATTTATCGAAATGAATTGTTGTAAAATGAATCTAAGAGATAATTTGGTTGTGTTCGTCGAACGAAGGTGAAAAGACAAATGTATAGTTCTCTTAAAACAAAGTCTCTTTAATGGGTTTAGATACTTTGCAGAAGTAATGTAGTAGATACTATGGTACGTATCTGATACTAAATGAGAGAGGGTACTGTTGCGATTAAGTACTTTTAGGTGTTATGTGGGATCATAGAATTATTTACAATGGATTATAATTAAAATGTATTTCAATTTGCACAAAATAAACCAGCAAATTTTAATTCTGGTGGATTTGAATTGTATTCTAGACACAGGGTGCTTAAAACGTAAGAAGAGACCCTCATTGGTTCGTGAGTTGGATGGACTATTGTGTGTGGGGTCAAGGTTGGAGTCCCAGTTCATTTTTTAAAAAAAAAATCTACCGTTTAATAGAGCATTTAGTTGCTTTTCCAATACATAAACAAAGAATTTTTTGACGTTAGGCAAAAAAGTCTTAAGTCAAAAATTAGATTTTGATGCTTTTGATTAAGTCTTAGCCAATTTTTTGCTCTTTCTTTTGGTATTAACGACCTAAGTCTAGCACAACTGCTTTGCAATTAGTCAGAAAAATGCATAAATGTTTGGTTTGGAAACCTGCAGTTTCAGACGTCAGATCCTTTTGTCTAACGTTCAGGGTTGCCGAATGTACTACTAAAGGAGTATTTCTTATCGACTATACTCCCGTACTCCCCTCGTCCTGATTTTACTACCATTAAAACAATTTAATATACTATCACCCTTATTTCATTGAGTGAGCCATCATACACTGGTGCAATTACCCCGGTGTAAAACTGACTGAAGAGAGAAATGAGATGTGACGCAAGAAATGGGGTAAAATCTTCATCCAGTGTTGATAAGTTGAACGTCAAGCTGTCAATTTCGAGGTGAAAAAAACTACTACAATGGAAGTCGGTTCATGGACACAGCATTTTACCCCGCATTATTCATCCAGTGTGTAATGAGAGTAAGAGATAGATCGGGGTTATCCCAGGGTGCTCCAAACTTTACTCCTTACTAAATTAGTTCCCTTCGAAATTGGAAAAAGGGTTCCCTGGACGTCCAAAGAATTATTTCTTTACCTTATTTGCCTGAGCAGTAATAAATATGACTGAAGTCGTTTTCTAGGTAACAGACATCAACCTTCTATAACTTTATAGCGTGGGCTGATGCATCCAGACTATGGATTTATATAAGCTGCTTTTATTTAAACTGTATAACCCAATTTTTCAGCTGTGTCCTAGCGGTTTCTAGTTCGAAAGCGGTCCAGCTCCATCGTACTAAAAATGAAATGTACTCCACATTTTTACGTTGGAATCAATAGTCATGCTCATGATTTTGAAGAAGGTGACGTATTAAAAATATTAATTAATTAAATGGAAATGGAGGTGGTTGCACGCAGGATTGTCTATAGAATCACTAAGAGCTGACAGGTGGTCGCAAGTCTAGACGGCTCTTTTCTTAATTCGGATGAGGAACAGCACAGAAGGACCATTTTATTACGATCTTGAATCGTGTTTTCGCTAGCGAAATGCTCCCAAATCAGAGAGAGCTGCCCGAGGTACAAAATTCCCGAATACGCACCACGACCCCCAGTAAGGATAAGATCACTACCGCGATCAAAACACTAAAACACAACAAGGCGCTAGGACTTGACGGTATTCGCGCCGAGCTCTTACGAGCAACGCCAACAACATCGGCTTCTGCTGCTTTTCCCTCCAATTGGAAGACTTTAGGAAACTGAAAACTTTCCTGACGAGTGGAAGAAGGGAATGATCGTTAGAATGATCCTAAGAACGGAAATTTAGTGGAGTGCGAAAACTGGAGTGCTGTAGCTGCGATACAAGCTACAGTGAGGAGCGAATCAAACAACACATAGAAGACACACTGGATGCAGAAGAAGCAGGCTTCCGCTCTGGATCCTTCTATGTCGACCACATCAACACCCTGCGGATCATCATAGAGCAGTGCGTTGAATATCGTTCGCCACTTCACCTGCTGTTCATTGATTTCGAGAAGGTCAAGTTGAAAATTAACTCGGCAAAAACTAATATTATCAGCCTTGGTTCAACCTTTCAAGCTCAAATATACATTGCTGGACAGCCGGTAGAAAGAGTAGACGATTTCCTGCATCTTCGGAGTATTGTCTTGACTGACGGTGGAACTGAACTGGATATAGGTAACAGATTCTCCAAAGAACCTTTGTGATTCGTGACATGAGCCCCAAATTGCAGCCATGAAGTAAACCCAGAAAAGCTCGAAGCTAAAGGCAAGGTAGAGCCATGGGCTTGTCTTTGAAGAGGCACTATTTTGTTAAGTATCTACCACAGAAAATCGAAGGCAGTTGTGCTGCACTCAAATTTTTACAATAGTCATAAGAAAAAAAAAAACAACTGCCCTAAGTCCATCGCCAAGCAAAAGTATTTTCAAACGAACAACATCTTTATCTACCAGAACCACTCTACAGCAAGCGTGTTCTACTTTGTACCGCGCCGAGCACAAACTCTTGGGGGTTGGGATTCCATCTTTATTTACTTACCATTAAAGTATAGATTATTATTGTCACATCAGTGTCATAAATGTAAATATATGACACATGCTTAGTATCCCACTTTTCACACTTACAACTCTCCACGCCTTTTGTTTGCGATGTCCCCCTTTTGGTTAAAGTTTACCCAAGCTATCTCTTGATACATGAGCAATTGATTTGATCTACGACCATTGATTGATTTATCTTTTGATCGCCGAGAGTATAACAATTGAAACGTCATTCATTCGGCCAATTATCTACGAGGCGTGGTGCTACTGTGCATTGCGGTGTAGCCAGATGGATGAATTGAAAGCTGGATCAGTGTTGTTGTTGAATCTATTAGCTTGAGAGATCTAAAAATACTGACAAGACTTGGCAATTGATTGAGTTGAATCCAAAAGAACCCTTCGTTTTCTTTTAAATTTAATGATTGATAAGATTCATTGTGGTCATACGGAACCGTCGTCGGTCGAAGCGGAAAAACTTATAAATTGATAGTTGGATCCAGAGTTTTTTTTTTCCTTTTTATTGCAGTGTTAACAAAATATTAGGCGTATGAGGTCTATGTTTACTTTTTGAATGGTGTTGTCTTGTTAGTATTGATAAGGTGTCATGCAGATACTTGTTTGGGGTGATTTATAACAAGATCGTAGGTGCTTAAGATGTATGATACATAGTTACACACTTATCTAAGTTAACTTATATCATT
This sequence comes from Chalcosyrphus nemorum, assembly GCA_949716465.1. NCBI lineage: Eukaryota > Metazoa > Arthropoda > Insecta > Diptera > Syrphidae > Chalcosyrphus > Chalcosyrphus nemorum. The sequence continues at coordinate 67,491,033 of OX454332.1, read as the reverse complement.
CGGGAAGTATTTTGATATTGACAAATTTTGTACGAATCTACGCAGGAAGATATCGAACACTCGACAATGAACAGGCTGAATCCTCCTTCGCTAAGACTTGGAACCACTTAATCTGCAGTTTATCGACTTTGGATTTTGACGAAAAGGATTTTATTTAACTTGCCTTAACTAGGAGAGGCATGCCCGATAATTTAATAGAAAATATTAATGCTACACATCAAGTGTCCGGCACAGAAGAAATGGCATACGACAAGGTTGTTATCTCTAGCCGAATCTGTTTCCTTTGGTGATCAGCAACGTGCTTTATGCAGCAAGAGGAAGTGGAGGGTTGCAATTGACTCTTACATCTGAACTCAAACACCGCGATTACGCTAACGATGTAAGCTTGGATAACATAGAGTTATGGACCTAAACTTCGGATATCCAATGAAAAGATCAAGAACCGTAAGGAACAACTATTCAACGGAGTATATATCAATGGATTGTTTCACGTTCCAAGCTATGAATTGCATTTCGTCAATCCCGGAAAGCAGAAGGCCCGTTGGACCACGAAACCTATTACGATGAACAGTGTATACGGAGGCACGACAGCTGGGGATGGCGTGTATGCACAGTAGAGGCCCTAGGGGATACAGAGTATAATTCAATGATACATTAACAGTTTCTGTGAGAAAAAAAAAAGAGATTGAAATTGTGAAAATTCCAAAGGTTTTCTTGGTCAACGTCAATTGCCTTCTCGTCCAACTGCTGGGAATTAAATTAACTTTGAAATTTTCAAGGCAAGTTACGGATGGATCTTTGAGGCTTTGTCTTGTCCTCATTAGTTTATTGAGCAACTCGTAGCCCCTGCTCTTCAAGTTTACGGCAAAAGGGACTATTCACGAAGCTTCAGCCATCCTGCAGAGCTTAGGGCACTGAATGCTGTCAAAAATAACTTTTGTGCCGATAAATATGTGGTGAGCTTCGTTTTAGTTGGACGATCGATGGTTTATGGGCTGCAACCTGCCTCCACTAGATATTTATACGAGATCAACTGCGCCATTAGCGAACTGTAGGTCAAATGCCGGTGTAGGGTTCGGAATCTTCTCCGAATCACTGGGAATATTTAGATGCATACGCCTCCCAGACCACAGCAGTGTTTTCCAAGCGGAGGTGCTGGCAGTGACAAGAGCCGCCCGTGAGTCTGACCTAAGGGCAATACTACAGGAAGTTATTACCTTCTTCGTCGACAGCCAGGCAGCTATCAAAGTAAATACCGCCACAGAGATCAAATCCAAGCTTGTGAAGTGCTGTCGCGAAGAGCTTAAAGTACTTGGAACACAGCTCAAGTTTTTTTTCTGCTGGGTTCATCGGCAATTAAAAAGCCGATGAATTATCAAGAAAAGAACTTAGAACTTACAGATCCCTCTCGCCTTGCGTTCTCAGGCTTGCAGAGGGGAATATAGTCACGAGGGAGACCAAGTTAAGGTGAAATTCTATAGAAACACCAAACATTGCAAGACCACTGTGGCCATTCTTCGATAAAGCAAGGACCGAGAGACTTATGCACACGGCCAGATGCTCTCTCTCCATGCTTGTGGGGTTTATCTACGGGGCATAACACCCTACCCTACGGTACCATATGAAGAAACTGCGTCGAACAGAAGAATTTTGCAAAGGATGTCGCTACTAGGACGATACTGAGCACACTACCTACTTCCTATGCCAATGCCCTGGGCTCCAGCAATCAGCAATAAATTCTTCGGCAAACACTTCTTCCAAAGCCTAGATGAACTCTCAAGTGCAAGCATGGATAATTTGCTGAACTTCACCAGTATGGTTTGTACACTCTGAAAACATTTAAGTACTATGAAGGAGTCTAGTCGTATTGAAGTAGTAGTCGTATTGCCAATTCAGGACTATCCTTGTTGTTTCCGTACGAATATGGAATCTTTCTAGCTTTTCCGGTTTATCTTAAGTGGAAGGTTAAGTTAAGGGTTTGGAGCGTCTAGTCACTCGAATTTCAACGGATTCATCCCTTTTTTTTCCCGGTGAAAGATCCATCCATGGTTTTTGGTGACTTGTTTGCCAGTTCGCGCTCAAGTCGCTGTAGTATGCTGCTCCAAAGATTGTGTTTGTGTGGAAGTGGGGCTTTTCTCTGTATATGCAGATATTGATTCCCACTCTTCTTAGATCGTTTCCTGTGAGAACCTATTTAGCCCAGAAGTTCCTTAGTCCTCTGCTTGTTATATGGGATAAATACTTAAAAAAAAAACGGCATGTGAGTGCACAGAAGCTCTTGGAATAAGTGCTACTTCGGGGCAATTTTGGATGTAAGAAGGCCATGTGAAGTGGTCTGTTTGTGATTCATTTGATTTCTTGTGATTCTATCTAATTCACCCTCCAGCAGGTTTGGATCCTGCTAGGCGTCGGTCGGTTGAACATCTTGAATATTCCTGAAAAAAGATGTAAAAGTGGAGTCTATGGCGCATCCTTTTGTCCAGCTCTCGCGTAAAGGGAATTTCATGTCGAGGCTAAGTTTACATAGCTGGCTGGTGGTACATGTAATTGCTAGACGCAATAGACCATCAATTCTACCAGCTCAGATGGACTAGATTCCTTATATCAAAATGTTTGCATATGGCTGGGTTTCCCTTTGATCTATATTATGTTTCTTGCTCCAGGCCGTCCACCGGATGATATCATGAATAAGAAATCTAAATGCACTCCAAAATAACTCAACAGAAATCATTAGCAGGACAATCCAATAAACAATAAGAAGCAGTCTCACTATCCAAGCTACACCACTCCTTGTTGGGAAGATTTAAATATATACTGGCCTTCACAAATGATTCCTTCTGCCCAGGCATCTATAGTTATATATATTTCATCCAAAGAAAAATATCAAAGCGTTACCTTTAAGCGCGTTATTTTATCCAACCCATTGTTCGAGGGGTTCATGTCCTTCAAGTGCCATGGCAAAAAAATATCTCCATTGACTAACAGTTGGTTGTAGTACCAACGTCCTTTGGCAGAATGTTGTATCACGCTGACATTCTCGTTCGTTTTATACGATACCTACTCTTCCCTCGGCTAATACAGGTACATTGGCAGTTTTCTTGACATATGTCAAGAAGCAGAAGCGGGAATATTGCAAAATTGCAACAGCTACCGGCCACTGTGATGTCCTTGCAGGACGGACATAGAGGAAATTCATTTAGTATGCATCCGCAATTGCAATCTATCATCGATTGACCAGCCATTTAGACCTTTCTATCGGGATAACAAACTTACTTACGGAATGTAGCAAATAAATGCAAAACAGCGTGCTGCGTTTTGACAGCTTACTAAGAAGAAACGGAACAATAACAGTGTCCAATAAAAGTATTCTGACGAGATATTTAAATCCAAAATTGTTGTTTGTTAGTACTAGATGGGTGATCCAAATTTGAATGGGTTATGAGTCGTTCAACAAAAATACTCAAGAGAATTGTTCTCAGAAGTTCATCAACAATGCTCAGGCTGGCTTCTTGTGGAGGAAGGCGAAATTCTCCAGAGATGGCGAGAGTAGATAATGTGAAGGCCTTTTGAACGAATCTTTTTTTTTCCGGGAAAGGGGTCTGGAAAGTACTAAGAGCCACTTTTAAGCATGAACAAGTACTCAACATTACAGTTGTTGGATCCTAGGACGTCTACAATGCCTACGTGCCATCGTGTGCAGTTTCTCGAAATGTTCCTCAGCTCTCCCCTACTCTTTCCAAGTTGCCGTGCTCCTTTCTCAACTGTTTTACGCTACGTACTTCTAGGACCGTATCGAGGAAGTTAGCAATGCGGTCAAATATTTAAAAAAAAAAACAAAAAGCGGTTAGGACCTCTGAGTTCTGGAAAAAGATATGAGACATCGGGTCCAAATGCCGATGAAAGTACATTCTTCGTTTGTTCTAAGGAAACAGTGATCCACGAAGCTGCCTCAATTAACGTTCTGTCAACTGAGTTAAAAGATGATGGCTATCTAATGACGAGTGTAAAACTAATGACACTAATGACACAACTTTGTAATTTTGCTAATAGAAAGATGATTTTTACACCACCCATCCTTTGTATGAAAACTTTCCACCCCCACTGTTGAACGAAGTTAAACATGTTACCACAAAGTGCTTTGATATTTTTTCCTATTCTTTTTTTTTATAGTCGCTCTCCGTTAAAGGACACGTGTGGGGGCCCTTTTTGAAGCGTTTCTCGTTTACCTGGGCGCGCACATTGCTGATTGAAAATCATCTTATTCAAATATTCCAATAAAACGCCACTGGTGCACTGCTGGATTCCCTCCATCCTCCATCCGCCATCCTCCACCCAACAAAACAATAACAACACAGAACTACGATGACGGTGAGTCAATTTATTTACAGGCCAAGCAAGACGTGGAAAAGAGCCCTGTTCTATTACTGCCGGTGTGGTTCTGCTGTTGGGCTCTCATGCTCCTGCTGAGGCTGCTGTACGTACGACGACGGTGGATTGGAAGAAGGGTTAATATAGTCATAAAACACCCAGACAGACGGACGCAAACATGTCGCAGGTGCTGTAGCCCCAGTGTGCAGAATTCAATATAACAACTCTTTCACGGGTTGAATAGGAGGAGAGTGCTGTAGTAGGCAGATAGCATATGCCTATATAGAGTGGTGGAGCCTGAACTTCACTCCTTTTTGCTTAAAATTCTTATCATGATGCCGGCGGTCGTGGCAGCGATGGTGGTGGTGGAAGTAGTATAGAAGGATGGTTAGTCGGATTCCTGAATTCGTTACTTTATTGTGGGCCGCTGCAGTAATCAGGGTGAAGGTAGAGTATTTTATTTTTATTGTGGAGAAAATGAAGGCTCCACCGTTTCAATGATTTATATGCAAAATATTATCGGCGGCACGCGGTGGTAAAGCCAGCTCATGAAGGCATAATGACGAACGTTTTCATTGGATTGATGATGGAATTGAAGGAACGCTAAAGGCTATTTTATTAAATTGATTACTTGGCAATATTTCGAAATAAAGGTATGCTCCTGACACCATATGGTGGCGGCAATAGTGTGTGAGTCATTATTTTTAAGTCTATTATAGTGCTCTCAGTGGCAAGGTGGAGCCTCCTTAAACACCTACAAATAGTCTGTGGGGGTTGCGATTTAAAGGGTCTTGAAGGATGTTAACAAAGATAAAACTACTTATCCTACCTCATTCTTATGATCCCTTCACATTAGGCAGGGTTATTGAATCATTTTATTGACAATATTGTGCTGTCAAGTCGTTGAGCGAAACAGTTAAAGAAAAGGTATGAAAGTCAGTTGTCTCAGTAGAGCCGAGTTGAGCTCGATAAAAAAAAGCCCACAATCTCTCAACCGTTGGTGACCTGGCTCAGTGGTTAGTGCGTTGGACTACTGTGCATGAGGTTCCAAGTTCAAATCCAGAAAAATACTATTAAGAGTTTTTCACGGCGAGTGTCTGACAAACTTTCAAGAGTACAACTGCTTGAGAAAGCTTCTCAAAACCTCTCTGCCCTTCAGATACGGCATAAGACTGTAAGTTACTTCTGTACGTGTAGTGACACCTCTTACTTGCGTACTTAGGCCCTTTAACTCTCCGGAGACATAGGGCATCAACAACGCCTGCGCGTCATTTTGTTCGTTCTTCTGCAACGCATTTGAACTCTCTCCACCAACTCGTTCCTTAAGAGCTCGATTCCTCCTCGACTGTTCTGCTCCATGTTTGCCTAGTGCGTCCCGCTATTCTGTATGCTTGGGTGAGCGGATTCCACTACATGGCGTGTTTCGCAATGGAGTTCTCTTCGCGCCGTAGGATGTGTCCAATCCACTGCCACTTTCTCCTTTTTGTTTGTCTCAGCTTCTAGGTAGATTGTGGACCAAAATGTGGAGGTTCATTATCCGATGTGAAAGTAGACAAACATCGTCAGCTGGTATTTAAGGTAAGATGTCATAGTCCAGCGAATTCCATGGTTTCCTTCCGTCAATGCTGCACGGAGAACATCACTGATAACTACCAAAAATAACATCGGTGACAGTATGCATTCTTGACGTACTCCTCTTTGGACTTTAAACTCTTCTGACACCTTGCCAAAGAACCTAATGCTGTGAAAGCGATGAGAGCAAACAGCTCGAGTTTACGCGACTAGATTGACAGAAAGCAGTAAGGTAGACTCCCTAGAGCATTAAGCACATGATAATATCAATGACAGAATCACCAAAGAACTGATAGGTGACCACAGATCCACCTAGTACCCAGGGTAAAGCTTAGATGGTTCTTTGCCTATATCGGATGAGGACCAGCTCAACAAGCAGTATTTTGGTTGTGTTTCGAATTGAATATTCGCTAGGTATGTGCGCCCAAGTCAGACTGAAATGCTTGAGGAAAGGAGTGCTCGAATTCGCACCACAAGCCCTGTAAAAAGCAACAAGGAGGAAGAATTTGATTCCATTTTCGCAGGTGGATAGCAATGGTTCAGTAGATAGTGTAGGTATTCGCAAAACTATTTCCAGCACTGAAGTGCATCTGCGGCTAAGCTACTGTTAAGACTTCTGGTAAACCGAGAACACAGACAACACATCCTAATTCAGTGCTTGAGAGGTACATACTTGGCATATTGCTGGACATTCGAACAGTATATGATGGTCGTCAAGACATATGCGACACGTCTCTCACCCATTTTCTCGAGATTATAGTTGAGAAAGCAATGTTCAGATAGGAAGTCTGTAATTTGCTTGACTCATCGAAAGGACGTCTTTTGCTCTCTTTTTGGAAAGTTTATGTATTGTTTGGCATGTTTTGAGCCAGTTTGAGAGCATTTCTTGACGTTCCCATCTATTGAGCCCTATCCTCCTGAGTACCCTGTCTTGTAAACTTGTCAGCAGCTTTATTGCCAGGGATGCCCTTGTGTCCAACGACCCACATTATCATGATTTTATTGTGTGCAGCAACAGTGTGCAGAACTGCCCGACTATCTGAAAGTGTGTTGAATACTGACAAAGATCTTGATAGCCAGGGCTACTGCCTGAAAGATTGTGGTTGCTTGTCCAAGAGGAATAGAGAGTTTTTAGTTTGGACCAGAGATTCCAGCTCCAGACCCGCTCGAAATCTTTGATCCGTCAGTATACCAGTCCAACGAGGAAGATGTTTGAGCGATTCGATGATTATTCCAGGAGCTCCGGATTGGAATTGCGACCTGGAAGGGGTGATAGAGATGGATTCTCTTAGGCATGAGGTCTGAGAAGCACACTGCTGGATTGGTTAGCAGAGGAACTATTTGAAAAGTGTCAGTTTATGTTCGGAAACTGTTCTGTTTGAATGCTAAGTCCAAGCTGAAATATGAAGCTTTTCGATAATGACTTCTACTATCATGAGAAAGCTACCCAAACCGTATTCCCTTTTTGGAGAGCAATCAATGGTCACTGATAGTGAATCCGGCGATCCAGTTTCACGTGATTCAATCGAAACTATTTTTTCCTCGGAAGGCTACTCGAAAGCATACTCTAGTAACCCACCTCTAGAACAGTAGGACCGAGCGGATTTGAGTTAAGGCATTAGAAACATTTTGAGAATTAACCACCGAATGTTTAAATATAGATAAGTATCTTGAAAAGGTTAAGCAATTACTGAATAGTCAAATCACATAAAATACATATTACTATCATCATCAACAGCTAAAGCAATAGTTTTCTCGAAATTCGTTGAGATTCATCCCCAAGGATATTACATAATCACAGAGTGATATCATATAAATGGACCAACAACATAAACTAATGTATCCTCGTGATTTATGAGTTCATTACCACAAACGTGTTGGCAACATTCATAAGTTCTAAGTACCTGCATTACGTAGGTAATCAGTTTTACCAGATAAAAGGATACAGCTTATTACAGCGACTAGCTGCGCTGCGACGACGACGACGACGACGATGACTGCTTTTCGGTTCAAAGATACAAGTAATGCTACAGATAAGCTCTTAATTAGTGACTTCATTATGAATTCGCTTTTTTCTTCTTCTTTATTTTTACCTCCTCAAGCCCGCTACATAATTCATCAGGTTTATACCAAAATATTTATGTAGGACACAACACGCGCGCACCACAACACACAGTAATAACCTTTCCTTTCTACTGGCCAAAGAACATTCCTTCACACCGGTAGCCGGTAGCCGGTAGCCGTAAGTCGCACTCGAATTATATATATATTGAAATCTGATTAATTATATTTTCCGGATAATATCGATTTCGTGACCCAATTAAAGTCAATATTTTCTCTCATTAATTTCGCTTCCGTTTTTCTTCATTTTTTACTTGTTTTTCGATTTTTAATTAAGAAAATGAGGTTTTTTTTTTCTCCTGTTTTGTTCTGTGATATTTTGGTGCGAGGAGCAATTAAAATTTGTAACCAGGTGCGTCGCGGTCCAGTAGGTACTTATTTGCACATACTTTGTTTCGGCTTAATCGGGAGGAGAAGCAAAAAAAAAAAAAACCTAAATCCTTTATCCTTAAGTACACTCTTGCAGTTGCTACCCTTTTCGATACAGTTTCTTCTTTTATTTTTTTTTTTTTCTGCTGCTGCTGGTTTACCATCTCGAACCATGCAATCATGGTGGTAAGGTAAAAAGGTATAAGAATTTCAAATTTAGAGGGCGTTAAGGAAATACGTAGCTGGGTGGGTGAATGGGTGACTGAATGGGAAACCTCAACATCAACACTTTACCCTTTTTTGCGGCCAATACACTACCTTCGCTTTGGCTGGGTTTTACGGCTTCTTATACCATACCATACCCATACGACGAAGACAAGGACAATATCAAGCAGAGTTTTGTGTGTGCGTGGCTTTCCTTTTGTTTTTATCCCTGCTGATTATTGGATCGATAAATCATTTGTTCGGAAAAATGAAAGAACATTTCGATGGCAAAGGCAGAAAGCAAATTGAATAGGAAACTTTTCTCTATGTGTGGTTCCAATGCCATCGCAATTTAAAGAATTTGGTTTTCCTTTTGTTTTCAAGGGGAAACAGGGAGCTGGATTCTTGTGGGAACACAAAATCAAGCGGCAGAGAGAAGAAAGACTTCACTCTAAAATTAGGTATCTTTTGGGAATTGAGAATGCGACGAAACAATAAAATAATATACTGTCGAATGGGAAGTACTCTTACATGGAAGGTTCGACTCCTGGACCATAATGGAATCCGAATCGATTTTGCTGATATAGCTACATATGTATATTCATGGTCAGAAATAAGTCATAGTTCGAATGGCTTAATTTTCACAGTTTTGTAAGGATTAACTGGTTAACCGAAGAGTTCAATACCTACTCATGTTATACAGCTCTTGACATTTAGACCGTACGTTCTTTTGTTTGCTCCCTGCACTGTAGTAGAAGACAAAAGAAACCTCAAAAAGATTTGTTAAGTCTTGAACGAGAAAAGAAGATACTTGAGGAGATACATAGACATCTACAGCTTCATATCATTCAAGTACATAACTCAACTGAAAATATAAAGAAAATTTAAGGTTTAATTAATTTTATTTCGAAATTTCTATGCTGTAGATACATAAGTATGTATGTCTGTAATTTATTCCCGGTGTTTTTTTGTGAATTACAATACAGTAGAGGGCAAATATAATGAACCTCAGGGTTAAAGCTATTTTCTAAACCTACTTGAAGGCGTATTCAGACTGAACCAAATATTTTAGAAACGTTTTTGAATCAATCTACAGGCTTGTCAAATGTTTTGAAGAAGCACTTTAGTTACACCAATAGTTTTAGGCGATCAACATCAGTTTAAGTTGTTAGTTCTGTTCTCAGTCTAGGTTCAAGGGGAGTGGGTCCATTTTACAAGTGACCGAACACTGATCGAACATTAGAAGACATTTAAGTTGACGGTAAAAGCTTTATTGCTGCATTTTTACCGGAAAAGATTTAAATAAACCGCCCAAAAAGTGCAAAAGTTTGGCTTCCCAAAACTACACATGCGAGTAAAGTATACAAGATAGAAGAAGAAGAAGTTACATAAGATACTTACAGTTTTAAATCTTATCCAAAGGGTAGTTAATACATATACCATACATACATATGTCAAGTAATCCAAACTGTAAGCCCATATCTTTACATATAACAAAACTATAGTGGGTTTTTTGTTGGTTACCATTTGGCGTGAAAGCCACTGTACATACTCGACGAAACATTTTTTTTTTTAAATTTTTGAGACCGCTCTTAAGCAATGGGTAATTTAGGTGTTGAAATGAACATTCGACCTATTCGAAATAAATTCCCCGAAGACCCGCTATTCCACTTCATGTTCGTGGTGGACTTTTTAACTCTGCATGATGTTCGAGTGAAAATGGGTTTTTCGTGGAAGAACGCGAATCAAATGGAGCGTTGAGAATCGTGTCAAGTCCCAAAAATAATGAAGTTTGAGTTGAATGGTTTTATCGTCTGCGCCGTGTATTCAAACCATATTCACCCAAACTATGTTCGTACTTTTTCAAGGTTTTTTAATGTGGCAGAATAGTTTGGTCGAATATTCGGCCACTCATGACCTACTCTTCGTTTCAAAACCAGTAATTTACAATCAATATAAAAGAAAAAGTAAGTTTTGTGTAGAGAGCAACAACGCCAGGGGAGGATTTTCCCAGTTTATCGAGATTTTTCAATCAAAAAGGGAAAAAGGAGACAAATGTTTCAAAGTTGGGGAGAATGATACTATAATATACAATAAATTGAAAATATGTCTTGAATAAACAGTGTTAACGCACATGGAGCTCTGAATGCATCCCACAAAAAATGTGCTCATTTCAATTTTTGTTGAAAACAAATTAATTTTTCAAGTAACTTAATTCAGAAAACAAAAATTAAATTTCAAGGTAAAATTTTGTGTTTTTAATATATATTTTTGCCTTCTGCTTCTTCATTTTGGAATCAAACAAAAGCTTCAATATCCTGTAAGTACGGTGACAATTCGTAGCTTGCACTAATTTCGCGAAAAATATCGCTTTTGATAAAGAAACACCTCAAGAGTTCACATCAACTGGGCCATCGAAAAATGGCGCAATATATTGTAGACAGACGAAAGTAAATTTGTTCTCTTTGAAAGTACTGATTCTCAGCAGTCGGAACATGGAATGTCTTCTCAAACAAACTGCAAGAACAGGAAAACATAGAGGATCAAAAATATTGATTTCGATGGAGGGCCCATTTTGCATTTTTTACTAGAATTCAAATCGTGGCTAGTGATTTTACGTTTCGAATATAAAAATTGCCCGTTACGCGGCTGGTATTTGAAATATTTGGCGAAAAAATAGGCTGTACGGATTAATATCGTCAGATAGGAAAGGGATAACCAACCATACAAGAAGAAAGCGGAAACATCACCAACATTTTTAACCGATTTGGATTCAGTTGTGGAAAGAACAACAAAGAAAGACTTGGAAAAAAATCGTTACCACAAAAAATTGCATTAAAGAAAGTAGTGGAATAGTTTAACCGAACTCAAATCAGGATTGTCCGAAGCAACAGAAGTCTGCGTAATTGAGCAATGCACATCAACAGATATCGTAGAAAGTCAAGCCTCAATGGCCATGCCTTTTTAATCGGCAAAAAACCGAATTACAGGAATACGTTAAAAGGCAATATACAAAATACATAGTAAGAAAATGAAAAACCGGGAAAACGAAGTACTTACTTACTTACTTAGGTCCTTTAACCCCTCGAGGGGCATAGAGCGTCAACAACGCCTGCGCGCCATCTTATTCGTACTTCTGCAAGGCCTTTGAGCTCCTTTCAACTCATTCCGATCGGTTTCACAATGGACTAAGTGTGGCTGCCTCCACTGCAGTTTATGATTTCGTTTAAGTTCAAGTCACACCTGACAATTAATCCGCTTTCGGTTGTCACAGTTCACAGTTTGCTCTCGTTTTATACGATCCATTAAATCTCACATCGAAGATTGATATCTCTATTCTCGACTACAAACCCATCTACCATTTTAATTAACTTATTTGTTTACAGATAATTACGAAAAAAATCCCCACCAAATCATAGAAATTACAATGACCTACATAAGTGCCTTTCAACAACAGTAAAGAGGTCACAATTGTACGTTACCATTCAATTATGGTTGAATACATTTGAAGAGACAACTACTTCAATGAAAAAATATTTTACCTATGAACCCTTAATGCTACTATTTAGTCCTTTATATTCATTGAACTTCGATCTGTTAGATCTTTTATTTATTCAGTTTGCCGAAGGACTGGAAATCCCTTCGGATTCACCAAATGCATTTAACCGTAAAACTAACATTGATAATTGCAATTCCCATTGAATGTGTTTAGAATAGGACGTTATGGGCATTTCACTTCTCTCAATCCGTTTAAGTAAATACTTGAAACGAAATATAATAAGAGGACTATCAATTGATAGACAATCTATGCATGTGCATTCCAACTGGATGAATTGATGTTGAACGCCTTTAGTCCTGTGCATAGGAAATTTCAATCAGTTGTCATTTATTAAAGTAGCTTGGGTGACCTAGATGTCTAGTGTTTATTTTATTGGTAAAAAAAAGTGATTTAAAAAAAAGTGAGATTTCGTTTAAGGATGATATTAAAACTACTAAGGGTACACAGTCCTCTCAATGCGGCAGGTAGGGAATTTCACATACCAACCTCATGAATGATGAATTCTTTTTAAGAAACATTTCAAACGCTAGATGATTAGGAATCTATTTGTTTTGAAGACATATTTTGAATGAAAACAGAACGGTTTTGAGTTCCAACAATTTGTCAGGACATTCCAAACACTCGTTGAACGCTGAAACATAATCCCATAAGCAGATTGGACAGCACTATTGTATGGGACTTTCAGCTTGCATGAGCTCTGGCTGTCAAGACAGCAAAACATTAAATAGACTTAAAGAAAAGCCAATAACATAAGCGTTTTAGACAGATTTAATTTGGTCTCTTTTGGGGAGAGAACTATCTGAAAGATGCAGAGCTTTCAAAGAGCCATGCATTGTGACCAGTTCTCTAGATAAGTGATGACTGCCCCTTCCTTCTTCCTTAAGAGCTCGACTACTCTTTGACTGTTCTGCATTGAGTTTACCAACGAGGTTACGCTATCATATAGTCATGTCTAGAAGTCCTTGATTCATTATTTGGTGAATGCTGCTGCACATATTGAAAATGGTTCCACTAGTTAAGTTGACCGCGGGTGTAAGGGCTAAGAGCTTTTGTGTTAGCTGTATTTATTTTGAACCCATCTTTGTTTGCTTTAGCTTAAAAATTGTGTGTCCAATCTCCTTCGTATAGTTCGTTCGCATATATAGCTGTTCGTTGGAGATATTTACGAAGACTTGCAGTATACCTGCGTCCATTTTCTGGGTGGTGCACCCATAAAGCAACACCGGTTCTATGTTTGAGTGGAACAGGTGCAGCTTGATCCTTAAGCTGATAACATTGTTTTTCCAGATGGTGGAAAGCATACTGAACCCTGCTCGATTCTACTGCATACATCCCGTTCGGTTCCACCACGGTTTGCCAAGATATAACCTCTCCTGCACAAGGCAATTTCATAACACCATAGCACCCCTATTCAAGCTGTCGAAAGCCCTCTCGAAGTCGATCAGATCAGAAGACCTGTCCTCAACGCATTGCTCAATTATGATCCATAAGGTGTTTATGTGGTCGATGCAGGAGGATCCATCCTGCCTGTTCGACGCCCAGAGTTCAATCTAAATGCTCCTTGATCCTTTCCAGAATTATTCCCGCCATTATTTTGGCTACACGAAGGTCCTAAATGCTTGTTAAGTTCCCCTAAGCAATTTAATCCGTCTTCAAAATTCGATCGCGTCCTTGAACCATGTCGCCTTAAAGCTGTTGTGACTGCCAATTAATTAATTTATATAAAGAAAAACACTTTTTGTTAAACAGAAGCTTAAATTTTAATCAACATTACTTGGAATAGTTGGTTTGGTTTTACCATTTGTAAATTTATCAACTTCTTAGAACCTCAACGTTTGATGAAATACCTCAGGTCGTATCCTGTAGCAACATCGAGAAAACTTATTAATCAACGAAGCAATTTTAGTCAAAATGAATAAATGAAAAATTCTTAGAAAATTCCCCCACTTTAAAATGTGTCAGTTCCACAGTTTACAGCAGTTTCTTTGTCATTCTCATATCCTAGGGCGGCTCATTTGTTTTCGATGCCTCCTTTCAGGTATCCACTGTACAATAGGCCAACAACAAAAAACGCTTTAAATACACTCAGTTTCGTGTAAGAAAAACCGGTAATGGAATTTCTCCTGGCCTTTCCTCTTTCCGTGTCATATTCCTTACGAGATTCTCGTACTCGTGCATAGAGTGAGCCTTTCATAAATCATTATTCGCAGAAATCTAAAAGTTAAATTCTCATACACGACGACTTTCAAGAAGTGCTTATCTAAAAGTTAGGGATACTCGTGCGTCATTAATACTTCAACAGTCAGCCACCCTTGCCTTGGTTCAATCGACTTGGCGCGCGTAACTTACCACCAACGCCACCACGTCGTCGTCGAGAGGACACTCGATATACTTTGCCACTCGAACCATAAGTCATTTCTTCATTTAGCACATTCTAAGGTTTCGTATGCACCACTAAGCCCAGTGTATACAACTCCTCTTCAAATATATCACTTGTTCTACCACCCCCGCCCCCCCATTCCAGCCCATCTTGAGCGATGGGCTGAAACGAATTCCAAATGAGTGTTCTTCATTTCTTCATGAAATGTGTGTGTGTGTGTGTGTGCTGTGCCCTTCCGCCTGAACCCTGAATGGAAATCAACAGTGAAAATCAAAAGTTTGAGGAGTCTCCTCAGGATGAGGAGTCCTTTTTTTTCTTCTAGTGGATGTAGTTCCTGGCCCTGAAACAGACAAAGTTCATCGAAAGAAATATTCATCCACACTTTTGGCACTAGTCTTGGCTTTCACTGGAAGAGTTGAAAGCTGCTGACTATATGATTATTGAAAGGGTGGTGACCTTTAGCCGGAGTCGTGTTTTTTTTTCTCTGTTCTGGGGTCAATTGTTGTGTGTACTGTTTGCACATTCGTGCAAGCAGGATCTGTTCCTTGGTTGGTAGGCAAGGAACGAAAAAAAAAAATTGTTTACTACCAATACGAGTAGGTTTTTCTTGGAAAGCAGCCAAAGTCTGGAATGTGAATTATGTACTCATTTTGCTGTGAATTTTCCATCACATTTATTTTGTGTTTTGTGTGAACGGTTGTCGAAAGGAAAGGCGCTGAGAGAACGAAGGAAATTTGTACAAAACTAAACAAATTGGTGTAGTACATGGAGCTAGAGAAAAATACAAAAAAATATCATTTGCATGTACAGAGAACAGTTAAAAGTCAAATGATTATTTAGGAAGAAAGGACTCCTAATGAGAGACTTTAAGTTCCTTATAAGCTATCATTCCAATGATTCCTGTTGTTTCTTAAGAGATGCTGGCTTTTGAGGCACAGCAGGATATTGATAATGAGCCCGGTCAATGAATTTGGCTTATGAGAAGGTGTGCTCCGTCAAAAGAGCGTCCAGATTCGAAACGGAAATACTTTGATAGGGCAAGAGGTGTAGCTCCTGACATGAGTGACGCAAAACAGGCCTTAGGAATAGCAAATCTAGTAAATCTTAGAAGCTTTTTATTCCTTTCAAAGGGAGATCCTTTTACCAACTTCATTAGGAATAGGTGAGCCTTGAGCCCTTGATATGATACTTCTATTCGCATGTTCACTTTAGTAATCACAGGACACTGCGCCATAAGAACTAGGCACCATGCAGAAGCTGCGGAAACGGAGAGAAGGTAGAGTCAATCCAACACATGCTGTGCCATTGCCCCGTCCTACAAGAGCAACACCTTAGAACCTTACGTTACGGAGTCTTCGATAACATTGCAGAGGTAGTAGAGTCACAGATAGTGAACCTACTTAGATTCGGTAACAGCGCTAACTGGTTTAAAGGGAGACCGACACCAAGATAGACTTCCACCTCACAGCACTTTTTAATTTTGTCCCCTCTCACTCCAATTACAAGGAAAAGGATAGGAATTTGGAGTGGCTGATTTCATAGACATTAAAAGAAAGCTTTACATTTCAGGTCTACTCTAGAAATGTAAGAACCATCCTCACATATAGTTCACTAGTATGGTGGACGGTATTTTAGAAGCAATATCCAATGTTGCCTAAGTTTTTATTCTTTTGACGGATAGGGCAGGACAGTCACACAGCAGGTGACGGTGATAGATTCGACTTCTTCTTCGTTTTTGCAACTTCTGCAATCGTCATTATGCAAATTGGCCAGTAATTACTCCAGAAACGACCCTAACGCACGGGTCTAACGCAAGCGACTAATTTTAACCAGATTTGATGATCTCTTCTTACTTAAACCTTGTCATAGCTCTCTGCCCGTTACGCATGTCTCCAGATGAACCCAGTGTCGCTGCTCGACCAATGGCTTCATCTCCTAACTTTTTTTGCTTCGATATCAATATGCCATGGTACCCAACTATGTACAGGTGACGGCATTGGCTCTGGATATCTCGTTTAAAAGTGATTCTCACAAGCCTCGACCTAATTAAAGCAGAGTCCAAGACCTCAATGGCTACCTAGTTGTCTATAGACAGTTATCGTCTTTCCAACGATAATACTCTTGTGTATAGGAAATTTCAGCAGCCACTACACAGGCTGTGACTTCTGCTTGAAAGACGATGGACTCGTCGTTTATTCACAATAAACCTCGGGTCCTATACCACTGCCCATCTTGGAACCGTGGGTATAGACTCCATTTTCTTCTTGGTTCTCCAGTTCTTCCAGTAAATTCTGTCAGGAACTTTTATATTGAATCTCCTTGCGAATGCTAGCATCGGGATCATGTGTCTTCTTGTCTTCTTTCATTTCGGCTCAGGGAAGCGAAGAAGTTGGACACTCTAACAACTGTAATGCTACGTAATGCGGCTTGTCTCTAATTTGCTTTCGAGTAAACTTCACATTAAACAGCAATAAATTTTATGCTGCTCTTATTGAAATTGCTTCTGAAAAGTGGTAGACCTTTTTTCTAACTATTTTTCGTAACCTTCTACGAGGAGTTTCGTAAAAGAAACGATATGTATTTCAAACTAAAAAGAAATTCATCTTATATTTCTCATCACGTAATTTCTGTTCACTAACCTTTGATCTACATACAAATAACAAGTTTCCACCAAGGAATCGAGAAGTAAGCTCCATCTGAATTGTTATGATTAATATTAAAGCCGTAACCTTATGTATATCCTATACAAGACTAACAACCGGTATCCTTCTTTTATCCCAAAAATTATCTACGGAACCTTGCATCGTGCATTCTATACAAAAACCAGATACCTTTTTGCAAATCCCACTTTTAACCCCAGGAAAACCCACCTTCCCACGCAGTTAACCCTACAAAGGTACCATACCAGCCCAGTGGGTGTACCATAAGACGGTCAACCACACTTAAGTCCTTGGAACCAACCAGCCAACTCCCACTGACCGAACAGATGTGCACACATTCTCCATAATAGTAACAAATGGACAAATATTGAAAATAAAATACAAGCACCTATATCAATATTCTGCTCTTTGAATCTTAATCTCCTCCTTAATGCAAAGAAAAACCAATGCAAACCGGTAAGGTAAGCAAATCCCAAAAAGCTTGTTCCTCGATTATCCAGCATATCAGCAAACAACACAGACTTCGATTTAAATATATTTGTATCTTCGATTCTTGGCAAAAACACACTGTTAGAGTTAGATACCTTCGGATGGAGAAGAGAGCATGCAGTTACCACCGATGTTCTCTCTTCTGTGGAGTGGAAGAACGTTGTTTATGTACAATGACTGAAGCATGTAAGATTTACGTACGAGGATTAATCCGTTCTCATGGGAAATCTAAAAGTATACGCAATGATACGCTCCAATACCCAAAGCAAATGTACCTATAACCTTCTTCTCTCCCTTTGTATCGTATCTTTCCGGTATGGCCTGCTCTGCAGAACATCGAAAAGGAGTAACATCCTAGCCAGTTACCTTATCCTCTAAGCTCCACCATATACTGTTGGTTGGTTGGTATGAAAATTATCTTTTGCCGTCCGTTCTACGTCCATCTACGAATTGACCACGACCGTCAACATTGCCAGAGTTCCATCATGAGGCCAGCCGGTACTCGGTATCTCTTCGTATGTTTAATCGAATAAATCGATTGCCATTCCAATGTTGAGTTGTTGGATTGAATTCCTTTTCACAGGACAAGAGTAGAAACGAAGAAAGAAGATCCACACAAAAACAGAAAAAACAACAACACACGTGAATCATCTGATTTATGGGTTGAAGGGGAGGGATTTCATAAATTTGGAATGATTTCAGAAAAAAGCGAAAAAGAAAAAATGCCAGTGACGTGAAATCAAAGAGCCCGAAGGTAACAACAATGCCAATGGTTCGGGTTCGGGTTCGAGGAAAAATATCAATCAATTTGAGAGGCCTATCGGTGTTAAATTGTTGCACGTATGAGTTGTGTAATAAACATTTAATAGAATAGGACTTGTAGGTCGTACATATGTATTTTGTTTAGCAGGTGTCTACATAGATACATATATCCTTTAATTAACTAGAACTGTCAGATAAAAAAAACAAAACCCACTAAAATTGATCAATAAATTAGTATACGCCTTGAGGAAGAAAAAAATCATAAAATGAAACCATCAAGCCTTGAGAAGAGTTGCGTCAGAGTCTGGATGCTTACCTGTATCGCATTGTGGGTCCTAGGGCCTTTACAACGCCTACGCGCCATCGTGGGGGATGTTCTTTAACTCCACCCATCTCTTTCCTAGTTGTCGTGCTTCCTTCTCCACTGTTCTACGCCATGTACTCCTAGGACCGCCGCGTATCCTGCTATCCTGAGTAAGCGGGTTCCATTGCATCGCATGGTTAGCTATGGTTCTGGCACCCTTTCGGGGAGTATGACAAATCCACTGCCACTTTAATCGTCGTATTACTGTGCCTATAGGTTCATGGCCTGTTCTCTGACAAGGCTTTTCGTTAGAGATACGGTTTGAACAGAAAATCCTTAAGATGTAGCGTAGACACCTATTGACGAACGTGTGCACCTAATGGCTATCACCCTCCAGATACCACATCCATACAGCACCACAGATTCAACGTTGGAACGGAACAGTCCAAACGCAGATTTTGCTTTGCCCTTCGGCTGGCTGGATGGCTCCAGTTCAGTTCCGCTATCGGTTGAGACAATACTTCCCAGGTATTGGAAACTCTCTACTCTCTCAATCGTGTGTCATTTTGATTTGCCGAGTTAATTTTCAACCCTCTCCACATTTGCTGTCATTTAGTGCAGGTCCATTATTCTATGAGACAGTATGGATACATCGTGGGCGAAGTCGAGGTGTTTGAGTTCAGAAGTAAGAGTCCATCGAATTCCATATCCTGTTGGTAAGGCCGCATTCAGCACATCGCTTATCAGCAATAGAAATAGTATTGGAGAAAGTATGCAGCCTTGCCGAGCTTGAATTTCTCAGACAGCCTTCCTCTGCCGATCATATGTATGCAGCCTTGGTAATTGCTATTAATTTGTCCTGTGCAAGGCACGTCTTATGTGTCTCCGATTGACATTATCAAACGCCTTTTCAAAATCGATCAACAGCAGGAAAAGTGGCGATCGATATTCAACACATTGCTCGATGATGATCCGTAGGGTGTTGATGTGGTCGACACAGGAGGATCCAGGGCGAAAATGTACTTGTTCGTCGTCCAGTAGGTCTTCGAGGTGTTCTTCGATTGATGCACTAAACACATGATCAATTTAAATTCTATGAAATACTTGACAAGGACATTGAAGATCACACAAACGATCAGTGTTACTTCCATTATGATGATCAAGTAACATTGAACGCGTGTAGAGCGTTTTAGAGTCATCTTATTGCAACTAGAAATCTCAGTAATTTTAAGTTTGGAATCAGGTTCATACACCTAACTAAGTATTCTAGTTACATCTAGCATCTATTGATCTTTGAAGGCATACAGTTCTTATAGGGAATCTTTTCAAATGATTAGAATGATTTAAACCAACTGAACCCACATAATCATGCGTCTCTCTCCAAATATCACACTGTCTTCCCAGGGTGATGCATAAGCAATATTTCATTAAAATAAAATTCCAAGTCACAATTAGTCGAACTTACTCATTCCATTGTTTCAACAAAGTAAACATCTTCAAACCAAATTATTCCAATTTATATCCAATTAACGGCAAATCGTTATTTTACAAGCCCAAAACTCCTTTTTGTCTTCCCCAAAAAGAATCTCCAATATCTTACGAAATGAAATCGAAATCCAAAATAAGATACGAAATGCATCTCCACAGCAACCCCTCTAAGATTGAACATCTGCAGCAGCAGCAGCAGCAGCAGCGTCTTTCTTTCTTTAATTGCAAACACGAAAGCATATAAATAATTCTGACACGATCTTCCTTTGAGTCTTGAGCACTTCCTCCATTCCGCAGATCAAAAGAAGTGCATGACACACCCGATCGCACATTAAAAGGCTGAATATTTGTGTTTTTATTTTTTTTATTTGCGCGCGCAATTTAAATTCGGGGCGACGACAATGCAACATGAAATTTCAAAAATAAATTTTAAATGCAGAGCGTCGTCGTTGTGTTGGCTGGCACATGTGTTGATGATTATCATTCCCCGGCCACAAATCAAGGAAATTAGCTCCACCAAACCAAGTACACATAGCTCCGGGGTGCTCTGGCATTCGTCGTAAACGGTTGAATGGACTGAGCCGTTTAATTGATGAATATTCGGCTCGCGAATTCCTTATGCGGCTTTCAGCGACAGAAGAATACCAGAAAATTTGTGACAACTTGAGAAATTGGATTTCTCATTAACGTTTTAGTTGAGAAGAGCGCGATATGAACTGGGAACGCGCAACGCTTGATCTTAGTTGTCGTGATATGGAGCTAAGTAGACAGAGATAGATCTTAGGAAGGGTAGTTTTTAGAGAGACGAGAATAGATTACTCTATTTTGGGATAATTTGCTTAAAAAAGAAGTACAAAAATCACATTGCTATAACTTTGTTAAATAGTCCAGAGTTTCTTCTAAACAGTAAAAAATAAGCCAGGGTGATTCAGGAAATGATAGACCTTTTTAGAGCATTTGCCAGCTTCTAGCTTCTCGCAACTGTACGTGTTGCGCGTGGTACACTTTCCTGGACGTACAGAAGGGACCTTATGCCTTATTTGGAAAATGTACACATTTTGAATCAAGGGGGAGCATTTATTTTGGTATTCACGCGAATATGTTGCAAACGAGGGTTGGCTGACATAAAGGTACTGAAAAGTACTCAAAACTACTGCAGAATATTGAAAATGAAAAGTACTAAGCAGTACTGAACAGTATGTAAGAAAATACTGAGCAGTACTGCAGGGGTACGAAAAAAAACTTTCAAAAGTACTGAAAAGTACTACAAAAACTAAAGAGTACTGAAAAGGTAGGTACTTTTTCGATACTATATAGTACCTTTTAATACTGTCTAATACTTTCTAGTACTTTTTTTTAATTTTGAAAATCCAAAAGTACTAAAAAAGGTAGTAGAAAGTACTAGAAAGTACTTTTTCACTAATTTTCGGCATTTTTTGATACTTTCTAGTACTTTCTACTACCTTTTTTAGTACTTTTGGATTTTTAAAATTTTAAAAAAGTACTAGAAAGTACTGAAAAGGTACTAGAAAGTACTAGAAAGTATTGAAAAGGTACTAGAAAGTACCAGGAAGTACTGAAAAGTACCTGAAAGCACTGAAAAGTACTGGTTAATACAGAAACAAACCGAAAAGGTACCGAAAAAGTACATAAAAATACATTTAAACACTGAAAAACGACGAAAAAACCTGGAAGATTAGAAAAACAAATGGAACTATTCTGACAAAGGTAGATGTATCATTGGATCAACTGGAAACATGGAGATCTGAACTTCTACCTGACGAAGATGCTTACTAGTCATTGCTGTTTCAGCAATGTTGTTTGTGGAGGTATGCCTCCACAGATTTGGGAATACAATCCTATTTGTCGCAGAAGCAGTGGAAAGAGATCGGAGTAATGTGAGGATAGCGATTTCTAAGCTGAAATCCAACAAAGCTACTGTACTGGGGCCGACAGCCTTGCCGCCGAACTTTTCAAAGCAAGAGGCGATGAGCTGGTGTGTAGCATGCAGCAGTGTGTCTGATGAATGGAATGAAAGCGTCGTTTGCCTGATCCTCAAGAAAGGAGATCCTCTGAACTGCGCCAACTACAGAGGTCTTCCTAAATTCGCATATAAGATCCTTTCAGCCGTATTATGCATACGCCTAAAACCGATCGTCAATAACCTGATAGGTCCTTCTAAGCATTGAGTTCTAGGTAGCAAGGATGGGTTTAGAGATAAATGAAAGCTGTCTACAAAAAAGGACACTCAACATCAGCGTCTTGGATAGAATGCCACAAATAAACAGATATAATTTCGAGGTAGTAAAGGAATTTGTCTACTTAGGCTCTTCGATGAGCTCCGAGAATGACACCAGTGAGGAGATCAAACGAAGAATCACTCTTGCCAATTGGTGTTTCTATGGACTAAGAAGGTAATTGATAACCCTATCTCGAGCTACTCATGTAACTCTTTATAAGACACTAATCATCCCAGTCCTGATATATGGCGTAGAGTCATGGACTTTGACAAAATCGGATGAGGATGCCCTTGGTTATTTCGAGAGAAAAGTTCTTCGAGTGACAAGGACATCGACTTAGTCAGAGGAGTTCGCATGCGGCGGCAAAGATGGCCGGGTGATGTAGAAGGAATACAGCCAAACGTTCCAGCTAAGAATGTCTTCGAGGGCAGTGGCATAAGAAGTGGGTAGTGTCTTCCATAACTTTTTCATCGCCGCAGCCTCTACAGAGCTCCTCTTCAGTCCTTAGTAGTTTTCTGGTATCATAACGTGCTGTGCCCTGTGATCATACCCACTCGGTTCTTAATTTGTGTCGGTTCTTGATATGTCAAATCGCCTCAAGGAAGCACAAGGCGGGATGTACACGGATGGGTGATTCGGTTCTCTGGTCGATGTTGACAAACCTCTTGCCAATTCGTCAGCTTTCTCTTTTCGGAAAAGATGCCAGAACCTACGCCCGTGTCCATTTTGTACCCATCAGTGTAAACTATGGATCATGCATTTGACAAGAATGGTCTCGTGAAGTCTAGATATGCCGTAATGCAGTCTGTGACCAAGTATAACAATGTTGTACTGTATGGAAATGTATATGGAAAGTGCAAAAATTCTTTGTTGAGTGCTACAGTGGATGAATGTGTTTGATTGTTCTGAATCAGCAAGACATATAGCAGTGATATGTTTTCATATACCTTCTCGACCGGTCTTTCCACAAATTTAAATTCCTTAGATATAAGAACAAATACTTACAAATAATCATACAATCCACAAATTAGCCCAATCTGCATGTATCTTTCGTTTTTAAACACACTGTTGACTTGAGAAATGAAGTGACCAGTGTCCTGCGGGCCTTCCGTTCCCATAAATTCCCATCAACGCAAGTTAATTTAGACAATTCTCTACCCCAGACACTGTCATCTTAATCTGAAATACCTCACAATATTACAAGTTGCAGATTAAAATTAGTACACCCCATGGCATTTGGCAGTATAAACAACAAACAAACAAACAAGATGAAAACAAATTTAAATTTGCGTTTATCACACATTTTCAGAGCCAACATAATCGGGTAGAGCTTTACCTGTTCCAAAGAGCAGGCAGGAACACCTTAACTTGCTTAAGGATTAGGTGAAAGTTTATTACTCTCCCTCTCTTTCTCGCCTTCTCTCTCTCGCTTGCTTGTGTTTATGTTGTCACACTCCTATCAAACACGCATACACAGAGCCACACAGAGCCACAGAGAAATTCTAATGAGAATATTGTTGCATCAGGTGTTTAAGTGAAACAAGGACTTAAATTTGGTGATTTATTTTATGAATGTTAAGAACTAGAGTATCTACATGCCAGATAACAAACTGAGATGATAATAAATTTCCCTGTGAAATTAAAAACAAAAAAATAAAGTACGACGTAAGTTGTTATTGGCCGAGTTGAAATTGCAAGGTAATCCCTTGTCTAATTGTTATGAAAGGACTTTTCGTTGATAGTCGAACATAAAGCCATTTCGTGGATTCTAAATTGAATGCTCACAGATATCCTTGGCGCCAACAAGAATAAAAAAAAAAAAAATCAAACGACCCTCAGTGTCCTGATTTATTTGGAAATTATTTTGTTCCCTGCCATCAGCGAGAACAGATGTTGTGTAACACTGACATATCCGTCAGTAATTTTCCAACCCATGTAGCTATGGCACATTTTATGGTGCACCAAATTTCGATTTCCTATTGGGCTGCTGACTCTGGCTGCTGACTGTGTTGCAATGGCAGAGTACACGTGCTCCACTAATTATATTGGGTTGGCGTTAAATTTCACATTTGTCATTAAGTATCTATACATAAACAGGGGACTGCGTTTGACATAGAATTGATTTAAGGATACCAATGATTAATGGATAATTACATGGGAATCGCCATCATGTGAGGTTGTTACAGTGTATCTATAAATAGTAATTAAAGATCGAAAGGGAGGAGGTTGAGGCAATTGGTATGAAACTATACTCATACCAAACTACATTCAAGCGATGCCGAAGTATAGAACATATGACGACTATCTAGAGATGTTTTCGTATTTACTTTAATTCAAAGAAAAATGAGATATTCGTGGTAAGGCAACCCAGGGATATGAATGCAGTTGTGTAGGCAAAATTAGGTGTCCTGGTAGACCGATGAGCTCGAAACTCTAAAAAGCAAGGCCAGAAAGCTATTTAATAAAGCAGCACGCATTTACTCTTGAAGCGAATACTAAATAGCTCTCACGACCAATAACTGTGCTATTAGGAGCTTAAACCCTACACAAGGGGAACCTTCTGCAAAAGCATTCCTAAATCTCCCTTCAGCCGTCAGGGCTCGAAAGTTGCTCGCCAAAAATCACTGCAAAGGCATGGGTCCTACAGAAATGCTACTCTTCCAAATTCATTTCCCAAGTTTAGAAGTTACTAAGCCTAACACACCTACTTGAACATGTAACACCCTTCCAATAGACGTACTAGGAGCTCAGCCAAAAGAATTTTCACTACTGTTTCCATCAGGTGCGCCATCTGCAAACAAATGCCATACAAAGATCCTGCTGGAGATGGAATCTTTTCAGCTCTTCTTCAGCATGGAATAGATATTCTCATCGAGTTCCTAGAGGAAGTTTAACGTAATCTTCATTCCTAAATCTGGCAATAGATCACCTTTATACCTGCCTATTAGTCTCACCTGAGGAATCTTTGTCAAAAAAGAAGTCGCCTTATGTTCCTTTCTGGACATTTCTGGTGCCTTTAACAGCACGACGTTCAATGCCATTCAGGCTGCTGTGGATGCTAAAGGCATTGACTCGCAGACCATCGCAGTTCCATACTTAGTAGCAGAATCATTACAGCTAAACTAGGACAAACATCGCTATCCATTAAAAGAACCAAAAGTTGTCCTCAAGGAGGTGTTCTATCCCCATTGCTGTGATTCATTGTGGTGGACTATACCCTAAAAGACCTCAACAACTGTGGATTTCCAATTCAAAGCTACGCTGAAAACGAATTATGAATAAATTATAAAGGACAAGGAAGAAATCCGCATTACAGAACAAATGCAATTTGCCTTAAACAAAGTTAGGAACTGCTGCCACCAGATGGGCTTACAGTCAATCCAACCAAGACCTTCATCATACCCTTCACCAGATGCAGAACTATTAACCTCCAAGCCTTAACACTGAACGGTGTTCAAAAGAAACTAAATATCTTGAGTTAACTCTAGATCATAAGCTGAATTGGAAGCCTCAAATAGATATAAAGTATAATACTGGGCCTGCTCTAGGCTTTTCAGCAAAATATGGAGATTAAAACCAAAACTAATCCACTGGACTTACGTCACACTCATCACTCCGATGATCACCTATGCATTGCCAGTAAGGTGGGAGAAGCCTTATCAAATAGACACCCAATCTGCCCTTCAAAGCATACAACGCTTAGCATGTGTAGGGATTGCGGGTGCAATGCACTGATAGCTGCGCTGGAGGTTCTTTTAGACCTACCACCCCTGCACATAACTATTATGAAGACCGCAGCTGCTACTGCACCCTCCCCTAACATAGTTGGACATATGAAGGTCCTCGAAAGAATTCCTCTGCTATCTAATCAAGCAGTGTGCTTCTCAGATTTCATGCCCCTTAGAAGTTGCAATTTCAATCCGGAACTCCTAGGATAATCTTCAAATCCACCAAACATCCTCCTCGTTAGATTGGTACACTGACGGATCGAAGATGTCGAGCGGGGATGGAGCTGGAACTCTCGTCCAAACTACAAATCTAATATTTCTCTAGGATCAGCAACCACAATCTTTCAGGCGAAGTTCCTCCTCGAGTTCTCTGTCAGAGAATCTATTAAGTAGAAAAAAACTCGGTAGATCACATATCAACATGCAGTTCTTAAGACTCTCAGATCCTTTAACTTTGTTTCCAAGCTAGTCTGAAACTCTCTCCAATCTCTCTTGCAGCTTGCTGGGTTTCCTGGCAATAAATCTGCAGACGAGCATCCCAAACAGGATTAGCTTCGAACCATTTTGTGGTTTACAAACAAACCGAATAAGGAGAGAGAGCTCAATAGATGGGAACGTCAAGAATCGCTCTCCCACTGGAACTCTCAAGCTGACTCAAAAACGAGAACAAAAGACATCTTTTCCATGAGCAGATATGAAGTCAAAAAGCAAATTATCGATTTCCCAACTGGACATCTTCTTAGTCTTATGTCCTATATCCCCTTGTGGGTCCTAGGGCCTCTACAATGCCTACGCACCATCGTGTGCGGTATCTGGAGATAGGCCTTAGCTCTCCACAACTCTTTTGCAGTTGCCGTGCTACCTTCAAAGTGAACATAGCTCTCTCAACTATCATCTCAAGATAATGGGCCGTGTGCAGTCGGACACGTGTCGCTTAGGTTTTGGAGTCACTGAAACAGCTGTGCGAATGTCCAGGCATAGCTCGGCTTAGACTTAAGTAGATCCCTTAACAAAGGCTTCACATCCCCCTCCAGTGCCTCCTCTGCTTCAGCTTAAGCCGTCTGTAGCTTCATAAATGAACTAGACTTTAGCTAGAGAGCATGGGGAATAGCACAAAAGATCTACCTAGATCGCAGTGCTTCTAATGTTTGTCACCTTCTTTCATCCCTTGCCACCCCTAGAAAAGTTATATTCGAAAAACTCTAAAGAACTGCGAATTTAAATCTTCAAGGATATCCTCCCATCAATAACACAATTACTCAAGGACTCAAGCAAAAAAAAAAATAAATAAATAAATATCCATCAACTGAGAATAAAGAACACAGTGTACTGCAGTTAATAGTGCCATTTGACTTGTTTTATTCAAAAGAAAAACCACAATTAAGTCACGTGTCCCTGTCCCCGTTCCCGTCCCCCAGTCTCTTTGACTATCAGCAGCGCGCTTACAACAATAAACTCGAGTACCACTTAGAACTCCATTATACGCACTCTTAACATTGTTCTACAAATTTTGACAATAATTACCACCCACTCTGTGTCAAGTGTATAACACTGACAGTGACACTTACAATTAAAACTGACAAGTTATCTCTGAGTGAGGTGGAGGTCTTTACATCGCTTTCCCTGACTCTCCCTTACACTGTTCCGCTTCCGCTATGCAAATCCAGGCAATTATCAATTAAATTTTTCATAGACTTGTGTGATTGTTTCTCTGTGAGATTTCCTCCTTGTGTCCTGAATCCGACATCAGACATCCGACATCCGAGCACATCGCATCATTAATTCCTTTCTCCTGTCAAACAACCAATGTTAGATGTTTCTGTATCAATTTGGAATTTTTGGTTTCTGTGTCCCTGCGAGAGTACGCTTATTGAATGAGAATTAGCTTGGGTCCTTTATGTACGTTCTTAGGCCGAAGTCGCCCCTGGCTGAAGCTAAAATATTGAGGTAGTTTCTTCCTTCGTTCTTTTTTCCTGTGTGCTTACACATTTTACTTGAGAATTCCGATCACGTACGAGCAGTTATTGAATACAGCTCATCGTAGCATCTTCGTTTGATACACTTTCGTCCCATTTTCGCTTCATTTTAATTTCGTACAAAATTTTTATTCTGTCGATTTTTATTTTAGATCAATAAAGCTTCGAATTGAAGGTGATGGGCGCCGCCGAGGGGGTGGTGCTGGTGGTGCGCGCACGGATGAATTGTTTTATTTAATGTTTTGCAATTCTTTTTTTTTTTTGTTTTTTTGCAGGCGCACTTGAATGTTAAAGTGAAGAACGTAAAAGGTGAGTTTATGGGAGATAATAATAGTAAAATGAATGGATTGCTTTAAAATGGCTTAGAAACATATTTGAGAGCTTCAAATGGAAACAATATATCATCTGTAGTGAGTACGTACATATTTGCTAAGATTTCTGGTTCATGTGTTATACACAAGGAAAGCAGCTGACGTATTCTTTCTTTTGGTTATCGCAGGAAGGACAATGTGGCCAGCTGTCGTGTTCGAATATTTGCAGATACTTTCCAAATCCAATGTGACCAGTTAGAAGCTATTCTTCTTCTTTCCTTTTCCCTTAGAGTTCTATGTGAGGAATAGGTTTATGTGTCAATTTTCCTGTTACAGCGCCATCCTACCCATTTTGCCATTTCTTCTGATTTGATACTCCTCCATGCTGTCCACTAAGGAGTCTTCTGTTATTCGTTTCTTACTGTCGTTAGCGCTCTTAGTCTACGGACAATCGATAGTTTCGGTTGGTTATAATAGAGCTGCACTTACTCTATTAGACGAGAAGACTCCATGATCTGTCTATCAGTGGTCTATTTCACTAACTGCAAGCAACAACTTAAAATTGGTAGCTAACCTTTAGGTTAGGTTAGGTAAGCAGGTTGACAGAAGAAAAACTTCCACCGCACTCAGGTCAGAGCTGGCCCATTGTGTGTCTGGAATCCTGAAGTCCAGGGCCTTGGCATAGAAAGTAGTGTCCTCATCATCTGCAGAGTTCTTCTTCTTACCTCCTGGTGGTGATGCTGTGGTCTGAGAGTCCTATTGATCCGGATAAATCCAGTGATTCGGAGAAGATTCCAGCTTCTACACTGGTGTCCATTTTTGCTCCATCTGTATACTCGTACGTATATTGTCTTGGATTCGGCATTCGGAAAATGGCTTTTTTGTCCACTCTTCTTTGCCATGGTAGATAGAGGTAAATGTGGTTTTGTTTAGCGCTGGCTACCACACGAGGGTGCTATAGGTCAAGAGGGAACTTAAGATGGCCGTGTACATCCAAAGAATTGTCTCTAGAGAAGGTCCCCAAGATGACCCAGAGCAGTAGGGAAATGACCCCACCTTGATTAGTACCTCCAGGGGCGTAAACATATAATTTTGTGTCTTCAAGTTCAGTAACTATGTGGCTTCCTTCGAGTATACCAACTATCAGGATGTCATCAAAGTTTGACATACTTAGTGGTCTTCTTACCGCTTTAGTATTGACATTATTAAAGGCTCCTTCAATATCAAGGAATGCGGCGAGCGTTTACTCGTTGTCCTTAAGTGTCTTTTCGATTATGCTGACTATAAGCTTGCAACAGAGAAAAAAAGCCGTAAGAGAGGCCGACAACAGATGGACTTTTATCGAATTTCCATAAGGAAGACATTCTCTCATTTAAAATAATGAGAAAGAGAGTTAGAGACAAAATTGAGCCCTCAGGAACATCAGCATTGCATACATGGTGGATACCCACTTGAAGCCATGTAATACTACTTGTATTGAACGTCCTGAAAGTTTTGCCCGACTCCATGCTCTAGCATGTTTATGTGCTCAACCACCGCCCCCCATACCTGTCCTGTTGTCACCCTACGTTACCGGCGATCAAGGCATTCTCACCTAGGGCCAGGTTTTGACGTCCTGTCTTCTTCATTAGACTCTCTTCTTCTTCAGCTCTCGGTGTTTGATTTTTAGATATTGCGGCAACACCCAGGTTTGCTTTCATGCTTGTGTGAGCTAGGTACTCTCTTAGGTTAAGCCTATGGACAAGCAAAACCCCTTGGTACTTTATGTAAGGCTTTGAATAGATAGAGTTTTCGCCTACCTCCATTGTCAGACGCTGAACTTTCTTGCAGCTGGTAATGAGGATGGACTCCGTTTTATGTTCTGCCAATTACAGTCCTGATGAACGAAGTCACGTTTTCGCGTCTTTAATTGTGTCAATGCAGTGTTGCATCACCTCCTCTAGTGTTTAGCCACAACCCCCACCGCTATATCGTTAGCGTAGCCGATTATGTCTTCTCCTCTTGGTTAACGGATCCGAAGAACTCCATCATACATAGAGTTCCACACGACTGGTCCCAAAACTGATCTCTGTGGTACTGCTTCTGTAATTTTATATATTTTTGGCCCCTCCTTCGTATTATAGCGGAAAGTCCTGTCTTCGAAAAAGTTCGTTATTTTTCGTCTTTTATAATCTGACGATAGGTATATCAACGTGACCTTGGATAGAAGCGACTTCTGTGCATAGAAAGATTTGCCTTTTGCAGGGACAGGCTTTGTTTCTTAATCTTCTTGGTAAGAGGACCTAGAAAAGTAAGAAGGAAACGCAGCTGCTCTTTAGAACTATAGGAATGTCATCTCGAGAAGCGTGCCTATTCATTTCATGACCTTTAGAGACTCCTGCAACTGTGTGATTCCAAAAGTAGACTTACCCAATAGAAAATAGGAAGCTCTTAAGTAAAAGCCACGTACTAAGTACCATCCTGCAGACTGGAGCTTGCTGCAAAGTAAACTGGCAGTACTTTGGTCAGTGTGTACTGCGTATATGATCACATTAGCGCTATCAAGGAAGCATAGCGACCAGTTAAGTCTCCTAAAGAACCTACTTATTCTTCACTAACTAACTATGAAGTCTGCATCCCGTAACAAAGCAGATTTCCATGCAAATACTTTTCAAAAGAATCTACTTGAAATAAGATAGAATCGACAATTTATAATCAATAACAGAGTTCAGAAAATGTTCTGTCTTCTGCTTCCTATTTAAAAGAACCAGAGAGGTGCAACAATTTCCAGTAAATACAAATTGCACTCAGTAAAGTATTTTTTTCCAAACACACAATAACAAACGAAGTGGTGAAACCTAAAACCGCAAAACAGTTTAAAACTAAGAGTCCTTAAACAGTTTTGTTTATCTCCCACCGTCTAATTTCATTAGAATCTTCTTGTGCTGCTCCTTGTGTGAGCTCAAAAACCCCTTTTCAGAGGAAAAAAAAAAAGAAAAGAGAACTGCATCCTGTAATCAATCCGCCCCCGCTGGCACTTGAATAGTGTGACCAATTTTACTCGAGTGCTATCTTAGCCCTCCGGGGGAAGCTCTTCGAAAATTAAACAAATAAACGATAGAGACCGCATCAAGAAGGGTGGCTTTGAGCTCCTTTTTGAAGAGCCCTCACACCGACATTGTCCTGATTTGTTAGAAATTTGTTTTTCTTTTCCATCTTCTTGTTCTTTTTTTTTGTTTTTTTTTTTTTTTGTTTATTTTGTATGAATGGGTAGCAAGCAGCATGAACAGTAGCAGAAGCAGAAGCAGAAGCAGCATCAGCAGCTACCCTCTCATATGTTAGTGATTATAATTCGATTACAGTGCTGCCAGGCATTTGCCGTGTCCTTTTCCAATTATACCTTCTGTTTACTTTTCCAAACTCCCAAAGGAGAAATATCGAATTAAATTCTAAAGATGAAGATGTCGACGTTGTCGTAGTTGTCGTCGTGTCGTCGTCGTCGTCGTCCTCGTCTATTCTGTCAACACAGAATGAGAGGTGGTTTTTACAGTTCGTTTTCTACATTTTTATGACCATTTTATGATACCTTTGTTTCAGTGTAATGCGATACGCTGCTGCTGTCTTTGTTCATTTAGAAAGGAAATATCTTTTAATTACTCGCTCGCTCTCTCTCTCTTGACGACTTTCTGAACGCTTGGTAGGGTAGGGTAGCCTTTTGTTGGGCAAACAGACGTTAACTATACTATATACGGTTGGATGGATAGATGCTGGCAATTTAAGCTGCTTAGTTAAATTTAATGAATTTAACATGTGAGCGCGCGGGCGAGCAAGTGCCATGAATATTATAATAAGCGCTGTGGCTGCATTAAGTAAGTATGAGGTATTCTACTATTCAAATAGGATGGTAGGTTGGTAGTAAAAATTAATTTAAACATCAAACTAAATACCTTGTTTGATCGATGGAAATGATCCATGAATAGAAATAACAAACGATTTAATGGACATTTAAATAAGTAGGTATCTTATAGGTATCTTATCTAATAGCATCAAAGTTAAAATACCACGTACCATACCGAAAGTATGATACCTACGTTGTGAATTTTCGTAAAGTTTCTTTAAATGAGTTGTTGTGTTGCATATTTTCAAATTCAGATGGTGTTCACTATTCAGTATAATACTGTCTATGGTTGTTGTCCAAACTATTGAGGAAAATAAGATGGGATTTCGCATTTTGTTATAATTCACAGTAATTTTTTCGAATACTCTAGAGGTTTTTGAGCGAATTCTTGTTTTAACTCTGTCTTATGAGGACAATTTCCTGAAGAAGAAGCGTGGAGGGAAACTTGGAGGAAGAACAGGTAACGTTCAGAGCCACTATGGAGAAGTGGATCGCAAAGGGCAGAGACCTGTATATGGCGATATTGGATCTGAGAGCTGCATACTATAGTGTCCCAAGACAGCATGTGTGGGAGGCATTAACTTCCTGAGAGCGTATACGACAATCCCACCGCCAGAGTAAGAATAGTGTGAAAATTCAGGAGCGTTCATGAGGGGAGAAAGGATTGAAGCAAGAGGACAGTCTCGACCTTCTGTTGTTTAATATATTCATCGCTAAAGTAGCCAAGTCATGTAGAACTCGGACCGATAGAATCAAAATTTCAAAAACTCTTACTACATGCAGATAAAAATAAATACCTAAATATTAGGCCGTAAACAGTCCATAGAGATCCCAGGCCTAGCTTTTCACAATTGTACGTGTTGTGCGTGGTATACATTTCTGGACGCACGGATGGGACCTACAGTTTTCTGTCGTATCCGAAGGGCAGAAGGGTCTTGAGAAGCTTTATAATGACAGTCATACTGTTGAATGTTTGTCAGATACTCGGAAGAGGTGGGGCCGTGAAAAAAACTTTTGATGGTATTTACTGGATTCGAACTTGGAACCCCTTGCGCAGTAGTCCAATGTACTAACCAGTGCGCCACGGCACCCACACCCAGACTACATGCAGATGCCATTATGATATGTGCAAACAATCCAGGAAGACTACAACAGGCGGTGGTGGTATGGTTTAATGAACTAACAAGAAAAGGTATAACGATGAGTGTCGATAAGACTAAAGTTATATGGATCTCTAAATAGGATAGGTCGGATTAAATGAGTGGAAGCTTTCGAATACATCTGGGCAGTAATAACGTGTGCTGGAAGAATTGATCAAGAGGTGATGAACCGAACCAGGAAGGCAATGCTGGCCTACTACCAAATTAGCAGTACCGTAATAAATAAACGGGAGCCAGCCTTAAATGGGACTGAAAGTTTACCTCTATGCGATAAGCACTTAAGTTCTAAGCTGCAGAAATGAAATACTAAGAAGAGTCGCAGGGACAGCTAGAAGAGACAGAATAAGAAGTCAACGAATAAGAGCAGAAGTTGGTCAGAGGTAATTAAGGAAGGACAACTAAAATGGTTTAGACACGTGCAACGCATGGGCGAGGGCAGAAAAGCGAAACATATAGCTAAGGCAAAGGTTGAAGGAACTGCACCAAGAGGTACGGCACGTAGCACATGGGATCCAAGGTATAAGAAGAAAGAGGGGTAAGACCCTCCGGAAATAAGGAGAATATTCCGGGATCGCAGCCAATGGAAGGAATGAATAATCCGAGGTTACCCCGACGCCTTACAGCCAATAAGGCATGAAGAAGAAGATAGCTAAAACATTTGAGTGCTCTAAACCCAAACATTTTTAATTTATATACCTATTTATGTTCTTGGATCACATCAAAGGTCGTTCTAGATTGCCGCTCATTTCTGATGGAGATCTCGGATCAATATAACTATGCAAGGCCACAGGGACATTGCAGGGAACTGTAAGGCAGAGGAAATTTTCAAACTTGGCACAACCCTCCCAATTGAATCCATAAGGACGGGGATCGGTATGCCAATTGTTACTTGTAAACACCTGAACAAACTGGACGCTCTAAGGAAGGCCAACGTTCTATGGGAACAATGTCCTTTCAGAATATCAAACGAACTGATATCTCTGAAGCATTCAGATCTGAGCATCATTATCGGTGTCATCACACATTGCTTGATCAAACTACATGCGAGACGTTTAGGCCTCCCTTTAAATGATTTCTGCTGGAGTTGCAGGGACGACGAGGAGAAGAAAACTATCCCCCATCTTTTCTATAACTGCCCTGCTCTCGCATCAAGAAGGAACCTCCTTTTGGGGTCCTATTTCTTCGATGATCTTGGTGACCTGACGAGTCTATTCCAGCTGGTTCTCCTTACTTATCACCTTAACCCCCTACTGTGTCTCTGTTTGTTTGTAGCCTCCTCTTTTCTGTCCTCGTAGTGTAATTCTGTGTTCTTTTCTACATTCAGTGATGCCACAATGGACATTCTTTTTAGGTCTAAGTGAGCTAAGTGTTCATCTGTTTCTAGGTGCTAGCAACAACTCTAACCTAACCTAACCTAGCTTAAAGTATTCATGTAGTTTGGGCACAACGAATGCTAAAAAAGGATAAAGTATCCGAAATTCTCACCTTCCTCCTCTTAGCAGCCTCTGTAAATGGACACATGTACATAGTTTCTACCACTGGTTACAACTTCGAATGGGTTGGACTCCTGGTCTTGTGTATGAAGTGTAGGCATCTAACAGCCAGCCAACTGCCATTGCTTTCTAATTTTGGCATTCTTACTTACAGGTCATTTGTGTTCCAACAAAAGTCTTATAAACATAGATTCGTTTTATCTTTTATCCAAGGTTGTTGGATGAGAGATGTCAAATCCTTCTAGGAAACCTGTACCTACTTAAAAAAAAATAAAAAAAGATTATACAATACATTTACGCGTCACTGTACTTCTTATCTAACTAGAATCTTATCACAACAAAATTGTCTTCCAATAACAGTAAAATAATTAACGGAATAGGTATAAAACTTGCCCACTGCACAGTAGTGCCTCCAATAAGCCAAAGAAAAATAAAAACATAAAACCCCACGGTGGCATGCCTAATTAAATGCCCATTATGCATGGAATCCTTCGATCCGGGTTCCAATTTCTTTCTTTTTTTTGTGTCACTGTATAAAACGATTTTAATACATGGAATCGATTAAAAACTGTTCCAGGTTGTCCGTAAAAATACAACCGAGCGCATAACTTAAAACCTCATTAGCAATTTGGAGCAATTTACCTATAAGTGGACGATGACACACAGATCCACGAAGCGCGGTAAATTTCTCACGGATTTTCCAAAAAGAAAAACTTAAAGAAAATAAGAAACAAAAAACCCAAACCCATGGGCGTATGTTTTCCCATTCATTTCCTGTCTAGATGTGACACAACACAGACGAAACCGCCATTAATCACCACCCAAATGAGTTTCAATTTCCTACTCGTAGTCGTATCTCTCTCTCTCGTCAAAAACGACAACGACGCAAGGCAAAGGCAACTCTTTACACACACTCACACAGTAAGACTTAAAAAAGGAACTCGAAAGACGATACCCAGACCAGTTTTCGGTGTCGAAATTCGAAGATTACACCCAAAAGCCGACATTTGACATGCATTTCATTTATATTCCAAAGGATACGAATGTGTGTAGTTAAGGAGAGGGTGACACAAAGTGTCATTTTTTAATTTAAACCTGGTGAATGTGACTAAGCCTTATTGGAGTAATAGATTTTGGGGGAAGACCCAACGGTCCAATAAATTTGCCCCAACAAGTCGGCGGGCGTAGAGTATGCAAACGAAATTCCGTTTTTACGTATTTGCCACACGTGCTTGACCCATAAAACAATAAATGACAGGCAGCATGTAGAAAGTACCGTTGCGTGTCTTCACGAAATTAAAGTTGTTATATGACTTTTTTTTTTTTTTTTCTGTATCCCAACCCAAACTGGTGTATCTTCCCTGAGCTACAGTGGTGTGGAAAGTCTATCTCCAGGTAAGAAAGAACGAATTCCAAAATTGTGTTTTTTATTTTTTTTTTTTTGTCGGTTCAACGAGGAGAAGGACGACAACAAGGAAGAAAGTTTCCACACGCGACATTCACGGGAATTCGGGAATCAATTTTGTTAGAATATATCCTGTTGTGGCGGTGGCTTAGGGTTGATTGTGGGAAGAGACATCTCACGCGATGTGATACCTATTACTACACAAGGAGTTGTCATGGAAGATGTGAATGGATGTTAAAGCTTTTGCAATAAAAACAACTCGAGAACAATAAAAACGAAAACAAATAGATCGACTAGCGTATTATCGTTTATAATCCTTGCAAGAGAACGTTACTATTTACATGCAGATAGCAATTGTTGCCATGGCATCTTATACCAACAAAAGGAAACTACTGTCTGCTAAACAATGGAGAGCCATTGACGAAATTTACGAGAGAAGTTTTGAAAATTCCCTTACTCACTTGAGAAATATTTCCTTCTTCTATAGTGGGTCCTTTGACCCCCATTTTAAGTTGACAAGAGTGGATTACTTCAATAACTCTTAGATGTATGAGATAGAATCACGCATGTACTGATTGAAGTAGTAGGTAATGCGATGACTTTACTTGGATCTTATGTCCTTAGGAACCCTTAACATGAACTAACAAACTACGACATGGAAGTTAAGGACTCCTGCCTAGACTTTTGCAGTGTCTTATTCACTTGCACACAAGTACTGTGAACGGTTTTATCGAACTCAAATTAAGGATCGAAAGGCACCTTTATATGCTTCTTATCCATGGCAAGAACCTTTGGTAAACGAGGAGTAGACCACTCAATACTAGAAATTCATGTAAGCTACCTGGTCGTTTTTTGAGTCCAAGGAGTCGTAAGAGGCTACTGTGCACGAAAAGATATTCGCTCATCATGATGAAGTTCAGTGATCGGTTTCAAGCCAGATCCTGAGTTTATTGCATCGCTCCTTCTTCTTCTTCTTTTAATTTAGCAAAAGCTCGTGTCAGTGCAGGGTTATTTATACCCTTTCAACGTTGGGTGCTTATATGTGCTTCCCTTAAGAGGCCTCTCTCCAGACCAGTTTCTTTTAAGAATCTGAGAATGAGAATTGGGTCCATGGTTGGCATATTCTCTGCAGATATTTGGTGAATGCCTAAATAGTTCAATCCTTTGTGGATCAGTTCCCACATTTGACTCATTGCAGAATCTGCAAAGGCCTTCTTTTGTTGAGATGCTCCCTCAGTTTGCAATGTCCTGTTAAGAAACTAGTTGGGATGCGTAGGTTATTCTTTCCAAGCCAGATGCAAGTCTCGAATATTTTCCGGTTATAGTTTCCTAGAAGTTTCTTAGCTTGCCTTAGGCCTGTATTGTTCCGAGTTCTTGCCCTGTCTTCCTGAATTTTTCGTGTATAGTGTGATCCCCT
Source organism: Chalcosyrphus nemorum (assembly GCA_949716465.1). Classification (NCBI taxonomy): domain Eukaryota; kingdom Metazoa; phylum Arthropoda; class Insecta; order Diptera; family Syrphidae; genus Chalcosyrphus; species Chalcosyrphus nemorum. The sequence goes on along the minus strand of OX454332.1, from coordinate 67,453,150 downwards.
ATTCCCCAGAATGATTTAGCTCCAGTAAAGAATTCTGCGGCATCTTGCCTTGAGAAGGCGTCCGCTTCTTCGTTACCCTTAATCCCGGCGTGTCCAGGGATCCAGTAGAGTGTGATCTTGTTGTTCAATGATATAGGGCAGTATTGCTATTTCACAGTTACTGTATCCTCTTTAGAGGTAAATTCGGGTGCACCTCTCTATTGCACATATTTCAGCCTGAAAGATGCTGGTACTCTTGCCCATGGGTTCTGAATGTTTCGTCCTTGGCCCAAACACTCCAGCACAACGCCCGTTACTTCCTCGGTTCTCGATCCATTTGTGTACCACTTTATTGTGCGAATGCTTAGTCCATATATTGTAGATTCGTTGCTCCACTCCTTTTGGTTGCTCAACTTTGTGCAAACATTTTTCAGAAAATTTAATTTAATTTTTTTAAATAGCCATCCCTGGGGACTGCAAGCAACGGAATTTTCTTGAGAAGTGCGTCATTTTCTCTTGAACCAATGCATTTCTCCTTTCCGATGCCTTTTTTAGCCATCTTTAGGATTGTTCATTTTGCATGCTACTCCACGACAAGGTGGAGCGGCGTGAGTTCTAGGATTAGTACCAAAGCTGCGGTTGGGCGCTTTCGTATGGCGCCCGTGATACAGAGGCCCGCCACTCTTTGCACTTTAGTGAGTGAGTCTTTCGTTGTAACGAGACTGGTACTTTTGGTCCATGCTATCGCGCCCTAAGTGATAATTGGCCTTACAATGGCAGTGTACGTCCATCTTGGTATTTTTGGATTGGGTCCCCAGAACTTTTCCGCTGGGCTCTTGCTTATCATTAGAGCACGGCCTTTTTGGTGATCTCTTCCCTGTTTTTTCCACAGTAATTTACTGCCTAGGTATAACCATGATACTTTACTTCTTTTACCGAGAATCGCCCGTACGGTCATAGTCCCATTTTTCTTTTCCTCGTGAGCGGTACTATTGTGGTTTTGACTGGGCTGTTTTGCACCATTCTTGAGTGACACTTAAACCCACAAATCTTCCTCTGGCTATCAACACTATGTTGTCGGCATTAGCTTGACAGTTGATTCCGAGGATTGTTAGCCTTTCAAGTAGTTCATCCACAACAAGACACCACATTAGAGGAGATAGTACTCATCCTTGTGGGCATCCTCTTGTCGTGTTGACCTTAATGATTCTATTTGATGTTTGAGTTTCTGCTGATCTCGTTCTCAGCAACTCAACACCCACTTGGATTCTGTTCTGTCGACCCCCTTCCTATCTAAGGCTCGCTTGATAGCTTCATGCGAAAAGTTTTCAATTGTCAGGGAAGGTGCAGAGTACTATTTTTTCTGCTTAAAAGCTCTTTCGATTGTCTCCTTCAGCTGGTAGAGAGGCGACTTAGTGGATCTGCTCTCTCTGTATGAATGCTGACGGAAATCAATCGGGAATAAATTTGGTTCCGGATTAGTTGAGACTAGTATGCTACATTCGATACATGTAACCAGTTCCTTTAAATTTACCTCATGTGACCAGAAAGCTCATTGGCACTGCTAGTCGAAGTGGCGGATCTTGAAACCTGTCCTGGATACAGGAGCAATAAGCAAGCTCTTTAATAAAGTACCTGTGACCAGACGCTTTTAGGCAAAGTTGGTAGAAGTCTCGTGGTTGATGATTTTCAGCGTCATCAATGGCTAACATGAGATAGAATGAGTACACCTTTGAGGAGCAACGTCTTTTTCCCTTGTCGAAATTTGGTCAATAAAGTTATGTCACATTTAAGCAAGAATAATCATCAGAATCCTGCGTGATTTTGTGTCAGTGGTTAATAAGAATCAACGCCAAAAATGTAGAACTAAAAAGCAGTTTGAAGGCTCCATTTCTGGCTTGGATCACTATTCAATAAAATATGCTCTTTATGTGCCAATCCAATAGCTTTTCAATCGTTATTTTTAAAAGAAAATAATCAATAGCAAGTCACATGGAAAATGTTAAGCATAATGCGGCGATTCGCATTACATCTCGGATAACATCAAAAAAAAAAAAAAAAAATCCTTAAATAGCCGGTTTCATCTATCAATGATTTCAAGTCCCAATCCATTACATTATTCGGTTACTTGGATACTTCCTGAAAAAAAGAACAGAGATCTAAAAATAAAACCCAATACAACGCCCACTCCACCGCCACTCACATCAGTTATCCGTTCTTTGTAAACACTTTTAAATAAAACCGAACTGACAGGTTAAGAGCACTTTACTCCGTTGAAATTAAATACTAATACACAAAGAAAAAAAAAAAGAAGAAAATCGAAGGAAAAAAGGACAAGGACTTGGAGTGGACACGAATTCATTGATGAAAGCATTCGACCAAACAAATTGACGCACACCCGGGGAAAGGGGTTCCACTTCCAGTAAAAAAGGAATATATACCGACTCTCTGAGCTGAAAAAACAATTCTGATTGACTTGACATGGTGTAACTCTCCGAATGAAATAGCAACAACGGGCCAAAACCGTAAAAAGTAAAAAACAAAATCAATACCTTCCGAAAAAAAAATGAAATAAACCTTCAAGACTTATGTATCTCTTAAGAACCCATTACAGCGATCTTTATCCTACGCGGATTATAGTTTGTTTCCAACCCCGGACAGACGTCATCCCTCTTCAACTTTTTTTTTTTGTTGTTTCGTTATACTTCTTCCCAATATCTTCATTTACGTTAAGCGACAGCTAAATGACGGCTTCGGATGTACCTTTCACAAATAGATATCGACGAATTGAGGCGGTAATAACAAGCATCTTACTTCCACCAAATAGCCGACCGCCGCCGCCGCCGACGCCGCCACCGCGCCTGAGTCAGGTTAAGTAATGCAAGTTCTAGGAATTTATTTCTTTTTTTTTCGGTTCAGTACGTAATGCGAGAGAAAAAATGGTTGTTGCTGCTTTTAAAAGGCTCTAAAACGGATTGGAGGAGGTGATAATTTGGAGGGTAGTTTGCAATGGTGTCACCTTTACCCACAGATACTATATGGACTTTAAAGAGACAAAATGCTGATGTGATATCTTTTAGAACACTGTCCTCCAATCTGGACTAGCCCAGAGGACTAGTTAACAGTTTTTTAATTCTTGTTCCAAAAAAAATTGCCTTGCAAGACTTTTTACGTTGGACAAAACTGAGCCCGGACTCAGTAGCACTGTGGGATTTTCAGCCTCTAAGCCCACCACCCCTTCAAGCCCTGATGCTCTCGATACTGCCGTCAAGCATTTCGTCGCAGGGGGCGACATCAGCCTTATATACTGGGCTCGTTCGTATTGGCAGCTACCTGAGCTGTGCTTCGTGATTCGTTGCTCTTCATGATAGTGGCCACAGTTTTAGTTACTGCTTCACAAGCTTCTTGTCTGCTGAGCATCAGAATTTCTAACGAACAGCTTTTTCAGAGAACGAGCCATGAGCCTTTAGGCACAACCATACGAGGACGAAATTGGCCGTGGATTGGTTACACAAAGCACGTGACACAATCGCGGCGGTCTTAGAACTACGTGGCGCAGAATAGTCGGGAAGAAAGCTCGGTAACTGGGAAAGAGCTGAGACACATAGAAATCACACACGATGTCGCGTAGGCATTGTAAAGGCCTGCAAGGAGATGCAGGATAAAAGCATCCTAAGTCAGTCTGTTAGCCAGCAGGTTATGGCCTTCACGGTATCGTGGACAGGGGAAAAATATGTGCTCCGCGTTTTCCACTACTTCTGTGTTGAACAATAAGAGTTGTCTTCATGCCCAAATCTATGGAGGTATGTTCAGAAGCACCCAGGACCAGTAAACATATGCATCAGCTAGAAGTTAGAAAATTCTCCTTGTTTCCATAGGTCGATACTGGGGTTGCGTCCATCTACCTTTGCCGGAAGAGTTCCATCTATTTCCTCATCACTCCTAGTCGTTCCTGTTGGCGTCGTTGTTATGATAGCACGATATTTCCATGCGGCTTCTTTAACGAGGAGGTATATTGTAACCACTCCAGCAGTCATATGAGATCCCTTCGAAGCTGCATACTGTCAATGCATTTATTCTGTGAACTGCTTCCATCTTTCTACTGTATGATGATGAGAGCCGTAGAGTATCATCCACTTCGCAACTCTTGCTAAAAGTAGCCTTTTCTTTTGTTTGGGTCCTCTTATGTTAGGCATGATCATTGCCTGGGCAGCCGTTGTTCTCACTGCCTTCTCCGCTGCATGTTGTAAATGTTGCTTAAAAGTTAACCTTACATCTATAGTAACACCAAGGTACTTCAATTCTGGATAAACGTGATCGCCCACGGTCACTCTCCATAACCCAACTGCTACTGATTGATGCTCGCTAGGCAGTCCTGCACCATCCCGATGGCTCCATTGCAGTCATGTTTCAGCTCTTTAAGAATTTTGGCCCTAAAACGATCGCTATATCGTCGGCAAAGACAATCACTTTCGAGGACCTCGGGATTCTAAGTTGGAGGATGTGTCGTTGTACATACATAAGATTTCACAGTAGTGGGCCTAGTGCGAAGCCCTGAGAACACCGCCTTATTCCGCCCTTGATGACGTAGTGCAGTAGTCTATTTTTGAAATAATCCTTCAGTATCCTTCTGCAGTTAGTCCAGTGCTCTGTTGGCGGTAAGTGCTCGGAGAATGTTGCTCCAATTTGCGGTGTTAAAGGCGGTGTTACTGGCGACCTGCGAGGCCTCCTGCTTCATCGATTGTTCTCTCCATACTGTCACTTACTATGCGGTCTGATAAACACAGAACTTAGTAACTAAAACTAGTTCAATAGCTGGAAGAGGAAATGAGCTATAAGTAGCCCGATCATCAATGTGCTGTTTACAGAACTCCTTGCTCAACAAGGCGATGCTGCACGCACCTTACCATTGTTACTAACCAGCCTATAAATTAAAAATTAAATAAGAAACAACTCTGACAGCAATTTAATTAAACCCCAAAAAAAAAAGGAAAAAAAAAATTAAAGAAAACATGACCAACCATACCCCGAACATGAAAATATTTGTAAGCTTCATGATTTTTATTTATGGTGTAATAAACCATTCACTGTCCCAGGTACCCCGAATTCTGTACGAGTCTCTGTTTCCTTTGTTTTTTTTTTTTTTCGTGTTCATTGAAAGACCAGCTTTTCTCCTTTTCGTATAATGTCGTCACGAATTAGATAGAAAGAACCGGGCGCTGGACAAATAAATGTCCTCTAAATCAAATTCTAATTTGTGAATAGGAGGCAAATGGGTGACACGCGCCATCAAATGCCCAATTGTGCTGCCGGGCATGTGAAGGCAAATAATCCAACTCTGTTTCATGTCACGTAATCCAAACAAAAGAGACTCCATTTCTTTTGGGATCCTTTTACAGAGAGCGACGAGCGCACAGTACTGACTTTCATCCAACACCACAATCCATCTTCTGATAGCAATGCAATAGACAGGTAATATTCATAAAATTTATTTGCTTTTTATGCTAAAGATGTTGTATCTAGCGAGTGTATTTGTGCATGCAAACAGGCCGCCCGCCGCCGCACCAATGACAGATTTTGTCAAAACGGAATAGATAACTTATAATCTCATAATTTACTCAAAACCAAAGTTTATGGGTTTTTGCGGAAGGAAATTGAAAAACAAATACGATGGATCGGAAATTAATTATAGACCACATGAAGTTGGATAGTTTTAAGGCAGGTTGGAAAAGGATTACTAAAATTATCAACTATCCAAAATGACTGCAATTGTTTTGAATTTTGTGATTCATGCATTAATCACTGAATCAAAATGACTAAGTCAATTGAAGCCTCTTAACGTCAAGAGTGAAACTGAACTGAAATCATTTGAATTCACTTGAAGTCACTAAAGTTACTTACGCCATTATTTGCTCTGGAACCAGTTGGAGTCTATAGGGGTGTTTTGTTGAGGAATTTATCCTCAGTCAAGTGAAGTTTAGCACATAGAACAACAACACAAAGATAAATAATTTAATTCACAAACGCTGTTAACACTGGGGCTGGCTCATCTTTTTTAGATTTGGATCATTTTTTTAAGAATAGAAATAAACACTTTATATAATACTTTTAAGTGAATTAATTAGTTTAAGCGCTTCTATTTCATTGTCAAGAAAAAAAAAATTCCAAAATATTGAAAAGTTTGAACTACGCTCCTATTTCCTCTCCTGGACGCTTTCATTTGGAACGTTCAAATTCAAACACATAAAATTATTTAACATTAAAGAGATTTTTTAATCGGACTCATTCATTTTCAAAATGGCTCCTTTTTCAGCCTGACTCATGGAAAACTAATCGTGCGGTAACACTGTTCACAAAACTTAGATCGCGTCAATCTCGACGAAATTTGGCAGCACTCTAATAATACTACATTTCTCTCTAAACTGAAGTAGTCAATATCTCTGGAAAAAAAAGGCAAAAGAATGAAATCGTTGCGGAATACTTTGTGAAAGCCAGACTATGAATTCAGGATACGCGGTCATCATAGGAGTACGTGGCGCAGAACAGTAGAGAAGGAAGCACGGCAACTGGGAAAGAGTTGGGAGGAGCTGAGGCACATTTCCAGAAATCGCACATGCGTTGTAGAAGCCCTAGGACCCACAAGGGGGTAGAAGATATAACCATACTATGAATTCATGTGGTTTTGTTTGAAACTCTTCAAAAATGACTTCAGCAAGAAGACAAAGAACCATTCATTTTGAAGTCATAATAGCAGCAATCAAAATGGTGAAGTAAAAATTAGAGCAATCTTTTTGATTGCTCTGCATTCTTTGGAGAGACTTCACTATCATTCACTGAATGCATTCTGTTGTACCTATCAAATCTATTGAAGTTAGTAGTGTCGTTCGTGTACTCTCCAAAGACAGTGAATTTTTACGACATTTTTTTTGTCTAACTTTAATAACAATTCTAAGCTTTCAAAGGCAACGTAAAAAGGAAGTTGTCGCCAGAGCTCACATCGAATGAGTATCAATTCAAGAGATGAGCAATATGCAGCCAAGTTATACTGAACTGTCCGTAGAATTCGCACCACAACCCTCAGTAAGGATGAGATTATTACCGCGGCCAAAGCACTAAAAACCAATAAGACGGTTGGACTTGACGGCGTACCCGCGGGGCTTTTTCGAGCTGCGCCAACTGCATCGGCTGAACTACTGTTCCCACTTGTCAGAAAACAAGGGAAGCCGTGTATTTTCCGGATAAGTGGAAAAAGATCGATCGTCAAACTCTGTAAAAAGCCAGTGTGCTGGAGAGGCTGTGACCAAGATAATAGCTAGAATCAACCCGAAAAGAATCAAAAACCATCAAAAACCAGGAAAGCAGATGAAAACTAATCAGCCTAGGACCGAACTCATCAACACACATATATGCATTGCTGGACAAACGGTTGACAGAGTAAAGAGTTTTCAATACCTTGGGAGTATTGTCTCAACCGATGGCGGAACCGAACTGGACATAGCCAGCCTCCCAACCATACAACGACGAAAGTGGCTGTGGATTAGGAAGCACGGGAAAGTTTTGGGGAGAGTTGTGGCACATTTCCAGAATTAACACACGGATTGACCGAGGAAAGTCGATAACATCGATATTGAAGAACATATGAAAAATTACCTAGACTCGTATTAAGAAAAAGCATCGACTTTCGACGAATCTCTTGAATCGAAGACAGCATATGCCCCTAAACTCCCATTAATATGGCTCTTCCAACTAAGTTATGACCACACCTAAAGGGTGAGCCATCTGGTGGTTTCTTTTTAAGCCATAGGTTATTTTGACACTGACAGCTGTTTTCCGCTCGAAATCTTTACAGAAAGTCAGTATCATACGGTTTAAGCTGGAACAACGTTAGGAAATATTGAAAACTTATTTCCAAAGTGAGTGCTATTTAGATCAAACAATACGTTTTTTGAAAATAAGTTTTGGCCGAAATGAAACACCAACAGCGCCTTCTGTACGCAAGTTTGTTCAAAAGTTCGTGGGACTGGTATGCTAGTGGACAAGACTCATGGTCCCCGTCAACGTACAGTGTTCACAGACGAGAATGCGGCTGCTGTAGCCGAGAGTGTGAACCTCAATTCACGAACATCAAATCGCAATCGAACTCAACAGAATTCTGGATTCATGAATTTGACCAACCCTGTACATATGCTAGCAAAGTGGTCTAGATCCATTTGGATCCTTCGTGTACTTTTCAGCTTATGTATTTGAATGCGTCATTGTCAAAAGTACTTAAGATATCAGTGAGCACACCGATACTACCGAGATTCCAAAGTGAAGTGAGGAAGAGAAGAACCAAGTAAGAATTCTTGCTTATAATGTGAATAAGACCCTCGTTCTATATTTTGGCCGCAACTGTATACAGAAAGAACATGATAAAGTTGGTCACATCACTATGTGAAGTAATATAGTAAAATATTTCAATTTTTTTATTTCCCACTTAATGTTAAAGACCATACCCTTCAAATCGGTAAAAGAGATGTAAAACAATATAAAATTTGAATAACCGTTAAAACAATATAACCCACCACCACCACTACACGCCTTCAACATACGTCAACCGCAATTAATATAAAAATTAAATATGAATGGCAAATTAAAAGTCGCACACACTCAGTACAGTCAGTACACTCTCACCCACAGACACACTGAACGAGAGAACCATTTAATTGTAACAATTTTCCGTGTGCAGTGCAATTGCACTTGAGTTGGCAGCAGCAGCTTTACACGTCCGACTTTTCGAGTGGCCGTTTGTTTGCTCGATTTTTATTTAATTTTTTCTTTTTCTTTTGCTTTTTTCGTTTCGTTTCGTTCGTCCAGCAGCAAAATGAAATTTAATTAAAGTGAAGTGAGGTGCAAAATTTACAAAATCTCGCTTTAACATCATACTCGAGTGCCTTTAACTGTGAAACTTACTTTTATCGCATTGAGTACCTAGCTAGTAGTCGCCAGCGTTGTCGTCGTTGTCGCCGTGGCACCCATCCAACCACCCAAACACCCAAACACCACCGCCGACAACCCCACAAATTTTCCAGGGAGTGCTAATTTGAAACAGAACTTTTCTGCATGAATTGGAATCGCTGGTTCCGCCGCTAATACCCTCTCGTGTCCACCCCACCCACACTGACTTTCAGAATTCAGAAGACTTGGTTTCCACATTGCAGCAAGTTTAACGAGTAACTTTCAAATTTAAGTTAATTTCTAAGATTCGTTGAACTGTAAATTTTTGCACCTGAGAGGAGAACTATACACTGTCTTCAAATTCACAGAGAAGTCAGATCATAACTGCTGTTTTTAAGTTGAGTGATGCGGAGATAGTATGATTTTCGTTATCTGGTTCGAGCAGTTACCTCCTTCTCTGGATGACGGCGACGACGGGAAAAAAGATTAAAAGAGAATACCTTTATCGATTAGAAGGGCAACTTTTGTAGGTAATTAGGACATGAAAGATATAATTCACTATTTATTGTTAACAAAAGATTGAATTCGGATCAATTGAGAGCTGAAACTAGTACCTACATTTTCAATACCACTTGATCCTGCAATCAACTACTAGCGAAATATTTTAGCTGCAGATTAAGTTAACAATTAGGTACATAAAGTACTTACTTATTTCCTATTCATGCCCTTCTGGATATTGGAGTCAATATTACGCCACAGTGCATATTCGTTGTCGTCGCAAAACTTATTTGTCATGCTTTTATTGGTCTTACTTTTCCCCTCATAGATCAAAACGAGTTCCATTACATTGCCCAATTTGTTATGGAACACCTTTCCGCAACATGTGAGCAAATCCACTTTCAGGAAGGTCAAAATTTTAGATCCAATTGGGACCAAGGTAACACGTTGCGTAGTTGTCTACAAACGAGGGCTTGTTCTTATTTTTAAAGAGCTCCAGAGCTTTGTATAGGTAGAGTCTCTGCCTAAAAAAGCACTGCCTTCCATCCACAGCAGTCTCGGGTACGCCGCTTCCAGTTGCGGAGACTGAGTTTTCTCGAGGTTCAGTCTTCTGCGCTGTTTCCAACCAGGGGGCTTCGAAGATCCTCTTGGCTGGACCAAGACACAGTTGTTTTCCATTCGCTCAATGTGACCGAGTCAATGTAGTCGGCGTATCTTGGCCTTTTTGACTGCATACACATCCTGGTACAGCTCATAGAGTTCGTGGTTCTATCTTCTCTTCCGTTCGCCAAGCGAGAGCTTGTAGCTTTCTTATATTGGTAACATATTTGATGTGTGGACATGTCGTCTAATAAATCACAACAATCGCTTTAAAGGCTATTGTATTCGCACTGACATGCTCTAAACTTTGGGCACTTTTCAGTCGGTCCTTGGTTCAGGATTTGTTAGAGTTTGGTGCCAGGAACATAGAGGTTGAGGGCTTCAGTTGATGAACTATCGAAACGGCATTCTGCTTCTGATAGTTCCCTAGTGAAGGTGGTAAGCGTTCCGTTAGAGGCCCTCAAGTGCAGCATTTTCTACTAAGCGCCAATAACTTTGCATATTTTGTTAAAGCTGGCTATAATAATTGGATCCAAAGACACAAGCCCAGATCAACTTAACTCAACTAACTGTCAACAAGATCACCTGCCTTATCAGGTCATCCAGCAGTCGTTAAGAAGATTTGTTCCAATACTAACCCAACAATAGCTAAAGGAAGTAAATGTTAGAAACAGTCTAGCTGGGCTGATCATGAGATTGGAGACAGCTCCAGACTTCAATCAAAGTTGAAGGTTCCGAGAGCCCTGAGAACTGCCTGACTAACTGAAAGTATGTTGATCTACGGAGGTTTCTTCTAATAGCTTTTTCTGACACAGCTCGATAGCGAGGACCTCTCCCTGAAAAAATCTGATTGCTTGTTCTAGAGGAATAGAGTTTGGACCAGAGATTCCAACTCCAGACCTGCTCGACAGCCTCGATCCGTCAGTGTACCAATCTAATGAGAAGGATGTTTGAGGGATTTGATGATTCTCCCAGGAGCTCCGTATTGGAATTGTAACTTCGAAGGGGTGATTCAGATTGATTTTCTTAGGCAGGAAGCACACTGTTGGATTGGATAGAAGAGGAATTGTTTTAAGGATGTTCATGTGTCCAACCAAGTGCGGGGAAGACTAGTTACATAGAAGTTGCAGCTGCAGTCTTGTGGTGTTGAAGGTCTAAGAGAACCTCCATCGCAGCTGTCGGCCAGGAGCGCATTGCACCCATAACTCCTACACATGCTAAGCGTTGTATTCTTTGGAGAACAGACCATGTGACCATTTGGTGAAGTAAGTCCAGTGGATAATTTTTGGTTTTAATCCCCATTTTTTGCGGAAAAGCCTAGAGCAGGCCCAAAAAGCTTTGGTGGCCTTCTCAGTGGTTTTGTCTATGTGAGGCTTCCAGTTCTGATTGGCACCAGATGCTAACTTTGCTTAGGCCAAGTTGCATTTGTTCTCTAATGCGGATTTCTATATCGCCCTTTATAGTTATGTCTTCATCATCAGCTTAGACTTGTGTTTAAAATCCACAGTTGTTAAGTTCGTTTACTTAGGAGTTTGTCCACCACAATAGACCATAGCAAGAGGGATAGAACACCACCTTGTGGACAACCTTTGGTTGTTTTAGTAAATAGCGATGTTTTCCAAGTTTATCAGTGATGATTCTGCTACTAAGCATGGAACGTATCCATCTGATGGTCTCCGAGTCAATGCTTTTAGCATCCAAAGCAGATTGAATGGAATCATATATCGTGTTGTCGAAGGCACCCGAAGGGGATTTCCTACCTTGACAAGGATTCCTCGATGGTGGTGACTAGATGCTGTAGGACTGTGATTTCCGAGATTAATACACAAGTTGTATATAGTTTAATGGATGTAGAATGAAGGCGCTATTGCAAATGTGGACAATAAAGATTTTTTCCATTACCTTAAGAAAAACGAAGGTGAGACTGATAGACATGTAGGCCTTAGGGTCGGAAGGTGATCTATTGCCAGATTTAGGAATAAAGATTACGTTAACCTACTTACAGGGTGCCGGAATGTAGCTTAGTTCATAGCTGGATCTAAAGATAGGTACTAGGGACTCAATGAGAGTAACTGTTGCATGCAGAAGAAGAGCTGAAAAGATTACATCTCCACCAGGACTTGTATGGCTTTTATGTGGAGATGGCCCAACTGATGCAATCAGCAGAGAAAATTCTTTTGGCTGAGTTCCTAGTACGTCTATTGGGAGGGTGCTGCATAAATTCATATGAAGTAGTTGTGTCAGTTACTTCTGAATTTGGGAAGTGAATTTAGAGTAGTAGAATCAATGTTTCCGTCGCATTTTTGTAGGAGATTAATGCCTTTGCAGCGATTTGGCGAGGACCTTTTAAGCCCCGACTTCTTGTATAGAAGTATAGTTCGTATAGTCCCCATTTGGATTCGTGTGAAAGACGAATGTGAACCTCAAGTAGGACTTTGAATACGGTTCAATGTTGTGGCACCATCGACCTTTCTTTAAGAAATCCAATACATATTAGCAAGGGTCTCTAAAATCAATCATGTGTTACCCACTTTATGATAACAGAATCTTCTTCAAGCCCATTCATGCTTCAAACAGTAGCCTACATTTTTCAGTCCCACCTCTACAGAAGTACATACAGCTACACCTAATGCCTTTTCCTATCCTTAAAAATTGTTTCATAAAAACGCAAAAGCAATCACTTTTTATCCTTTCGAAGATAAAATTACAATAATGGCCGCCAGGTTTTAGTACCTGCCATCATTTGACTGTAATTCATCCTTAAAGAATTTATTGCACAGTGCCGTGGGACTGATGATTTATTAAAAAAAAAAAGAAGTCCATGGAATGTAATAACCATCTTTGTCCCACCCTCAACAACAGGACACCGTCATGCGTTAACGGTAAACCCACTACAACTTCTTGTATGCGTTCCTTGACTTCCTTACGCTTCTTAACCATAAACGAGGAGAAAAAAAACCTCATAAGCGTTGGGTATCGTCCCCTTAAGCTGCCCTGTCTTAACACAATTAAGAGACTTTGAGTAATTTCCCCCAGACATAGGTACAAACAAAAAAAGGAGAGGAAAAAAAATATGTGTGTTTGCTTCCCGCCACAAGGACCTTTCATGCAACGGTGACATTAAACGAACATAAGAACCATTTTATATCATGGTAAAACATCAAACACTAAACACACTCTCACGTTATGTGTTTGCACACACACACACGCACAGCCACTACTGTCAACCGACGAATATGTCCTTCACATTAACTTCCTTTAATGAACAAATGACCTAAAGTTCTATTAGCCCGCTTCCAACCTCCCGATATCCTTCTTCTTCTTCTTCACATCCATCTACTATTCATAATTTAGATATGCCTGTAATGAGTTCTTATCCCTGCTCCTGTCCCCCAGCCCATCAGAATTCAGTGGATCAAATAATGAACTTAACGGTCATGAGGCAGCACATTAGAAGCAAACAATGCGGGCCGAACCAGGCATGATGTCGGTTGCAGGAAGTCGGACAGGAAGAATGGACAAAAAAAAAAAAAATACATAAAAATCTATTCTCCAGGATAAGCGGGGAGCGGTTGGGTGGGTACAGCTACTGCTACTGGTACTGGATATGAAAACGGGAACGGGAATTATGTTGTTTGTCTTTGCCCAGCAGCAGCTTTTTGGGGTTGGTGGCACGTGCAAAAGCGAGCGTTTCTGAAGCCATCATCATAAAGCTTCCCGGGCGTAATGTTCGGGTTGTGCCTTATCAGTCACATCGAGTATAAATCTTTAAAAGGTGAGCAGAAATGTGTTGGCCAACTTCAGAAATGTTTATCTCGGTGTTTTTAGTGATATTAAAAACGTAGGTTGTTTAGTGTGTTTGGTTTTTGGGATTTTCTTTCTTTCGTTTTTTTTTTTTTTTTTTTTTTGGGATCTGTTTTGTCGGGTGAAAAGTGTGTAGGAAGAAAATAATTATGCGTGTGGCAATTTCCTGTTGGGAGTATACCTACAATATGAGTTCTCGGGGAAAACAATGACACTGAAAGTTTTAGGGCCGTTTTTAATTTTCACATTTCATCTTTTGACAGTTAAGTGCCTGTGCGATGTGATTCAGTGATTTGTGAGCTACACGAGACATATCATGTCATCCTTACATTATTTACGTATTTTAGCAGAAGGAACTTTTATTAGAAAAAAGATAGTACGTACGTACGTACAGCACGCATATTTACAGCTCTTTATGCTGTATAGGGCTGGTGTATACGGTGCTACCACTAAAACTTTCATACATGCACTTCTGGAACAGTGTAACTACGTATCCCAAGTCGAAATCCTCGCTATGGAACTTTACATTAGAGTGATTATAAACAGATTGATAAGCAATAAGAAGACAGTAAGGCAGCTCTATGAGCGATTAAGGCTTACGAAATAACATCCAAAATAGTTTGGGATTGCCTTCAACTACTAAGACTATTAACCAGTACAAACAGAGTACATCTCATTTGGTTACCTGGTCTTAGCAGATATGAAAGAAACGAAACATCTGATCAACTAGCTAGAACAGGTTCGCTATCTGGTTTCATGATGCCTAGACCATTCTGGGGATTGCCTATTAGGAAGCTAAAAGCTGTATCAAAAATATTGGTTAAAATATAAAGCGCAGAGGAAAGAACTGTTAGCTCAGTCAAAGACGTTGTTGATTTCATCGTCAATACTGGCGTACTGAATGAGGTCTAGAAAGTTCCAATAGGCTTAGGCCGATGAAATTTTGTTTGAGATTTAAGAAATAGCTATATCGCTACAAATTACAGACTCATTATTCCGGCTTCCTTCCTAATATTATTCTACTATCTGGGGTAAATAAAGTCTCTCCACAGGTTTGTTTCTTGTTTTCCCTTTAATGGTGCATTATGAAAAACTCTTCGCTTGCCGGTCTGAAGAGTTCCGACACATGCTGATGACTGCGCCGCGCTCTCTGTTGGTACATGCCTAAGAACTGTCTGCGCTAATGTACTAGGAATGGGCTTCGGTCAATCCTCTCTTAACGAGAAAGAGGATCATGACCGGTCTTACTCAGCTAGTTCTAAAAGGCGTCACCATCTCGCTCTCAGATGAAGTCAAATAATATGTATGACTAATTCTGGATAAGAAGCTTCTGCGATCAAAACATTTATAATCAAACACATCCAAGTCGTTTTCTGGCAGTGTAAGGCCAAACGTAGTCAGGAGGAGTATTACCAATTCGGCTAATCTTGAGGGACATAGAGTATCCAGAGCCTTATGCCCAGAGATTAACCATAAAAATAAGGTGAAATTATCAAGAGAACACAAATTACCCATAGAACTCGACATTATTACCGTCGTCTCTGGACATTATCTTCTGCGAAGGCACACCAGTAGACTAGGACTATCAGGATCGGATATTTGTAGGTATTGTGAGCATCTGCACACCTCAGAAGAATTTTTGCAGGGCTATCAAATAATTGGATGACATGATTTAGGCTTAAGGTTTCTTCCTAACATATAGGACTCACTAAAGGGATGTGATGGGCCGCCTATGTGATGAACTTATAATCATTTTTAAAGCTAACCTAACCAAACGTTAGGCTAGACCTGGGGCTTGTCACTAAAAAAGGTACTCTGGATCTTTACGTCCATGAAAAGGTCATATGCGTCCGTTTTTTGTTGTAAATACGTAGTTGCCTCTTGAGTCAAACTACAAAGAAAAGTTTTTCTCGGGAGCATGGGAGCCTTTCCAAGTATTTCGGGCTCTGCTCTAGAAGCACTGCTGAATTTTCCACTTCTTGATATTTACATACATTAAGAGGTATTTGTTAAAAGCTATTCACAGACTCCGACTAGGTGACTTTTGGTGTGAGCCCCACTGGAGTTTTGCTACCCTTACACATAACCTATCCTATGACTCTGGGCTTATGAATATACCGTCTGGTGCTATGACTCCAATGCTCAACTATGAGATAGACTTTCCAGGTATTCAGGGCTGGCTAGTCTCAGCGTCTGAGCCAAGAAACTCAGTGACATAATTTGTCTGTCTTTGAGGAGTATGTGTCTGTCTCGCAGCAGAAAAGAGTGCAGACAGCTTATTGTTGTTCTTACAGGGCACTTCGCTTTTGCATCTGAATATGATTGGCTTAAGTAAAACGATAAAATTTTAAATTATTATTTTAAATTAAACTTTCTGTGGCTAGTAATAAAAATATAGTGTATCATATGATCCATTCATACGTTTGTTATTCAAGATCAAACCGCTTACGCTTATATTGAAATAACTAATTGAACACTATTAGTCTATTAATCTCCTTGGCGTAATCGAAGGTTTACCTAAGTACATGCCACACCTATTAAAGAGTACGTTAATCCGATTAAAAACTTTTATCAAATAGTGTTCAAGGATTAGAAAATTATGTTATCAATAAAGATTTAAAGTGTTTGTGATACCGAAACAAATGACATTTGTTAGCTTTTGTGTCCTAAAAACACATTACGTACTAAAAAACCAGGTCCCAAACTATTTATGATTCATCACTGCACAAAAAGGAAATGCTTCGTGACAATGGCCGCCGATCTATGTTGTTGATTATTACATTCAGGATGATTTACTCGCATAAATCAGAGAATTGTGTACCACTTAACCCTTGGAATATTTAGAAATTGCGACATCGTGTCGCTGAATGGCATCTTATATCTTCAACAAAAGCGATCCGTGGACCAATTCATTTCAATTATTCAATTATAGAACGTACATGGCGCGCGCGTCAGTTGGATTCTAAGAAATCCATTCGTAGATTGTAAATTAAGACTCTCTTTAGCCATTGAGTCGGTTTGCTTAGTGTATTTGCGTTTATCTAATTGATACTGCATTTAGATTCATATTTCTTTGTGATGACTAATGAAGATAAAGTACCTAGTGGATGGTGTTTGGAAGTATACGCAGCACGTACGGGATAATAAATACGTCAAGTGAGGACTAACAAAATGTTGATGACTTTTGTCTATCGTACTCAGACAAGGATTGGTTTCTGCTAGAGTGTGAAGTTACTACTTGCCTCACAGAGTGAAGGGCCTTCACCTGGAATAATAAGAGGTCATGGAATAGAGGTGGGACACATTAAGAGTTGTGAGTGTGAGTTCTGATACCCAAGACACAAAATCTTGGCATACTCTACTCCGTAAGACCATCTAGAAGCCCCTCTTGATAGGGCTTTAACTGACAGAGTCCGGGCTAGTGTACCTACTTACGTCTCGGGACAGTGTTGCACCGCTCCGTCTAAGAAAGAAGAGGAAGCTATTTTTAATGCTGGGACATTGTTTGACATCGTCATAGTGATGAAGGACCTGAAAGCCAAGGTAGCCAGCGATATGACTGAAACATGTTGTGGGCCACGGATTAGGCCATCCGGCGAAAATTAGATGACATTTATAAGACAATTGTTTGAGCATAAAATGTTCTATGAAACCAGTTGGGTGTTGATCTTTTAGGCGAAGCAGATGAAGAGCGGATATGGTTTCGTTCGAGATCACACACTTTATAACGCACTTCTGCCGTTTGAAGATCTAACAACGTGCAGGTTCAAAATGATACCTTTTAACAGAGGAAGGCTGTCTGAGGAATTCAAAGTCCAAAGGTGATGTGCTGTATGTGGTTTAGTCAACAGGAAATGGAGGGATTCGGTGGACTCTTATATCTGAACTCAAACACCTTGACTGAATACGCCAATTTCCAATACCTTAGGAGTGCTGTCCAAGCTGATGACAGCATCGGGCTGGATTAGCCAGCCGAATAGGTTTGCATGGGATTATATCCATATTTTGGCGACGGTTCCGTTCCAACGTTGAATCGTTGGTTCTATATGGATGTGGTATGTATCTGGAGGGCGAAAAGGGATGATCAACAGAAGAGATTTAGTTCTAGTCGCCACGAGTGGATGGTATCATTCAAGCTCTACTTCAAAGGGGGTAAGATAAACTACTGCTGCACCTAGCTAGAATATTCACAAATAGTCTTGATCCCAAAACAGTGGAGACGGGCGAAAGTTGTGATATAGACCGATCAGCCTAACATCGTTTCTTCTCAAGATGATGGAGAAAGCTGTGGATAACTATCTAAGGGAGGATGTACTTAATACATCCTTACTTCACTACCGTCAGCATGCATACAGCGCGGGCAAATCCACTGAGATGGGTCTCTGCCAGCTGACGGAGACAATCGAAAGAGCTCTTGAACAAAAGAGATAGTATTTGATAACACTTCGCATGAGGTTATCAAGCGAGCGGGGATACAGTAACGGTTGATTCCTATATCATGCCTCAATGCCTTCATAAACTTAATGAACATGAACAACAAGGTCACACTCTACTGAATCCCTGGACACGTCGTGATCGTAAGTTACGAAGAAGCGGACTCCTTGGCAAGGCAACGAACCGTAGAATCCTTTACTGGACCTGAACCACTCTGCAGAATAGGGGATCACACTATATGCGAATAATTCAAGAAAACAGGAAAGAAGACAGAGCAAAAACCTGGAACAATACTGGAAAACTATAACCGGAAAAGATTCGAAGCTTGCATCTGCCTCAGAAAGAATAACCTGAAACAGGAAAGTCGATACATTCTCTTACATAGAACCTTATACATATGTCTATGTTCTTTTCTTCACATAAGATGAACCATTTCTTCATTGCTTCGTTTAGGTATAACGAAATGACTTGCACACGAGCATCTGTCCACTTTAGATGCAGCTCATGTCTCCTTAATAAGACTATTATAAAAATTTCACTTTATCTGTTAATCTCGCCAAACGATAAAACATATTTTTTAATTAAGGAAAACAATAAGTATTTTTTATTCGCATTAACCCCATTGTACTAATCAAAAAATTAACGAGAGCGCGCAGGATAAAAAAAAACCACCCAAACAAGAGAAACTCCATCACAAACCGATTAACATAATCAATCAATTAATAATAAATACTGCGCTGATCATCTCTCGCTCGCGGTATCGACCTCCATCACACCGAACCCCGAGCACACTTTGTTTTCATTTTCCGTGAGAAAATCCCAGATATAGCCCACATATACGAGTACATTCACCCATCCTGTGCTCCGGCGCATGCATCCTGCAGGCGGCGGGTGGCGGGGGGCGGTAGCGGACACTGCCTCATTTAATCACGATTTAAATTAAAAACTCTATCTAGATAATGCAATCGAATGTATCTCTCTTTCGTAACCGAGAGCATGAGTGTTTGTTCCCTATTTTTTGTTGTATTTCTCGTTCTCGTCGCTTATCACCAATATTCCCAGTGCCAATAAAGATAATTCAATATACCGGTGGTTGAGTTTTTTTTTCTTTTTTAACGAACAAAACACGGCATGAACCGCACATCAATATACTATCGTGGAAAATTGATGCTGAGGAGCAGCAGCAGCAGCAGCAGAAGCGGCACTCTGCAATGAAGCAGTGACGGTTGGTTCGTTAATTTAAATTGGCTCGTCCATGTTCACTACTACTTGCCATGACAAAGGTAGGCAACACACGACATGACCAGGATGGACGGGACGGACGAACGGAGGACGGACGGACGGTCAGTCTGCCTGTGTATATCCATTCGTTTTTCAATAAATTTTTAATTTGTAAATTAAATTCTCGGGACAGTAGTGAAGTGGCAGACAGTTTGCTTGCATTTTAATTACAGTCAATATCCATAGTGGTATTAAGTTAATTATGCTTCTGATAACGTCGCACGTACGGGGGCTTTGTGGGTATTGTGTGTGTGTGATGTGAACCCTTGAAGATACTTGTACTGAAATGTTGTGTTAATGGAATGTGAAAGGATGCACACACAGAGCGAGCGTACTCGTATGTACGAGTATCATTTCTCTCTTCCTTGTTAGGCACGTACATTAAATATCGTGAAAAAGTTGCGCTCTTTTAATTTTTTTGAATGGGGTTTTAAGCATCAGCAGGAAATATAAAACCATTCTTGTTACGAGATCGAATAGATCGAAGAAAGAGTTCAATAAATCATCTATCTTGCTAGTATTAGAGTTATTGCCCTGAAGAACTGTGGATAGTAATTAAATAGAATTTTTCAAACCATTTAGCACGGGTTTCGTATATTATTAAATAAATGAATCCCTCCTTCGATAGAATTAGTTGAAGAAGACGGAAATCCTTTGCTTTTGTGGGAGTAGTTCGATTAATGATCAATATGCATCAATATGTATACTGCCTGTAGGACAGCTCAAGAGGCAAAGAAAAAGGACACTAAGAAATTCAGAGAGATGTTCACTAGGAAAAAAATCGAAAATGGATGCCAACAGAGATCTTTTCAATCGACTCTTAATTTCTTCGGATCCTGTTATGACCAGTTTGCGTCAGACTTCTATACAAATTCGATGTGTGATAACGAAAGGAGAGTGCTTTCGTTATTATCTGTAAATTGCCTTGACGAAGAAGTGTTTAACAAAGGATATAAATGTGACAAATATTGTCTTTATGTATCCTAGCTTCCAAAATTTATGTATAAAGCAAAATAAAGAAAGAAATTACTATCACTTCTTTTATGAAACCACTCTCACAATAAATTAATAAATAATTTTATAATCATAATTTAAAGTATCATAAATAGTTTAAAACATTTAATCACACCCATAGGTAGTTCTTAGAAGACATACCTAACAAGCAACAAAAATTAAATTTTGAGGAACTTTTTTTACCTTGACAATGGAAACTGATTTGTTTGGCTTATTTTTATAAAAATTTCAGCATTTTAAAAAAAGTTCTTTATTTTTATGTCCATTTAACTATTTGAACTCATTAAGCAGGAAATATAAAAGCATGAAGTCGAACCAACATGATTTTAAAATTTTGTCCAGCTAGATTTGCGATTCACTACACTGTGCGAAGCATGGGGGGAAACCTGAGAGAAGAAAGTAACTACGAGGATATCAGTTTTCTACGATTTTTCCATGGTTACCTACAATGCATTTTGTAGTCCTTAAGCTAAAAAGTGCCAAATTTGGGAGATTTTAAAATTTGTCCGGAGAGGGAGAGATATTTTGAGCAATACTTCTTCCTGGAGAATTCAGTCACATCATGTGCAACTCAACTCAAGCAAATGACCTGAAGAATTTCTGTGTTAGTATGGTGCCCGAATAATTCAAAATATAATTTTACACACATAGAGGGCTCACAGCTGTACCGAACCAAGCCACAAAAAAATCCAAAAGTAGTGCTAAGTTCTGCGCAAAGTTAAACTCTATTGAGGTTTCTGATGAACTAAGTAGAAAAGTGTTTCGTTCCTAAAAATGGTAAAAAGATTAAGTCAGTGATTCTCAGTTTCCATATCTTTTGAAGAAGTTTATTTATTTTACTTAAGCACCCCATATGAGATACAACTAAAGAAGGAATTTATAATATTTTACTAAAATGTGTCAAGGATGAGAGGAGATTTAGCTTCATCGTTCAACATTTTCGTACTTGTCAAAATTTGGCTTACAGATCTTCGACTACCTATACCATTAATGAACTAAAAATGGTTAGAATAACTTAATGAAAGGCAAGTTGATTGAAAGTTACTTGTATATTTAATTCCAATGCTTTAGCTTTTTACAACCTACTAAAAAAAATAGTTTTAGATGCTCCAACAGATGATTCTAAAGATTCTAGTATCCTGTGCTACTAGCTTGCACGATTCACAATCCCGACTAATCGACGTCAAGAATAAGCCCGCCTACGTTCTCAACATACATCCCTATTCAATAGTTACAGTCCCCGTGAGTCCTTCTTGGCAAGGTCTCAATGTTATGAGCTCATTTACCTTTAGTTGTATTTCACCACTTCGTTTGCAAGAGTGCTGCGATGTTGCCCTTTACTTCCTGGTGGCGCTGGTATTGTGTCGGTTCGGGAGGAGCTAAATGTAATCCCTTTCCATTTCATTGGCGAGAATGTTGATACAAGCTGCTTCGTCCAAAATGTCCGAAACCCCATATTGATATAATTGCGCAAAGCCTCTCCGCAGACAAGAGTTTCCTCCTTGTTTCAATCGATGTGAGTTCCCCCTTCCAAACTGGGCAGCTTACAAAAGAAACAAAGTTGCAGGAACAGGCCCGCCGATGTTTGGCTGCATCAAAGAAAGCGCTGCCGACATATGCTTTGCATTTCAGCCTGTTGAGCTTGACTCCTAGATATTCTTATTCCTTCTTAGAACTGATCGTGATCCAACCCAGCATTAGAAACACTGGTGTCCTTAATACCTTCTTCATCGCCGTGAAGTCAACTGATGTCAGTGAAGTCATTGATTTTTTTGCCCAATTAAATTACTTGCATATGCTACAAAAATTCTAAATAAAAAATTTTGATAAAATTTGCATTTATTCTTCATCTGTACCTATTTTCTAAGCTATATACTGATCCAGCACCTTATATTTTAACCAAGAGTCCCCCTTTGCTATCAACACAAAATAGCTAAAACTTGTTCGAATACTTACGGGCAATCAAAAAGTCCCCTCCGAACACTTGGCCGCAATTAAGTGTTCCTTGCAAATAGTAGAAATTATTTTCCGATACTCCTCCAGAGTCACCTTCATTGCTGCCCCATTTGGAGTGTAAAAGCGAAAAAGAATCCAAATAGTAACGATGCGATGGTATTGCGCGCACGTTCTTACTATTTAAGACGACAGGTGGCAGACGAAAACAAAACGTAAAGTTTATTGCTATTTCGGTCCAGAATTCCCGGCGAGAGTAGATAAAATACTGCAAACTTCTTTTTTTTTGTTGCCACATTCAACGTTCAATGGGTAAAACAATTCCTGTAGTGCATGAAGGTTGGGAACCCTTCCATTCCCGAAAAACCAATTTACCTTTCCTCAGGTGTAGTACCATTGCAGGAGCAAGTTTATAGAGCTGAGGGTGTTCTGTATATGGAAGGACAACGACGATGACAACGAGGAGACGGAATAAAGGGCCAATTTGTATGGAGGAGGTTAATATGCCATGCGCTGTGTGGATAGGTTCTCAGAGATATTGATTTTTATGGAGATCCTGTAAATAAAGTGCAAAATGTATACAACCAAACAATTTGAATGTTTTTTTTTTTTTTTTTTTTGACGGGTAGCACAAACTGAAATAAGTTTTTTTGGGAGAGTTATTACATTAAATACAGGTAGTTATGAGTGAACATACCAACAGTCAACGATAGAATGAGAAGAGAAGGACATGAATCAGTGGAGCGGCAAAGTTACGGAGAATTTTTGGCATATGCATGAAAAGTTAGTAGCTTATGTGTGTTCTGAACATGCTCTGACATATTCTGCTTATCTCAGGGCCCAGAGTTAAACTGAGCTGTATTACTGAAAATCATAAAAAAATATGAAATGTTGTGTATACCACTGGGATGCACGTACTTGCTCGTGTATTGCGATCGTTTCTAAATAATATACACTGAAAAGTCTGCGTATATTCATACTCTTAGAAAGATTAATGGTCAAAGTATGGAAGCTTGGGGCAATCCACTGAAAAAAGGTAAATATGACCGAACCTTTAGTAAGTACATAAGTAAGTAATGTATACGATACAATTATGGTACATTAATTGTTCTTCCACATAAAAACATAGCGACGAATTTCGTACAAAAGCAATTTTGACCACATTATGACATTTTATATTTATACTGACATAAGTAAGTGCTGACAGAATGACATTTTATCAGAAAGGAATGAACAAGTTCTATGCAATACAAAACTATTTATCAGATACTGACATTTACTGACATAAGTGCTGACAGAATGACATTTTATCAGAAAGGAATGAACAAGTTCTATGCAATACAAAACTATTTATCAGATACTGACATTTACTGACATAAGTGCTGACAGAATGACATTTTATCAGAAGGGAATGAACAAGTTCTATGCAATACAAAACTATTTATCAGATACTGACATTTACTGACAAACGTGCTGACAGCATGACATTTTATCAGAAAGGAATGAACAAGTTCTATGCAATACAAAACTATTTATCAGATACTGACATTTACTGACAAACGTGCTGACAGCATGACATTTTATCAGAAAGGAATGAACAAGTTCTGAAGAATACAAAACCGTTTATCAGATACTGACATTTACTGACATACATAAGTGCTGACAGAATGACATTTTATCAGAAAGGAATGAACAAGTTCTGCAGAATTCAAGACCGTTTATCAGATTTTGACATTTATTGACATACGTGCTGACAGATATGTGTCAGTCGGATCTCGTAAAGAAAATTAGTGAAAAAGCGACTACGAAACGACGAATTTTTTTAAAAGAACATCATTATAAATTTAAAAATTTTACAACACCAATACTTAACCTTTAGTGAATCGAATCAAAATTCTGTTGGTATACATGGATCAACAACAGTCAGTGATTTGGAATCGATTGACAAGTGAGTCATTGAACCGTGATTGAATATTATTTGTACACATGCAGATAATAGCATGAAGTTCATGTAAATGTTGTTGTTTTTTTGTTAATACAATTTTTTTTTAGAATACAGTGCTTCTGGGCGTAATGGTTGCTAAAATGTTTTTTAATGAATACCGCTGGTTAAATGCTGCTGAAATGTATTTTTAAACATGAATAGGAGCATCGCCAGTGCAATCAAATTCTTTGAATAGTGAAAAAAATATGTGGATTATTTTGGCAAAGATAATATACATACTCGTGCATATGAGCATAATTATGCACGTTTTTGGGGAGGCGAACTTGCTGGTCACCCTATCGTTCGTTTTAATTAGAGAGTAATTGGACCAACTCATGGTAATCAATGGAACGCTCAGGGTAATAGAAACTGCGAATAAATATTGTTTTAATTGAAAATATTCTAAATAGCTGTTTTTTAGTGTTCCGGACCTTAAAAGGAAAGATGGAACACTTATGGGTTTAATACGGTGTCTGTCTGTCCGTCAGTTCGTCAGTCTGTCACAGCCCTGTAAATTTTGAAACCTTGACCAGACCATGAGTGGTAAAAATATGAAAAAAAGAAAATGGAGGTACGTAGAATTTTGTGTAGATTGTGGAAACAATACCAAAATTCCTGTATCTATTCGAAGGTGAACCTTTTCCATTCGAATCTTAACATACACAAAAATAGTCACATCTTTAGAAAGTCTCTATCTTAAAATAAGCATGGCTCTCTAACAAATATCTCTCGAGCGTAGCGTTTCGCCCCGATGTAGTAGTTGGGCTTTTTAGTGAACGACCTACCACATCTAGTCTAGACGCACTGTTTATCCGACGGGTACCGTGATTTTCTTTAAGAAATTCGAAGATATTATAAATAGCCCTGATGTGGTGGTTGGGCTCATCAGTAGACGACCTACCACATCTTATCCTTAGGACACAATAACGATTAAGGACAGTCGATTTCAATTTTATGTCCGATAGAGCTTATCCAAAAACCAAGAACTATATACAAATACATATGTATGTAATATATAGAAAAAAAAATCATAAAATATAAGAAAAAAGTGTATCTTATAGTGTATAATATCCCCCGATATTGATATGTACCGAATTTTAAAGAAAAATAGATAGATAAGAGATCGATCGATAAAATTTTAAAGTTTTGTTCAAAAGCCTATCTAAATATATAATAATAAATAAAATAAAATATATATATATATATATAAAAACTCCACCACAATTCGTAGGGAAGGTGATCTCCTGAAAAGAAAAAAAGAAAAAATAAAAAAATAAAAATAAAAAAATAAAAGAGAAAAATAAAAAATAAAAGAAAAAAATAAAAAATAAAAAAGATAAAAGATAAAAGAAAACAAAGAAAACAAAGAAAAAAGAAAAAAAGAAAGAAGAAAGAGATAAAAGGAAAAAAGAAAAAAAAGGAAACAAGGAAAAAGGAAAAAAAAAAAGAGAAAAAAAGGAAAAAATATCCCACCCCCAAATTAAATAGATGTATTAAGTCTCGCCTGTCTTCCGACTTCGACGCGACTTCCGAAAATCAAAATCATTCCAAACCCAGCAAACTATCTCCATTAAAATTAAAAGAAAACTGTCGATAAATAATAATTAAGTTTCGAAAAATCTCTTTGAACATTTATTTAATCTTGCTTTCGATCGGAACGGAAAACGATACAAGAATTTATATAATACAAGAGCACGATTGTCCTACAGAACATCCTTAATGGTGCTCTTTATCGGCACCTCATATTGCCCCGATTTATCGTTTCTCCTACTTCAGCCCTTGATAGATCTCCTTATTGATCCTTCAACCGTAGAGAGCAGTCTTATAATACATCATGATATTTCAATACACACATACACACAGAAAAACAACAAAATTGTCTTGATTCCTATTTTCTGTAGCTATAATGGATACACGAATGTAAGCACACCATCATTTGATTAGCCGCAATCGAAACCCGGTGTTTTCTTATAAACAAATGGGGAATGTTTTATTGTATCCTTGAAAGACGTTTTGGTGGAAATAATACTCGTTCAATTGCACAAAAGGACAGACTCTAAAACTCCATGGAATTAATTCGAACAGAGTAAGAGCTCCCTCAAGAAAGTCATAGGTCCAACATTCTACAAAATAGCCTAACGGTGTACACTTTAAATACCTAAGCTCACGAAATTGATAGAATTTTCAATACATTGTATCCAATTTTCTAAAAAAACGAAACAAACACAGATAAACACTTTTGAATGCGTTTATTTGTCACGACAAATTTGAACAAAATTATGGTACCAATGCACGATTTTCAGCAAAGAGAGCTCTATTTAAAAATTAACCGTGCAAATTGGTTTTCCTTGAACTAAATTTTAATCGAAAAATCTTACAAATTTAAAGGTGTCACTTCCCTTTCGAATAATACCAGGATCGAGTTTTCTTAAAAACGAAAAGTTCACGACTGAATTGTAGAAACTTCCACATATAACCAATGATCTATACAACAATTTTTTTGAGTAAAACTTTGTTAAGTTGTCTATAAATAAGGTACCATTGTTACCAACTTTAGCCAAAAACGTGGTATGCGATCTCATAGGTCTTCACTAAAATTAGTTTGAATATGAAAATTTACACGAAATCACTGGAGCAGTTTTCAAAAAAAAAAACATTTTGATAAGCAATTGTACCATTTTAAAAATTTAAAATCAAAAATTCATGGTACGCCATTTCATAAAACTTTACCAAACTAGTTCAAATATGAAATTCAAAGAAAATTGAAAAAATTAGAGCCGCTTTCGTGTAAAGTACCGTTACAGAAACTTTTGGCCAAACATTTTTTAAGGCATTTTATAGCATTTGTGTTTTGTAATCTAATTAAAGAACTTTTTAATGAAATTGCTTAATCCCTTTTCAAGAAAATTTAATCGCCTTTTATCCAAATTGGCCATAATTACCGTTACAACAACTTTTAGCCAAATAAGTAAGACCATCTTATTGCACGTGTCTGTACTAGTCTCAGTGTGGAATTTAAACGAAATCATTTAAGCCAAATAATTTATAAGTATTTTTTTATTATATGTTGTTAAAAATTTTACACGTCATCTGATTGGGATTTCCTAGACTAGATAGGGTATGAAACAAAATTGTAGAAACCGTTTTCCAGCAAATCGTTTTTTTACGAAAAGTACCGTTAATATTAGGGCTAAAACAAAAATTTCAATTTCTCCTCTAGGAATTACCCAACAGACCTCAGGTACTAAGTCTGATCAAAATCCGTTCAAGCGTTTAGGCTGTAGCGCCGCGGACAGTCAGAAGGAACTTCCAGACTCACATTTTTCGACTTCTTTTTAAGGGCAATGTCAGAAAACCGAGTTCCGTTCAGATATTCAAAAACATAATTTAATTGGCTGACAACACATTTGAAAATCCTTCTTATAAATTAAAGAACGTGTCAGAAAATTGTGAATTTTAATTAAACTCTAAGTACCTGAACGATCTGTTCTGACAAACACTCTATACTGGTCTTATGAGCTAAGCTTTATTCTATATTCCTTAGCGTTATTCACCAGAGTGTTTTTAATTTTGTGGTCTTAGAAACCCCCGTGTCAAATGTTATGCGCACTAAAAATTTGGCCCGCAAAACTCTTTGGTTTTTGATTTGAGCGATCTTAATCTAAAATCTAACGACTATTTTCGGCTTATACATATATAATATATAAATATAAAGATGTAGATAAATAAATATAAATAAATATAATAAAAAAATATATATAACAACTCCACTACAGTTCGTAGGGAGGGCGATCTCCTGAAAAGAAAAAGAAGAAATATCCCACCACCAATTCAGATACCTATTCTAAGGCCCTAATCCCCCTCACTACCGACACCGAAAGGCAGGCTGATAAACCTCGATCGTCTTAAGGCTTCCACACACCGCCGTGATAGCGATCTTTAGCAACACGTCACGCGTGTATTGAAGTTTGTGCATGCACACCGAATTCGAAATATAAATTATATCGGTGACGTATCTATGGTTGTATTCAGCAGTCCATCATTTTATCGCGGAATGGTGAATATGGAAAAGATAATTTCTTGTGCGATAAACTATTCAGTATTATATGATTTGGATAACAATTGTACTCGCAATCGCTATCGCAGCGTTGTGTGAAAGCCTTTAAGGACAGCCGATTGAATTAAAAGAAAAAAAAAACACTCTCTTTAGCACTATGAAGCCTGGCTTTTGTATAAATGTATGTCGAGCGATTCTACCCTATCCACATCAATATGTATATATATATATAATAAAAAAAAATATACAACAACTCCACTACAGTTCGTAGGGAGGGTGAACTTTTGAAAAGAAAAAAGAAGAAATATCCCACCACCAAAAGTCCTAATCCCCCCACACTACCGAAACCGAATCCCGAGTAAAATTAGATTAATCTTGTCCGTCTTAAAGACGGCCATTTAATTTAAAAAAAAAAATTCACACACACTTTTGTTTTTTTAACGCCGATCGATAATTACCTATGCCCCTTAATAAATAAAAAAAATTTATGTAACAACTCCACTACAGTTCGTAGGGAGGGCGATCTCCTGAAAAGAAAAAGAACAAATATCCCACCACCAAATGGATATTCCCACTTCAATTCATAAGTCTAACCAACGACCGTTTTCCGAAAAAAAAAATTACTGCCATTCGTAATGAATCGTAAAAATTTACCGGCGACGTGAAGTGAGGATCCAAAAATTTAATAAAATATAAAAACACACAACTCACATATATTTTTTTATGCTGCTTACTGCTTCAACTCTTGTTCAACAGCTTTCCTACGTCATCCTTATTAGTTGTTCGTTGTTCTCCTCTTGAAGTGCACATCCAGTTGCAGGCCACAGCATCATTCCACACACACACACACGTACTCACGCACTAAATTATTCGACCACCGCGACATCGTAGTCGAAAAATAAAACATAAACCAAGATATTCATTCGAAAAAAAAAATTATTTCCATTTTACGCACAAAACTCACTATTTGTAGGTACATATGTATGTATGTATAATAACACTCACGAAAAAAAAAAATCACTCACTAAACCGCACTCCACACTCACGATTGAACCCGAGTAGCCGGCCACTAAACCGATCTGGACCACCCGAAGGTCCATCCACGTCCGCACTCCACGAAACTACACTCACAACTGAGCCCGAGTAGCCGGCTACTAAACCGATCTGGACCACCCGAAGGTCCATCCACGTCCGCACTCCACGAAACTACACTCACGGCTGAGCCCGAGTAGCCGGCCACTAAACCAATCTGCACCCCACGAGAGTGCACCACCGACTGATCCCGATCAGCCGACCCCACGACCGATCTGCACCCCACGAGGGCGCACCACCGACTGAACCCGCTCAGTCGATCCCACGACCGATCCGCACCCCACAAGGGTCCACCACCGACTAAACCTTGTCAGCCGACCCCATGTATGCACAAACGTTTTTGTGTGTATGTTCTTGTCTGATTTTTTTTTTTTTTTTGTATTTTTTTTATCACGATCGAATTAATTTTTATTTTTTTTTTCTACTGGGACATGGGGTGGTCTGTAATTTGGTGTGTGTGATTGGGGTGAACATAATGGGATTCATTAGGAGGACTATTATAGACGAAAGGATGACAAACTATGATACAACTGTTAAAGATGATTTGAACCAGGAAGAATCACTTTACTTTGTGTTTTATTATACAGTCGGCTCCCTATAAGGCGAATTCTCACGGGATTTCATAATTACTCGCAGTTCGAGTTAGAGGGATTTTTGGAGCCAATGGTTTACCAATTTTGTTGAAGAAGTGTACACTGTGCAGACGTTGTGCAACATTTACTGATACTGTACCATGTACGCGTAGCATTTTTTAGTGTCTGCAGCCTAATGCTATGATACGGAGAGCATTCATTTATTTTTCTGAAATCAGTCGTGGGTTATAGACACCACTCGTCGACCTCAATCCATTCTTAAAGTGCCATTCTTAACTGAATATCCTTTCAACTACACAAATGACTACGGTAACCATTTTGCAACATACAGGTCACCCACCCCCTACTACCCGTCAGCAGTGTCACCATATGATTATACAAATCGGCTGGAGTAAGAATTGACACTACGACGTCAACGCCCGGCAAAATGAATGGATTGACTTCACTCACACCCTGCCCCACCATATCGCCCTACTGGCCTGGTAGCAGCAGTTATCAGCCTACACCAACGTCGCACCGGCCTACAGCATCTTCCTTCTCGGAACACACTGCGAAGACTATATATACAGACGACTTGGTTACATGACCAACAACAGTGCCACCAACCACCACCACAAAGTATCTACGTTCCACCGCCAAAGCAGAAGGCATCCATGTGTTAAGATCTCTCACCTACAATTTTATGCCGCATCTTTATTTAAGGTAAGTGACATAACTTTCATATCATAATCATAATCATTCAGTAAACAGCTTATCAATTGTTTCCTTCTTTAACTGAAATGTTAAGCAGCAGTCTTCAGCACTTCCACATAACAAAAACCCAACTATCGCAAGCAAAAAACAGGCGAACTTTGTACTTACCCATTCGAAATGCAAGTTATTTCCTGCATCACAACGGCCAGGTTTATCCTGCTCAGCAGAACAACTCTCAATAACTATACTGTACTGAAGTCAAATCCAAGCTTGTGAAGTGTTTAGGTTCTTTTAACACAGCACAAGCTTCTACTCTGCTGGCTTCCTGGACATAGACAAACTAAACTAGACAGTCAACTCGAACCCATGCCCCTTTAATACTGCAAATAGGAGGAGCATAATTACCATGTTTGTGTATAAATGTGAAGTAGCGTGTGACCAAGACCTAACTACTATTTTGTCGGATTATCTCTTTCATTCCTTTTGAGCAAACATTTTTTTTCCGGTTGTTATTCCATTAACAACAACAAATTGTATGTACAAAATGGCTGCGGCCATAGATGTCAAAAAAAATCGCCGGATTTTGTAATTGTATGTGTGATTAGTGAGCTCCCATTTTATTTTGCTTGACTGTCAGAATACAAAGACAAAATCTAGCGGATTTTAGCTTGGCAGAGCGAATGTGTCAAACGAACCAAAGTTGTCGGTCTAATTTAAAATTGTTTTTGTTCCTGAGCACAAGGGCGTCCCGAGAAATGAAAAAGCTTGTGAATCAGCTAGGAACGCTTAATGAGATCCACTAAAACAAACTTCGTCGAACAGAAGAAGAACTTTGTAGAGCAGGCATGTCAATGATACGGACGACTGGCGGCATAATCGCTACATACTTCTTTAAGAATGAATTTGGCCAGGCCATCACCGTCAATGGCGAGTGATGATAGCTAATTTCTTTTAGCCCCAATTGGATGATATGGACAACGACGACACGAGGTTTCAACAGGTTGGCGCTACGTGTCACGCAGGCTGTCCCACAATGAACTTATTTCTTACTCACAGTTTGTTTCATTTAAATTTAAAGATGGGAAACGCTTAAAGGACCTTAGCCTCTTCTTCATCTGACGGCTTCAGTTGCATAAAATAGAGCATTATTGAATTGATGTCACGGGCCACAAGTTACTGTCTTGAGGGCCAGTCGTAACCCGCGGTCCGTACCTTAAACATGCCTGGCAGAGGTACTATGTCTAAAGTTTATAGTTCAATGTTTGTTTCTTATTTTCCAGTCAAATCCACTATTTCTCTTTCAGCATACATGCATTCAACAAACTCGTTCCTCGGTTCTGACACAGAACTTCTGATTCTGATACACAATTTCCGTTCCATATCTTTAATGAGGTGAGACACCCTTAAAAATAAAAACCTTATTAAATAAGAAGTTCCCTCCCAATTCTCCCTCACCCAATCTTACATGAACATATCTTGAGTACTTAAAATGATTCAAAATCGATGAATGTTTGTCTTAAATGTGGTGTGCCACTGCTGTAAGAGATCTGTCAATAATTTAGTCGCGTACCGTGCTGCGGAGTATCTAATTGCCCCAGGAGAGATTCATCTATAAATGAAATTTCAATTGGCTGCGCAATTGAATACGTGATGGGTACCACGGTGCTGTATCTCTACGTACTTCTATGTATATCCTCTCCATATATCCTTGGTTGAAATTTGTAATTTGATGCGTGCGGAGTAACAAGAGAAATATCTATTGTTTTATTTAGATCCCTTCGAAACTAATTGTTCTTTTCCCCAAAAGACGCAACAGCAAGGATGCCAGACCCTTGCATAGGGATTTGTTTATCAACCCATAAGAATGGGAGGAAGAGTGATTCAGAATTCAAATATTAGCTTGACGTTTATGAATATTTCCATCCAAACGCAATTTCGCAAGGATTAAAGAAACTATATGAATAAAATGACACCAAACCGACAGAAAGTAATGAAAAACCCTGAGATGCGTTTCGAAGTGGAATTTTTAATTGAGATTGTAAATCTGTCTGTAGGCCTTTCTCTCGGCTAAACAAACTTCTTTTGCAGTCTAGACGGAGTTGTTTGTGATTTCCTCTGTTAAACTTCGCCGAATACGTGTCATGAGAGAGTGTACCTGTTTGATGTGTAGATTCTTGAATGTGTTATGAAGAGTTGTTTGTTTTCTATGGGTTACTTGTTGTAAGCCTAGGGTATCCAACTGCACAGTATATTAAAAAGAGAAGTTTTTATTGTCGGCAAGTGAATGAAACTAATTGCCACTTGTAGAAAAACTTCAGAGGGGGCTACGTGTTTTTGTCACGGGGGAAAAAACTCGGGGCTTTGTAGGCGTACTTGTCCTAGATTAGGTAACCCATAGAATAGAAGAGTTCTATTCAAACAATGCTTAGTGGTTAATGTTATTGTTATGTCTTCCGTGAGTAGGAACATGTACCATAATGCATACAAAGTAAGTGTGATAATTGGTTGCTTATACAAAGGGGAATGCATTTAGCCATGAAGTACATGTAGCCAAACCTACTAACCTAAAGGGATATTGAAACAATGGTCGATTAACCTTATTGGCGGGAGAAACGGTGCACAAGGAGAATACAAGGAGGAAACCTTCCAACTCATGCTCTCTTATTCACGATATTTACTTTTGTTGTTGCTATAAGGAAATATTGTTTTGTTGTCTTGTATTTGTGCAGTGGGTACAAGTACCGCCATCTTGTACCGAATCCCATATAAGATATACACACCATACAACAAGATACGACTGTTCCGTTCTACTATATGAATGTGGTGCCTAGAGAGTCACCACCATTATCACGAGGAAACTGTAAACGATCGTCAATAGGTGCCTTCGTTAAATCTTAAGGATTTTCTGGCTTTATCAGTCACTGGGCCATGACCACTTTCCGAAAGGATGACAGATTTATAGCTAACAGATTCATAAGCGATGCAATGGGTCCCTACGGGTACGTAGCACAGAAAACTTAAGAGGAAGCACGTCAACTTAGCGGGCCTGGTAAGCAATTATGCTATATTGTCTGTGTCCGTCTCAGGACTTTTCTTAGGGCTTCTGCTCTTCGCATGGCGTTTTGCGCACACAGATCTCCATTCACTCGCCTTCTGATGTCGTCTTATGAGATTTTCTGTACTTGGCTTATGAGATTTTCTGGACTTCTTCTTTCTGGCAGGTTTCCTCTGACCTCTGCAAAGAGTCTGTAGTAAGACACTACATGCTCCTCATCATTTCGACAACCTGTGCACTGGGGTGAACTATCGTATCCAAATATGCGGATGTATTTCCGATAACCACCATGTCCTGACAGGAACTGTGCAAGATGGTAGTTTCAGTTTGTTATGTTGGGAATGAGTTTGTGGGTCCATCTGCCTTCAGAAGAGTTATCCCACTTGGTTTGCCATGCCGATGCCGAGACTGTCCTTTCCTCTTCCTTGATCCTTTCTGCTTCTTGCCAGTACAAGGGTAGCCTAAGGTACGCATTTCATTCGCAAGGATGTCGATTGGGACCATTCCAGCTAATACGCAAGCTGCCTAGTCGGAAATTGTTCAAAAGCCGCTGATTATTCTAATTGCACAGAGCCTGTAAACGGATGATAGCTTTTGCCTATATACATTTGTCGCCAATATCGGGGAACCATAAAGGAGGACTGAGCTGACTGTTCTGGACAGCAGGATCCTTCGTTCCTGTCCCGGTTCGCCTATGCTCGGGAGTATTCGGGGAGAGCGCCGCCTGTATCTGCGATGCCTTCTTACTTGCATACGTGGGCTTTGAAGTGTAGCCTATTGTCGAGCATGACTCCAAGATACTTTTGCGATTCCTTAGATCGAATTATCTGATTGGCATACTCCACCATCCTGCGGCTAGTTATGAGGGCAGGCTCAGTTTTGTGAGCGGCTGATTCCAGACCGGCAGATTCCAGCCACTCTTTTACTATCGTAATAACCTCATCCGTTGCAGACTCCACCTCTTGGATATGCTTGGCTACTGTGACCACGGCGATGTCGTCGACCAAGCCAATCACTTAGACTCCCTCAGGCAGGCGATAGTCGCAGAACTCCGTCGTACATGTTGTTCCATAGGAGAGGTCTAAGAACCGATCATGCAGAACTCCTGTAGAAACGTTGTAGCGGTTAACGCCATCATCAGTGTGATTTCTTATATCGTATTGCTTCAGCTGCCGTATCTACTACTGGTGGCCAGACAGGGCATCATTTTCCTCCGCCATCGCAAGCAGCCTTTCGTATATGATACATTCCAGTATCTTTCCCAGTGTATCAAGCAGGCATATTGGACGATACAATGATGGGCTTGTTGGAATAGGAAGCAGCACTAAGTTTTGCAGTTTCCATGGTGTGGGGAAAACCCCTTCCTCCAAGCACTTTTGCATCGTTGTTACAAAGATGCCCGGCCTCATCTAAATAGCAGTCTTGATTGCCTTATTTGGGATGCAACCAGGTCCAGTGGCATGCCACAAACAGTTTTTCTGATAGAATGTCCTCTACGTCCTCTACGGATCACGGCAACTGAGAAAGCGTTGGGAAGAACTATGCACATTTCCAAAAACAGGATACGATGGCGCATAGGCACTGTAGAGGCCCTAGTACCCACAACAGGATACGTAAAAAGAAGTAAAGTACACATTTCGTCTTAACTGATAAACGGTTCAAAACACCTGTGACAACGGGCGGACGGAGACTCTCTTAAACTCCTAAGTGTTCCGAATTTACCTTTTAAGGAGTTTGGAATAACCAAATTCTGCAGTAACCAAATTTTCCGGCCTATTGCTTGGAACACTGTTTGTCTCCCTTGGTTGTCTTGGCTGGACTGGGACCGGCCATGTAGCTCCGACCTGTGTTCATCTAGTATTCAGTTAGCGAGGTCTTATGTTTAGAATTTCTTCACAATGAATGAAACTCAAAAGAGTTTTTCTTTATTTAGGACGAATTGTTATTTAGGAAAACATGTGCAAAATAAAATTGGTAGAAATATGATAAAACACAAGATGCACTATGATGTGTACATAAATACACAATCCTTCTCTATCATCCTTCACCATCTTTGCCCGATGACGATGGTCAATACACGCCATGTTTTAAACGCTGGTTGTACACACATCTATACTTATTACAGACCGCATTATTTGCATAGTACAATAAAAATACCATAACATTGAGTAGAACATCATGGAAAAAGAATCGAAATGTAAAATTTTTGTCGACACAAAATGTTCCATAGCTGAATGCCCAAACGCGAAGATTCTGAATTCTGTGACGTATCATAAGTAACTCAATCTGAAATTTTAAATGAATTCCATTATTTTTAAACAAATTACTAGGCAACACTTACATCCTTATGAACTCTACATCTCCGCCTTATCATCCTTTTACACAGTAACACGATGATATTGTCTTGAAATTTCTTGCTCTGATTGATCAACAATTCAGACACCAGTCCAATTAGATAAATGTCAAAGACAGCAGTTACACAAGATGGAGCCCGCAGAAGAAATATTCCAACCTTCATATACCTTGGCCAATCGTTTCTATTGCGCACAAATGTAATGACAAAGTTATACGTTGATAAGATATCCTGAACTACTCCCGAATAAGTGATCATAAGAAGTGTCGTGTAAAACGAATTCAGCCAGTACTTGAGCCGATACAAACGAAGCGATGTTCTGATAAATAGACTGAGAGCCTTCCTGAGATCAGTGATATTTTCACCATCAACTGCACATTCGAGGTAGCGATTCATCTTTCTAAAGTAGCACACCATCACCAGATGACTGTAAAGGTAGCTCCAAAAATGTGCCTCCAATAGGTAAACACCGACAATACTTGCACTCCGAGTATAATACATTCCTCGGCAAATCGCCCGATAAATAGTCATAAATACTTTAAATCCTAGGACTCCTCTCATGCTGCTGGAAAGATAGAGCTCTGCATCGGTCTTAGCCTTTAACGCATCAAAGATGAGCAAGAACTCATTGATGGTTGCTACTATTCCATCAGAGTTTCTGACAAAAGCTCGTGAAAGAAAGAAGGCAATGACATGATCCCGAAAGAGCTTTGTAACGTGTAGTAAAGCCTCTTGTGCTTCGTAGGATTCGCCAAACGTACTGAATCCTTTGTAATTTATATATTTCAAAACTGACAGGAAACCGTATAAGAGCACAACTCCTCCAATTACCAATAAGAACAAGTAAATCAAGTGAGAAATGATTTTGTGAATCCTTGAAGGTTGCACTTGTCGTGCCTTCGCATTGTACTTAAAGTGCAGTAAGCAGAGCAAGAAATGTATCCAGTAGAACCGTTTAACTGAATTCTTAATATTTAAACGTGGTTTCTGGTACTTTTGGTTATTGGCTTGCATCACTGTGCTGCGTTCGGATTGGTGTCTGAAGACTGACTGACTTGCGGTTGGAGACAAATTTAATTTAAGCAAGTGGAGGCAATTAGATACAAGGGTAGAACATATTAATTACTCACCCATTCATGGAGGTCAGCAAAAATAGGAGTAGCTTAGCAAATTATCGTAATCGAATCGACAAAACAGGTGACATACCGTTATGAATGCTTTAAAAGAACATTAAATATGATCAGAAGCTCATTGACTCTGTTCATCGTTAGCGAGATATGCGAAAACCTTACATATCGTGATGGTGTATCGATCTTTTGGACTTCTGATTTCCATTGCTCAAATATGTATTTTCTGATAGCACTTCCATAGGTATTTCCCTTTTGGTGATTCGCTTTTGGAGTTTTCTGCATAGTCACCTGATGATGGTACTACAAGCATTTAGTAGTGAAATGCTGTTCAGCTTTGTCAGCATCTGGGAATTTTATTTGGTTGCAGTAGTACGCTCATAAGATGATAGAGAAGCTCGAAAAAGTGTCTGGAAGTCTGTATGCCTGTACAGATGTATGATGGGTGAACCGAGTTAATTTATTTGAGATATTTCAAAAACTTTATTATCTGCTTGAAGTACAATCAAAAGATTTATGAATGGAACTCGACTTCGTTCATAGGGCCACCGCGGGCACGCTTGAAGCGGTCGATTCGTTGAACCCAATTTTTAACAACTCGGCTGAAATGGGCGCTATTTCGCGTTCAATGTTGGCTCTGAGCTCTTCAAAC
The DNA here is from genome assembly GCA_949716465.1 of Chalcosyrphus nemorum. Lineage (NCBI taxonomy): Eukaryota > Metazoa > Arthropoda > Insecta > Diptera > Syrphidae > Chalcosyrphus > Chalcosyrphus nemorum. Next base: position 67,415,044 of record OX454332.1, on the reverse strand, counting down.
GTCGTCGGCTTGTTGGCATAAACCAATGACTTAACGTAGCCGCACGGAAAATAGTCAAGCGGAGTTAAATCGCACGAACGAGGCGGCCAATCGACTGGCCCATTTCTTGAGATAACACAGATTGATTTTCAATATTTTCTGCTGCAAATTTCTTATTAGCAACAATAATTTTGAAGCTTTTAGGTCTTCTATACTGCTATTTTATGCCAGCAACAATGCACGGATACAGTGTTGCCATAATGATACCAAAGTATCAAAAGTGATACTTTTTAATCTTAATTTCACCGTGATACTTCGATTTCAGGCAATACTCTTATTCACTGAACTGTGAGTTATTTTTCCGTCATTTTTTTGATAATTTACTTAAATATTGTAGTTGACTTGGCGCCTGTTTGGATGGATATATTTTTTGTAAAAGACTTGAAAATATTCATGTTATTTTAGGCATAATAATGGCGTTTTACTCATAATTCCTATTATAATACCTTTTGATACTTTTCTTCTGTCTGCGGAGATATATTTTTCCAAACTCTTGCGGCAATACTGATTGTGGATACTACTACCAACAATGTGGTATCAATTAGTAATTAGCTTAGGTCTTCTAATCTTTTGTAAGACTGAAGCTTTTTCCATTGACTTTTTATGCATCTTTGCTCTTTCGGGGAATTCTATTGACAAACTTGCTAGACGGAGTAACTTAACAGTGAACGATATCGAATCGTCATCCTTGACTGTACCTTGTCCACATCGCACAGTGATCCTTTCAGGCAGGCGAACAAAATTCTATAAAAATGGAAATAAAGACAGACTCCGCAGAGCCTCCGCAGAGAGAAAAAAAAGTATTAAAAGGTATCATAGGTATCATAGTAAGGGGATTAGCTGGCCTTTTATAGTGTTTTGTTGTCGGAATTAAAAAGTATCAGCATAGGTATTCTAAAGAAAACGAAGTATCCCGTCGAAATAAAGACTAAGAAGTATCATTTGTGGTACTTTGGTGTCATTGTGGCAACACTGCCCACAATAGTACACAAAATAGAAGAAATATGTATATATTGCGCTTGATCAGAATTTGAGTTACTTAATTAAAAGGATCGAGATCCTCATAAAGTCTCTTCCTGAGACACGGCTGTCTGTCTTCCTCTGCGGTCGCGGGCAAGCTGCTTCCAGTCATGAAGACGAAATTCTTATCGCAATACAATAATATTTAGAATATTTTCATGAAATGTACATACATATATCGGTACAGCTGTTAGTCCTAAGTACATATAGCACATATGTTCCTTTACTTTAATGTGTGTATTTTGCCTATACATGCAATTTTTAAAGTAAGTCGTAGACTTCAATATCAATACTCCTTTCTCATCACAAACAAACACTGTCCTTGCAATTGGGACGATGGTAGTTAGATACAATTTGTTTATTCAAACACTTTGATAACGAACTACAACCGCAATTAGTTTCTTATCTCGTCGTTATTTATTGCGGTCAATTAAAGCTGCACAATTTAGGAAATTCTCCTTTAAGTTGCGTTCCGACAATCCAACCGCATAACCAAACCAAATCAACCATATCTACGATACTTTTATTTGTTTGCATAGGTTGGGAAGACATTTCCTTTTTCGATTGATATTATCAATTTCATTACACGAACATGAAATTTCTGGTTTAATATAAAAATGAATGAAATTACAGATAACATATGACTATATAGAGTCGAGTGTAGTGTACAACTAATTGAATTGCCAGTATTAAACCCATTCCAGGTTCGTTCTTTTCACATTTCGAATCAAATTTGACATGTCATGTAGTATTCTTGGTTTCATTACCGGTTGCCTATTATTTGTATCTATATATCTCCTCCGGCCTAAGTAAATATTTGGAGATATTATGACATTACAGACAGTTCACTCCCCACACTGTGCCTCATGCAATCGACTCACATACACATGAATGTATCTATAGATACGAGTACATACATTTATTCGAAAACAAAAAATAATTGGTTATTGATAAAAATGCGAACATGTATTACAGATACAACAGAAAACGAGAGAAGAGTATTCATTCGGTACCCAATATCCGGCGATCCGTTCCCGTTCCCGTTCCGGTCGATAGCGTTCACAATAACCAAAAGATACTTGCACATGATAAATGTCCCAACAACAACAACAACGGCGATGACAGTATATGAATTCCTTGGGTCATAAAATGCGGCACTGCCTTCGGCATCTATGAGTTTTCCCCAAAAAAAATAAGACATGTTTTTCGGCCTCCTTGGAGGATGTTGCTTTTATACTTTCTACTTGGGTGTGTGTAGTGTCTTTCTTTGTGCTCCTCTTGAATGAGATTTGCCAAAGTAGGCTAATAAATTTCCGAACCATTGGAATGGGTGGATGGTGGCAAGAGGCGGGAGACGAACTCCCAAGTTATTGTTATGTAGTATTTTGCGATTGTTATTGCGGAGGAAATTGTCCTTTTAATTCAATGTTTTTTCAATGGTACCGTCGTCGTCGTTGAATGGTTGTCATTTTTTTTTTTTTTGTTGTTATTCTATTTTGATCGCTTTATGTGTATATCAAGTGTCCTACAAAAATTGGGTAATCTTAGACAAGATTACCCGTGAACGAGTACAGTCAACAACTAAATCGACTTGTAGAGGGTGTTTGCAGAAGTTTTATTATGTGGTTTAAATGTTTGGTGCTTAATGTGTCGTAGGAACTTTTGAATTGGTACTCACATGTGCGAAGATATGTTGCTAGTAGAAGAATTGAAGTTTGACCTTAATTTGACAACTAAAAGTATTTCAGTTGTTGGGTGAGATAGTAGAACAATTATTCTTTTTATAGTTTTTACTTGCAAGGCCAAGCATTGGATTCTGCCTATTTTTGTATGAAGGAGTCTACAGTGTGGCTTACAAACTATAGGTAGAGTTCACAAAGTCCTTAGGGACCCTAGGTGAGCAGCTTCACTTTTGCAACGTTCGCTATAAAGCGGTCACACTTAGCCCATAAAAGCCTTTTGTGATACTCAGCCTATCTGTCTAAAACCAGCAGGAGCTTATTATAAAGCGGTGAATATGATTGATGTCGAAAAAGTATTCGCTGGTACTTCATTCAGATTAAGAGCGCTTGGCAACTACACAGAAGATGAGGAATAGTCTCCTCCTCCACTTTGTCCATGCAGTTCCTGCAGAAGTCGTTAGACTCCACCTTATCTATCAGAGTGACGTGTGGATCACTAGCTAATCCAGTATCGGCAGAGGTGGAAGTTTTCGCTCCATCTTTGGGCAAATCCTCCTCATCCTTCTTATAGACTAGAAGTGTTATGCCCACAAAGCCTCCAGCTTTCCTCCACCTTGGCAATCTTTCAGTTGTCAGTTGAAAGGTAAGGATTACTAGCCTTATGACCTAAAGCTGCGCACACACCGATTAAATGGCTATCTTTAATATGTAGATCCGTAGATCCGTAGATCCGTAGATCCGTAGATCTTTGATCGGCACATACAATCAGCTTTACATGGCCCTGATATCATCCACCGTCGCGACAAAAGGCTAGAGGACCAAGATGCTTTTTCAGGATGCTGAGGAGGTTGACTGCCAAAACAACTTCCACCTTCCACCACTTTTCAGGGGTAATATTGCCGTCGATATAACTCTTGTTCATGACCGCAAGCACCAAGTGGGCATTGTGCAGATCGCTGAACTGCTTTGTCTTAAAGACGGAGGAACTGCTGCAGTAGACCTCTTTGTTGGTTCACAAACAGGTTGACTATATTTAGCTTCGTATCTCGTCTGAGGTAGGTACCCGAGACGTTTCCACGTAATAGAAAAGAAAACAACTTATTGGTCAGTCTACGTCTATAAAATCACAATGGTAATGCTACAGATCCAGCAATTCCAATTGGATCTGAAGCGAAATTGGATAAGTATTCTACAAACTGTACGGAAAAACACTTTTCTAAATTACAATTTGTAAGCTGGTAAAATAGGCCTTTTATTGCTAAAAATACTTGCTTCAATCGTGACGTCTAAATTAAGACTGATTTTTTGTACTAAAATTAGAATCTTCCACAACATATACATATGTATTGTCCTGTATCTTATTTAATTTGTCGAATTTCATTTAAGCATTTCGAAATTCAATGCAAGAATTTCTGACTGAATTTACTGGAAGAATTGGAGAAGCATGAAGAAAAGAAATTTGGCATTCTATACCGACAGTTCTAAGATGGACAGTGGTACAGGAGCCGGAGATTATTGCGAATTCTAAGAGCTAACCGCTCTCTTAGAGTAAACGACATGCAGCGTCTTTCAAGCCATAACACAGGCTGCTGAAATTATACGCATGAAGTAATATCGTTGCAGGGGAGAGAGACAGACTGTCTATATAGACAGCCAGTTAGCCATTAAGGCTCTGGACTCTGCTATAATTAGGTCGAGGCTTGTGAGAAAATGCAAATCACTTTTAAACGAGATATCGAGAGCCGAAACGGTGACCGTCAGTTGGGTAACAAGGCATATGCATATCGAAAGAAATGAAAAGGTTGACGAGCTCGCTAGAAAAGGGTTGACGCTTCACTTAACGCGTGCCCTTCCTTTGGTAGCAGTCCCAATCAATTCCTTACTGAAAAAGTTAGAAGATGAAGCCACCGGCCGAACAAACAGACACTGGGTTCATCTGGATACATGCGCAACGAGCAGGGCGCTATGGCCGGCCTTTAGCAAGAAGAGATCGTCAAATCTAGTGTAACTCAGTCGTTATAATCCATGGGTCGTTTCCGGCGCAATTACCGGCCATTGTGTCATTGGCCTTCACACTGAGCGACTCCGTTTACTGCATAACGACAGGGACGAAGAACAAGTTGAATCTATTCGGCATCTGTTGTGGACTGTCCTGTCCTATCCGTCAGGAGAAACAAAATTATTGGTAGTAATTTTTTTCTCGGAGCTGCAGGACTTATGCAACGTTGAGCTGATGGACCTCCTGAGATTCATATCACTATCTGTGTGATTCTAACAGCGGACTTTCTTAACAATTATTAGTCACAATGTATCCGTTTTATTGGTCTAAGTGAGCAGTAGCTTTCTTGTCTCAAGGCACCATTCTAACTCAATCTAAAACTATTGTATCTATTTCTTGCTCTCTATTTATTAGTTTCTGCTTACACGTGTCAGTATAACAGCTGTGTATGTATGTATGTATATTTTTATGTACCACCATTAGTGACTCAATTTCATCCATAATTGCTTCCATTTCCCTTAATTAATGTTTGACGCCTTGAAACCCCGGGAAACACAATTTCCCTCAGTTTCTATCCGGAAGCATCGGCACAATGTTTAGTACGTGTTCCGGGAAACCACCACTCGTGTATCTACCTGACGAGTTTCGATTAGCTTCAAGAACAAAACACAGTATAAAAAACACAATCAAATGGTTCTACAGGATCAATCTCTATCTCTGTTTTGTGCACTTTAAGTACAATGCAACAACACGACAAGTTCAGCCATCAAAGTTTCGAAACTATATTTGCAAATTTATCTACTACTACCTGAAGCTAGTTTGTGGATTCATCTTTTACTACGGTTGTTTTATAATCTTTGAAATGTTTGCACGATATCCTTCAGTTATAACGAAGGAATCGTATCATGCACAGGAAAGTTTCTTAGAAACTGTTACCATATTTCGAGAGCACGTATGCGCTTTGTTCATCTCGAAAGCGTATCTCGACAATGCCGACGAAATTGTGGACAGAATCAATGGATTCTTAATCATCTTCGATGCACTAAGGACTAAAATTGATGGGGATATTTACATTTCTGCGGACATTCAACGGATTTTCGTGCTGAAAGTGTTGATGACTATCTTACGGTCCGTTCTGAGATTTATTACGAATATTAGCGGATGTTTAGACGGTTCAATTCTGGGCATTTATCTGCTAGAAGCTTACTTTTGGAGTTATATTTACAGTCACCTGGTGCTAGTCTGTTACTTTCACAAAATGAACGAATACCTTAAACGACCACAAATGTCTAGTTTGTCAAAGGATCTTAAATTGTTTATGGAGATTTCATTTCGCTTGCATCAGCTTAAGGACTGGCTAAATAAATTCTATTCATCGCTGATAATTCTGACATATGCAGGGGTATTTTTTGACATCGAAGAAATGTACGTTTTCATCATTAGTTTTCTGTACGACACAAATCAATCAGAGCATAGTGATTTGGCGAATGTTGAAACTTTTTTCACGCTTTTGCCTACATGCGTCACAACCACTTTTGATATTTATTTGATCGCATTGCTATCTGAGTTGCTGGTGAATGAAGGACAAAAATTCCAGGAGAACATCTTGATGTTATACAAAGAGAGTTTCAGATTTAAAGACAGGATTTGTAAGGACGTAAGTGGTTGTTATCTGTAAGGCCTTAAATTGATTTCTCTACTTTAGATCGATTTGATGATGCTGCATGACAAAGTTTTGGGCTTTAGCAATTATGCGTACAGTTACAAGTTTCTTAAGATCGATAAGCCGTTTGCATTTAAATTTTTATTAGAAGATGTTTTTCTAAATGTGATTATATTTGTACAGTACTATGCCAACAAAGCAGTTTATAATCGCTCAAAAACAGAGCAGTGAAAAGTGTACATATGTACATCTGTTATTAAACTATGAATAAACAAAATGTATGAAATTGCGCGAAATTTTTGGGTTTTTCTCATGTGATCAATTTTCGTTAAAGAACTGGTAGCCTCCCATCGGGGTCGTTGACCACAGTCGGTCTTCCCTCAATCTTATAACAGTTTCGGCTGCCAGACTACTGTTGCAAACGGAATGGAACTAAGCAGGGTTTCCATTGTCGCCATCATTGTTTTCTCATTGATCTCCATGATTTCGATGCGTGCTGCCCTCTGGATTTTATTGAGGTTTGAAAGGTGATATTGCTTTCCAAGTACTGTCCATCATACTAGTGACCCATATGTGAGGATGGGTCTTACAATCGCCGTGGTTATCCAGTATACCACAGCTGGTTTGGAGCCCCACGTATTGCTGATAGCCTTTTTGCCAGAGTAGAGAGCTACGCTTGTTAGTGTTGCGGACCTTAAGAGGAAAGACGGAACACTTATTTTTTTATGCGTTCAGCAATGTTATCCTTCCAGTTTAGTTTGGAATCTAAATCATACCCAGGTATCTGACTGAACTCGAAATACTTAGCTCAACGCCGCCGATATTAGGAGGTCTGAAGGTGGGAATTGATCTCTTCTTAGTAAAAAAAAACAATCTTCGCCAATCTTCGGGTGCACTCGCAGTCCTTTGCTACTGACCCAGTTGTTCATTAGTTAAAGCCGTTTTCCTTCAATATCACTAGGATCTCTTGCACTACAAGGAGTCATATCAGGGGAGAAAAAACTCCGTCTTTGGCTGTTCCTCTACAAACTCTTCTCCGAATAGTAATATTCCCTTACGATGAGAAGATTATGCTTGACTGGAGCATTTGTGCAATCCAATTGCAAAGGCCGGTGTTTAGGTGAGCTCTGTGCAGGCTGTGGAGTGGAGAGCTGTTTCTTTAGATCTGCCGCACATATTTACATATGTATTTATCCTAATATTTTTTTCTTTATTTTTTTTTCTCTTTTTTTTCTTAGCTATTCGCCTAAAAAATCATTTGAATGACTTAAAATAAAATTCATCGCTTTAAAGAAGTAGTAAGCATTGGGTTCGAGAAAGAACTTAAAGTCAAAATGTTAATCAATTCGAACACTTATAGATCACACAAAATTTCTCTTTTATTGGGAAAAGTGCTTTTTTTGGACAGTGTGTGGAAAAACCTCTTCTGTATCCTTTCCTAAGATCTCGTGTGCAAAATTTTCTTCATAAAACTCAAAATCTGGTCACAGTCTGGCATGGTTAAATCGATCCTGATCATTTAATTATGTATGTGTTTTCTTCCTTTTTTGGCGAGGTTATCGATGATCGAGATTATGAGGATCATAACCCTCCCACTGCATTCCTACTGGTCCGCCTCTGGGGTTTGTCGGTTTCACCTTAAGAAGCACCAGCAGGTTTTCCGGTTTCGTCACTGAGGCTATTCAAATGCTAGTGTTTTTGCATTTGGGTGATTGATTGACATTATCCCTTAGACGGGGTTGGACGGATCTTTGTTTTGAACATGACGATACCAACTGAGCCGGCTGAACTTTATTTTGCTATCGGTTTTTTTACATGAACGCTTCATTGAATCTTCGAACTTGTTATTCAATCGGGCCTTCAAGTCTTAAAGACGAATTTAAGCATATAGTGTAAGTGTTAAAGGCTTGATTGCAGATAACTTCATTGTGATTTCGGTGAAGGTGGGGCCCACAGAGCGACTTTAATCTCAAAGATTGTTAAATCCCAAACTGAAGTCAAAGCCAATGGCGTTTTTGGGAAAAGAAGGAGAGAAACATTGGGGGTACCGGTGCAGTTTGACTTTGAATGCTTGGAGGTTTTAATAATGATGAACAGAGCCTGGAATATCTTTGCTCAAACGTGTCAATCGATAAACTCAACATTGTGACACTGTGTGAGTGCCTGAAACCTTTTATCAACATCCCAACTGGTAGTTATCAATGCAGTTTTAGGTCAGATAAGTCCACCATAGATCAAATCTTCACACTGCAACAGATCCTGGAGAAATCCAAGAAGTCAGCATCTATGGAGCCGAGCTATCTAAAGCCATGTCTAGTTTTTACATCCTTGCCAAACTTGTCTGTGCAGGATGACGATGGAGAACGGTCGCTGATCCATCATCGGTATCAAAAAAGGTTTTAGATAAGATGATGTACTGTCATGCGACTTTTTCAACATCATACTTGAGCAGATTGTGTGAAATTCACAATCCAACACCAGTGGCACAATCTATCAAAAGTCTGTAAAACTGATATTGACATAATTGGAGGAACTCAGCGGGCTGTCACCGGTGCGTTTGCAAGCATTGAATCGGGAGCAGCCAAAATAGTTTTACCGATAAACGAGGATAAAACCAAGTGTATGCTGTCAGCGACAAGGGACAATCAACATCGACGAATTGGACAAAACGTCACAGTGGGCAGCTACAACTTCTGCTATTAACTCTGACAATTATACCAGTGCAGAAATCAAGTGAAGAATAATACTTGCCAACGGCTGTTTTTTGGCTAATAAAGCAATTCAATAGCAAAGCCCTATCACGAAGAACTAAGGAGACTCTGTACGAGACCCTTATCATTCCAGTTCTGCTTTTCGGCGCTGAAACATGGACTTTATTAAAAGCGGATAAAGATATCCTTGGTCGCTCAAAAAAATCTCGGGTGTTGTCAAAATTGTTGGCGAGCACTGTATATGGTTTTTGCATTTGCTTGTAATTCGCAGTAGTTTTTTCCGCGCTTGAATTGAAATACACTTTTGCTTTTCGAGCGAATTGTTATAATTCTATTTTTGTAAAAATTGAATGGCTATGGTCCACCTCGGGGTGGAGGTGAAACTTCAATGAACTTTCATGAGCCTATACTACCTTCAATAAAGGCACCTACATGTAAGCGTAGATATGTACATATCTACATCAGAATACTTAAGGAAAAAAAAAATTAAAATACCCACTCCATTATTTCATGTAAAAAAAGATCAAAAAAGATAAAAAGTGTGTGAGATTGTAAAGCATACGATAAATCAAAAGCAAGATAGATTTCTTTCTTCCACTTGAAGTGTCATCCAATGCCAAAATCTAAGTAATAACACTTAACACTAATTAATATGATGTTGTAAAATCATCAAACGACACGCCTTAACCTCTCACATTAAAACAATCAAGCAACGAGCGGGATCGGAGCGGTACACATTTCCCAAACTTTTCCATCAACTTATTCAAACTGTTCCGAGAATTTATATTAATTAATATATTCTGCAAGTAGCACATGCCGGCCGATTATTGTTTTGTCTTCTCTTTGCGCCAAAGAGGTAAATAAATGATAAGCCACACACATGAATCCACCCGAAGAAGCACATTAAGTTTTCCCAGAAGTTTTACAACAATCCATCATCTCATAGACCTATCAAACGGATATTGCCCTCTTTCATATCAATTTGACGTGTGTATGATAATCAAGATAATTACAGTGCTCTCTGCTTTGGCATATGTATTCGCGTTGTTCATCAAAACGGTAGACAGTCCTGGAGTGTGTTCGTAAAAAAAAAAGAAACAGAATGCAAACAGAAGTTTAATGCAATAATAATATACAACAGGTAGCAATAAAATCCTTCGTTCCTGTGTTGAATAAAGGATTTTTACTTATTCAATCCTGAAGTCACATCCACCAACTCATCCTTCTTCTTCTTATGCCGGTCGTTCTCCTACTCTTCCTCCCCCATTGACTGCCAGTGACAGAGCATAGTGGGATAAAAAAAGCACTCCAGTTGCACATACAAAAGCCATCGGTTGTGTTTAAATATTAACAAGCGCGAGGGACAAGGAACAACGACAAAACGGCAACCAAACTGTCAGACAGCCAGCTAACTTCCCTCGCACGCCTGCTAAATTACCTTTACAGGTGCTAGTACAGAGTGTCCTGACGATGATGATGATGATGTAGTGGGCGAGAGTACAAAGCAAAAGAACTTTCCCAGATCATGCGCGATAGGTGGGTTCTCAGCGGTATTGATTTACAAAAAATTATACAGATACAAGCACACACACACACACATTCAGTCAGCCAAGTGAATGCAACGAAGTAAGTTGTAAGAATCCTTTTTCCTTTTTTTTTTGTTTTTTTTTTTTAGTTTTTCCTGTAGGGTGGTCGTGCAGTGTACCATCACAAATGGGAATAACCAAGAAGATTAATAATAATTAATTTTAATTAACGAATAAACCGAAAGGACACGAGGGGCTCGAAACGGAAGAGAAGTAAGTTTTCTGTCGCTTAAAGGGTATTTACCTCGGCTTTTGCTTTTTTTTTTTGGGAATGCACGTGAATGGGATTATATTCATCGCAAAGGGCGATGTAGCTGAGTATAAAATATTGTATGCAGATTTTTTTTTTCTTATTTATTTATATAGAGAAAATATTTTGATTTTTCCTTGCGAAAATTACTGGTAACAGCAGCTGTTTACTCTGAAAACTAATTATAGATTACTATTGCTGGGACCTTTAGTAAAAGCAGATTAAGGATCTCGCCTCGGAGGAAATTTCGCATATACTGTGCGAATGTAGGTCCTTCTTTAGTAATCTGGAAGAGGCAGATTCAATTAACCAACCAAAGGACTGTAGAGCACATGACATGATTTAAGTTTAGCTTGCTTTTTACGTTTTAGGCTCACGATAGGTATTGCGTTGGACCTATTATAGTGCCTTTTGTTTTATGATGACTTCATATTCCTTTAAAACCTTACCTGATCTCAGATATGAGGATGTTCTTGACGATTGATAGGAAAACTACTGACTGCTCAAAACACGGATTGGGCTCCTGGCGCAACAATCAAATTCGTAAAATACTGCTTGTACAGCCTCCTCCTGATGGTCCCCGGGCAAAATCCTTATACATGTAGGCTAAAATTGCAAGTGCGAGATTGTCTAGGCTCTTCTAGGCGTATAAGCAACCTGTGCTACGGAAACCAGCACAATGCCTTCAGATTATTGCTCTACTTCGAAAGCCGTCTTGCCATAGTTGGCGCTATATTTTAGCGCAAAGCCTGCCATAAAATCAGTTGAGTGTTAACTGACATTCAAGCAATCGCCAACCAAACTAACCATTTGGGCATCAGTAGCCCTTTTAGAAGTAGTCTCCTAAACGTCCGAAAAAGACGAGGAGCTGACATGGGGTTGCTACGAGATCACCATATTATGATAGCACTGCTGCCGTTTGAAGATCCATAGACATGAGACCGAATGCGAGATCCCACAGAGCGCCAAGAACTGCGGGGCCATCCCTCAAGTGCTCCATCGACTCCACAATCCATTTTTGAGGCATATGTTCATGTATGCAAGTCATTTTTACCATATTTGTTCGCTAAGGACTTGTACTTCGAAACCCTTTGTGCAAATCACTTTAAATTAATCAAAGGAATCAATTAATACTGCTGGACATTAACATATTGCCAGTATAGTTAGGCTCTTGAACTCATTAAATTCCTTTAGCGTAGAATAATGCCAACTATTGAGTACAGACGTGTAGTGCCCCCATTACTCACAAGTCGTTCACCTATATTTCCTGTCTACGCTGAGGAGTCAATAATGCATAAGTCATAAGCGCATACTTTTTCATAATTGCCTTCATTTTCAGAAATTAATTTCTACCAAACACTTTTAAATATCCAAAATGCATTCTTAGCGTCCAACGGCCAACGAACATTCAACATGAAGAACTCAATAAAGCGGTTCTACTATACATTTCTGTATCTTTTTGCTGCATTTAAGGTACAACAAGACCACAAGACAAGTGGAATCATCAACCTTCCACAAAATCGTTTATTTCTGCTTACTACTAACAAGTGTTATAGTTATATTACTTTATATCTATTACACTTTTGACGTTTTCGTACTTAACCCGTCGGAAATAGAAGAATCATCGTATCACGCACAAGAGACTGTCTTATTTTATTTTGGTGCCTTTCGTGACCACGTTATCAGTTTCTTTTTCTCCAAAGTTTATCTCACCAATACCACGTGAATATAAACAACCATCAACGAGTTTTTAGACATTTTCAATCAACTGAAGCTTAGGATCAATGCCGAGATCTACTATCCTTCTGACATTCAAAATTTTTTTTTTCCTCAAAGTGTTTCTGACCGTATATCGTTTTGTGTTGCGTGCTTTATGGTGTTTTTCGACTCTTGGGCTATTGGATGGGGCTATACTTGGAGCCTATCTTTTGGAGGCACACTTTTGGAGCTACCTCTACAGTCACCTGGTTTTACTTTGCTTCTTTATGAAACTAAATATTTGGCTTGACAATGCAATTTCAAGCAACCGCAAACTATCCGAACTGTGTGCGGATATACGAAAGATTTTGAAAATATCACATCGGTTACATCGCCTCAAATATTGGCTAAATGAGTTTTACACATCTCTTGTCATCTTCACCTATACTGGAGTGGTTCTCGATATCGAGAACATTTATCAAATTGTTATTGATTTGTTGTACGTAAAAAACACACATACTACTGTTCAAAATATTCGATTGTTTACAGTACGTGTGCCACCCTGTATATTGACCGTATTTGATATTTATATGATTACATTGGTATCTTACATTGTCAGTGAGAGCAAGACGTTACAAGACAATGTCCTGATATTGTTAGGCAAGGAGAAAGTACAATGCAATTGTGAAATTCAAAAATATGTGAGTTTTGATAACATTTTGAAAAGTTTTTTTTAAGTTTTGTGTTTATTTGCATATCGATTTGCTGATGATGCAACCTAGTATTCATGATCTGAATGTTTGGGCTTATAACTATGGAACTTTTCGAATCAATCAAGGGTTCACCTTGCGGTGTCTATTGCATGACGTCATCCTTAATTCAATTGTATTTGTATTGTATTATGCAAATGCTGCAGTCTATAATAAACGCTGAGAGATAAGGAAGCTCTGTACAATGTGGTGTACCTCTATACAGAGTTTGCTAGTCTATATGTGGACAAATTCAAAATTTAACACAAACTAGGGCTTTTATAGGTTGAAATCACCCAAGAGCTTAAGAATATGTGTACGGTGTGCCAATGTTATCTTGCAATATCTCAAAAACAATGCGTTCGAGGCGACTATTTTATTTAGCGACGAGTTCTCTCGGATTCTTCCAAGGTTGAATTTATACTTTTATCTCTCTCTGGCCTTATTGCCTGGGATATGAACGAATATAGAATTTTTCTCTTCCATATCGGGTAAGGGAGGCACTAAATACTTACTAAATTACTTAAAGAGCTCTTAACCATTAAAGTCTCTGCCTGAGACACGGCTGCCTTCCATCAGTTGCGAAAACCAAGTTTCCTCGCATCCTGGCAACTTTGTTTTCGTACCGGAATTTCGGTCTTCTTCGCCGTCTCTAACTTGGGGGCCGCGATTCTCTTAGCTGGAGCATAGTTTTCCGTTCGCTCGATGTGGCCTAGCCAATTTAGTCGGCGTAATTTGGCTTTTTGGACTACATTCACTTTCTAGTACAATTCATAGAGCTCGAGGTTATATCTTCTCATGGATTCGTCCTCCTCGCATTTGCTCAGCTTTCTTACTTATCGTCCAGCACTTGACTTCATACTGCAAGACTGGTAAGAAAAGCGTCCTTCTATAGAGCATTAATTTGATCCGTCGAGTAAGGTAATTCTTCGTAGTTGGATTTATACTTTTTTTCCACAAAAAACCACGAGAACCACGAAATCGCAGACATATTGGAGAAAACTTCTGTTAAAAGGAAACATTATTAAAGGCCAAAGCACGTTGCCAAAAGAGACATTTCAAGAGTTGAAGGGCGCTGAATGGTTGAGGCCTTATTGCCGGAGCGATAGTTCAAGAAATCAGAGAAAATAATGAAGCTGGGTAGTTCACAAATTAGAACAGGATAGGAATACTCTTTAGACATTGTTTCCTAAGAAAGCACACTAGAGAATTCATAATAGACGTGTTGGGTTGGGTAAATAGGGGTGTCCCCCTTGCTATGATGCATTTTGATAGACCCTCTGCTGACAACTCTCGAAAAGCTTTTGTATAAGCCGCCCTGGAGCTTTGATGATCTTACGTAATACTTATCCCATGACTCCGACTTTATGTGTGTACATATATGCCGTCTGATGCTATGCCACCGTGGCCCCAACTGCGGTACAACTATGAAATCAACTTTCCTAGTATCCAGAACTTTCTTCGGCCAGAGTCCGACCCGGGTGTGGAGTTGAGTCGTACTTTCACCGATTATTTCAAAATCGATCAAAGATCCGAAGCTGATCTATTTGTGAAAGACGACGAGACTGCAATACCCATCGGGTAAGCATACCTCTGTCTTCCAGACGGAGATCTTTGAAATCGTATAAATCCGTGTCTGTAGAGATAATCACGCTGCGCCTAAAAACTGGCTCAACATTTTCCAAACTGGTTGGGGAATGAAAGAACCACGTGTATTTCAGAAGTTATCATAAGTTAAAAGCTCCCTTGGGTTTTCTAAACTCATTAGCATATACTCGGACAGACAGATATACAACCACTATCAGATTTCAATTCGTCTTCTTGTCCTGAAAGTAGAAATGCAAAAATGTTCAATACAACACTAATTTTCTGCAAGTAAAGCTCAAAGTTTTTCAAAGCGTCCACACCAAGCGTTATATTAGAGAAACTTTGAAGAAACATTTCAGAAACGTTTGGGCAATGTTTTGGAAATAATTTTGAAGAATCTGACTTAAATAAACATTAGGACATAACTAATCCCTTCCAGAGCCAGGCGTTGATTTCTCACAGCTGTACGTGTTGCGCATGGCATACGTTTCCGCACGACAGAAGAGAGTTTTACGCCATAGGTATCCGAAGGACAAAAGAATGTTTTGAGAAACTTTCTCATGAATACTCATCGATGTTTGTCAGTCAATCGCTTGCATGAAATGAAGTGTTGCCATGAAAGAACTCTTGATGGTATTTTGTGAGATTTGAACTTGGAATCCCGCGCTGAGCCACGGCACCTACTTTTTTAAATAAATCTTGTTTATTTTACTGATTACTGTACACCCTATGCGAAATTTGTCGAATGTGTCAATATAAAGCAGACTACCAAGTTATATGCTACATTTCCATTACTCTTTAACGGTATGTGTGAGTGTTATAGTACACCATGCATTACAGCTTGATAATGTGTTTTTTTTTGCCATTTCTCTTCCTGTTGCCGGGTACTACACTACACTTCAGCTGTACAACTATCCCGTGAACCCTACTCCAGAGCCCTCTATTCATCTTCTCATCATGAACGATTACGACGGCGACGAAGAGAACTGCGACGACGACGACGACAACAACGACGCTAGGCTCCAACTTCCATTGCATATCTACAAGTTTTTTTTTTCCTGACTGGCAGTACCAGAGTGCTTCTCTTCGTATTTTCCTAGTGATACTTCTTCCGTAGTAGCTGCTGCAGCAGTAGCACCAGCAGCACCAGGCGCTAGCTGGTGTTCCTACATTTACATCCAGAATATCGATCCACGTGTTTCGTTACATTGAAAACGGATATTTGCAGGATGTGAGTGAGTGGCGCTGTCAAGGGAATGAGCCCTATGTGCGCTGAAATTCTATAGTTAAGGCAAAATCCTGCCTGAGCATACACAACACACCGTAGGAAGGAAGGAGACCCATCATTACTCGCTGCATGTTGAATATACCAACAAAACGGCACTCTTACTATACGAATACGAGTATGCATGCACACAAGAGAGATGAGGAGGTTTTTTCTCCGCCCGGTGTAAACGTGTGTGTGTGTGCGTTGGTGTACTTGTGCTTTTGCATTTACTTGCAAGGATATCGAACCCCATGCGGAATGATGGAATGCGGGTGGTACATGTACAAGCTATTTAAAATAAATAGTGTATCTACAATTGATGTAAATCAACAGAAAAGGAAAATATTGTGACGGAGAATGCAGAAACAGTGGAAGCCAAAGAGAAAGAGCAAGTAAATATTAAAGAGTACGATCCAGAGTGCTGGCTGGTTTCTATCTGGACGATGCCGAAATGAGTAGTTATTACTTTTTGCAAACAGTTTTGAAAATATTTGTAAGTTCATCAAATCAAAAAACAGTCGAGTCCTTAAGCCCTAATACATTTGAGATGCTATGATAGACAGATTGGTTTCCTGCAAATCAACGAAGAGAAAAAACTTTTAGCAGCGTTTTCGTTGGAAAAAAAAACTACTTTTCAAAAGTATTAGTAGTGCAATATAGAACACTTATCTTACCAGATAGATGCGACCAAGCGCTAGACAGTAAATAAGTAGGAAAACAGAGCAAATATTGGGTACCATATGCGAGAAGGGACTCAATTGACAATCAGCAAAGATCGAGCCAAATCGATCACTTTACGATCAGCTCCCAAAACTCTCTTAAAGGTACGATACAGAGGTGCAGCCGCCGTCAGTCAAGAACGCGATCACCATCGTATGCTAGCACCTTCGTACAGCCTCATTCAATGACAAGTTTGAAGATGTCCACTATGAATGCTTTAAAGTCGATGAAAAGGTGATGGGTTTCGACTTGAAATTGGTTGGTCTTTACCAGGATTTGCCTCAGTGTGAAAATTGGGTCTATTGTCGATCCGATCTGCCAGGCCGGAAGCCACACTGGTGCCTTTCGATTAGTGTATTGCATAAGGATTTTAGACGTTAAGACAATATGTTGGATAGGATCTTATATGCGACATTTAACAGGGATGTGCCTCGGTAGTTCCATAAGACGTAAGATCGCCTTTTTTGAAGATGGGGCATATAGAGCTGATACTCAAGTCGTGGATGCCGTGGCTCAGTGGTTAGTGCATTGGACTACTGTGCATGGGGTTCCAAATTCGAATCCAGAAAAATGCAATCAAAGTCTGGCCAACATTCAAGAGTATAACTGTCATAAAGAAGTTTCTAAAACAACCCCTTCCCTTCGGATACGTCATAAAACTGTAGGTCCCTTCTGTACGTGCAGAAATGTATGCCACGCACGATGCGTACAGTTGTGAGAAGCTGGGCCTCGACTCTCTATGGGCTACTTACGGCCTAGTATTTATTTATTTCGCTCCAGTCGTCGGGCATGCGTTCCTTTACCCACACTTGATTGATGACTTGGTACATGCACCATACCAAGACACCACGTCCGTATTTTAAGAGTTCAGCTGGAAGCCCATCAGACCCAGCGGCTTTGTTGTACTTCAATTTTCTGATGGACACGTAAACTTATTCAATACTGTGTGGGGGCCTTGGTTCTTCATTGACTGGATGTTGGTTCTCTTCTTGCCTTATCATTCTCTCTCTCTATTTGCTGCACGTTAAGCAAGTGCTGGAAATGTTGCTGTGCATCGGTGAATAGTTTGCCTTCGCTATTTCGAAGAGCCTGCGTTCAGGGTTTTAAAAACCAACTGCTAGCTGCTTTGCTTTCCGATGGAAATTCCGGATGTTGTTGGGCTCGCGAGACTTCTCGATATTCTTGAGCTGGAAAACTCCCTTCTTCTGGTCCGATACCCTTCTTGTTTTGCACTGCAGCGCTTTCAGGTGTGCATCTTCTGTCACCCCTTTCCGCTGAACGCACTCATCATCATTCCACGGGCTCCTCTCTAGTGGTGGTTGGTAGCCGAGGGTAGCTGCTGCTTTGATGTTGTTCTAGTATTCGGTCCACTGGTTGTCAGCATTTGTGGTGGGTGAATGAAAGAGGTTTTTCGGTCAGGTGCGCTTTGTAGGCTCCAACGTTAAGCTTGTTTCTTCTCTTTGGACAGTCGGGCTCTGAATTTAGCTGCAACTAGATAGTGTCGATGTTTGCACCTCGAAAGGTACGCACATCCAATATCCAATATATATGCGTGCATATTCTTAAGAGCTCCCATTTGATTTTGCTTGAACGTCAGAATACAATTACCAACCTCGGCGGATTTTAGCTTGGGGAAGCGAATCTGTCAAACGGCGTCTAGTTGACTGTCTACTTCGTCTATGTTCTAAAGTATATGTAAATCGCTCTGCACAGAAATTAGATATTAATAGCTTCCCTTCCAGAACATTTAGGTTTAGCCTTTGACGTTAAACAGCCACGCTGTCAGACTTAATCCTCGTAAAATAGGTTTCGATCTAAGGTGTATTAACTTTAAGGCTTTCGACACCTAGATCGGAGATGGTCTCTGATTGGCCAATATACGAGCATGGTAAGTGTCATGTTTTATACGGTACTAAAGTGTCAAAGGATCTGATTGATCGTCTAATGTTGCAAATCTAGCTAAGACAATAGAAAAAGAACAACAAATTCTGTCCCTATGAGTATAAGTATGTATCTACATGTACATAGGTAGAAAAAAAAGGACACAAACCCAAACAAACCCAGAGGACTATTACCAAACTAAAAACAAAACAATTTCAATCTCGGATTACATTCCGAAAAATTAATCATAAATAAAGGAGAAACAATAAACATACGAAAACGACCCCGAACATTTGTTGCCTCCTGTAGTTGTTTCGGGTTGAGGGCGAAGCCTAAATAGTTTTAATGTCATCGACGACACAGATACTCACCGAGTGGTATGGAAGAATAGACGACCTGGTGCAGACGCCGACAACGACGACGGCGACGAGTACAATTTAACGAACAATAACAAATGGAATACTTATGGGTAGTATAGTACTGGGCTGTTTAAGGAGTCAAACCCTGCAGGATACACAAAAGCGAGAAGAAAAAAAATCCTATGAAAGCCTGAGATTATATGAAACCGGAACTGATTGTGTATGTTTTGTTGCGGCAAGGGTGACAAATCACTGCAATTTATAAATGAATACGATCGACCTGAGAGTCGGTATGTCGAGGAAAAGATTGTATACAAAATTGGAAATAGATAGATTTTCATTGATGATCCGATAAACATTTCAGTACCAGGCAAAAGGATGGAGTATAATGAATCAATCGAACTGAAGACGTGGTACTGACATCGCTTTGGCTGTGGATGATATCCAATTTACTGTATACCAAGAGGTTTAATTCCATTATAAAGATATCAAACGCATCAATTATTGTTGAACATGTGCACTCACATGTCATCCATGTAGCTATGTGTACAGCGATGATCAAAATACATATTAGGTAACAAGGTATGATGCCGTAATCGTGGAGAAAAAAAGAAATTAGTGCTGGTTTTAGCTTAGCAGATAGATTCCCTTCGTTTCAATATGCATAGCCAAAGCCATTTGTTGCATTTTGTTGTGCTGGAGAAGTAAGCGTGAAAGGACCTCACTAACATCGGAGTATGCTGCAAAACAAGAACAACTTTAGCGATTGATGCTTGCAGTATAATATTGGCAAATAAGGATACGTTTTTGCATTCAGAACTATCGTGGCCTAACTTAACAGCATTTCCAGTCCACCAATCGACCACGAAAGGCTTCAGAAAAGTCAGTTCCTGCAAATAATGGCGAAGCGAAAAGTTCGGTTTGGTTATGGCTTGAGGATCCTTTCCCTGGTTCTTAGTGTTCTTATTTACAAGATCAATAATTTAATAATTCAACAGATTTTTACGATATTTTGGAAATATAAGCCGTATTGCTGCGGAAGAACTCACAACATGACAATTCTGGTGAAATTTTGCTTAAAATTTCATCGAGTGTGGCGGCCCCAGTGGACTACTCAGCCTCCGATTGCAATCCAACTGGGATTTTGCCACGGAATCTTAAAAGATCGTTGGCTAAGGAAACATTGCAAGATACAAATTATCGTGTTCCCCCATAAAAAAACAAGCTCTGAACTCGATTCCTGTTGAAACGTACCGCAACTTTAACGTGAAGACAGGGAAGTATAGCTACATGTATTGCAATTTTCATTGGTGTGAGATATTCAGTACTTTCTCAGCGTTCCAATGAGTATTTTCTTTTAAATAAAATATACATATGTATGTATATGTTTGATTTTGTGAGTGTTTTCACTGAGTGCTCTTTCTGATGGCTTCAGAGTTGGGTTAAGAAACTTTTGATGAAGAATATCTTTTCATACAGTGATTGGTGTGTTTGTGTGGCCTTCCAGGGACTTGATCCTAGTGTTCTTGGTCGAGAGGCTCAGAAGAGCCACTCAAGCTGTGATGTTGCCTCATTGAGGATCATTGGGTAAGGGAGTGGCTTCCTTGCATGCGTTTTATTCTAGAATAGGGTAAGTCGTGGATTGAGTCCGTTTATACAGCGATCAGTGATTTTGTGTGGCCTTCCAGGGACTTGATCCGAGTGTGCTTGGTCGAGAGTCTCAGAAGAGCTGCCTAGCCTATGCAGTGATGGAACAAGATTGGGTGTAGATGAATTGGAGAGTGGCTTTCTTGCATGCGTTTTTAATTGTGTGATAAGTCCTGGGATGTGTCCGCTCATGCACTTTAGGCGATGTGTTTATGACTGAGGATCGGTGAGCGTATGTCCTCCAGACAGGCCCCCACTGTTTACTTCGGTTTTGAGACTGACTTGTCAGTGCTACCGCTGGTCTAGTGAATATTTTGCTCCACGTGAAAAGGGTGACCTACCCTGTTACGTGTGTTTTGACCGCCTCTCCTCATAGAGATGTGCGATAATGGTTTGTTCGACTCCAATCTTCTCGTTGACAGTAGTTTTGTTTGTGATTTTGGTTTTAGGTTTATCACCAGTCCTTTTGTTGTTTTGGAGAAGAGAGTCGAAGAGTACTCATGGTACCGTTTCTTTACAATATAATAACTCTCCTCACGACCGGATATCCCCTAAGCCCTGACCTGACATAATTTAAGCTTATGATATGCTAGAAAATTATATTTAACAAATGAATGTAAAAAGAAGAAAAAAATCTCTGGTTTTGTTTACTTTAAGTCCGTTCGCTTAGCCTCCCAAAGCAGCGAATTTTCACGAAATTTTACGAATTTTTACGAAAAGCTGTTCGCGTACTGAGAATTTTTGTAGTTTTTCACAGAAGAGAGCGCTCACGAGAGAGTAAGAAACTTCCCCATGCTACGAATTTTAGTGCAAAAGATTTCTGTGGGCTGGTTTTTGAAAACTGTCAAATCAGTGTATTTTCATCTTTTTCTTGTTCAACCCGTTTGCTTACTTTTTCGTAATTTTAGCTCTCTCTGAGAGAAATTTGAATTTTGTTAATTTACTAATTTTAGAGCAAAAATTACGCGAACGGACCGTTTGATACTTTAAAATTTTTGTCATATCTTATACTTTTCACAGCTAAATAAATTCCGGTTAGAAAAATAGAACTAATGTCCAAATTTGACAGATGGTTCAATCCTTATCTATAGAAATTTGTTGAGAAGCAATTAGTAAAATGTAACGGAGGGCAAATATTTTACTCTCTCGAGTTCTCTCTCTTTTACGAAATTAGAATTTGTAACAGTTTGTACGAAATTTTCAGTAAAGGGAACAGACCTATTGCTTTCAATTCAAATACCTCTTTTTTGTCCGTTATTGTCCGCTTTTTGTGCTCAATTGATAATGATTTAAAAATCAATCTTATCCTTTGTTCCATTTATGTTGTATTAATTTTATTTCAATTTCCATTTGCAATTCAACTTGCTCCCGAATTCCGCTACACTTAAAAACCTATCAAATATGCCACAGTATCCAAAGTAGACCTTTGTTTTTAATAATTTAAGAAAAATATTTTACTGACACTTTAACTGCCAGCATTGTTCATGGACAGCTATTAAATGAAATACTAACATATCTCTCTTGGTATACTTATCTGCTCAACAAAAGTCTCATCTCGTAATAGCCACAGAACAAGCAATTCCGAAGCACACTTTTACGATCGGCAGTAAAATAACAACCAAAATATTCATATATTTTCCCCAAACACACATATGTATGGATGTATTACCAAAATTCATTTATAACCCCATTGCCAGGAAAATTTGTTGATCATATATCACAGCACACAGTCAAAAAACGGGTTGTATATCAAAACTCCATATCTCTTTGAGCTGGAAACGTATAAAAATGTCATCGATTGAAAACAATTTTTGATTTAGCTTCCACCACACATTGAACAGGAAGAAGACGAGGAACCAAATCGTCGATTTCACTTCCAATTTTTTTGGAAAAGTTCTTTTGAATTTTGATACAAAACGAAACCAAATGTAACCAAATATCTGAGTGTAATTATTGCCCACAAACTCTCAAATCTCGATGTTAATGCAAATAAATTGTATCTGGGAGCGCACCGCATAATTAGATTCTTTATTTTGGAAATAAATACCACAAAACTACGCCGTATAATTGTCACATTCCGAGTAATTTATGTTCGGCTGGAGATGTGTTTTGTTTAGTTTATGGCCTGTGCGCATCTATTTCAAGAGATGGTGTACGTATTCAAAAAAGATGCAGATGTTGACAAGAATTGAGATACTCTTACTTACTCTTGCTAGAATATGCATGTTTGACAAATAATTGGAGCGAATGGTTTTTGGGGGTAGATACTGTGCGCCAGACAGTGCCGCCGCGCCGCGTCGCGCTGCTGCCATCAGGATACACGTGTTCGCCCAATTACTATCCTTGACAATGAAGTACAGAGATTTACAATCATGTTATTAGGCGAAGCGTAAACAACGAACCTGCCCTAAAATTAAAGAGAGTGTTTTTGTTTTTTTCTTTTTACACATGCAACTGTAAAAGACGACAGGCGACTTTGTTTGAATATGTATATTTTCGAAGGAACCAATAAATGTCAGTTTTATTAGCGGCGCACAGACTTTTGAGGGCGTGAGTTGTGGTCTTGTTCGATTTCGTAATTATTTGATATTAATGGGATAGAGAACATGGAAACAGATGCAGCATCATACCAATTGTTCGAAACTTGATGAATCTTTTGGATAGATTTGGTCGATATTTATAAAAGGAATACGGAAATGATCTTTCAGTTTGGACGCTCAGTGGGAGGTCTTTGACTGGCATGCTAGGAGGAACAATAATCGTGCGTGAGCCTGCAAGGTTTAAAGTGCGAATTAAGGCCAAATCTGAAGAGTTAATGGGTGCAAATTCAAAACTTAGACGAGGTCCCTTGAATCATAGCAATCTTTATTCTCTAAGTCTGTAATCCCTATTTTCACCCTGTGAAAGACTAGTAATACATCATCAGCGCAGTATCTTTCAAGCCGAAATTTTCGCCATTGAAAAAGTAGCACAGACTATACATCCAAAGGAACTAAAGCCATCCAGGGTAAGCATCTTCGTGGACAGTCAAGCAGCGCTAAAGGCGCTCAGATCAAAAGCAGTCTACACATGTCGACTAACGATAAATAGAATATGTAGCACATATTCATATGAGACATAATAATATAGAAGGGAATCAAACAGCGGACGAACTTGCACGAAACGGGTCAATATTAAAAGGAGTACTTACCTAGATACAAGTAGCCATCCCATTTGGTGTACTAACAAAGAAAATAGACCGGAAAGCAGCTGATGAGATTAACACACCAGAAGTGACTGTATCATATCTCGCAGATCATGGCCAAAGTTGGACGACAAAAGGACCAAAAGCCTCTTATCCTTGAACAAAAATGAAATCAGTATCATGGTAAGTGTACTAACTGGGTACTACCCGATAGGTGAAATGGCCGCCAGACTAAGCATTAGTCTGGCACTTGACATGGTGCAAGTCCCATTCGGGAACATGATTTGTTTCACCAAGAGTACAGGTTGGTTCAATACAAGACCAACCGAAGTGCAACCAAATTGAATGTGGTAACCACAATGAAAACAGGGAATCACAATAAGCCCCCGTGTAAGCCATGGGACATTCTCCATTTCCCGCCAATAAGCAGCATTTAGTACATCGATACTCACCAACAATAATACTATTAGCGAAAGACCAAAAGCCATGTAAAGCCCCACTTTGAACTTAAATATCCTCAGACAGCCTTTCGCATTTGCTCTTCTTCACAAGGTATGTCAAATAAATTGACATGAAATGGACGACCCAGAACGGAAAATTGCTTGTTCGGGATCGTACTTTTTTATTGTGGAAACAGGAGCAGTCAGGCACAACTAGTCCATTTTACTTCCAGGGAGAGTGCCTTTTGAAAGCCCAGTTTTACTGAAATTTTCTTGTCTTCCGAAATAATTCAAGAACACACCTCAGTGATAGCTTATAGTAACAGCATTCACCAAGTTAGTACCTAAAGCCTGATACAAGCAAAGGCAGGAGAGTAGAAGTGTCGCACTCTCAACAAGCTTCGCAAATAGAGATACAGCCTTTCACTATGACCTTTCAACCTGCTACTAACAATGTAGGTTGCGGGCATTAGGATGGCAAATATCTCCTCCTGTAAGACAGGGCCAATGAGTATTTTAGTCGTGAGTTGTCGCATTCTACATATACGCCAGTCGAAGCTAGTTCTGAGTGATCGGAAAGTTGACTTCATCCTTGAAATACTGAAAGAGACTTGGTCATGCACAGCATCAGACGAAATATCCATAAGTCCAGTGACATAGGAAATGTGTTGCGCAAATCAAGATCATTCTCCAAAAGCGTTGAAATGTCTTAATTGTGGGCCACATATTATAGGTATTATAAGACTGAGTGAATCTAGAACCTCCCGTGAACCAAAGGCAAACTGATGTTCGGTGTTTTAAGCAAGAGTAAGCCACGCAGATGAATTAGCAAGAAAAGCTTATTCAGATTCTCTAAAACTTACAGATCCCTCTTGTGTTTTCAGGTTTGAAGCAGGGAATATAGCCACAGAGAAAGCGAACTTAAGGTGGAATTCAATAGAAAGTTGCAACATTGCAAGACAACTATGGCCATCATTTGATAAAGAAGAGACCGAGAGACTTATGCGCAAGAACAGACGATCCCTCTCCATGCTTGTGGGAATCCTTACGGAACATAACACTTTGCAGTACTGCATCGAACAGAAGAAGAACTCTGCAAAGGATGTGGTGACGAGGAAGATGTAGAGGACACTACCCACACTTCCTATGCTAATGCCTTAGACTCCAGCATTCTAGAAATAAATTCCTCGGTAAACACTTCTTTCAAAGCCTAGATGAACTCTATAGTGCAAATACCGACAAGCTGCTGAACTTCAACAGAGCATCAGTGTGGTTTGTATACTCTGAAAACAAGTAAGTACATACTATGAAGTAGTTTTTAGACATATGGGTTAAAAGGGCAAGGGAGTACCTTTCTTCCCCTAACTCATTGGGTCAACTCTGACCTGAGTGCGGCAGAAGTTTTTCTTCTGATAACCCGCTTACCTAACCTAATACAAGCCACGTATTTACGAGAAATGCCCTTCCACGACAACAACCGGCACAAAATCAGGACTTATCGTAGCCATATAGATCCGAACGACTGTATCGAGTTATGAGCCTCATGTCTTTTCAAAAATATTACTGATTTCTAATACCTATATCATTTTTAATATATTGTGATTCCAAGATATTTAGCTTTATCGAGAAGGTGACGCCTTTAAGGATTGACTGAGTTAGACCGGTCATGATCCTTCTTTTCCTAAAAAGAACAACTTTTGTTTTGAGAGGATTGATCGAAAGCCCATCCCTAATACGCCTTTTATCATTCATGCAACTGCTTTAGTGCACATGGAAGGGATCACATTTTTGAAAGGTGTTGGGATATTATAATTTCCCGCTAGTGGTGGAGTAAACTCCCTTGGAGAAATTTTCCTGCAACATTACTAAATGTACAATATAGGGGAATCCGCACACACAGGCAGATATATGTAGCATCAGGCCTTAGGCCTAGAGAGGCGCTCTGTAGGAAAAGGATAATGTATCATACCATCCGTCGCAAACGACCGTCGCACCTCCAATTACGTGCAAATTACTCCAAAGCCAATAGTTTGAGCTTCGAATTTTTAAAAGTCGGCGAGTCTCGACAAAGACCTTTACTATAGTTCTATAAACTATTTCCATGAAGTTTTTTTTTTAATTTTTTTTCAAAAATATCCTAACTGTAAGCCGGTAACTGACAATTTGTTCACTTCTCTCATTTTTGTGTCAAATCAACTTGACAGGAGGTAAAATCCCCTCTAATTACTGTATGGGATTATTATGACAAAATTTTATTCCGCAAATTAAACAATGTATCCCCACTTTGCCATCCAGTTTGATGATGATAAAGTCGTTAAATATACTAACCAGTCGCATACAGATTGCAACAAGCTCGCGCACACACAACGACAACACAGAGTTAAGCTCTCTGAACTCACCTGGTCCTTATTTTGTCAGGGCATCGTCCCATATACACGCTACTGATGGCGTCTATACATACATACAAACATACACTTGCGTCATGTTTGTTAAAAGTACCTGGATTATCTATAGAAATTCACAGTGACATTCTGTAATTCCATTCTGACTGGATTACCCTCGTGCAGCAGTAGCAGTAGCAACATCAGGACGAGGATAACCAGCAGCACACATGCAATCTGTTTTGTTTTTTTTTGTTTTTTTGTCGAAGGAATCTGCTTTACATACCCGGGTGCGCTTACCTTTTCATCAAGTCTTATCGTGTATTTACCTTTATACCCGGAGTCGTCCTCTGTGAGTTTTCCCTGTGTTACGTTATTATCTCGGTTGGTTTTTGTTGCTTAAGAACGTTCAATTGAACAAGTAAGTTATCCTCTTCAGATTATTAGGCGGTATTGGTCAGAGTCACAGAGACACAAACCGCACACCCACGCACAAAGAACGAAAAAAAATAAAAGATTCCTTTTTGCAAAAGAGGTATTTACAAATGTGAGGATTAAATGCCGGGGACGTATGAGATTATCTCTTCAATTCAATTTTGGTTGTGATAATAGAACTCTGTGTGTGAGTGTGTGTGTGCAGGACCAAAAGGGTTTTTCTTTTGCAATTTTAACTTTATTTACATTTACGAGTGTGCATGCAGAGTACGCCATGTGTACGGATGGTGAATGAAAGGATTATGTGAGTAATTGGTCCACCTGGACGCTAATGGGCCGGGGATTTAGGGACTTTGCAAAGTTAGTGGTAGTGAGAAGTGTCGCATAGCATCAGCTGGTTGTTTAGTTGGTATGTACGAGTACTATCGAAAGTATTAAAGAAGACGAAGTCTTTTAGGGAGCATCAGTGGACAGTTCTTTATCATGAGCTCAATAGTTTGATATGGTAAAGATAAGACTCAAAGATGCAGTTTGATAAAAAAAAAAATCAAAAACATCTGTGACTTGCAGTGTATTCAACAAAAGGACGTGGTTTGATGGAACATCACTGTTTGACTTCGGGTAAGAAAACAATTTATTTTAAAGGCTCTTAACAGTCCTTACAACTTTTGCTTTGATCCTCTGCTTTGTGAGTCTCCAGAAATTTATACTTAAATTGGCATTTGGAGAATGTTTCTCTTAAAGTCATTTCATCATTGAACAAGAGCACAAGTTGAGAGTTGGATGTACCAATAAGGCTGTAACAACAAAAGCTTTCTGGTCCTTTTGAAAACTAAGCACGGCTTCTGATGTCCTCTCGATCAATCTGGTGTAATTCTTAATGTTTCCTACTGAAATCACAGGCTGAGTTATGGCTTGATCATCAACAGCGTTTTTAAGGAAACGTCTGTCAAACATCAACGCACATACCTTCGTTGGTTTTAGGAATCACCAATCGCAGAGCTAAAGAGTAAAGTGTCAACCTGCTTCCATTACAGATCATCATATAGCTTGGAGGATAAGCCAGTTTGCATCAATTTGGGACACTCTACGGTCGCAGAGAAATACATAGCGTATGAGTACTTATTACAAATTAGATGACGCCAAACTTAGAGCTTAAAGTGACTCAACTTTTATGTCAGGGCAAATGGACCTTCATACAGATTAAGCCATGACCGATACATGAAATCTCTTTCCGCTCTTAGCATAAGTGGTCATAAGTAAAGAAATATCCAAAATTCCAAAATGCCGAATGAAAAATCGTTAAAACTGCCAACAAACAGGTATAATACTTATAACCCTTATGTCCACTGTATATTGTACATGCATTCCTTTAAAGTTAGTGCTCTCTCTGTGCTCCTACCGAAATTGCATATGAAACATTTCAATGCATTTTAGGAAATATTCTTTCTCTAAGGAACTGATCACGGTTTAGTACTGCACTTTCTAGAAACTGTCTTCTGTTTGCCTTAAATATAGAGCGTAGTCCAACAAGGTTTAATGAGGCTTCACTAGAGTCGAGGGTGCATATCGAGCCTGAATCAACTATATGATCATTCAAAGCTCTGGTATTGAGTTCGAGAATTCCACATCACACCCCTAAAATAATCTGATCATATCTCATATCTCTGGGTTTGGGGTCATCGAAGTATTTACTGATACTATAAGTTGATTGGAGTAGTGACTTCAGTCCTGTGGTTTTCTTTAAGTTTGGAAAGAAGTTTGTTGTGCATATTATTGGACTTCAACGACTAGTTGATCCTAGCACCTCACAACCCCATGTGTTTCTCGTGATATGCGTTTTTGCATGTAGAGAAGGGCCCTAAAGTTTTATGCCATATCCGAAGGGCAGAAGGGTTTTTTGAGAAGCTTGTTTGTCAAACGCTCTCAAGAGGCGGGAAAGTGAAAAAAAAACTTTGATAGTATTTTTCTAGATTCGAACTTCGAACCCCTTGCTCAATAGTCCAACCCACTAATCACTGAGCCAGGCCACCTACAAGTAGCAAAACGTATAAATAATGTAATAACTCAAAACCATGGATGAACATACTGTCTATCAGTTGCAATCATAGCGGAATGCATTCACATTGAGTCATACTAAGAATTCGCGTGGATTTGTTTCAACTCAAAGACTTCAATAAAGAAGAAATCAAAATTCATTTTGAAGTCATGGCTGCGGCGGTGAAGTCAGAAAGAATGCAGTCTTTTTGATTGCTCTACATTCCTTGAAGTCACTAGCATTCACTGATTGCATTCAGTTCCTTGGAGTTAGTTGAAGACAGTGACTGTATTTGCTTAATTGAAGTCTTTTGAAGTCACATTGCATTGCCTTTAAAGACTTCAAGTGACTTCAAAGACTTTAACTAATTGAATGCAATCACTGACTTCAATTAACTTCCAAGGAATTATATTCAAAAATGATTGCAGTCTTTTACAGCTTTGCTGTCTATATGTAGTATGTAGAGTCTCGACACTACTCGAAGTATATCTCATCACAAAACAAAACGTGAATACGTAAGGTTAACAACATTTAGTAAAATTCCTCTCAGTTTTTCATTTTTAAACATTTTAAGTTAATAAAGACATAAACGATTTGCATTTTTGTTTTTTTCCTTTCCTTTGTTGCCATGTAGGTTACATGTCATATCTGGATTTAAAAAGGATAATCCTCAGATCTAAATTCTTATCAAAACAAAGGAATACGTAAATATGTGAAACCTTGAGCAAAAGGTTGCCAACTCTGGGGTGTGCCATCCAACTTTATGTTACTTACTCACCAGCAAGCACACGAATCTCATATTTTACAACTAGCGTGATGACAGCATAAAAGCCAACTCATCAACTGAAAAAAAAGATTACCCGTTCATAAAAGTGTCAGTAATGAGTGGTTATCCGATTATACTGTACTAAAACCTGGGCAAATAATTGGCAACGGAGCTACAAGATGTGTTGACAGACATTTTGCTATCGTTGCAAGGATAATTCTCATTAGGTACATTCTCACGTAATAATTTTTTTGTTGATATCCTGAATAGACAAACAGCAAGCCTGGAGCTTGCACAAAATTAAAGACAAATTTAAAGAAGCAACCTCAACCGTTTTCGATTTACTAAAATCAAAACAGAAATCTAGAAACTAAATGGAATTTCGAAAATAAACAAAAGAGAGAAAAAAATCGAATTTGCATGGCAAAGGAAGTTCTGTAAATAGAATTTCCTTGGAAATTTACATAAAACCACACACCGCAAATCGTTGCGCTCTGTAGGGTTGGTGCATTCGGCAAGCTGAATGGCCCAACGCCCGGATCTCCGCATTAGGGGAGAGGATATTCAAAGTGAAATCTAATATATCAAAATGTCACATTTGTAATGCGCCAAATATGTGAAACAAATCAGCAACTCATCTGCAATAGCTTCTGCTTGTTAGCTCTGTTCTCGGGAAGATGTTTAGGAGACATGGAGAATTCTGTTAATTTTTAATTGGTTATAAATTGTGGAGAACATTTTTGTTGTTTTACAGCCAAAGACACTTTTTTTGTTTTTACTCAATTTTAAAACAAGAGGACATAAGGCTGCTACTTAGTTATTTTTGTTTATATATCGTCACCACAGTGCAAGAACTAGATAAGTAGATTCACCTCTGCCCTTCGGATACGACATAAAACTGTAGGTCCCTTCTGTATGTGCAGAAATGTAGAGTTGTGAGAAGGTAGGCCTTGGTCCTCTATGGACTGCTTATGCCCTAATAGCTATTTCTATTGTAGTTAGACCCATACTCATAACTTAAGGCGGGAGGAACTGCGCTTCAGCTCACAAAGAAGGGATTCTTGAAGGGTAGCAGCATAGAGCACAGCTCCATTCTTATAGGAGCACGTTTCCATGATTTAGGCTTTAGGTTTCTTCTACCATCTAGGACTCACTAAGGGGATCGCGATGGGCTCATTATGGTGCCTGGTGTTTTGATGATGAACTCATAACTCTTTTCTACCTAACCTAACCTAAAAGGGCATCGACTTGGCCAGAAGAGTTCGTATACAGCAGCTAAGATAGTTGGGTTACGTAGAGCGTATGCAGCCCAACGTTTCAGCTAAGAATGTCTTCGAATCCAACCTGGACGGACGGCGCAGTAAAGGACGACCTAGCGGTAGATGGCGGAGAGAATGGAGAGAGAACTCAACCAACTAGAGGGTGTTTGTTGGTTGAGACCCAAGTCCACCCCGGACTGTAGCGCCACTTAAGTATGTTCTTTCTAGTTTCTAGTCGAATTACAGGAAAGAGTGAGCGGATCTTGACAATTTTTACAGTTGTACTGCAACTTTTTAAGGAGATCTCATATAAATAGTGATGAATGAATAATGATGAAGTAAGGAACTAATATGAATTTTGCAAAACAACTACTGCATATGTCGTCAGAAAATTATTCCAGAGCCACTTTCATATCAAAGACAACCGCATTACTGCTGAATATCTATCTATGTATACCCTATAGTTACGTTGTAAAATTAATATAGTATACCCTACTATAGAATGGGGTATAATTATTATACGATAGACCAATCTGCTCACCCACTGCCCCAGTCGTCGTAAAAGATAAACGAATCAAAATTGACATTTATCTCTTTTGAGCAATCTTCGAAAAATTTAATTATGAGGAAAAATGCACAATAAACAACGTTTTTATTGTATTTGGAAAAAATGTCGTCGATTCTCATATCAATAATAAACATTCAACCACGTTGTGAATTCAAAAGAATCAAATGTGCACCAACAAGGACGTGTAGGAGGAGAACGAGGACGCAGACGACGACGACAACGACGATGTCGTCAATGACATTCTCTCCTTTCGTTTGATTCGTTTGAATCACGATAAAAAAATTTATTGCCTGCAAACCTTATAATTCAATATGAGAATGCATGCATCTAGATACTCGAAATACTCGTATTTATTTGTTGTGACTGTGTCTGCACATGCGATGTGTCTTGCGACCGTCTGACTGTCTACATTCGCATGACTTTATTAGTTCTTCTGCCATCCTGTGATGAATACAAACTTTGAAGTTTGGTTTATTTTCCCTTACTTTATTTTGTTTATTAGTCTGTTTTTTTTTTTTTTTTTGCGAGGAGAAGGCCCCTCAAGGCATTAACGTCAAATAAATGTTACTTTTAAATCACTCTGCAAAAACAGATGATTGGTATTTTCGAAGGAGAAACAGCAGTGCTTCGTTTGATTATAGCTTTTATTGAACATTTTCTTTGATGAAAACTTAGCACACTCGATGGGTTTGACACTCAATTAACTTGCAAGTGAAAGATTTCAATTTAGGAGGCATTTCGAAAAAGTACGTAGGCGATTGGTAGACTATAGAATTGAACGTGAACTTTATATAATATTTGAACATTTAGATGCGGATGAGATTGGGCTGGGAGTAAGTAATAAAAGTCTAATGTAAAAGAGACATTTCTGCCATAGATTAAGCGACATGGTGAAGGAAGCATTGTATCAAGACATGACGTTTTATTTATTTATTTTTGTTTTTTTGGGATAGGACAAGCTTTACTGGAACAGTCAGACATCAACTTGTACATTGTAATACCGGAAAGTATCCCATGACGCTTCCTTTTAGTGTATGAATATTCTCGTCTTCTAATGAATTCGGGTAGGCGCTATAAGAACGAGGAGCTTACATTATCAGTATTCACAAACCTAGAATCTGCAGCCTGAGCAAAGGCAGGACAATAACATAGGAAGTGTTACGCTGTGTAGCCACCCTCTCTGGAAGCGTCGCAGATAGATGTTTCGCTTAAGTCAATCATATTAAGATTCTTAGCAAAAGCGAAGTGGATGAAGTTAAAGGATTGAGCAAGGCCTTGAGCACAGCTTGACTGTCACTACGGACACAGACACTACGACCCCTCCACATGAACTGGAAGACAGAGGCATGCTTACCCAATGAGTATTGCAGTCTTTTGTTATCGTCTTCCATAAATACACCAGCACCTGATCCTTGATTGATTTTGGAACCATCTGTGAAAATAGGACTACACCCTATTTCTGGTTTAGAGGTTGGCTGTAGCCAATCCTGAATACCTGGTAAGTCGACTTCATACGAGCGTCGCAGCTGAAGCTTTGGAGTCATAGCATCGGATGGCATATCCATAAGACCAAAGTTATAGGATAATTGACGTGCAAGATCACCAAAGCTCCAATGCGGCTCATACCAAAAGCCACCTCGTCTGAATCTGTGATATAAGTATTAAGAGGAAGGACATTCTGCATCTAGAGTATCTGCGTCTACAGTAGACCCCGAAGTACTTTGTAAGGCTCACGTGCGCCCGATGCAACTGTTCTTTGTAGTTAGGCGTAAGGGGCAGCCAAGTATTCACGAGAAATGCCCGTCTACCAAACAACTAACGCATAAGCCAGACATGGTCTTATCATATCCGTATAGATTTTTTCGGTGACAAGCCCCATGTCTTTCCAAAAGCACCCTTGCACTGCCGGAAAACTGAGAGCGACTTGGATGATTTTGATACTATTTACATGTTTGGACCAGAGAAGATTTGTTATACAGAATTACTCCTAGATTTTTGACTTCGTCACAAAACGAGATGATGATGCATTTGGCCGAAAGCCCATTTCTAGTACACCTCTCATCGATCATGTCAAAGGCTACATGGACATTAGCACAGATAGTTCTAAGCCATGTACCAACAGAGAGCACGGCGATTCGAGTACTTTTATTGCCGAGTGATTGCCGGTATAGATGACGTTGTCATCTCATCAACAGACAGTGATGATTTCAGCTTAAAGGGCACTGCATCAAATAGGAAGTAGATGGCGAGGGATGCCGAGAATACTCGGTCAGTAACGCACCTAGCAACAATGTGGTCTAACGTTGTCCTGCATCAACATAATAAATAGTGCGAATGGAATCATATTGTCATCCAGGATATTGTCATCATAATAATTTGAGTTGAGATGCAGAGCTCTGTTTTTCTGTGCATTGAAACACTACGACGAAACCTCCACAAAAATCTTCCCGCTGGACAACAGTTGCCGAAGGATATCTGTCAACTGATCATCTCTACCGAGCGTAGACTCATCAGTGAAAATGGCTCTACCTTCATTGGCGTCTATTAAGTCCTGGTGAAGGCGAGCGAATTCCAAACGACACACGTCGCTTATACTGTACCGTGAGCATCGGTACACGAGTGGGTCTTCTTGCTTTCAGGCCCCTTTTGGCTAATCGTCGCCTCACCGTTTGTGCACTCACAGATGTTTTTCTAACGATTCGAAGTCACAGTGACAGCTCAACCGCTCTTCGGTGTAGATTTCGAAAGCTTTCACGCACCAAATATTGATCTTTCCTAGCAGAAGTCACTCTGGGGAGACCTAAGTCTTCACGACGGGTGTAGCAGCTGGTTTCCTTGTCACTTTTGATTGCCCTTCTTACCGTCGTCTATGGTTTATCAATCGTAATAGCGGCATGAGGCACACATCGGCCATCCTCAACTAAAACCAGTGCCCTGGCGACTTCTTCTGGTTACAATACATGAAAAAGTATGACTGCTCCACTTTTTTTGTAGCCCAGTGTATTGAAAATAAATTTGCTGTTAATGTTCCAATCCTCGAAATTCATTAAATGCCTGTCAAGTATTTAACCAAATCTATAAATATATTGGCAACCCTCGTCTAAACAGCTCTTGAAAAGTTTTATAGCAATCAAAACTAACCCAACTTTATCTGTCTCGGCCTCAAAAAATGTTTTAACTTTAACCTAAACTATATTTCAATGTAAGTTTGAAAGATTGTTTTTCAAAAACCAACTTTCCCCCGACAAGTAATAACCCCAAAAAGTAATGAAACATAACTGGTCACTTTGGAGTCATAAAAAAAAAACGACAACGTCTCGACTAATGGACCATGCCAAGAAGGTTCCCTCCGATATCGACTTCTCGTTCATGTTTTTTATGCCCCAATTAAAATGATGACTCCTCTCCGTCATATCGGAAGTACACATCATCAAACCTGGCCTAATTGCAGCGTTATACTCGTAAGTCTTTAATAGCAATTCGATTTGGTTCCGTTTCATAACATGGATCAACCAAAAAGATACATACATACATGTTTGTTCCGTGTAAGCGTCGACGATGGCAATTAAAGTCAGTATTGTCATAAATCATTTATGAAACTGACAACAATTTTGTGTTTTTTTTTTTTTCTTGTAATCAAGACACTTAATCCCTGGATATCAATGGTGTCTTAAATTCTTTTCCACATTTTGCTCCTGTCGATTGTTCTCTTTCCTTTTGGGGGTGGTGCAAAAGACAAAATTGAAAGCAATACACATAGCATTTGCAACCTCCTCAAAGGAAAGAGGAACCATTCTAAGAGTTATTGCATTTTCTAATTACGGAACGAAGGACCGTCGTCGTTGCAAAAAAAAAAAAGCAAGTTATTAATAGCATAACATGCATGGCAGGGGTGCAGCAACTGAGAGTGTATGTGCATCTAAAATGCACGACATAGTGGCATGAAATGAATCTGAAAATTGGTTAAGTGGATTTGGAAAAGAGTGTTGTTCGTCGGTTTGGGTACTCTGTTCCTCTACAAAGACTTTCAATAAATTCTTAAAAAGGTATGCGGTATTGATTCGTTATGCACACGTGATGAGAATTCTGGCGGCGGCACAGTGTCTGGTGGAGTGGTAGTAGATACCGGCACCACCACTCTCTATTCATTCATTCGACAGATACCTACCGACAATGCACGAAGTAATCCCCTTGTCAGTTTTATTACCCCGTGATATGAAATCATTTGCAGAGACTTGTTCTTCCGTCGCGTCGGTCTATGCAGGTGTTCCGTAGTTCCGTTGACGTTACAACAAAAAAATAAAATAAGAAAAACAAAGAGGAAATTTCGTCTCATTGGTGACGTAGGTTGTTTCC
Organism: Chalcosyrphus nemorum; assembly: GCA_949716465.1. NCBI lineage: Eukaryota > Metazoa > Arthropoda > Insecta > Diptera > Syrphidae > Chalcosyrphus > Chalcosyrphus nemorum. The sequence continues at coordinate 67,378,759 of OX454332.1, read as the reverse complement.
TTGTATTAAATTGCGGATTTTAAAGAGAGAGGGGGCTACAATTTGAGTGTAATTTTTAATTAAAAAATTCTAAACATGTACGAAGCG